>OY740787.1:69549540-70223864 GCA_963514005.1 Raja brachyura | reverse complement strand
GGGCTATGGACCAAAGGCATGCTATTCCAACCAGATCAGCATGCTCGCGATGGGCCAAAGGGCCGATCTCCATGCTGTACAGCTCTATGACCCTTATCTGATAACCTCATGCATCAGCTATTGCTGATAGTTGGGCATTGTCACCTAAACATGACAAAATTATGTCTTACAACAAATTCTACTTACTCCAGTGAAGAACTGATGGATATAACCATTGCACTAAACCTCTATAAATACATCCCGGCCAGAGAGTACTATGAATCCCGGGCACACTGATTTGGGAAGTATTTCCGGATCCTTGAATCGGGATGGAAGAGTCCTCAGGAATGAAAGATGCCTGTTTTATTGAGTGATTAGTGATGCTGTGTTAGCTCTCATTTTTTGTATCAAAACAAGTGATTAAATAGAGATGTTCAAAATATTGAAATGTTGGATAGATCAATCAGAAATTGCTTCCTGTGAAAGAAAGGTCTTTAACATGAAAACGGAATTGAGGCAACGAGCCAAAGAATGAAAAGCAATATGCTAATGTTTTAAGCAAAGACAGACATAAAGTGCTGGAGTAACTCAGCGGGTCAGGCAGCATATCTGGAGAAAATTGATGGGTGACTTTTTGGGTAGTAGGGGATAAGTTTTATAATTTGTAATACATTTCCCAAAATGTTAGTGACAATAGTTTTAATTACACCTTTCTAAATGAAAGTGGATAAATACATGTGAATAAATACATTTTCACTGCTGTGGCATGCAGTTAGAAAGTGGGACTTTAGGATCCAACACAGTTGTCTGAATATATCCTGCGCTGCATAATTTTAAGATTTCTAATGTCATTATGGAAATACCCAATGTAAATGAATATATTTGGGCTAGAAAGGGAGAAATTAGAGAAGAAAATAATTCAGAAAATCAGATGTTAAAAAGAGAAAGATTTAGTTGTTTTGTAAACTTTAAATAACCTTCAAAGAATTGTACAAGGACAAAATTGATCCCAATGTGTATTTATGAAGGGCCTTTAAAACAACAGTGTGCAATAGTGCTGAACAGGTACAGTATTAAACAAAATGTAACATTATGTTGCTGAAGAAGATCAAGAAGATTGAGCTAAGTTTGTGCCAAATAGACTTAACAAAAAACAGTGTTAGGGGTAGAGAGATGGAATGGTTTAGTGAGGGATTTCAAGAGTGTGGGACTTGAAAGTTTGCAGAGTTTTATTTTTAATGCCGGCGTGTTTGATCCCAAAGATGGGAGGATTGCAGAAATATCTGAGGATTGTAAGTATGGAAGAGATTGGACATTGGCGTGATGTGTAGATGAGAACTTCAAAGGTATTTGGAAAGAGGAGGGTTACAGGGAGGGACATCAACAGGAGGTAAATAATCAAGCATCTGAAGAAAGGCCCCAGGTCAAAATGCTTTCTCATCTGTTCCTTTCATCAATGGTGACGTGTTGCCATTTTGTGGCATTTTAAAATAATGTTTTCATTTCCTGGCCACTGCAGGTTTTACTGGTCCATGAAAGATATATATTGACAATTCTATTAACGACGATATATCTTTCAAATATATTCCCGTACCATTTGTTGATATCAAAATAGGGTGGCAATTATTTTGAAGGATGTTTGAACTTGCTGCTCATAAAATCTGAGTTGAGGAAATAATTATCTTAGATTTTGACTGGAGTTCAACATTTTATGTAGTAAGTCTGGATGTGCCAGTTACCACCATTCTCTCCCTAAAATATTGTGACCTTGGTGTTAATATGATATCTATATAACACCCAATATTGAGAAGGAGAAAAATTGTGCAAAGAAAAATATTTGATCGTTTTCTACGTCCACTTGGCAAATTGATGATGAACAACTTCTGTGACTCTTGGGGAAAAATGGTTTGCTATAGTGATGGTATGTTGATATATTGTTGCCAGCAACAATCACAACAAATTTTCAAAAGATTAATGCCTTTTGAGGGGAAAAAAAATAGAGGGAACTAAAAACCTTTCAATCCAATCACGGTCCGGATTGCCTCTACAGGCAGACCACACCAGATGTCAATTTATTCGTAATGTAGCATGGATTGATTGAAATACTCTTTCCCTTGTTGCTTATATAAAGTCACTTTTATGTATTTCACCCTCTTGCCTGTCATCTTAATTCTCCATCTCACTCTGGTCTCTGTTTGGCAGAGAACCGCGGTAAATTCGAGGAACATTTTGCAACTTTCTACTTGGTACATGACAGCCGATAAACAACAATAACTTCCGATACAAAAAAATCAAACTGCTGGAGGAACCGAGTTGGCCAGGCAGCACCTGTGGGGGGGAAAATGGATGGACTCCATTCTGGGTTAGGACCCCTCTTCAGAATGATGCTGTAGATGGGAAATTACTGGTAGAACGAGGTGAGGGTAAGAGGGGGAAGCAAGAACTAGCAAGTGATAGGTGGATCCAAATAAGTAGTTGTTTGGCAGACAGTGATCAGAAGACCTCTTCAGATAACCACCCTTTCCCTGTCGTCAGCCTGTAACATTGACTCTTTGTTTCACCACAGTTTCTACCACAGATGTTGAGCATTCTCGTATTCAGTCCTTTTTCAATGTTCCCATTATTTTTAATCTCTTTTTCTCCTCAATTTTAATACATTTACTTCTATTTGGAACTCCTCCAGGCAGTTCAGATGCAATCCATATATTTTCATCGTCCTTTTTCAGGTCACTTGTGTCATTTAGTCTGTCTTGGTCTCCAATCCACCACAGTAGATTCTTTCTTTTCTCCACACCTCTCTCCCTTCCCGCCCTTATTCTCTGCATATTGCAATGTATTAGATTTCTGACTTTTTTTCTGATAAAAAGTAATCATCCTGAAATGTTAATGTTGTTTCTCTCTCAACTAAAGGGCCTGTCCCACTTTCACGACCTAATTCACGACCTCTGCCGAGTTTGCCCTTGGCTGATACTCGCAGCATGTCGTCACAAGGTAGGAGGCCGTAGGTAGGTCGTAGCAGGCCGTGATGCTGGTCGTAGGTACTCGTGGCATCAAGTAGGTTGGGGTGT
Source organism: Raja brachyura (assembly GCA_963514005.1). The sequence goes on along the minus strand of OY740787.1, from coordinate 70,220,817 downwards.
TTTGCCTAGCCTGATGAAAAATGTCCACAAGTAAAAAAAGGTTGTGAATTAGGTTGTGAAAGTGGGACAGGCCCCAAATGGTGCTTGTCCTGCTGAGTATTTCCAATATGTGCAATGCTTTTTTCAGTTAATTGGGTAAATGCACGTTTAGTGGTACCTTAGTTTAGAGATAAAAGGCAGAAACTGACCCTTTTGCCCACCGCACCGCCCAGCGATCGCCCCATACACTAACACTCTCCTAAAGACAATTTTCAATTTTTACCAAAGCCAATTAACCAACACTTGTACATCGTTGGAGTGTGTGCGGAAACCAGAGCACCTGGAGAGAACTGTGGGGAGAACGTACAAACTCCGTACAGAGAGCACCCTTAGTCAGGATCGAACCCAAGTTTCTGGTGCTTTAAGAGAGCAACTTGGGCAGTGGGCAGGTACTATAGACCTTCACGGGAAGGTAGACGCTCCCGCCCCCATGGGTCTCGGGCAGATGGGGGTCGTCAGCCTGGGAAGGCAGTCCATCTAGGAGAGGGAAAACTCTGATTTAAAACCTCCACTGCCTTGTGGCCACATCAAGTCATGGAAATGGCTCCTGGAGTAAACCTCAAGAAAATCTGGAGTCGGAGCCCCTTAGGCAGTTCGTCATTGTCTACAACCTCACTCTGGCAGCTCCTGCGACGGCGCTGGTGCAAAACTGTAATGGCCCTGCTGTTCCTTTGGATCGATCAGCGACGTGGAGAGGGGGGACGTGCTGCTTGGGCAACAGCCTGTCCTCCATATGAGATCGCCAGGCTTGCATCCGACCACACATCACCTGCAAACTAGGATGCATCACCCATGGTCAGTCATGACCGAGGGGGCCTACTAAGCCAACAACTGCACCACTGTGCTGCATAATATGGTTGAGTTCTTCATTAGGATGGAGAGTGACATAATTAAGTCAGAAACAAGGGTTCTGAACTTAAAGAAAGGTAACTTTGAAGGTATGAGACATGAATTGGCCAAGATAAACTGGCAAATGATTCTTAAAGGGTTAACAGTGAATGTGCAATGGAAGGTATTTAAAGACTGCATGGATGAACTACAACAATTGTTCATCCCAGTTTGGCAAAAGAATAAATCAGGGAAGGTAGTGCATCCATGGATAAGAAGGGAAATCAGGGATAGTATAAAAACAAAAGATGAAGCATACAAATTAGCCAGAAAAAGCAGCCTACCAGAGGACTGGGAGAAATTCAGAGTCCAGCAGAGGAGGACAAAGGGCTTAATTAGGAAAGGGAAAATAGATTATGAAAGAAAACTGGCAGGGAACATAAAAACTGACTGCAAAAGTTTTTATAGATATGTGAAGAGAAAGAAATTAGTTAAAACAAATGTAGGTCCCTTGCAGTCAGAAACAAGTGAATTGATCATGGGGAACAAGGACATGGCAGACCAACTGAATAACTACTTTGGTTCTGTCTTCACTAAGGAAGACATAAATAATCTGCCGGAAATAGCAGGGGACCGGGGGTCAAATAAGGTGGAGGAACTGAGTGAAATCCAGGTTAGCCGGGAAGTGGTGTTGGGTAAATTGAATGGATTAAAGGCCGATAAATCGCCAGGGCCAGATAGTCTGCATCCCAGAGTACTCAAGGAAGTAGCCACAGAAATAGTGGATGCATTAGTGATAATTTTTCAAAACTCCTTAGATTCTGGAGTAGTTCCTGAGGATTGGAGGGTAGCTAATGTAACCCCACTTTTTAAAAAAGGAGGGAGAGAAAACGGGGAATTACAGACCAGGTAGTGGGGAAACTGCTAGAGTCAGTTATTAAAGATGGGATAGCAGTACATTTGGAAAGTGGTGAAATCATTAGACAAAGTCAGCATGGATTTACGAAAGGTAAATCATGTCTGACGAATCTTATAGAATTTTTCGAGGATGTAACTAGCAGAGTGTATAAGGGAGAACCAGTGGATACGTTATATCTAGACTTTCAGAAGGCTTTCGACAAAGTCCCACATAAGAGATTAGTATACAAACTTAAAGCACACGGTATTGGGGGTTCAGTATTGATGTGGATAGAGAACTGGCTGGCAGACAGGAAGCAAAGGGTAGGAGTAAACGGGTCCTTTTCAGAATGGCAGGCAGTGACTAGTGGGGTACCGCAAGGCTCAGTGCTGGTACCCCAGCTATTTACAATATATATTAATGATTTGGACGAGGGAATTGAATGCAACATCTCCAAGTTTGCGGATGACACTAAGCTGGGGGGTAGTGTTCGGTGTGAGGAGGATGCTAGGAGGCTGCAAGGTGACTTGGATAGGTTGGGCGAGTGGGCAAATGAGTGGCAGATGCAATACATATAATATAACATTTGCTATATTTAAGAGGGAGTTAGATGTGGCGCTTGTGGATAAGGGGATCAGAGGGTATGGAGAGAAGGCAGGTACGGGATACTCAGTTGGATGATCAGCCATGATCATATTGAATGGCGGTGCAGGCTCGAAGGGCCGAATGGCATACTCCTGCACCTAATTTCTATGTTTCTATGCAGTATAATGTGGATAAATATGAGGTTATCCACTTTGGTGGCAAAAACAGGAGGGTAATTATCTGAATGGTGGCAAATTAGGAAAAGGGGAGATGAAACTAGACCTGGGTGTCATGGTACACCAGTCATTGAAAGTAGGCATGCAGGTGCAGCAGGCAGTGAAGAAAGCAAATGGTATGTTAGCATTCATAGCGAAAGGATTTGAGTATAGGAGCAGGGAGGTTCTACTGCAGTTGTATAGGGTTTTGGTGAGACCACACCTGGAGTATTGGTAACAGTTTTGGTCTCCAAATCTGAGAAAAGACATTCTTGCCATAGAGGGGGTACAGAGAAGGTTCACCAGACTGATTCCTGAGATGTCAGGACTTTCATATGAGGAAAGACTGGATAGACTTGGCTTGTACTCGCTAGAATTTAGAAGACTGAGGGGGGATCTTATAGAAACATACAAAATTCTTAAGGGGTTGGACAGGCTAGATGCAGGAAGATTGTTCCCGATGTTGGGGAGGTCCAGAACAAGGGGTCACAGTCTAAGGGTAAGGGGGAATTCCTTTAGGACCGAGATGAGGAAAACATTTTTCACACAGAGAGTGGTGAGTCTGTGGAATTCTCCGCTACAGAAGGTAGTTGAGGCCAGTTCATTGGCTATATTTAAGAGGGAGTTAGATGTGGCCCTTGTGGCTAAAAGAATCAGGGGGTATGGAGAGAAGGCAGGTGCAGGATACTGAGTTGGATGATCAGCCATGATCGTATTGAATGGCGGTGCAGGCTGGAAGGGCCGAATGGCCTACTGCTGCACCTATTTTCTATGTTTCTAAGAGAACAGCCCGGGTAAAGGAACAGGTGATCAGTTCTACCACGACTGTGTGGCCTGACATGTAGACTGCGATTCATACTCTTTGTTATATTTTAATAATTTGTAAGGTATTTTAACAGGAAGATTGAAGGATCCGAAGTAAATTGTGAAATTATTTTGAAAATATATAATCACGGCTCTAAAATGTCCATAGAAATACATTCTTAAAGGTTTTATATACAGCCAGTATTCCATTTGACATCAAGGGTACATGTGCTACAAATAAGGTGCGTTATCTAATGTCAGTAAATTAAGATCAAGTTTGCAGCCGTCTAATGGTTAGGGTTGTGAAATGTGAAAACTCTAAGGAATCTCCCAGCCCATGGAGGGAGGTCATGCATATCTTATCTGGATTTCGAAAGTGAAGTGACAGTGAAGATAAGAGTCCAATATTTGCTCGGTTTGGCATTTTGCTGAATTAATTATTAGCAAATGTTTTTGCAAGTGTTGTAATCTAATGAAATGAAAAATTAACACACCTATTTTTAATTTTACTTTTCTACTGAAGCTGTTGAGCTGTCTTTAAGATTCTTCTTGAATAAAAATATGTTTCATTCCGGAAGATTATAAGGGGTAGGGAAGAAAATGGTGGTTGGAACAGACTCTCAATATGTTGGCATTTTACCAGAACCAGTAAGGAATCCTTCTGCCGTCTGAAGCAGCTGCACCAAAAATCCTATACCTATAGGATCTTTGAGCTGCATCGCTCGGCCCCGCACCTTGCTGTTGGCTAGTGGGGGGGGGGGGGGGGGGGGGGGGGGCGGCGGTGGCGAGGAGGATTCCAGTTCTCTGGTTATTGGGTGAACTCTGGATTAATTGTGCGGTAATTTTAATTGCTGCACCACCACCATATTTCCACATCCATTGATTTCAACGGAAAGAAAAATTGTTTGGGGCACTTAATGGGTAGTCAATCCTCCACTGACATTTAACTATCCCTCCTAGGCATCTAGTCAGGTGTGTCCATTTAATACCAGCACTTGGTTACAAGTACAATCTAGAGTTTTACTTTTCATGTCTGGGCTGGTGCATTATGTACTTTAATGGAGAAATACAAGATTAATCATTCTGGTAATATATGCCTTCTCGTACAATGGGTGCAGCTGATTGTTGGGGGAGGATCTAATCTTGCGGTTTTGTAAATATAAAACCTATATATTGGGTGTGTTTTCATGTTGGCATGGAGATAGATAGAACCGTGTGAGGATTGCGGATTTAAAGCTCCAGTCAAACCCGAATACAATGCTTTAGTGTAACAAAATGGCTTCATGCACGACTACTTTGTATTAACATATTACCTTTCCATTATCCTATAATTATTCATAGATTATTCACAGGACTGAAGAAGGGTCTCGACCCGAGACATCACCCATTCCTTCTCCCCAGAGATGCTGCCTGTCCCGCTGAGTTACTCCAGCATTTTGTGTCAATCTTTGATTTAAACCAGCATCTGCAGTTCTTTCCTTCACATTTTGTCTTCTTGACAGGAGTGATTATTTAAACATTCTTCAGCGGCTATTTAAAAAAAGTAATATGTGATTTAAAAAAAAATCCTTAAAATATTGGTCACAGTGGTAAGTTTAAAGAACATTGAAAAATAGGTAAGGTGCAGAAGTTCATGGATGAAATGTCAGAAGTTGGGGTCCAAGTAGCTGAAAGTGCAGCTACTTCTGTGTGGAATAAACAAAGTTGGGTTGCATAAGAATGGAATTGGAGGAACACTGGGATCTAGGAGGGCTGTAGTTGAGAGGCCTTGGGGATGAGACAGGCAAGGGCATAGAAAGATTTGAACTAATCATTTGAGGGGTAATGTTTATGATGAATATATAACGAGAAATGCGGGCAGTGGCAGGCAGTGGATAGGAATGTTCGGTGAACTTTCGTTACAATGTCAGAGCCAAAACGGGGCACAACTTGTGTACTGCCCAGGTGAGGTCTGCTCCATGATTTTACTGGGTTGTATGCAAAACAAACCATTTCCCTGTACCTAGGTACATGTGGCAATAAAGTATAATTGAATCATTGATGGCACAAAAACAGAACCTTAAGAGTGACCTAACCACAAATAAGTCATTGAAATAGTGCCTGTGATGAGGAATATTTGGGCTAATTACTCGATACGCTCCATTCTTTCCCAGTGCTTACATGGACACAATGCCATAGATTATCTTCTTTATTTGTCTTCATTTACAATTCTAAAAATACAACTTTATTTTATTTTTTCCACAACGACTACTGAATAGTAATCTGGAAATGGGAAGCATGCCTAATGTCCATTTCCAATCTCGCTCTTAATCTAAGAATTGAGTCCTTGCGTGCTTGCCATTTGGGTCAAAAAGCAGATATAACCTGGACTTTGCAACAGGCGTAGCTGTAAACAGGTGTTCTCACTTTATCTATTGGAAGAGTTCCAAGTGGGTTAACAGGCAAATTTAGAATACCTCATTAATGAAGCTCGGCCTTTTATTCTTCTGTCTTCATTTTAAATGCATCACTTAAATAAGTGCCCAGTATTGTTAAAACATTTTGAATTCATTCTGTTACATGGGATCTTTGTAATCTAATATTTATCTCTGGCCTGTTGCTTTTCTCTCAGATATGTATCCAGATTGCACAAAACTGAAAAGATCTCTTTAAAGTGAATTTTGCAATTAAATTGATATTGCGGGCCTCTGATTAATCTTGCAAGCATGCAGTCAAGTGTGATAATTTTGAAACACCAGGCAAAAAACAAACTTAATGAAAGTGCCGGATTAACACAGCGGATCAGGCAACATCTGTGGAAGGAATGGATAGGCGACGCTTCGGGTCAGGATCCTTCCCTTATTAAAAACTCCAAAGTGAATGTCATTTAAGGAAAGAACCAATTAAGGTGAAAGGAGAGAGAAAGCAATTATCCATCATATCCGAGGGGAAGAAAAATGTTTTAAGCAGAAAACAGTGGGTGGAGATATATTAATGAAAGAAAGTTGGACGCAACATAACTGAGCCAAAAATATTTTAAAGTGTTAGAACAGCTAAAATGGTGTGTGGGTGACGTTCCAGTGACGGGTATCTTACTTCACCTGCCTGATTTTCTTTTCTGTGCTCCCATTTCTGTCATACCCACAAGTGAACAAACCATATCTACTGCATGTTATGTAAATGTCTTGAATTTCTGACTATCTCTTATAGTCATAGAGTTTTACAGTGTGGAAACAGGCCCCTTGGCCCAGCTTGCCCATACCGGCCAACATGTCCCAGCTGCACTGGTCCCACCTGCCAGCATTTGGTCCATATCCATCCAAACCTGTCCTATCCATGTGTCTGTTTAACTGTTTCTTAAATGTTGGGAGAGTCCCTGCCTCAACTACCTCCTCTGGCAGCTTGTTCCATTCATCAATCACCCTTTGTGTGAAAATGTTACCCCTCTGATTCCTATTAAATCTTTTCCCTTTCACCTTAAACCTATGCCCTCTGGTCCTCAATTCATCTACTCTGGGCAAGAGACTGGCATCTACCCGATCTATTCCTCTCATGATCTTATACACCTCTATAAGATCCCCCCTCATCCTACTCAACCTCTCCCTATAGCTCAGGCCCTCTAGTCCCGGCAACATCCATGTAAATCTTCTCTGTACCCTTTCCACCTTGACAACATCTTTCCTATAACATGGTGTTCAGAACTGAATACAGTACTCTAAATGTGGCCTCTCCAACATCTTATACAACTACAACATGACCTCCCAACTGCTATGCTTTGGTCATCTGTCTTGTGTTAATATCACTTCACGCAAGTAAGCATAGTATTTCTGCTTTTCACCATGTGTGTGTGTGTCTCTTCATTCATTCCACTGTTCTACTTTTTAACACTGCATTTTTAATATCTTCCTCCACCAAATGACTGTACCTGTAATATTATTCATATTTGCAAACTGATACAGATGTTTTTGGATAAAGATTGAACTCCGTTCTCCTTATCCTTCAGTCCTGCTTGCACTTCATTTGTAGTCTACTTCCCGTCACGACATTTGACCTGCTTCAATGCATGAAAAGTAGATCTTTTAATTTTCATTGAAGAATTGGGCAAGTTGTTTGGTAAATCATGTGAATTGGCATGAAATCCACAAATATTTAACAACCTAGTATCCCTGGTGTAAAAGATTATTTTTGCGTGATGTGTTGTTTTTGTTTACTGTACATTGTGACACATGAAGGATGGTATGGTGCATGAGCCTGTTTATTTATAGCAGAAATCACAGTATACTATGAATTAAATGAAAAAATAAAATAAAATGCCTATGCTGGAAACCTGAAATCAAAACAGAAAACGTTGAAAATGTTCACGCGGCATCTAGGGAGATAGAACAGAGATCACCAACCAAAAAATATTTTTAGATACTGATAGGTGCATTGTTCTTTTATTCTCCTGCATTTTTCTGGCATTATTGCATGATTATATATTTTTTAGCACAAAAACAGGCCAGTCAGTGCACTCTCTACTTCTGCACCTTTACCTTCATGAGCTATCTAGCTTTCCCTTGCGTATCAATGCGACTCCATATTCTAATAATTCTGACTAGAGACATGTTCTGAACTCTGAATTTATGATTCTTCTATCTGTAGGGGTTTTCGTTTTCGACTACTACACGTTGAAACATTTTCTCTGCATCCTACATGTCAAATTTCCTCAACACCTTTCTGGAGAAAAAGAAATGTTCTGGCCAGTTCAGTCTCTCATGTCAGTTATATAGGTTTAGATAGAATTTTGATGAAAGTCTTTTAACTGTCACAGAGGATACCATCCATATTGTGAGACCAGCATGATAAATCTGAATGAAGTAAGAAAATGTACATCATCCAACATACTGCGTACCTTTTTACTGTATTATACATCTTCTGTAGTTTGCGGTTGGTGATACTGAATGTGTGTTGGTTACTTCCTTTAACAAGGACACGTAATTAGATGAAATGTGTAGGAAGGAACTGCAGATGCTGGTTTAAACCGAGGATAGACACAAAAAGCTGGAGTAACTCAGCGGGACAGGCAGCATCTCTGGAGAGAAGGAATGGGTGACGTTTTGGATCGAGACCCAGTCTTGACCCGAAATGTCACCCATTCCTTCTCTCCAGACATGTTGCCTGTCCCGCTGATTTACTCCAGCTTTTTGTGTCTATCTTTGTAATTAGATGAATTGTTATTTGAGAAAGCTTTAATTTTGGTGGATTTTGTAATCTATCTGCAAAACTATTTTGTTTGTTTGTCACAGTATGTTATTAAAGGTTCAAATAAAGGCTCGGCACTGAACAAGTGAATAGATCATTTTACCAACCCTAACATTCTCAATGAAGCCCAAGTTTGAATATTGGATGAGGAAAATTTAGGATTGCAGCACAACTGCATAATTGGAGGATTAAAATTAGTGGAGTTGTGGATGGTGGGAGTGTGCACGTGTTGAAATGGAAGAAAAAAACCATAACTCCCAAGTGGAGTATAATTGAAGTAAAGTTTGGATCCATCTTCAGCACAAGAATAAAACCTGTTCAGTACATAAATCATTTAGAAAATGACCCTGACCACTGTGATTATTTGCCTGAAATATTTTCACCAAACTTGCTGCCTTGCCCATTGTTCATTTACAATTGTCTTCTATGTTTATTTCTATTGAAGAGGTGCCCCATTGAAAGGTCAGAGGCAGGCCTTGCAGTACTTCAGAGACAAACTCATTATTCCAATGTCTATGCAGATTTTCATAACAACTACCCAAAGTGCTGGAGTAACTCAGCAGGTCAGGCAGCATTCCTAGAGAACATGGATGGGTGGTATTTCAGGTGGGAGCCCTTCTTGAGACGCCTCCAGCATTTTGTGTCTTTCCTTGGTAAACCAGTGTCTGCAGTTCCTTGTTTCTCCATTCTTTCATTGGAAAGGCTTCTCCTCTTATAGCCCACAGACCCTACTGATCTTGTGACCCTGCTTCTTCTCACCTCTATTTACTTGCCATTAAAATGAAGGCTGACGGTTTCTACTTTAGTTTACAGTGGAAGCAGGCCCTTCAGCCCATCAAGTCTGCATCGACCAACGATCACACCATATACTAGCACTATCCTACATACTATGGACAATTTACTGAACTCAATTCACCTACAAACCTGTAGGCCATTGAAATGTGGGAGGAAACTGGAGCACCCACAAAAAACTCACGGTCACAGGGAGAACATAAAACTCCATACAGACAGCACCTGTTGCCAGGAACGAACCTGGGTCTCTGGCACTGTAAGGCAGCAACTCTACCATTGTGCTACTGTCCCCTTGCTTAGACTGCCCTCTAAAAATATGTTGGCCACCCGACACAAATTTATCTGTTGAACCACAATAGTTTCAGGCATTGGGAAGCTTTGTATGCTTTGCCATTTACACTGAATGTTTATATCTGAGCCCATTTAGAGTATCTTGAGAATTTCAAGTCTTTTGAAAGACATATTTTAGAAAGTGAAATAAATGCAGATAACTTTAATAGTCATCGAGTCATGAAGTCCTGTGTTATGGCAATTCATCTAGTGGACCATCACTCATAGTCATATAGCATGGAAACGGGCTCTTCGGTCCAACTTGCCCATGCCGCCCAACATGTCCCATCTACGCTTCCTACCTGACTGCGTTTGTTTGTTTATTTATTTGCACCATGTTTTAAAAGAAGACAAATGATCAACTTATAATACCATACAGTGCTGGGAGGGAAGGGAAGCCCAGAGGGCTTATACAAAGTCCGCTCCCATCTGAAAATGAGCGTTAATGGCAAATCAGGGGGTAGGAGAAATAAAAAAGTCAATAATAAACAATAATACAGTTTAAGAATGAAAGTTAAAAATAAATACCAGACTGATTCCTGGGATGTCAGGACTGTCTTGTGAAGAAAGACTGGGTAGACTCTGTTTATACTCTCTAGAATTTCGAAGATTGAGGGGGGATCTTATCGAAACTTACAAAATTCTTAAGGGGTTGGACAGGCTCGATGCAGGAAGATTGTTCCCGATGTTGGGGAAGTCCAGGACAAGGGGTCACAGCTCAAGGATAAGGGGGAAATCCTTTAAGACCGAGATGAGAAATACTTTTTTCAAACAGAGAGTGGTGAGTCTCTGGAACTCTCTGCCACAGAGGGTAGTTGAGGCCAGTTCATTGGCTATATTTAAGAGGGAGTTAGATGTGGCCTTTGTGGCTAAGGGGATCCGAGGGTATGGAGAGAAGGCAGGTTCGGGATACTGAGTTGGATGATCAGCCATAATCATATTGAATGGCGGTACAGGCTTGAAGGGCCGAATGGCCTACTCCTGCACCTAATTTCTATCTTTCTAAATAAAATAATAAGGTATAGTATGAGATACGAGTCAACAGAAGTAGTTTGAGCTCATAAATGGCATTATAAAAAGCTGCAGGTCAGAACTCAGGACATGATGAGAAACTTTTTAAGCTCAATCTTAAAGGTGGCTAAGGAGGTGTGAGACTTTAATGACAGGCAGGGTATTCCAAAATTTAGGACCTTTAAAAGTAATGCAATGTTGGTGTTTGGATGTTCGACAAAATGGAAGATGAAGATCATTTCTTCTTCTGGTTGGGTAATGGTGAATATTAGAATGGCCCATATCCCTCTAAACCTATCCTATCCATGTGCAAATGTTTTTGTAAACGTTGTGATAGTACCTTCCTCAACTACGTTTTCTGGCAGCTCATTCCATATACCTACCACCCTTTGTGTAACAGAAAAAGTTACCGCTTGGGTTCCTATAGAATTCGCAAACCGCTATGCAAAAAAATGGAGATACAGAATAATATTTACTCTTACAGAACCAATGTGGCCAAAAAGTAAATAATCAACACAAAATGTATTTGTTCCGAGAGACGTGCAGCTTTGCACCAAGGACAATATGAACTGTTTTCTAGGAATGCAACCCCGCCCACTCCTTGGTAACACTAGAGTCTTTCAAGTAGATGAAGGGAGTTAACATATCCAGTTGGTGATCTTCCATGGGAAATTGGAATAAACAAGGAAGTTGCAAGAAAAAACAGGTGGAGTTGAGTGGACAGAAAGGCAAGATTATCATCATAGGATCTTTGACTGTCATATAGTATGAGACTACTCTTGGTGGCTGGAAGTAAAACTCTCCACCAGCTGTGTTTTGCAAAGAAGACTTGTTCCAATTTATATGCAAGCATTTTTGTCCCTTCGCTCCATAGATGCTGCCTCACCCGCTGAGTTTCTCCAGCATTTGTGTCTAACTTCAATTTTTCCAGCATCTGCAGTTCTTTCTTAAACACGAGTGAACTTGCATCATTTTTAATCTCTCGATATCCTAAACACTGATATTAAAGTAGGGAAGTATGCCGACTTTATAAAGCAAATTTTCTCCAGATAGCAATAAATACCCCGATCATATATGCTATTGTCGATGTGGAAGGACACTGATTGCCCAAGATTCTGGGAGAGTATCATGCCACACTTTAAATATGATTCGCTTTTTTACATCTTTCTGCTCAGACTCACAATGTATCTGAAGAAGGGTCTTGACCTGAAACGTCACCTATTCCTTTTCCCCAGACATGCTGCCTGACCTGCTGAGTTACTCTAGCATTTTGTGTCTATCTTCAGTGTAAACCAGCATCTGCAGTTCCTTCCTACTCAAGGTGTTTGACAATAGACAATAGGTGCAGGAGTAGGCCATTTGTCCCTTCGAGCTAGCACCGCCATTTACTGTAATCATTGGCTGATCATCCACAAACAGTACCCCTTTCCTGCCTTCTCTCCATATCCCTTAACTTCGCTATCCCCAAGATCTCTATCTAACTCTCTCTTGAAAGCATCCAGAGAACAGTCTCCACCGCCCTCTGAGGCAGAGAATTCCACACACACAACTCTCTGTGTGAAAATGTTTTTCCTCATTTCCGTTCTAAATGGTTTACCACTTATTCTTAACCTGTGGCCCCTGGTTCTGGACTCTCCCAACATTGGGAACATGTTTCCTGCCTCTAGCGTGTCCAAACCGTTAATAATCTTCTATGTTTCAATAAGATCCCCTCTCATCCTTCTAAATTCCAGAGTATACAAGCCCAGCCGCTCCAATCTATCAACATATGACAGTCCCGCCATCCCGGGAATTAGCCTCGTGAACCTACGCTGCACTCCCTCAATAGCAAGAATGTCCTTCCTCAAGTTTGGAGACCGAAACTGCACACAATGCTCCATGTGTGGTCTCACTAGGGCCCTGTACAACTGCAGGAGGACCTCTTTGCTCCTATACTCAACTCCTCTTGTTATGAAGGCCAACATGCCATTCGCTTTCTTCAATGCTTTGCTCGGTGTCTAATCTGGAGGATCGCATTACTTGACCATTGAACACACACCCTCCCGTACCATACTGAAATATCCATCTAACTTGTGGCTGATCTATCTGAAGTTGTCCAAGAACTCCAGAATTGTGTGCTGTTACTGAGCCAAGCCAAGCGTAGTTATGAACATATTGGTGCAGATTCTAGCACTATAGTTGGATGAGAACACCTTTAGACTTTCAATTGTTTAGCTCTGTTTTGCTTTAATAGTTGCTTGAAATTTCTAAAACTTAAAATGCTGGAAATTTGAACTAAAAACATAAATTGCTGGAATCACTTGGATGAAGGTGTTTGTGTTAAGAGAGAGAAACAGTTATTGTTACAGATGAGCCATCTTGCAGCAGAACTGATACAAACAGAAAAAAAGTAAAATATTGCAGCATTTGACATTGATTGCTAAAGCCTGCAATGAATGTGTCCAGATGCAACAAGGTGCTGTTCCTCATGTTTACATTGGAGCCTGTTGGATTAGTGCAGATAACCAAAGGTAGGTCGGAATGGAGGTGGGAAGGACATCAGTGTCACCCGAGACGATTGAATAGATGTGCTCAACAATACAGTCATCTATTTGTCATGTCTTTGTTCATTAGGACATTACGTTTAATTAGAGCATCCAAATTGATTAAAACACCGACTGCCAGAAAAGAAAAAACTCCACTTTTAAAGGAACTTCAAAACAAATCTGGAAAATACTGCAATCTCTCCCATCTCCAGCATTTTCTGGGGGGGTTTTGTATCTAATTTTAATCATCTGCCACTTATTTTATTCTTAGGAACTTTAAATGTGGAAATGAATATCCAACTCTACGCTGCACAGCTCAATTACTCTACTTGGGTTTAGAAACATAGAAACATAGACAATAGGTGCAGGAGGAGGCCATTCGGCCCTTCGAGCCTGCACCGCCATTCAATATGATCATGGATGATCATCCAACTCAGTATCCTGTACCTGCCTTCTCTCCATACCCTCTGATCCCTTTAGCCACAAGGGCCACATCTAACTCCCTCTTAAATATAGCCAATGAACTGGCCTCAACTACCTTCTGTGGCAGAGAATTCCAGAGACTCACCACTCTCTGTGTGAAAAATGGTTTCCTCATCTCGGTCCTAAAGGAATTCCCCCTTATCCTTAGACTGTGACCCCTTGTTCGAGCCAGCACCGCCATTCATTGTGATCATGGCTGATCGTCCCCTATCAATAACCCGTGCCTGCCTTCTCCCCATATCCCTTGACTCCACTAGCCCCTAGAGCTCTATCTAACTCTCTCTTAAATCCATCCAGTGACTTGGCCTCCACTGCCCTCTGTGGCAGGGAATTCCACAAATTCACAACTCTCTTGGTGAAAAAGTTTTTTCTCACCTCAGTCTTAAATGACCTCCCCTTTATTCTAAGACTGTGGCCCCTGGTTCTGGACTCGCCCAACATTGGGAACATTTTTCCTGCATCTAGCTTGTCCAGTCCTTTTATAATTTTATATGTTTCTAACATATAATGAGAGGAGGGGCAATGCCTGAGATAATAACCCACAGGCATTATTCTAAATACATGAACTTTTAAAATCGCGAATCAGTTATTATCAGATTTCTACTTTCTGTATAAACATGATGTAAAATATGTTACTGCTGCTCATCTTTACTGTGTGTTTGGCACGTTATCTGCACAAGGTCAGCTGTCCTTTGCTGTCTCTGTACAAAGTCCAGTTACATCCCATCTGCCTTATCTTCTCCAAGTGAGGTTGGTGTACCTATAAATGAAATTGTAAATACCCTTGCTTGCACGTTGCTTCAGTTAACTTCAATTTCACACAACCAGAAGTTTTGAATCTACTCTCGAGGCTTACAACCTTCAACAAATTACTTTAACATCTATATATATTTACTATAACGCAATTTAGTAATTGATTTTGGTGACCATGGGATGTGGTTGGGTGGGTGCAACCTACAAGATGAATTTCCGTAGCATTTCTTGTGCAATTTCTTTTGATGAACAAATTCACACAACCTCGCGTCACTTCTGCAATCCCAAAATCCCTGAACGTCAAAGCTGTAAAAAGTTGACATTTTCGAACGAATAGAGTCTGAGATTTTCAAGGATTGCATAACCCTGTAGTGGAATCAAAACCAAATAAGGCAGCCAGAAATATTTGTAAAGTAAAATATATAACCGAATAAGTGCAGCGCATGAGTTACATAAAATAAAATAAATGAGAACTGGGTCTAGTTTTGGTCTCTCTTTTTGGCATGCATCACCTATCCCTTTATCTATAACAAGGATTCAATTCAATTAAATGGCGCTTTATTGTCATTCAAACATGCAGGTTTTGAACAAAATTTCATTCCTGCAGTCATAACAGCAAAAAAAAGACCAAAACACACAATTCCACATAAACATCCATCACAGTGAATCTCCAAACACCTCCTCACTGTGATGGAAGGCAATCTCTTCCCTGTCCTTTGTTCTTCTCCCGTGGTCAGGCAGCCGAACTGCAACGTCGAGGTGACTGGGGCTCCCATGTTAAAGCCCCCGGCGGGCGATGATAAGTCCCGTGACCGTTTAAACTGTGCTGGGCGATGTAAGGCCCTGCTCCAGGCCGATTCAAACCCCTCGATTCGGGCGGGCAAAGTTGCCGTTGCGGGAGCTCTGAAAATCGGTCTCCCACCAGGGACCTGCGAGCTCCCGACTCCACCGTCCACAGGGCCTGCGAGCTCCCAACTCCACCGTCCACGGGGCCTGCGGCCAAAGGTCCGAAGTCGGGCTGCAGCGCCACCGCAGCCCCGAAGTCAGCCAGCTCCGCGATGGTGAGTCCACAGGCTGTCCGACTGGAGCCCTCAGGTCGATTCAGGTTGGAGGCCGCCAGCTCCACAATGTTGGGCCCCAACGACAACGGGGACACGACAAGGAAAAGGTCGCATCCCCGTTCAGGGAAGAGATTAAAACGTTTCCCCCACCCGCCCCCCCCCCCCCCCCCCCCCCCCCCACATATACGCAGCTAAAAATAAACCAAAAACATACTCCCAACAAGACAAAAAGAAAGAAAAATAGACAGACTGACTGCAGGGAGCTGCTGCCACAAGGCCCCAGACCTCCAGACATAGGATAACACATAGGTCATGGAAAAATAGGCTGAATAGAACTTAATAACCAACTAAAAGGTAGACAAAAATGCTGGAGGAACTCAGCGAGTGAGGCCGCTTCTATGGAGGGAAGGAATAGGCGATGTTTCGGGTTGAGACCCTTCAGAGTGATGTCGGGGGTGTGGGGGGCGGGAAAAAGAAAGGCAGAGGTGGAGACCGTAGGCTTGTGGGAGAGCTGGGGAGGGGGAGGAGGGAGAATGCAAGGACAATCTGAAATTAGAGAAGTCAATGTTCATGCTGCTGGGGTGTAAACTACCCTTAATGACCAACTAACTCAGTTGCTTTGAAGGAAAACTGTGGAAATAGCGAAATTAATTACTTCAATTGAGCTCTCACTAACAAGATCCAGGTATCGCAAGCCTCATACTGGTATCACCTCAAGACCAATCTACTGGTATATAAAATTAGCATGTAAATGTTGGTGTTAGTATATTTTAATTTATTATAAATGGAGATGGGATCTTAGGCCGGGGTGTGGGCATGCTTTGTTTCATGTCTCAACGTGGTCCTTGAAATACAACGATAAGTACTTTAAATTTGTGGCTGGGTCACATCAGGCTGTTAAGGCCCAGTCTGATGTGGATTAGGTTGAGAAGCAGAGTTTAAGGCCAGATGGACTTTAAAGGGCATAGAAGATTGGAAGAATACTATTGTGTGTTGAAGTAAGAGTCAAGGGTGACTAAAGTAGAACATGTCCGCTGTGCACGAGTCTCATCTGCCTGCATTTGGTCCATATCCCTCTAAACCTATCTTATCCATGTACTGGTCCAAATTTTTTTTAAATGTTGTGATAGTACCTGCCTCAGCTGCCTCCTCCAGCAAGGTTTAAGTTATGGACAGGTAAGGAAAGGTTCGTGATCTATTAAGTTGAAGAAGAGGAGAGAAGAATTGTATGTAATGAAAAGGATACAAGGTCAGAAATATTGGGGATTACACAAAAAGCTGGAGAAACTCAGCGGGTGCAGCAGCATCTAAGGAGCGAAGGAGATAGGCGACATTTCGGGTCGAGACCCTTCTTCAGAAATATTGCTGCTTGCAGTTCACAATTGTTTTATCGCAAGTTAATGTAAATTCAATGGGTGTTTGTGAGACGGTATAGAGTTTATAAAGAGGATTTGAAAGTTTTGGTTTTCCATTGTTGTGTCAGGAATTACATTTTGGCCAGTCCACAATTAAGCAATCTGATGGTATCGTACTAATGAATAGGCGGAGAAGAGTTTTGAGAGCGAGCAGGGTGTTGTCAGCTTACATGCGTGGGCTGCTTCCATACCTTTGTCTAATGTTACAAAGAAGAGAAAACTATACCTATGGGTCTCTGCCAGGAGCTGACCCTGTGATTCCTCAGGTGTGGGCTTCTGCCAGAACAAACACAACACACCCCATGTTTTCCCATGCCATGCCATGCCATCATTCACCAATTGCAGCCTGCATTAGTAGAGGGCTGGAGTCCAGACACAAGTTCGATAACCCAGTGTTTTCCATTGTTCGCAGAGTCTTACGTTTCCGTAAATTGCTAGAGACCTTGGGTCCAATCCAGCATGTTGTTGGGCATGAAGCAAAGGGTTAAGGTGACTCAGGAAATGTCTGTGATTTGTGTAGCAAGGTATTGTAGAGATCATCTAGGTATTCTAGATGGCTCGATTGTAATCTTTCTTTCTGCTGACTGGTTAGCACTCGACAAAAGTTTTTAGTTTTTCACTGTACCTCAGTAAGCATGACAATAAACTAAACTCAAACTCAGTTTTGTTTAATTGCATCATAGAAAATTACAGAGGAATGTTAAGCAATTTCTTTCTGCCTTCCTAACACTTTGTTATTAGGGAAGACACCTCTTGGGTTCATTAAAGGTCTGTTTTTGAATAGGCACTGGCTTGTTTATGAATGTCGATGATCACTCTAAATAAAAAGTAGAAAAATAGCGACAAAAATGCTAAACACGTTCCAAATTTGTCATTGAAGTTGTACAAAAATGTTACAGTAGTGTGAACTTAATTACCAACTAATTCAGCCATGGTTCTCTGTATCAGAGCCACAAATACCATTATTTGTTCCTCTTATTTGTATGACATCTGGGAAAGTACAAGAATTAAAGGCTAATTCATCTCAGAGTTGCTGTCACATATTCTGTGGCTGGCTTACAAAGAAGTGACAGAGGCACGGAGCAAGGTCACCCTGACCTCTATCAAAGAGGAACTGGGTTGGTTGAAGGGGTGGCACGGTGGCGCATTGGTAAAGTTGCTGCCTTGCAGCACCAGAGACCCGAGTTCGATCCTGACTACGGGTGCTGTTTGTACGGAGTTTGTTTGTTTCCCCCATGATCTACTTGGCTTTTCTCTGGGAGCTTCCTTCCAAAGATGTGCAGGTTTGTAGGTTAATTGGCTTGGTAAAATTAAATTGTCCCTAGTGTGTAGGATAGTGTTCGTGTGCGGGGATCGCAGGTCGGTGTGGGCCAAAGGGCCTGTTTCTGTGCTGTATCTCTAAACTAAACTGCACAATTAGGAGTAGTCCTTATACAATCTTTTGATGCCATCGTTTAAATTGAAATTCATCCCGAACAAGTATCTATTATTTATTTTCTCCCATTTCTTCCTCTACGCTGGTCAATATGCAAAGCAGCTCATTCTTGTGGTGACAGGATTGAGCAGGTATTTATTTCCCCTGTGCACAGCCCTTGCAGTCAGCCAGCCCAGAGCTTCAGTTCCAGTAAGATGATGCAATTGCGTTGAGTAATCAAGGAAATGAAGATGCCTTCTGTTCAGCTTTTCATAATGCATGAGTTGTCTCTTGTTTCCCTTTAGCTGTAAACGGCGATGTTTGTGCGAGAGTATTAAATTACTTTCTGAGCAATGGAGTTCCCCTATCTGTAAATTATACATCTTTTATTAAAACTGTCCATTGCAACTGTTTCTCGTCGGCACTTAATTTATGTAGCACAATGTTTCCGATCCCATCCCAAGCGCAGTAGTTTTATAATAAGCTGTTGCTGCGAAATTAAACAGAGAACACTAACTGAAATGCTCACCAAACATTAAACAAGAAGGTATTTCTGGTTACCTTGTTGGCAACCTACAAAGGCAGCTTTTATATTCTAGGAATCCCTGCCTGCTCTCCATCAAAACAGAATACCCTATTCATTTCAAATATTAACAAGGTAATTGCAGCATTTGCATGCCAGATCAAGTATTGGAGCTCGTTCATGTGCCAGCTTTGAAATTCTATCTGGTGCCGGCAGCTTTTCCTTCACAAAAATAGTTTTTTGTTATGAAAGAATATTTGGTTGGCTGTTTAGGTACTACCTTTAACAGACCAAATGTATTGTGACTAATATGAAATTGTGGTGCTTCATATTCCATTTCACTAAGTGTCTCATGAAAATGAATTAGGAAATTAGGAAGAGTAGGGGAATCGAGAATCAGAGGACACAGGTTGAAGGGGGGGAGAGATTTAATAGCAACCTGTAGAGTAACTTATTTTACACAAATGGTGGTGGGTGTATGGAACGGGCTGCCAGAGGAGATGGTTGAGGCAGGAACCATCACACCGTTTAAGAAGTATTTAGTCCGATGCATTGGATGGGATAGGTTTGGAGGGATATGGGCCGAATGCAGGCAGGTGGGACTAGTGTAGATGGGGCATATTAGTCGGAGTGGGCAAGTTGTGACAAAGAGCCTGTTTCCACACTGTATGACTCAATGACTTTAAAGTGTTTAACCGAGGGAACAAGGGAACCAATTGTTTTCTGGTATTATTTCCCAATTGTCCTTTGCACTTTGATTAAATTGAATGTGATTGGAAAACTCACAGCATGGAAACAGACCCTTCGGCCCACCACACCATTACATCGATCACCTGTTCACACTAGTTCTGTGTTATTCCTCTTTCTCAACTACTCCCCATACACAAGGGGCAAGTTACAGAGGCTAATTAACCTACAATGTTGGAGGAAACCAGAACACCCGGAGAAAATCGACATGGTAACAGGAAGAACCTGCGAACGCCATCCTGACTGCACCAGCAGTCAGGAACGATCCCGGGTCTGTGGTGCTGTGCCACTGTACCAGCTACCAGCTGCACCACTGAGCTGCCCTTTAATTTATACTTAAATGTAATCTTAAAGCTAATGGCTGTCTGGTTTATTCCTTCCAATACGTGTGAAATCCTGGAGTCAAAATTTAAACCACAAAAAAATCCCATCTACATTTTAAATATTGTTAACTGAAGTATGGCTAACAGAAGTGTATGGATTGCTTAGAAAAAATAAAATACAGTTGTGAAACCATACTTAATCCCCATACATGGGAACCTAACTCCTGAATGTGAT
This sequence comes from Raja brachyura, assembly GCA_963514005.1. The sequence goes on along the minus strand of OY740787.1, from coordinate 70,200,616 downwards.
ACCGTTCAAAAAAACCCTTTTCAGTAGAACCTCAGCTTGTTTATAGATGTTCTTTAACCTGCAATAGCAGGGTGACATGGTGGCAGAGCTGTAGAGTTACTGCCTTACAGCGCCAGAGACCCGGGTTCAATCCTGACTACGGGTGCTGTCTGGATTTCTCTCGATGCTCCAGTATCCTCTCGCACTCCAGAGGATTGTAGGTTAATTGGCTTCGGTAAAATTGTAAATTTTGCGGGGTGATTGCTGGTCGGGATGGACGTTGGGCCAAAGGTCCGGCTTCCGGGCTGTATCTCTAAACTAAACTAAACTGGAAACCTTTGCCCTCTGATGCTTATCTAAGCACCACTCAGTTCTGTTTAAGAGCCTGCATATTTCAAACTCTGCTGCACTATTCAGCACACAGTATTTTCTTTCTACTAAGCCAACATCTTAACCTAGCTGAAACATGATTACTAGTGTGAATAATGAACTATCTGTAGCAGTAAATATTAGAGGTGTGATACTTGGAACTGGTTAACCATTGCCACCTAATCTTTAGATCGGTGGAAATACTTAACCCTTACCGCCACTTGATGATGTATGTGACACATTCATTGGCGCAGTTCATTGGACTGTTGCTAATTTGACAAGCGTTTTCCTTTTGTCTTAATACAGAACCTAGATTTAATTGACATCCTGTGGAGGCAGGACATAGATCTCGGTGTTGTCCGTGAAGATTTTGATTATAGCTACAGACAAAAGGAGCACGAACTAGAGAAACAGAAGAAACTTGAGAAGGAGAAACAAGAGCAGTTGCAGAAGGAACGTGAGAGCGCTCTGCTGGCCCAGCTGCAGTTAGATGAAGAGACAGGCGAATTTGTCGCAATCCGGCCGGCAAAGCAGAGTGAACCCATAATCCCAGGAGGAATCTCGGAATCTGCGCAGGTAAATCAATTTTTTACAGCCCGAAAACGAGAATGACACCAGTTTATGGAGCTGCTCTGTGCTCCAACAACAGGTGACTGATTTATAAATGTATCAAATGCTTATATAAATTTCTACCTTAATATACGTAGGAGTATGTATATAATAAACTATTTCATATAATGTTAATAATTTTTCTGTTCTCTCCCATTTATGATGTTCCCGACCAATGTGAATTCAGATTGCAAAGACAGCAGAGAGAGATGATGAAGCTTTGTCGTTTGATGAATGTATGCAGCTCCTTGCGGAATCGTTCCCATTTGTAGAGGGTATAGAGGTGAGTCCTTTCTACCAACCAAACACACACCTCAGAAAAGTGCCTGTTCAACTACTAATGCTTTACTTCAAAATGAAATGTTTAAAAAGAAAACCCAATTCCTCTAGTTTCAAGGCATGAGATTTTAGCTGTTTTAAAACCGGCCTTATTTAAACTTTAGCAGTTTTGGAAATGAAGTATACTAAGTTCAAAGTAATTACGCGGTTGATTCTTTTTTTTTTTGCAAAACCTTAATTGTAAAACTTGTTTTGTTTAACTATCTATTATTGTTATCATCATAAACATATTTGATAGCTTCAATGAGGAAATGTAACTGTTGAGATTCAGGGAACCAAAATAGTTCCTCAAAGATATTTGCAATACAGCCCAGGAAATGTAGAGTTTATGATAAGGGTTGGGCAGCAGCTTAAGAAGTGTTTTTAATAAGAAAAAATATTGTTTCTAGTCTCATACAGTTGGACCTGAGCCTCCCGTTCCAGTTCCAGCTCAAACCAGTTCACAGTCGATGGCTCCTTACCAAGCTCAACAAACTGCTACTTCAAACTTTTCATCCACAACACCTGAAACAAACTCTCTGGAGGATTTGGAGCAAACCTGGCAAGAGCTGCTCTCAATCCCGGAGCTTCAGGTAAATACAATAGCTGAATTCAACACTTAATACAGAGGCAGCACGGATGTAATAAACACCCGAAGAATTTCAGACCTGTAATATACTGTTTGTCCACTGAACAAACACTGCCATTGTCTCTGATGATATTAATCTGACAGTCACGATCCAGCTCCATTTACTTTTTCCTTCACTTGCATATTATGTGACCTTAATTTGAGTCTTAGTGCATGTGTTTAAACGAAAATACGTGGGCATTTTAAACAATAAACCTTTCACATTTCACGGTTTATCTTCGGTTTGGAGGATTTAATCATACAACATGCCGTACTATTTAAGTATAGTTATTACACTTGAGAAGATATTATTTTGGGAGAGATTGTACAGATGAAGTATGTTTCATCAAATTGACACAAATTACATTTGATATGGAGAGTTCACACTGGCCCATCCCAAATTAATGATGTCTAAGTAAATATAATTAAACTAAAAAGGATCGTGTAAATACAAGAGGTTTTCCAGATTAATTTTTAGTTTTACGTCTTTTCAGTTCACGATTGAATCTCAGTGCAGACATTCATAATGCTGGATTGATCTGTGAAAACTTTCCAGTGCAGTAAAGTTGCATTGGTATCTGACTGCCTCTCTTTTGCACTTGTTGAAAACTTGGATTTTGTTTTAAAATGTTAATAGAAAGTTTCAGCCCCTTAAAGCAGCAACTGCCCCAAATTAGCAATCTTGGAATCTTCTGAAAGATTCTAACACAACATTTATTGCATTTTTAGTATCTTATACTAATTGAACAGGAGGTGTTTATTTGAGAACCCTTGTTTTCCACATTTGTCCCTGGACAAATATTTCCACTAAAAGTAGCTAAACGTCATTAAACTCATGTGTATTTGTGCATATCTGCCTTCAGAAATGTCTTGTTAACTAAATATTAAGCAGTAGTGATTGGTTTCTTTTCCATCTTTATCCTCATTTTCAAATGCATCCATGTTTTATTGTTTTAGCAACCTATATTGTATAGTTAAAATCAATCTCAAGGCAAAGAAAGTGGAAACAAAGAACTGCAGATGCTGGTTTATTCCAACGCTAGACACAAAGTGCTGGAGTAACTCGGCAGGTCAGGCAGCATCTCTGGAAAGTGGAGTGGGAAATGTCACGTGACATTTTCTCCAGAGTTGCTGCCTGACCTGCTGAGTAACTCCAGCACTTTGTGTCTATCTCAAGGCAAAGAAATGTCTTCAGATTTCCATGTTTTTATTTATCTAAATATAATACAAGGAAGGGTGATCTTTATAGAGGTGTATAAAATAATGTGAAGAATAGACCATGTAGACACACAGTCTCTTGCCCAGAGTACCAGAGGACATAGGTTTCAGGTAAATGGGGAAAGATTTAATAGGAATCTGAGGAGTAATTTCTTCACACACAAGGTGGTGGATGTATGGAACAAGCTATCAGAGGAGGTAGTTGAGGCAGGGACAGGTTTATAGGAATATGGGCCAAATGTAGGCAGGTGGAACTAGTATAGATGGCACATGTTGGTCGGTGTGGGCAAGTTGGACCACAGCTTTTCCACGCTGTATGCCTGTATGCATCTAATAGCTCTCAGGTTTTGATCTATCATGTCTTACACCATTGTAAATTTAGAAAATCTTCTTAATGTAAAATGAGGTTGTTTGTTGATGTTTCATGATATATTTGTGTGTGTTCTTTTTCTGATGTAGTGTCTGTACATGCAGAATGATAACATCACTAGTGCTGGATCTGCAGGATATACTTCCAAAAACACACCTTCTGAGATGCCAAGTGACACCTATAACTTCAGTGCAAATCTGCCAGGTCACCATATGGCTGGCGCCAACACCAGCCTCCTCTCCCTCTTCGAAGAAGTCATGCCACCCGAAAGCCCCACACTCCACCCACTCAAAACAAATACCTCTGATGTCATGAACCTTTCATACAGCCACAGTCCTTTCAGCGATCAGCTTTTCTCCATGCCTCTGAATGTCCAGAGGAACGACAATATTTCCCAGGGCATCAACATGAACGAGTCCCTCACCAGCATTCTGGACGATGCCATTCTTGAACAACTCGACACCTCTCACTTGAAGGTGGATAAGGAATTTGAGTGTATGGAGCCATCAAACGTGCCTGAGGTTCTGGATTCTGACTCGGGCCTGTCCATGACCCCGAGTCCCAGTGGAGCCTCGCCAGGTAATTCAGTGCAATCGTCCATTTGTGGAGACCCGTCCCAAGGTTACAGTGACTCTGACGTGGACGAGATGGAAAGCAGCCCTGACTGTGTACAGCCAGAATTGGCAGAGATGTACCCAATGCATTTCCAAAACGATGGCCACTATCAGGCACCCTCTATTGATCTTGTGCAGTCAGATTCTAGCCTCAACCTTTACACAAAAGAACCAAAGGATGACCAGCCAGTGAGCCCTGGCCACAGTAAATCCCCCTTTGTCAAAGACAAGCATACCAGACGCATGGAAGCTCGGCTCAGTCGAGATGAGCAACGGGCCAAATCACTCAATGTCCCTTTCTCCGTCCGAAAGATCATTAACCTTCCCGTCGACGATTTCAATGAAATGGTTTCCAAGTACCAGCTGAACGAGGCTCAGCTGGCCCTCATTCGTGACATCCGCCGCCGCGGCAAAAACAAGGTCGCGGCCCAGAACTGCCGCAAGCGTAAACTGGAAAATATCGTGGGTCTCGAACACGATATGGATCAGCTTAAGGATGAGAAAGAGGATCTTCTCCAAGAAAAGGGGGAGCATGCCAAAAACCTCCTCCATCTCAAGCAGCAGCTGAACAACCTGTACCACGAGGTTTTTAGCATGCTGAGGGATGAAGATGGCAATCCCTACTCTCCATCTGAATACTCACTACAGCAGACGGCTGACGGCAGTGTGTTCCTCGTTCCCCGGAGCAAGAGACTGGAGATAAAGAAAGAATGAAATTCCAAAAGACTTGTTTTATTGGATTTTTTTTGTTTTAAAGAGAAGTCAAAACTTGTGTGAAACGCAAGTTTAAAACTACTGTTTTCATGTTAATGAGTCTCCTATGCAAAATAAAACCATAGCAAATGCTTCATGGTTTCTAGTGGCTCTGAGGTGAAATGAAAAGTGATGGCTGTAGATTGACTGTAAATGGTCTCTCACCCACTTCTTTAATTTTGATTATCTTTGTGCACTGCTTATTACAGTTTTTCTTCTTAGAGCTATTGTATAGTTTTGTAAATACTGCACATCTTATTTATATATGCAGATATATATCTCATTTGCTATTAAATCGAGGGACTTTAATAGAATTATTTTAACAAATATTTTAGTAAGCTAATGTTTCTTCTGTTGCAAGTGCCTGTTTTATACTTTTTTATTACATTTCAAAAATAGGTAAAATGGAAGAATTGAAAATGTATGAGTTTTCATTTTCTTTGCTTTCTATAGAAAAAAAATATTAAATAAAATGTATCTATCTATTGCAAGAATGTTGCCTTGTGTCGTGAAAGTGTGGCCTTTGTAAGTTGATACAAAAAAAAACAAAATATTCCAGAGGCTGGAAATCTGAAATTATAAAAATTTTAGCAATTGCATTGTGGAACCTGTGGAGATAGAAACAAGAGGTCACTTTTAACAATAATTATATTCCTATCTCAAGCCTGAAACACCCATTATATTACTATTTCCATAGGTGCTGTCTCACTTGCTAAGTAGTTCCACCTTTGTTACTTGCACATTTATAAGAATGGATAACTGGCTTTTTACTAACATGTTCATGGAAATTAGCAGAGGCAGAAGTAGGCCATTCAGCCCATCGAGCAAGCTCTGTCATTCAACACAATCATGATCAATAATTTGTAAAAAGACTTCCCACAGTCTCCCTATACTCTATGTTATTGAGAGGTTGAGTAGGCTCAGACTTTATTCCTTGGAGCACAGGAGGATGAGTTGTGGAGGTGTATAAGATCATGAGGAGAATAGATATACTCTTTTACCCAGAGTATGGGAATCAAGAACCATGGGACCTAGGTTTAGGTGAGAGGGGAAAGATTTAATAGGAACCCAAGGGGAATCTTTTTCTGCAGAGGATGATGGGTATATGGACCAAGCTGCTAGAGGAGGTAGTTGAGGTAGGTACTTTAGCAACATTTAAAAGGCATTTGGACAGGTACAAAGATAGGAAAGGTTTAGAGTGATATGGGTGAAATGCGGGCAGGTGGAACTCTGGTGTATTTGGGGCATCGTGGTTGGCCTGGGCAATTTGGGCAGAAGGCCCTCAACTCCTGTTTTATCTCTGAAGGTAGACAAAAATGCTGGAGAGACTCAGCAGGTGAGGCAGCATCTATGGAGTAGAGGAATAGGGGACGTCAGACTGATGTGGGGGGTGGGGTGGGGGGGCAGGATGAATAAAGAAAGGAAGAGGCAGAGATAGTGGGGGCTGTGGGAGAGCTGGGAAGGGGAGAGGAAGGAGGGAGAAAGCAAGGACTACCTGAAATTGGAGGTCAATGTTCATCCCGCTGGGGTGTAAACTGCCCAAGCAAAATATGAGGTGCTGCTCCTCTAATCTGCAGTGGGACTCACTCTGGCCATGGAGGAAGCCCAGGACAGAAAGTTTGGTTTTGGAATGGGAGGGGGAGTTGAAGTGCTGAGCCACCGGGAGCTCAGGTTGGTTATTGCAAATCGAGCGGAGATTGGGCGAAGCGATCGCCAAGCCTGCGTTTGGTGTCACTGATGTAGAGCAGTTGACACCTAGAGCAGCGGATGCAATAGATGAGGTTGGAGGAGGTGCAGGTGAACCTCTGCCTCACCCGGAAAGACTACTTGGGTCCTTGGATGGAGTCGAGGGGGGTGGTAAAGCGACAAGTGTAGCATTTCCTGCGATTGCAAGGGAAAGTTCCCGGGGGGGGGGGGGGGGGGAGTGGGTGTGGTTTAGGTGGGAAGGGACAAATTGACCAGGGAGTTACGGAGGGGACGGTCTCTGCGGAAAGCCAAAAGGGGAGGAGATGGGAAGATGTGGCTAGTGGTGGAATCCCGTTAGATGTGGCGAAAATGTCAGAGGATTATCTGTAGTATGCGATGGCTGGTGAAGTGGAAGGTGAGGACAAGGGGGAATCTGTCCTTGTTACGAGTGGGGGGGGGGGGGGGGGAATGAGAGCGTAGCTACGGGATATAGAGGAGACCCTGGTGAGAGCCTCATCTATAGTCGAAGAGGGGAACCCCCGTTCCCTAAAGAATGAGGACATCTCCGATGCCCTGGTTTGGAACACCTCATCCTGGGTGGACATGCGGTGTAGACAGAGGAATTGGGAGTAGGAGATGGTCCTATCAGGAAGCAGGATGGGAAGAGGTGCAGTCCAGATAGCCATGGGAGTCAGTGGGTTTATCTGTTTCTTTTCATGTTTCAAATATGTTTAATTTAAGCTGAGTGGGTTAACATAAAAGATTTCCAACTCATAGTTTGTGTTAAAAGGTAAATTGGACAATTGGATTGCAGTGGACCTGGGTTGGAGCGAAGTTGGATAATAAGCATGTTATACTCTTGGTTATATTCCTCTCCTGCTTTATACTGTGGACCGGTCATGGTCATAAGACCATAGAACTAAAGAATATTGAAGGGAATCGTTTTTGGACTTGGTGCGGTTTATAGGTACTTAGCACTGGGTGCTGGTGCAAGGCAGGGTTTGGATTCTAAAATTGGATGGAAGCTAATTTTGCCCAATATAGATCAGACTGTTGTTCCCATTGCTGTATGGTAATTCAAATTTCACTGTAGCAATTGGTGTATGTGATAATAAATGTAACTTGAACTTGAGACTGGAGCAAGGTCCTAACCTGAAATGTCACCTGTCCATTCCCTTCCCTGTTGTTGCCTGACCCATCGAGTTACACCAGCTGTTTGTGTTGTGCTCAAGATTCCAGCATCTGGAGTTTCTTGTGTCTCAGGGGTAAATGTAAAAAACTTGGATGTGGTGAAAAATAAGAAATAGGCAGGAAATATCACATGTATGGACTTTTAAATGGCATCCCACACAAAAGCTTGTTAGCCACATGGTAATAAAACTTTCACTGGCCTCAAGGAAGAGTCTTAACTGCAATAAGGAAAGTCATTAGGACTTTATAGGTGCTTTGATAGTGTTACTCACTTTAGTAACTGTAAGATCCAAGGCAGCGTTGCACAACATTACCTGAGTTACTGGAGAACAGCACTGGAGATTGCTGGATTAAGATGGTTGCCATTGGCATTAGTTAAGTTGGTTGGCATTAGTTGTTGTGAAGGGTAAGCATCATCTGCCTTCAATAAGATTAGTCAAGCCTAAATCATCAACGACAAAGGCTTGCAATAAACGGTCAACATTTCCATTTGGAGATTGTGGTATCAAGGAGGCCAGAAAATGAGGTCTCCTTCCAGGGAAGAAAATGTTATCAGTTATTTATCTGTTGACAAAGTGAAGTGTATCAGGATAAGGGCACACCCAGATAACAGCTGTAACCTAAACACATCTGAGGGTAAATGCACGAGCTGTCGGAGGAGATAGTTGAGGCAGATACAACAATAACATTTAAAAGCCATATGGACGGGAAAGGGTTAGAGAGATATGGGCCAAACTGGGCTGGTGGGATTAGTGTAGTTGGAGCAACTTGGTCGGCATGGGCCGAAGGGTCTGTTTGCATATGATTCTATGGCAGCAGCAGGGGTTGAACAGTTCATATTGTGCCCGGAAGGTAGGGAGGGAGTGTAGGGGAAACGGGACAGTTCCCATGCTATGACGGATCCGCTTTGCAGACAGAGAGCATCTGGCGATTCCCAGGACGGGGGGGGGGGGGGGGGGACAGAGGCTTAATGGCAAGGTGACCAAACAGAAAATCTTCAACCGCTTGATTCCATAGTTAACATTTTTCCAAATATGCTGAACCTTTTCTTATCTGTGATCTGTGGGGCTGAATCAGTCCACCCAGGATAGCCCCCGTGAAGAACAACATATATTCTATAGGGGCTGAAGAAGGGTTCTCGACCCGTTGAGTTACTCCGGCACTTTATGGCTATAGTGAGCATCTCATATTCTACTAATGGCATGATAATTGAATTATCCGGGTTCATAGAAACGTCTATGTTTTCTTCTTATCTCCCCCCACCCCCCAGCTTTATTTCCACCACCCTTGCCCCAGACACCCAGTTCCTTCTGCTCAGAACCCATCCCTCCCTAATCCAAATCGCACACTTCTTCGCCTCACCTCTGTATACCAGCTTTCTCCACTACCCCGTCAGTGTGAAGAGGCTCTCGATCACGAAAAGTGACCTGTCCCTTCCCTCTCCAGAGGCTGCCTGAACTGCCGAGCTCCCCCAGCAGTAACATTGGGACACATGACATTGCGGCTGCTGGTTTGCAACGAAGAAGCCACACGGTGCTGGAGTAACTCAGTAGGTCAGGCAGCATCCTTGGAGGACATGGAAAGGAGCACTGACGCGCGTTTTAGGTGGATGTCGTCTGAACCGGTCATCGGGCTCGTACATTGGTGCCTAAACATTCTTCACCGCTCGGGGTCCATCCCTGTGTGATTTATGCATCTGACCCACTGCGGCCGCGGACCTTTCCTCAACCCAACCGTGGTTTCAACGCTACCCATCAATCGCTGTTCATAGTTCATGCCATTACGTTTCCCCAATAGCAGCGTTAGTTTTTTTTTATTTTATCAGTTTAAACCCGTCGTTGTGTTTACCGTTAAACTAAGGCAAAATGACTGACTTAGCGCGGGCTTGCGGCTGTGGACATTGTTGCCACTTGCTCTGTTCCTCAGCCGTGGCCGCTGCAACCGCTGCGATTTACAGCCAGGCGCCGAGATTTTGTCGTGGGACCACTCCCTGTTATTACTTGCTCAAGAAAGTGCGAAGAAGGGTACCGACCCGAAACGTCACATACTAATGTTCTCCAGAGACGCTGCCTGACCCGCTGAGTTACTCCAGCATCTCTTTTCTGTAAATCAGCAACTGCAATTTCTTCTGCCCTTCTCAGCCGATATCCCATCCAATCAGGGGGGTAAATTTTCCTGCTACGTTGCCTCGCCGCGCCCAGCTCCGATAGATCAGCCTTGATTGAATGGCGGAGTAGCCCAGATGGACCAAATGGGTTAATCCTGCTCTTTTAATTTACGAATGGTCCACATTTAACACTATCGACATTGCACACAGTTCTGATCGCCCCATTACAGAAAAGATGCAAAGGCTTTGGAGAGGGTGTAAAAGAGGTTTACCGGCTACTACCAGGTTTGGAAGATATGAGCTACAAGGAGAGGTTGGACAAAATTAGATTGATTTCTCCAGAGCATCGGATGCTGATGCTTCTGACCCGTTAGAAGTTTTGTAGAAGTGACCGATGTTATCCAGACGGACGCTTTGACGTGTTTAACAAGGCCCCGCACGGTTGGCTGGCCGAGAAGGCTAAGTTCTGGGATGACACTAAATATCAGTGTTTGAGGAAGAATAGTCACGTCCCTAAAATATAAAGTTGGGAAAGCTAATGGCGGATAGAACATAATTTCGACAAGTCCAAGGTAGCAATGTTACAAAATGTTGAGATTTTAAAAATCAAGTCTGCAATTTATCCCATCAGATAAAGCATAAAAAGAAGTTTAATTTGACACCCAATTCACTTTCATATCTTCAGTATTAAGAAAGTTATGACCATTTTCATACTCGGAAATTAGCATCTTGTTCCCCATTGCCTTTCAATTGACTTAACTCAAAAGCTGTGATCTGGAACAGTTAAAAGCCCATAACTTTCTTAAAAATTAAGAGAACTCAATGAAATTTTCAGTTATTATAGATTGAAGCATTCTGAAACAAATATGAAACAATCTTACTTGGATGACCTGAAATTAAAGCATATAATTACTTAGTTATCTAATTGTAGCTAATTACAAAATTCAATGAGTAGATTTAAACATCTATCCATTTCTTAAGAAAAGATAACCTTTTTTTAAATTGCCTAAGTCTCCAAATAACATTCAAACAATAATCCACAATATAACATAATTTTAAATCTCATTTTCATGAATTTCTGGGCCAAATGGAAGGAATTTAGTGTTTGATTCCTGTAAATTAATGGCCATTTAAATCAACTAGCGAGTGGGTTTTAGTGGAATGCAGTGGATTGGAACGTTGTGGTTAGCGGTGAAGTCGGGAGGAAAAATACTGTTTGTTCATACATTTTTTTGGACCCCATTTTGCAACATAAAAATATTATTAAAGCCTCCCGAAAAACCAACTTTTAATATAAAAATAAACTATTTACCTTTTTTTCTCCCCTACGCAAAATCCTTCCGGTTGTCGGCGCTCACGGCTTTTGAAGGTGATTTTTAAATTACTCTAGTTAATAAATAATTTAGAGTAATTTAAAAATCCCTTCATTCATGAAATGTCGGAGCGATTTTTCTTCCGCAACGAAATCGCCCGACATTGACCGATTTGCCCTGCCTGTGGAAAAACGGCACTTTAAGCCCGCCCCCCTCTGAAAGGCGCCAAAGTCGCACACACAGGGAGCGGCAGAACTGCAGCGCTGCTCAAGGTAAGTTTTGTAACATACCTATCCAAGGTGAGGTACTTTAATGAGAGGTAGGATATCATATCGTCATATCCAGACTATTATATACTTAATGGTCTGATCTTGTATGTGGATGTATTTATTTGTGTGCGTGTATTAGTTTGTGTATAATCACATCTTCTCGAAAAAACGACGCGCTAACGGTAGAGATTTATCTCTTGGAGTCCGAAAACGCCTTATCTGAAAATTTCCAGCTTTATTTCTCGAGTTATTTATGAAAATGGTCACAAATCCGATAAAACATTGAAAATAAACCGAGCGGCTTTCGCTGTTGACGTCACAATGGGTTTGCGCAGTCTTGTCTTGATCTTTGGTCTTGCTCGCGCTGCAAGTGACATCACCAACCCCGCCAAACTCACAGTTCTTTGGTTGACGCCCCCCCCTCCCTCTCCCTCGATTTCTATTAAAGCTTTGATCTTGTGTATATATATATGTGTATGTGTGTGTGTGTGTGTGTGTGTGTGTGTGTGTGTGTGTGTGTATATATATAATCACATATTCTCCAAAAAACAACATCCTAACGATTTTTTAAAACGTATTTATCCCGTGAATTCAAAACCCACCTTATCTGAAATATTCACGCTTTATTTCTCAAGTTATTAATCAAAATGTTCAAAAATCTGAAATAACTTTGAAAATAAACGAGATGGTCTTGCTGATGATGTCACAATGGGCCTGCTCTGCGCTCTACCTCCTCCCCCCCGTTATTCAAAAGAGACGCACAAAGAACGAGCAAGTCAGGCAGTGGACTGAAGACCAAAGATCATAGCTGAAACATAGAAAATAGGTGCAGGAGTAGGCCATTCGGCCCTTCGAGCATTCAATATGATCACGGCTGATCATCCAACTCGGTATCCCGTACCTGCCTTCTCTCCATACCCCCTGATCCCCTTAGCCACATCTAACTCCCTCTTAAATATAGCCGATGAACTGGCCTCAACTACTTTCTGTGGCAGAGAATTCCAGAGATCCACCACTGTGTGAAAAATGTTTTTCTCATCTCGGTCCTACAAGACTTCCCCAACATCGGGAACAATCTTCCTGCATCTAGCCTGTCCAACCCCTTAAGAATTTTGTAAGTTTCTATAAGATCCCCCCCTCAATCTTCTAAATTCTAGCGAGTACATGCGGAGTCTATCCAGTCTTTCTTCATATGAAAGTCCTGACATCCCAGGAATCAGTCTGGTGAACCTTCTCTGTACTCCCTCTATGGCAAGAAATGACTTTCCTCAGATTAGAAGACCAAAACTGTACACAATACACCAGGTGTGGTCTCACCAAGACCCTGTACAACTGCAGTAGAACCTCCCAGCTCCTATACTCAAATCCTTATGCTATGAATGCTAACATACCATTCGCTTTCTTCACTGCCTGCTGCACCTACATGCCTACTTTCAATGACTGGTGTCGAAAGACTCTCTCCTCCTGGCCTCACTCTGGTGCCTGGAGCCCGCAACTGGAGTTGGAGACTGGAGTGGAGCAGCCCTCCCCTCTGCTCTCTTTCTTCCCCTGCCCTCACTCTTGATAATATAATATCAAGGGGGATGGTTAGTGTATGTTGGGGGTGCGGTTAGTTTGTTTGGGGGTGTGTGTGTGTGACGCCACAGGCCACTCCTCTCCCTCTCCCTCCCCCCCCCCCCCCGTTGAGCTCGGGTGCGGTGTCAGGGACGAGCCTGGAGATGAAGTCATGGCCTGCACTGGAGCCCAGGTGGCGGCCAAGCTGATGGCTGAGGTCCACAGCCAGGCCCGGGCTGAGTATGAGAACCAGGCCGAGTTCCAGGCCCTGCCGCTGCTCTATGACCTGGGTAGGTGCTGGGGCAGGGAATGGGAGTGAGGGGAGGAGGGAAATGGGGGGGGGGGGGGGGGTGTGGAGGAGGGAGATGGGGAGGGGATGTACCCTCACTCCCACCCTCCCTATCCCCCTCTTTCTCTGCACCTCTCCCTCTTTACCCCCTCCCCTTTCTACCACCCCTCCCTCTCTAGGGATTGAAGAGGGAGGGTGAAGAGGAGGGAGTGCTGGGGGATGAGGAGAAATGAGCAGCGCCTGTGTAGTTGGGGGGCTATGCTTGAGTGGTGCAATATTGCATTGGGGGAATGGGCGAGTGGTGGAATCTTGCGTCAATAAATGTATAGTGAACGGTAGATGCTGGTTAATATACAAAAGGACACGTGTTGGAGTAACTCAGCAGGTCAGGCAACATCTCTGGAGAACATGGATAGGTCCATCCAAGTTCTCCAGAGTTGCTGCCAGCAATTTGTGACCTTTTATCTACAATAAATGGTAGCGTACCAAGGAACGTTGATGAAAGAGCGATCATGGGATCCAAGTCCATTGTTCTGTCAATGTAACGATAGATAGGGTGAAGGTGACACAAATGGCATGCTTGCATTGACAGGTCAGGGCATAACTTACAATAGTTATAGCCCTGCTGCATTTATGCCGCACCAGTATTGTCCTGGCTGTCATACAATAGGAAAGTAGATAAAAAGCAGTGGGGATTCAGAAGGATGTTGCCCAAAATGAAGACCCGAGTTATGTGCAGAGAGGAATTTTTAAAGGGACTTAAACAAATAGTGGTCAATGCTTGGAAATTTGCTGCCAGTGCTGGGGGAACTCAGATGAAAGACAGGCCCTGAAAATAAGCAAAATGTGCAAGCATATACACTTACTACAGACAAATGGGATAACAAACTCTGACTAGGAAGTTTATATGGGAAACTATAAACTGTCAACCTAGGGCTCAGTTTTAATGAAAGGTCAGCCTTGAAATATTAATTGTCTCTTCTTGGACAGCTGAGCATTATCAGCTAAAAATTAGAGCGTTTTCAATCCTCATTTAAAAAGTCGTGTATTAGTATTGTTTTGGAAGCAAAAATACAAGGCATGAAATAAATGGTCTAAGAAAACTTTTAAGAGTTTTTAAGAGGCAAAGGACCAAACTTGAGGATTTCAACCACAAAATAAGGCAGAATAGTAAAAAACTTAAAATATATCAAAAGGAGAATATCTTGTCAGCATCAATTAAAGTAATATGGAATTAAGTAAAATGTAAGGAATGAGAACATGATAACGTTAGAAGAGAATAAGAACATTTATTTGTGATCAGAGGCAAAAATGCACTTGTTCAATAGGATCAATGCCTCAGCTGACACAAGCAAACACTAAAAGAGACATACCCAACCAGGACATTTTCTGTGTCAAGTAAACACAATCTGGGTAAATAAACAGCAAGTGGCCACACTGCACTCTGGCCACGTTGCTGTTCCTCGTGACCTCCTGCTGCCTCTAATCACAACCTGTATTTTAAGAAAATGCTGACCGTTTTAAGGTCCTTCATGTCCCCATCACCTTCTTTTCTCACTTGATCTTGAATGCACCCCATACCATTGATGTAGAAAGAAATTAAAACTAACCAGAACAGAAGATCTAACGGTGATACTGTACCAAGAGGCATGACCAAATTCCAAGGATTTTAAAGGAGACAGAACACAGGCAAAGATTTAAGAATAGAGCTGGGACACCCCAAAGCATATCGATAATGGGAAATAGATGTTTCTTTTGGCTATTCTGAAAAACAAAACAAAATTGGTTCATCCACTTCAAGAAGCATATTCTGCCTTATTGGCCCAACTCACTGAAAGTTTTTAGTGCCATCAACTTGCCTGAGCAGATTTATCAAGGTGGCTCAATATTCTATTTTTTGCTTATCCTCCTCCAAATGCCATATACTAGTTCTACAGCAGTCAGGCATTCTATCTATCTAAAGTATTCTTTATTGTCATTCAGACATTTCAGTCTGAACGAAATTGTATACCTTGCAGTCATAACATAGAATAAAATAACAAAACACACACATAACAGTTAAACATCCACCACAGTGACTCTACCAGGCACCTCCTCGCTGTGATGGAAGGCAAAAGTCCTCGTCTCTTCCCTCCTCTTAAGTAAATCTCATTTGATTTGTTTGTGTACCTCGCTAATGTTGCCTGCCAATTTGACCATTTTGTCTTGTGTATTTAGATATCATTGATGTCAGTGTATGGTCATAGGAATGTTGACAGTCAAGCTTTGACATCTAAACTTTCAGGTCTTTCCAACCTCCCCACTCATCATCTTGTCATCAATGAGGCACATCAATAACAATGACAAAATAAAAATAGTGAACATAAATTACAAACTTGTACAGAATTGTGTTTTGAAATCAAATAACATTCATTGTCCTCTTTTATCTCACAAGGTATTAAAAGGGTAGTTTACCTAATTACTAATACACAGATACACCTGCTTGCTCAAATACACATTGACTGCTAGTTTGAATAGCAACACCAGGAACTCCCACAATTCACACTAATATGACTGCAAATATTTTTGAAATCCCCAATGTTTTTCCTTGGTATCTTTGTTAAACACCAACACACATGTTGACAGTAAACCTACAAGTGTTTAAAAATAGGTAAAGTTACAAATAACTTGCATGCCTGAAGGGTCTCGACCCAAAACTCCACCCGTCCCCTCTATCCAGCGATGCTGCCTGTCCCAGTGAGATACTCCAGCATATTGTGTCTATCTTTAAATGATTAGATTTATATTCTTGTTCTTCATGTACTGCATCCAAGACTTTACTCAAAATTCTGATTCAGTTTTAATTCACTCTGCAAATGCAATTTCTTTGAATGATAGAAAGCATTTAAGTAAATATTTGTGCTGCATTTCCAACTGTACCATTGTATATATTCAATTAATTCTTAAACCAGGGTGTTACCATTTTCTCTGCGATAGCAGTGTGATTTTATTTTCTCACGGATAATTTGGCAGAACCACAATATGGTTTCTCGATTACAACGAATCAATCATCCATTACCTTTAGATATTAAACATTAGATATCAAAGTAATTTGAATTACACTCCCGTCCTAAAGTGTGGTGCTCAGAACGAGACACTACCGATGTGTACTTAAAAGGATATCATGACTTTTCTTGCTCTTGCAGTTTACAAAATACCAATTCATGCATGTTAACCCACTTCCAATAAACCTTGTGCAATTCTGTTAATGTCCCACATTACATGATTTGATTCTTTATTCTTTCAGTCGCCCTAGATATATATATTTAAAAACTTTCTTACCATTTTTTCCTGCACGTGTCATGGTGCTCTTTATAATAATCATTTCAATCTTCTACTCTGCATATTTTGGAGGGTACCTCAAGATCCCATTTTCTATTATTTAATCAAATTCAGCTGCTTGATACTTGAAGTTCAATGTACAAATAGTCAGTTTTAACACGGCGGTTTTTCGGGGAATTTGAATAGTTCAACAATACAATAATTGGGAGAAAAAGTGATATTTAGCTGAAGGAAATCAAAAGACAAATGGCTACTCCAATATTTTCAATTATAGTAATAAATATGATTTGAAGATTTCAACCCTATCAATGATAGCAACCAGACAACCATAGAATCGGTTTATTTAAAATTGACAAGTTTGGGTTCGGTGGAGGTCCGCCGCCTGGTGGTGGCCCATGTATAACTTTTTTATCACTTCCGCTGTTTGCCCTCCTGTCGTCAATCTGATCCGTTCTCAAACCTGCACAAGCTTTTAACCTTTCCCCCCAAATCTATAAGCAGAACTGCCCTGACAGACCCATTGTTTCTGGAGACCAAAGACCTGAAACATCACCTATTCCCTTTCCCCCAGAGCTGTTGCCCGACTCGCTGACTCATGGATTGTGTGGTTGTGTGGATCGGAATAAAGCATTTGCATCTAATTAAATTAATCCAGCAATAGTAGACAAATTCAGACACATGAATACATCATAAAATTAACTGTTCATTCTAATTTGGTTGTAAAACTTAATGCTCCAAGATTTAAATTTCCTGCAGAATAATGAAATGCCCTAGGCCGATAGAAAACAGGTGCTAATTTTTACAGATTCAAACTTCAACTAATGCCCTTCATGTTTTATGACTGTACTCCACAATTTAAGATTTGTAATAGAAAAAACCACATGGTTAAACTCCCGATGAGTGTTTCTGATCTATCGGACAGGTCCATGGGGATTTTTCTTTATTATAGAGAAATCTTCTGTTATCAGCTGTGGAGGTCATCCTTGGCCTGCCTGTCCCTTTGCAATTAGTAAGCTCACCAGTGTTGTTTCTTCTTAATGATGTTCCGAACAGTTGATTTTGGTAAGCCTAAGGTTTTGGAGAAACCGCTTTATTCTTGTTTCTGTCTCATAATGGCGTCTTTGACTTACATTGGCACAACTTTGCTCCTCATGTTGATAAACAGCAATAAGTTTCCAAAAGTGATGGAAAGACTAGGTGCCGAGAGCTCTCTTATACCTGTTTAAGGAGGCAATTACAAACGCTATGAAGCCATGTGTCCCAAACATTATGGTGCCCTGAAATGGGGGGGGGGGGGGGGGGGGGGGAAGGAGAAGACATGGGCAGACGCCAACAATGTATAAACACTGCAGTAATTTGTACATGGTGAAAATGTTTAAAAATGTTTAAACGTTTTTTCCATTACAAACCTCACATTGTGGAGTACAGAGGCAAATAAATAAATGATGGGTCATTGTCCCAAACATTATGGAGGGCACTGTAAGTTCAGAACTAAAAAAAGCTCTTCAGAAAAATACCCAGTTTGAGATTCAATTTAAAGAATTGTCTTGACCCTAAATGTCACCCATTCCTTCTCTCCAGAGATGCTGTCTCACCCGCTGAGTTACTCCAGCATTTTGTCTACCCCCAGTATGAGTTGCTGTGTATTACACCACAACATCACCTGCAATATAACCGACTGCTGCTGCAGAGATAGTTGGGATGCAAAGCTTGCTGGAAGAGTGAAGAGACAATTATCCACAAAAGGGAAAGATTGACCATAAATTTAGCCCAAAAAAAAAGAAAGCATGAATTATAAACACATAACAGCATCAGGAAACAAATGTCACATTGACCATATTGTGCAAGGTTGAAGTTCAAGTGTTGCTATTGTACAAGACATGGGTATCATGATAGGTAACACAGCAAATGAAGCAGCATTTCTGTAGAAGATGGATAGGCAACATTTCAGCTGGGATTTCTTCTTCAGATCTTATACCAGCACTTTTTTTGTTTGTATATCGGGTTATGGTTTGGTCCTGTACCCACTTGATATGCAGTAGTGTTGGGAGATTTGCAAGTGGGTGATAAAACCATGTGATTGGCCACTTGGGATACAATACATTTCCCTTAGATGGCTTATAATATTTGGACATTTTTATTCCTGTGAGTGTGGTTATGCACTCAGTATTTTTTATAAACCACTGCAAGGGAATATTTGGATAAGGATGGATTGTTCATTGATGAGAAAGCAAGCTTTGGGAAGAGGGAAGATAAGTCTGGATCAGTAATGATCTTATCAAACAGCACATTTAGTTTGCATATCAGAAACAGTCATGAATACTATTGCTTACATTTTACAGTTCCCAATGAAGCACAAGCTCAGAGCAGAAATAGACATTAGATATATTAGAATAGATACTCGTCATAAGGGCAGCAAAATCATGAACAGGATTTGACAATCCACACTTTCTCTTGGTATGCTGTTAACATAATTCAAGTGCTAAAGTTCCAAGTGCTCAAACAGACCAACCTGGCAACATGTTCTGCAGATGGAGTGCAATATGTTCGCAGAGGGCCCTTACCAAACCTGTCCCACCGGACGGAGCCTAGCAAATTGATAGAACGACTTTTCTCTGCTTCCATGGAATGGTTACTCCACTCATGTACAACATTGCCGTTTATGTGGTGAAGTTACGTTTGTGGCAAAGCCAAAAGCATTTTAACATGTAACAAGTAATAAACACATTTTCATTTTGTTCTTCTGGTAAACACAAATTTGCAGATGTGCATTGTAAGATGTACCCAGCAGCATGTTGACTGATACAAAAAGGCTATTAGCACTGCTACATTTAAAATTAGTTACATATCAGTAACAATGGTCAACTTTCAACCTTTATAAAAGTTTTCATCCGACACTCACTTGGCCTCTTCAGTTGCCCATGTTCCTTGGATGTTGTGCTATATACATGCAAGTCCAAGTCTTCCAATCAGGCAGCTCAAGTATTTTTTTTTTTAAACAGTTAAGATTGTTAAATGATAGGACAATGGGGAACGGTCAGATGGTTGGGGGGGGGGGAGGAGGAAAGAAAGTGGGCGGTGATGCAGGGCAAGAATACCAAGGACTGAGTAACCAAACTACACAAATGCTACAAAAGATCCTTAATATCCAAATGAAATCCAAACTGAAAGTAGTTTTACATACATCAAAAAGTATGCCGTTTGGCATAATTTAACTTGCATTTTATATTGTCAGTATATTGCTACAATATTTAATGCTGCAATGCAAGCATGATTTCTTTGTTGAAGGTACCTGGCATGATTAAGGTGATTCATGGGAAAAGCTTAAGGGACCAAATAGTCGTGCTATTCACGACAATGGCTTGTTTTCTTTAGTTAACATTTTTTAACCTTGACCAGCTCATACCATCACACACAAAAAGCACTGGTTGAGAATGACAAAGCATTCAGCTGCTTCAAAAAAACTTCCTTCCACCCATCACACCGTCAAAGGAATGATGATTTATTACTACCAAAACCCAATTATCATTATATTAAATCCTTCATCCTAAAATGCTCACCTGGTCAGACAACATATCTGGAGAAAAGGAATAGGTGACTTCAGGTCAAGACCCATCTTCAGACCGAGACCAGTCACCCATTTCTTTTCTCCAGAGATGCTGCCAGGTTACTCCAACATCTTGTGTTTCCAGCAACTTCTGCAGTTCCTTCCACACATACCAAAATGCTGCACTGTTTTAATACTTGCACTGTATAGCATAGCACAGAACAGAACAGTCTCCTCCACCCCGAATTTCTGATCGGTCACAAATTGCATATTCTGTACAGCAAATTACTGGTGCTAGGGTGCGGGAATTCATTTCTACAGTTCCAGTTCCAATGAGAACACTCATCAACTGTAGGCACTTCATTTTAACTAGCAGCTGTAAATGATGTGAAGTGATCCAACCAATTTACCAACTATGTTCTAACGCTTATTTAACATTTAAAAAACATTTGATATAATTTATATATCAGAAGGATATTGATTGGAGTTGTATCGCATTGTCTTAGCAAAGTGCAAGTAGTGATTTCTGCAGTTGGCATGTTCAGGAAATTGAAAAAACATATGCTCCTGTGATGCAAAAGATACAAAAATCATAATCTTGATTATCAAGTTTAAAAAGGTTCTGTACAACATTTGTGCGTGCCTCTCTAATGTGTGAACCTAAACATCTACTTCAAGCCTCACAATGCTTCTGGAACAGGCTAATGTGACAGTTACAAAATTATTTTATTTAGTCAAAAAGCAGTGTACCTATTACCAGTACGTACCATTGAAGGGTGGCTATTTCAAAATATACTGAAAAAAATTGTCTTCAGGTGAAATGGGCTATGAGGGGTAACAGCTGTTCTTAAAGTATCTAGTAGATGTGCACTTCACTTTCATTTTAGTTGTTCAAATTTATTTAACTTATTTCCAAACTATATCAAATCGTGAAGTCTGAAGAAGGGTCTTGACGCGAAACGTCACCCATTCCTTCTCTCCAGAGATGCTGCCTGTCATGCTTTGTGTCTATCTTCGGTTTAAACCAGCATCTGCAGTTCCTTCTTACATATAAAATCCCCACCCTGTTAAAGGAACAACCAGTCAGGAGATTAATCTAGTATTCAGGCCACACTAAATGATTTACAATCACTATTTTCAATCATAGGTGGCTTCCTGTGTCATTATAATTGTCTCAATAATGTGGATTGTTCTTTATTACATGCGCGACATTGGGCTGCAGCAGAAAATAATAGGAATTGGAGGCTGAAAAGTTATGTGAAGGATTGCTGTACAAAATTAAGTACAAGTTTTGCACCTCAATTAAATATTTTGCATATAAAATATATACATTTTCAAACTACCTCTACAATGTTGGAGGCAATATTTAGATTTCTTTTCCCCCCTATAATTTTCACATTTTATTAACATATTTAGAATTTGGAAGCTCAGATGAAATGAGGGGCCACCAGAAGTGAAGGCAGAACATTCAGTAGTATAGCATTAACAAGACAAGATCACAAACCTTTATTAAATGCAGGTTTAATTTCAGAAGATAGCAGTCAACTAATCCCATCCTCTGTTCCAGTTTAATGAACTCCCCTGCAACTTAAAAATTATGCAACACTCTACATGCTTTGCCAACATGATGCAGGATGACTGGACAACACCGTTTTGTTAATGGTTCAGGATGTGTTTAGAGCAAGTTTTCATATTAATTCATAACTATACCTGGTTGCAGCATGTATCATATGTTGGCATCAATTTGTGGGAAAAAAAATTACGATAGTTAAAACTACCATACATTTTTTCACCAATCTTACCCTTTTTGAAATTGAGCATTATCGTAGTAAGCAACTTGTCACAGTACTTGAGCAACTTGTCAAATGGATGATGACTGCTTAGCCAATCTGTAAATTAAGCAGATCAGTTATTCTCTCGATTTAATCCAAAATAATGAATTTTTCAGGTTATTAAGCACGTAGGATAAAAGTCAAACCTTACCTACACTCGGCACTTTCCTCTCAGGTCTGTCTGCTAGTCCTATTACAAGTATGTACGCTGCCCTGATGTCTCTTTTAGTAGCTATTGCTGAGATGGTTCCATAGGCTCTTGCTAGACTCTTCCATACTTCAGCTGTCATTCAAGGCCAAGACCAAGCTGCCCAACAGCACATGGTTCTGCTTTTCTTTCCTTGGAGATGTGGCTCTTGCTCCTGTCTGGTTATTCTTTAAAGATGCTGACATGTCCAATGTCAATATGGTTGCAGTGGTCCTGCCTTAGTGCACCGCCATGTTTCACTGTGCTAATGTAGCTTGACTGCAGAGATTCATAGCTTTTTCAGTCCTCTAACAAAAAGTTTGCATCTGTAGCTCGGGAAATTCAGTTCAGGAAGTGATCATTTACAGGTTTAATCTGAAAATAACTGAAATGCATGCAATTCTGTTCACTTTCAGTCCTATTTATATTGGTATATTAAATTTGAAATCTTCTTATGACACCCTCTGCCCAAAAATCCAGCGATCAAAATCACACAATTCACTCATTTACATTAGTGCATTTAAAACTAAGTTTTCCATTCAATGTCAAAGCAGAAACAGTTCCCACCAAAACAAATGACAGTAAAATTATATACAGGAAACACCAGCCGAATCAATACAAGGAGAGCGTTTTTGACATTTAGCCCCATCATTCTTTTCAATAATGGTAATTATTACAAACATTTTCAATATCTTGTACTATTGCACGCATGCCAGAATACAAGTTGGAGAAAATAGCTTAGGTATTGAGAGATCACAAGCAGCAAGGAAATGTGTATGGTATGAAATACAAGAATAAACATTTTCTTGCCATTTAATGGAACTCACTCAAGATTTATTACAACAATGCAGCACCATTTCTTAATCCCATGGGATACAATAACTGTTCCCCATGCTTCCATAGAAATTTTCTGCAGTATTATGCAAATGCAGGCAGATTTTACATTTCTGGTAAAGAAAATTGTCCTATACCACTTTAAAAAACAAAACTTTGCATCCAAGAAGTCATATACATTTGTGTCTGATAATCAAAAACTACACAAGTTATTTGTGGGCTTGTGTTCCACCAATGATTCAAATTTAGGTATAGTTTGTCCTGTAAATGTGAAATTAAAAAACCTATCTGATCACACAAATACCTCCCAATTAGGAAATATTTTGAATACATTTTGCACTGCAATTTTCAGCACATTGTTTATCACATTATTTCAAATTACGAAGCAATTATTAGCCAGCCTTATTCTTTATAAAAGAACACCAATAGCACAGATCGAGTGGTTCAATTGTTTTGAAATTTCAAGATCATATTAACACATCATTTTGCCCTTAAAGTTTTGTAGACTGAATATTAACTTCCAGTAACTAGAATTAGTAACTGCTAGAATTTCCAGTAACCTTTCGTATTGACATAACTAAAAATTAAAGAGAACCTGTCTTGATTTACAATCAAGGAAAAACTGACTACACAGATCATTTAGTTAAAAAGTTCTTATCTTTTTTATTCCCAATTTGGCCACCACAAATTACATGGCTCAACAGCTATGGTAATGAGGAAAATAAAGACATTGCTAGAACATAGTTTTAAAAAACCTCAGAATTTACATCTAACAGCAACTATATTGCAACAAACTGCACTTTTTTGCAATCTTTCTACAGGAAACAGTCCTGAACAAGAAATGTTAATGCTGCAGTGACTTCTCTGACTACCGGACCATCGCTCTTCCTGTGGGCAGCCTTTACAATGAACTTGGTCGATATTCTGTCTCAAAGTAACCTGACAACTCCTGGCTCATCCTCTCCTGCTAAGAAATGTTGCCTGTTGAATGATACAGGATAAGACAGTTATTCATTGCACCGAGCATTACGGATACTACACTTTCATGGAATTGGCATTCAAGTTTACCTTTCGGTAAAATGTGTTCAGTATCTCCTATTATAGCCACCACTTCCACCACCAGAGGTATAACCACCTTGAAAATAAAATTAAAAAAACGTCTTGGCAAGTACAAACACAAATATAGTATTACGGATTTTTACCTTTTCAGTTCAATATATTTCTTCCCTTTCCCATCCCAAGTTCTGGAATAAAGTTCTAGTCATTATGATAAATTGTTAAATAGCATGCTGTATTTTCCCCAGTAGGTTAAGCAAAATAGGTTGTCTCAACTCTTTCCCACACATACATGCAACATACAATGCTACAAAACACTTGAAAGCTACAATGCCAAATTTTCATTTTCATTTCAGTGCTTAAGAAAAAGTGTCAAGCAGCTTTCCTTGTTAGTATTCCTAACAAGAAAAGCTGACTGAGAATTGATATAATTGCTTCAAATTTAAGGTGTCTAATACTCGTACGCACCACCATAGGGACCAGAATTACGCCCATAATTGCTATTCCTCATGGGTCCATAATTTGAGGATTGGTTAGAATAGTTTCCAAAGTCATTGTAGTTCCCACCTCCACCACCAAAATTACCTAAGAAAAATCAAAAGACAACATGTTAATTCACTTGAATGTATTCTATCTTTCAATCTATATGTCAAAAACTTACCTCCACCAAAGTTTCCACTTTCATTGTAGTTGTCGTAGCCGCCACCACCACCATATCCTCCTCCACCACCACCACCACCTTGGTCACCAAAACCCGGGCCACCACCGCCATATCCTCCTCCTCTACCACAGTAACCATGGCCATCTGCAAAATTGCCACCTGAAGAACATTAGTAGGTATTTGTATTAAAACCCACAAACTGATGTTCTCCTTCACCTAGCCTGTCTGCACCATCTTTCCACCTAGGGATTGGTTCTTCCGGGTCATACCCAAACGTCCTTTCCAAAGAGTGAATTAATTGAACAGTGGCGACAATTGCACAAGCTTAAATATCCCTTGCTAATGCTACTATCAGAATCTTTCCAAACAAAGTCAGGACCTTAATTAGTCCGCAGCAGCAATAATTATAATCATTGATTTTAATCTAAAGAAAAAGCGTGCCTTCGGGAATATTAGGTGGAGGTGGTGGAAGTCATTTTGAAACCCTGTGAAGAATGTTACATCAATAATAGCAAACATATCACATACTTCAGTTTTACTCTACTAAATTAAACTGTTCCTTAAGGTACTTCAATCGGTATGGCAGGAAGTCTTAAAAACGCAAAACCATGCATGTGGTCGGAGCAAACCTCAAGTACTTTGCTTGTGCAGAATAGGGTGGGCTCATTGAAACAGTCAATGCTAAGGTGCATCACCTATAACATTTGGTAGCGAACTGATCCAGCAACAATTTACGACTGACAATAAATTATCAAATGTGAAGGTGCAGTTGTGGAATCAGAACATAGGAAACAACTTGCTACAAGGGGGACTGTTTTGTTAACTCAAAATGAACACTGCAAACACCTCATTTAAGATATAGCCAAGATCATTAAGAAGCTGAAAGTTGTTGGGCCACGGATGCCGCTTTGACGAACTGCTGCATTGACAATGAGGCCAAGAACATTACTTCCAACAATCACAAGCATATTTTGTTGCTTTTTGCTTTAAATATAAATTGGAATGAGAGCTTTTCAGCAAATGTGGCTTAATTGTCCAACCCACATTGCTTTAAATGGAGGGCATTAAGAGTTGGACAATCAGGCAGTTTTTGTCCACACGATTCCAGTATTCAATTTTACTGGATGGCTTCATTACATCAAGATAGGATTTGGTTACTGTTTTATTTTGTGCAGCCAATCGCTTATCTCCCCCACCTTGTCCATCAGGTCATTGCACAATTAATAAGATCCTCCACCTGATAATTGATAGTAGATTCCATTCCCCACCAGCCGAGTGCCTCAAAATCTTGTCCAACATGAAATTCAAAAGCCGCAATCACACACTTGCAATCTAGTTGGCAATACTTTGGCATTTCTTCAATGTAAATTGGAATAAATCCTGGAAGTCCTTACTCTATAGACCATGGGAATCTTTACACTAGACTTTATAAACGGTCAAGCAACTTACCTTTACAGCAACTATTGGCCTTCCAGCTAATAGATGCCTTATCCAGCAGATCGCAAAAACAATTCAAGAGCAGAACTGAAACATGTGCATATTGGTACATGATACTGGAATAGGTTGAGAAAGTATTCAGATCACAATTCTTTCAGTACAGCAGTCAAGCTCGTTGTTTACACATTTAATACCTTTAGCCATGAGATAACTGACTTGAACAAAATCTGGCCCTTGATGGCAGAGTCTGCAGCATGGTGAGAGACAGATGGACTATAATGTAAACTTGATTTATAGCTTTGTTACTGCAGTTAAGCATTTATTTAAAAAAAACAAATGCAAACTAAAATTAAGTGAAAATCCAAAGCATTTACAAAGTAGAATTCATAACTGTCCCAAGAGAAAGCAGTAAGATTTTGAATTCGAAAGAATATGCAGAATCTTAAATATCAGCATTTTAAACATCAACTTACCATCACCAAATCCATTATATCCACCGCCACCACTTCCATAATCATCCCTGCCATCTCCATAGTTTCCCATCCCTACAAGGAAAAGACAATAATAAGCTGTACACAATTTGACAGATTATATTTATGATCTTCACTATAGACACTCCCACCCAAAACTGACAAAATTGTTCAATATGCTGGTATATTTGAAAACTGAGCTTTAGTGCATGGGAAAATGGGCAATGTACTGCTACTAATCAAGAAAGAACTGGGTACAGGGCAAGTCAGGAGTGAAGAAGAAAATCCGTGCTGGAGAGCAATTTAGTTCATCAGCCAATCTCAAAATGTGAGCAATGAAGTGCTGGGGGAACTCAGCAGGCCAGGTAACATCTGTGGAGAGAAATAGACAAGATGACGTTTCAGGGCAGGATTCTTCTTCAGACCACAAGCACCGTTTTTACTCAAGAATTCATCATCTGCAGTCTCAGTAAAAGTTAATTGAGGTCACTCAGACATTCTTAATAAGATGAGGTTTTAAAAGTTGTTTTTGAAAAATCTAATTTAATTTTGATATTGATAAAAGAGAAAGGTATGAGACGAATATGGATTTTTATGTCTGTCAGACAAAAAGGTGGGACAAGGGGGTAGAAGCAATAAGTTAACACGGAAAGTGATCGATTATAAATTGTAGGTTCTCAGGTTGCGAGTGCTGGAGATAATACAGATATTTTAATCATGAAGTCATAACAATGGACTTTTCCAATGGCTGGAAAATAATAACTCCAAGTACAAGGATAGCAAAGGTTTAGAGGGATATGGGTCAAACATGGGCATACGAGACTAGTTTATATTAGGCATCTTGGTCAGCATGGACGAGTTGGGCCAAAGGGCCTGTTTCTGTACTATACGACTCCCAAGAAGAATTTTCACCCAGGGGTGGTGAAATCTGTAACATGCTACTAAATGCGGGAACTTTTAAGCATTGGGCGAGCATCTGAATCCCCATAGCATTGACAGCTATTGAGAATGTTGGAAAATGGGATTTGCATGGTTAGGATGGACATGTCAGGCCAAAGGACAAGCCTCTCCACCTTTTGATTCCACCATAGCTCAAATTTGTTAACCACACAATTAGAAAATGCATTTTACCTCTGCCACTGAAATTTCCACCTCGATGATAATTTCCTCCTCCATTTCCACTGCCAAAATTTCCCGCACGGTTCATGAAATTACCAGGGCTACCGCCACCACCAGAATTGCGTCCTTAGAAAAACAGATGAAACAGTTAACTAAGGAATCATTCTACACTTCTTCACCTTGGTTTTCATTTCCTTCACGTACCTCTTTGATTAGATCCCAGTCCCTGCATCTCTTGTCGTGAAAGTGCTTTCCTCACTTCGCAGTTATGGCCATTTATAGTATGGTACTTCTGGACTAAAATAAAAGTCTAATTAGTATCCTTTCCAAATTCCATGTTAAAAATTTGTTAATGACATGATCCGACACATTGAATCACTACGTACAACCCAATATCACAGGAGCATAGCAGTTCCGTGTGCCAATGAAGGAGATTTAAAATGGCTTCCCAACTTACTGGCTACCTTTAGTTTCCCTGCATTAACTGAAATGTTGTCCTTTTCACGCTATGCCTAGTTGCCTCCCAAATGTTCTAGAGAATACATTTTAATCAATCCCAGCAGTACACTCCAGATTTTACAACTCTGCGCAAATGGATTGCTTTCCCAAGTATTTTCTTACGCCAAATACTTTAAATTCACAACCTCTAATTACCAACCCATTTTCCAGAGGAAACATTTTCTCTGGAGTCCTCTAACTGTGACTATTTTAAACACCAATTTGAGTGCAAACCCAGCTTCTCCAATATCTCCACAGAACCCCGGTAAACGTCTGCTGCTTATTTTCCAAAACAACTGTATCCTAATCAAAATGCGATGCTTAGAATTCTCCACAATACTTGACAAGGCCCAAACAGTAATCTGCAAAACATTTAACTATAAATTCAATGCCCCCAAATTTTTATATATCCCATTCATTTTAAACCGTCACATTTATAGGATCTCCAAAAATTCAGTGTATTTCTTACACTGCTCCCCACCCATCCCATTTAGAACATACTGCACATTGTCCCACTTGAACAGAATTGCTTCACGTTTTACTTGTTTTTGCTAACCTGAAGTCTGCTCCATTATTGCATAAAATAAAAATATCAAAGTTATTTGCAAACTGCAATATTGTATTCTTATCTTCAGATTTGTTCACACTAACACTCAAGTTTTCCCGCAGGACAACATGTTAATCTAACTTATCCTATAAACTCAAATTACTACCACCTCATTAATCTCAACTGCTGCTGCACAAATCATGTTCTTGTAATACTCCTGTCCTCAATATATTTATTTATTTTAATTTATTAGTTTAGTAGAAATAGACAGCCCACATTCCCCACTCATACCAAGAGGTTAAGTTTGTTTTTAATACACACCAACAATTTTGTCAACCGAGTCGTGATCATCAAATGTGACAAACGCAAACCCTCGTTTTTTCCCACTTCCACGATCGGTCATAACTTCAATATTTTCAATTTTGCCATACTTCTCAAAGTAATCTCTTAGATGGTATTCTTCAGTATCTTCTTTGATGCCACCAACAAATATTTTCTTCACTGTTAAATGGGCTCCAGGTTTTGTAGACTCCTGAAAAAGAGTTACAATTTAGTTGTGTCCTCGATTTTCAAGTGCCATTTGTGTCAGCAAAAAACTAAAACTTGCCTCTCTTGACACTGCTCTTTTTGGTTCTACAACACGGCCATCGACCTTGTGTGGTCGAGCAGCCATGGCAGCATCCACTTCCAATACATTGGAGTAAGTCACAAATCCAAATCCCCTTGAACGCTTTGCTTGTGGTTCTCTCATCACCTAAAAGCAGAAATATACCAATCCATGAAAGGCAGAAATAGTCCTTGATATTTCATGACTAGTTGTCCACTCTTGTGAAATGGAAACAAGTACATAACTGATAATCACCAATTCCTCAGAAACACCCCAAAAGTAAAAAGGCACAGGATTCAACAAAAATAATGAAATCCCAAAACTGCAGGTGTTAGGTAGCTGAAATGAACAAGGAAATACTGTAAAACACAGCATTTGTGGAATTGCACAGATGATAGGTCAAAGACACTTTGTTGAGTACAGGGCAGGATTTTGGCAGTAGGATCTGACTGGTTCTAGCCCAGAACTACCCAGTATCGGGGAAAGAAAGATGACCAGTCAATTAGTGAGCATTTCATAACACAAAACGATGATCAATAGCATGACAATTTTTTGGAGAGTACCCCTCATCTCACTCGTGCCCCAAACGTCTGGCCACAAGTAAATGTCATCAAACCAGCTTCAGTTACAATAAATGAGCATTTAACCAACAGGGTTGCATTAACATTTCAAATTAGGTGGCAAATGTTCCCAACATTACTTTGATGAAAAACAGCTTTCTTTACTCCATACACACAAAAAAACCCACCATATGATCTGTCAGTCAACATCCAGACTTTGATATTGGTTCTTAACTTCTTTTTTTACACTTATTGAAGCACCTAGGGCTGCCGCGATGCAAGAACAACCATCCACCCTCACCCTTCACACGGTTTTCACGCGACTTATCATGTACCATAGATGAAGCCTTGCTCAGGTCACTTTTATTACAAGAGCAATCAAAAAAGCAAGGCAGGTTACAATTTTACATTGAGTATAGATTTATGATGTATGGATGACAAGCAAATACAAAAACATCCAAGAAATTGATAGAAAGGATTACATTCTAACCATTATTTTATATAAATCAGAAAGCCGCATGCAAAATGAGCCTAATTGATCTTACCACACAATCTGTTAACTGTCCCCATTGCTCAAAATGCTCCCTTAAACTCTCTTCATTAGTTTCAAAACTCAATCCACCGATGAACAGTTTGCGAACCTGCTCTGGTTCTTTTGGTTCTTGATCCTACAAAACAAGGTTGCAGTATGTTAAATCTACACCATTTATGAATGCTAAAAATGAAACAGTTGACTAGAATCTCAACAGCTTTTGGCTGGGTCTAAGATCAATGTAGCTTTTCAGTACAGCCATTTCAAATAAATATAAAAATGAGCATGACTAATATTGCATCATGTAGTCAAATTCTGTTATTGCTAACCCAAATACTCTGACCAATCAAACAAGTATGGCGAGGTGTATATATTTTAAACACATGGATCTCAATATATATATATAATTGCCACACACCACATTACTCTTCATTGTTAAATACTTATGGTAATATCCGTGTTGTTTTCCTCTGTTCCGACATTATATGCAGCGTTTGGCCACATCCAAAATGTTCTAGTTTACCCTTTAATTTTTAACCAGGGAATCAATATCAGATATCAACAGAGAGACGCCAAGACTAATTTTAAAAACAGACATGAACAAAATATATTAATTAATGTAGGCCGCAGTGAAAATAAATTTGCTAAAATGTATTATTAATGCAAATTCTTCACTAGCAAGTGCAGGATAACGAGGTAGATCAACGCAAGAACTACAACCTCCAAATAAGGTCAGAACTACGTCGATTCGAGGGGCAGAGTTTTTGACTTTGCACTAATATTGTTTGTTTGCCTTATGTTGTTTTTATGGCATTTGGAGTACAAAGTTTACGTATCTGTTGTGATGCTGCAAGTAAGAATTTCATTATTCCGTTTCGGGATAAATGACAAAACACGATTGACTCATGAACCAACAAGAGGTAGGGGCCGCAGGTTAAAACCCACGGTTAAAAACAAAATTGAAGAGCACCTTTCAGCATTTGACCCATAGCCCTGCAAGTTGGAGCAATTATCTGAAGTCTAAAGCCCGAAACGTTGCCTATCTCCAGCATTTTTTTGTCTACCTTGGAACAATAGTTTGTTTTAATCTCTACCTCGTCCACTATGCCCCACTATCCTCTGTATGAATAAAGGCGCCTGATCCACTTTCAGGTAGTTTAAATACATGGCTTTGGTTGTTAATCTCAAGTTGTGTTTCCATGTCCCTCTTCATTTTATGCAATCCAAGTCTCGGTGGCCGCTGCGGTAGAGAAAGCTCGGCTAGTTTATGCAATGTTTTTTACCCCCCTCGTCCAGTCTTAAGGGCGCCGAGTCAATCTCATGCACATTGCAACCTTGAAGTACTGCGGCTCTGCAGTGAGCCGCCGGCACCAGAGACGGCAGCAACAGCAACAGCAGGAGTAGGAGGGAACCGAGCTTCCCGCTCGACGGACGGCCGGCGGACCGGGCTCTCTCTCTCTCTCTCTGACGCCGGCCATCACTCAGCTCACCGCCATCTTAAAGCAGCGGCCAGGCCTCCATATTACGGCCAGCGGCAGCGTCACCGCAAACTGCTCACTTACAAATACCTCACAAAACCAAATCGACAAGCAGAGACTACATTGGTGCTGAGCCGTGAGGCGAGGTGCCGTGGCCCGGACACCGAGCACTTACCTCCATTCTGCGCGGTGATCGTCTACGGGACCCAACGGCGGCGAAACAGTCAACCTTATGGTGTCCGGGCAGCGGCTGCAGCACTGCAGCCCCGCCCCGACCCCGCCCACAGCTACGTCACACGCCATCACCTCGCCCTTCCATGACCCCGCCCCTACCTCCGCGTCAATCACCCAAACCCCGCCCTGTGCCACCAAGCCCCGCCCCTCGCTCACGTCAATCAGACGCATCGCCTCCACTGCCACAATCACTTCCTAACCCACCTCACGTCCACGCTAGTCATTCTGACCCCGCCCACAATCTACGTCAATCACACGAGCCCTGTCCCGCTAACAATCCGCCCCATGTCCACGTCAATCAGCAGACTCCGCCCACTTCAAACGCCCGACTGCTGTGTGCTGTCCCCGTTTTGACGTCGCTACGCAGGCGCTGCCTACGTCATTGCGCTCTCGGTGGCGGGGGCGTGGCGACTGCCTCAGCAGCAAAGATCATCGAGCTCGGCTCTACATGATCTATGATCTTTGCTCCACAGCATCTCCAGGGCAAGGTCACAGCTAACATGCAAATCGTGACCTGTCAAGTTGCCAACAACCTCCAAGTTCACCCGTGTTTCTCCTCTCCAACCTTGACCCATTGATCCTTTTCCACTGTCCCCTTCCACCTTAGGCTTTCTTTGGCTTCACAATTTGCACAATATAGCAATGTTACAACATTTTGAGATTTTAAAAATCAAGTCTGCAATTTATCCCATCAGATATAAAGCATAAAAAGAAGTTTAATTTGACACCTAATTCACTTTCATATCTTCAGTATTAAAAATGTAATGGCCATTTTCATACTCGGAAATTAGCATCTTGTTCCCCATTGCCTTTCCATTGACTTAACACAAAAGCTGTGATCAAGGACAGTCAAAAGGCCATAACTTTCTTAAAAATTAAGAGAACTCAATGAAATTTTCAGTTATTATAGATTGAAGCATTCTGAAACAAATATGAAACAATCTTACTTGGATGACCTGAGATTAAAGCATATAATTAGTTAGTTACCTAATTGTAGCTAATTACAAAATTCAATTACTAGATCTAAACATCTATCCATTTCCTAAGAAAAGATAAACTTTTTTTAATTGCCTAAGTGCCCAAATAACATTCACACAATAATCCACAATATAACATGATTTTTCAATCTCATTTTCATGAATTTATAGGCTAAATGGTAGGAATTTAGTGTTTAATGCCTGTAAATTAATGGCCATTTAAATCAGCTTGCGAGTGGGTTTTAGTGGAATGCGGTGGATTGAAACGTTGTGGTTTGCGGTGAAGTCGGTATGAAAATACTGGCGGTTCATACATTTTTTTTGTCCCCTTTTCGCAACATGAAAATGTGATTAAATGCTTCCTAAGAACCACGTTTTTATGTAAAAATAAACAGTGTACCTTCTTTTAGCACCTACGTTAGTTCCGTTCTGCTGTCGGCGTTCAGAGCTTTAGAAGATGATTTTTAAACTACTCTAGTTAATAAATAATCTAGCGTAGTTTAAAAATAGCTTCATGAATGAAATGTCGGATCGATTTCATCGTTATTTAGCGACGAAATCGCCCGACATGGATCGATTTGGACTGTCTGGGGAAAAACGGCATTTTAAACTCGCCCCCCTCTGAAAGGCGTCACGCACACGGGGAGCGACAGAACTGCAGCGCCGCTAAAGGTAGGTATTGTAACATACCTACACAATACCCACACCACCCTGGCAATGCTCTCAATTCACTGCTGCCATGGGGAAGAAGGTATAGTAGTCTGAAAACTAACATCAGCTTTTTCCCAAAAACTATCAGGCTATCGAACTATACAAATTCCAACAAAACTCTGAACTATGAACTTCCTGGATTGCCCTAGGGACTTTGGGCGTTGTTATATTTTTGCACAATATTGTTTTTTTTTAATGTATTGAACTTTTTTAAATGCTTATTAAATCTATTGAGTACTGTGGTTCCAAACCTGTTGTGCTGTTGCTACAGGCAAGAATTTCATTGTTCTGATTCAATACATATAGTACATAGTTTCTTTATTGTCATTGTAACATGAACCTTGTACAACAAAATTTAAAAATCAACCAGTCAGTGCACCATTCAAACCATAAAAGCTAATGATTAAAATAAATATGAAATATGAAAATAGCACGCATAAACACCCAACCCTACATCCTTCTGTCGATTTCACAGTGTACCAACCACAGTCCTTTAGTCCCCGCGTTCCTTGGCGGCTACATTTAGTGCCTTTATAGCAGTGGGGTAAAAACTGTTTTTAAGTCTGTTTGGCCTTGTCCTTGTAGATCTGTACTGTCTGCCTGACGGCAACAGTTCAAACGGAGTGTCCTGGGTGGGAAATGTCCTTCATAATATTCTCGGATTTTTTGATGCAGCGGGAACTGTGTAAGTCCTCCAAGGTAAGGAGGGGGCAGCCGACAATCCTCTGGGTGTTGTCAATGGCTCTCTGGAGCGCTTTCCTCTGAGCCGCTGTGCAGCTGGTGTACCACACGCATACACACGCAAACCAGCATCTGCAGTTCCTTTTTCAACACACGCATATGACAATAAAACGTGTGTTGAAAAAGGAACTGCAGATGCTGGTTTACACCGAAGATAGACAAAAAAACGCTGGAATAACTGAACGGGTCAGGCAGCATTTTTGGAGAAAAGGAATAATGATGTTTGAGGTTGTGACCCTTCATTGGACATGCTTGACTTCTATCCTTATCTCAGATCATTTGTCTTTTCATCTCTGGCCTTTGTCCAAATATCTGCCTATTAAAATTCCTCCTCACCTGTATCACATGTCGTTAGCAAATCTTCTCCAGACAACAATGGGCCGTTGTGGACTCCACCCTTCCTGAGGTCTGTTGCTGGCCCTATTTTGTTCTTGCCTTCCCAATCAGTCTGAAGTAGGGTTCCCACCCGAAATGTCACCTATTTCTTTACTCCAGAGTTGCTGCCTGACCATCTGAGTTACTCCAGCATTTTGTGTCTATCTTCCATCTATCACTTGCCAAGCTCTATCCTGCCTCCACTTCTCTTCAAGCTTCCCCACACCCACCATAGTCTGAAGGCAGGTCCTAACCTATAAAGTTCCATATCCATGTTCTCCAGGTATGTTGCCTGACCCGCTGAGTTACTCAAGTACTTTGTGTCTTTTTCTGGTATCTCAATCATCCAGGGCTACAATCAAGTGGAGGGTCACTGTCTAGGATCCTTCTGCTGCTGAACATTGAGGGGCTGAATCCAGTGGGAACATCTCTCAGACAAGCAAAGGGATGTCAACCCAGTGGTCACGTAAGTGGCAAGGGTGTTTTGTGTAAAGAAATATGTGAACAGTATTGAATGTGAAACTATTTGTTGAGGACCCACAGTCCTGTTTATATCAATGGGACGATGGTGGAGAGAGTCAAAAACTTCAAATTCCTGGGAGTGCATATTTCCAACGGTCTTTCCTGGACCCAGCACACTGATGCAATTATAAAGAAAGCACATCAGCGCCACTACTTCCCGAGAAGATTGCGGAGATTCGGTATGTCAAAGAGGATTCTCTTGAACTTCTACAGGGGCACAGTAGAGAGCATAGTGACTGGTTGCACCATGGCCTGGTTCGGCAACTTGAACATCCAGTAGCAGAAAAGATTGCAAAAAGTTGTGAACACTGCCCAGTCCATCACCGGCTCTGACCTCTCCACCATCGAAGGGATTTATCGGAGTCGCTGCCTCAAAAAGGCAGCCAGCAAATCAGAGACCCACACCATCCTGGCCACACACTCATCTCACCACTGCCATCAGGAAGAAGGTACAGGAGCCTGAGAACTGCAATGTCCAGGTTCAGGAACAGCTTCTCCCTACAGCCATCAGGCTATTAAACACTACAACCTCATAAGCTCTGAACTACAATAAACTATTATTATTATTATTGCACTGTTATTGTTTGTTTTTTGAGTATGAGTGCATGTGTATGTATGTATATATATATATGTATATATAAACATATGTGAGTATGTGCATATAAATATGCGCTGCACTGACAGCAGCCTCTGCCTGCAGCCCGTTTGTTTTTACATCTTTTTTTAATTTTTAGTCCGTTAAAAGTGTGTTTTCGGGGGAAACTAACTTTTCTATGTGGGGGAGGGGGGCAGGGTACGGGGAACTAACTCCCAGTCGCTTCCTGGCGGGGACGCGACTATTTCTCCAAGTCGCATCCTCGCCCCCCACCTCGCGGCCTACCTCCTGGATCGGAGCGGCCTTTCTTGCCGGGGACCGGGAACCGGTCCGGAGCTGCAACAGCGGCGGTGGTGCTGGAGTCACCACGGAGCGGGCGATACATACCTGGGTCGCCGTTGGAGGTCCGGAGCGTTGGGCCGCTGCTCCAACATCGTGGAGCTCTGGTTGGGAGAGCTCCCAACGCGGGTGGCGCTGAACTCCATAGAGTCCTGGGGCCCTTTGCCGAGGGCCTCCAATGTTGTGTCTCCACCCGGCACGGCCTGCGGACTTTGGGAGCTGCGGACTCCGGCAGGAGGGGGCCGACTCAGGGTCCAGGCCGCTGAAGACGTCCCCGAGCCCCGACGTCAGACTTACATCACCCCAGGGAGCGGGCCTGAACATCGGGCCGCCCGGAGCGGCGACAGCGGAGGGCTCGGGGAGGCCCTGACCATGGGTGAACATTGGGGAACATCGGGAAGAGACTGACTTTGGTGCCTTCCCTCACGGTGGGAAATTTTGATCCTGCTGTGAGGGAATGTTTTATGTTGAATTTCTATCTACTCTGTGTTGTGTTCTTTATTTTTTTCCTGTATGGCTGAATGGTGACTTTATTTCAATGTGCCAATTGGCACACGTGACAAATAAAATGTATCTGTGTATATATACACACTGAACTTTTGCTTTCCTCTCGTTTATCATATTATTTATTATATTACATATTCTGTTGTGCTGCACCAAGTAAGAATTTCATTGTTCTATCTGGGACATATATAATGTCCTAGGAGTTTTTATCAACAGGGGTTTCTGCTTTGCATATATTTTTTATTCATTTTATTCATAAATAACATTTATTTTTGAAATTTAAAAAAATCCTGAACTTTGTGATGCTATATGTTCCCCGATACCAAGCCACTGTCCTAAAGAACCTTCATAGACACAAAATGCAGGAGTAACTCAGCTGATCAGGCAGCATCTCTGGGTAATAAATTAATCAGTCACTGGATTGCATGATATGCCATCAGAACCCTGCTGTTATATGATACCATGGATCAGGTTGAGTGGCTCCCTGAGTAGACTGCCAAAGTCATTTGATGGAATGCCTCATCACCAAAGCTTTCAAGGAAGTACCAACACTGATCTGAAGAAGGATCCTGACCTGTTTGAGGCATACCGTGGCCCTATCCCCGAACTCTACCTCCGCTACATCGATGACTGCATTGGTGCTACCTCCTGCACCCATACAGAACTCACTAACTTCATCCATTTCACCACTAACTTGCATCCGGCACTCAAATTCACCTGGACCATTTCCGACATATCCCTACTATTTCTAAACCTCACTATCTCCATCGCATGTAACAGACTACAGACCGATATCTACTATAAACCCACTGACTCCCATGGCTATATGGACTACACTACATCCTGTAAGGACTCTATCCCCTACTCCCAATTCCTACGCCGTATCTGCACCCAGGATGAGGCATCGGAGATGTCCTCATTCTTTAGGGAACGGGGGTTCCCCTCTTCAACTATAGATGAGGCTCTCACCAGGGTCTCTTCCATACCCCGCAACTCTGCTCTCACTCCCCATCCCCCAACTCCTAACAAGGTCCCCCATGTCTTCGTCCTTCTACCAGATATCCTTTGGTATGTCGTTGTTAAGCAGAAATATTTTAATATCATCTTCCACTCTTTACCTATCCAGTTTTAAACTTTCTAGTCACTTTGCCTGTATTCTATTTTGTACAATCTAAATCTCCTGTAAATCTTCTGCTTGCATAACAATAACTTTACCCCTGTAAATTCAATCTCATCCAAAATCTGCTGTTAACATCCTAGATTGCCACAGGTCTCATTTGCATTAACATCTCTACTTTTTGTTATACGTGGGCTCCTTGTTTGCAAAAAAAAAGAGAATCTGTAAAAGAAACATTAAAAAATTATGTTTCCTCATGGCCTTGGCCTCCCATTCTGTATAAACTCCTCCAGCTCTCCAACCTTTCTACACGCCTCCTCCTGCAAACCAGGTCCAAGGTGCACCCATGGTTTTAATGTCGCCACTTGCGGCAATCATGCCTTCAACTATGAATGTTAAATTGAAAATAGAAAATTCTGTAACTGCTCAGCAGATAAGGCAGCACATGTGGAGAGAAAAATAGAGTCAAGGTTTCAGATCAATGACGTTTTAGCAGAATAGAAGCTGATGTTAAATCAGATCGTCATACAGCACAGAAACATTCCCTACAGATCACCATCACCTGCATGGAATGTATTAACCTGAGGACACTACCAATGGATTGATTTGAAACTGTGATTGGATAGCGTCCTCTGAAGGTCTCAACCCGAAACACCACCCATCCCTTCTCTCCAGAGGTGCTGCCTGACCCACTGAGTTACTCCAACATTTGTGTCTATCTACTGTGATTGGACAGAGTGGACAACAGTATGAACATAAAGAAAGCCGCATACTGTTTCCATTCTTGTGTGTATTTTTTTGTGAATAAAGTCAATTTTTGAAGACAAAAAAAGTGCACCCGTGCACTACATTCAGTGCCCTCCATTTGTAATAGAAAAAAATCACACGTGGTTAAAGTGCACATTGTCAGATTTTAATAAATGCTATTTTTTATACACTTTGGTTTCACCACGTAGAAATTACAGCAGTGTTTATACAGCAGTCCCCCCATTTCAGGGCACGTTTCATAGTCATGTTTAGTATTTTGTTGCGTATCCTTTGCATGCAATGACTGCTTGATTCATGGACATCACCAGTTGCTGGGTGTCTTCGGTCGTGCTCTGCCAGGCCTGTATTGCGGCCATCTTCAGCTTATGCTTGTTTTGGGGGCTTGTCCCCTTCAGTTTTCACTTCAGCATATAAAAGGCATGCTCAATTGGGTTCAGATCGGATGATTGACTTGGCCACTCAAGAATTGACCATTTTTGAAAAACTCCTTTGTTGTTTCAGCAACAATGTTTGGGATCATTGTATTGTTGTAGAATGAATTGCTGGCCTATTAATTTTGAGGCATTTGTTTGAACTTGAGCAGATAGGATGTGTCTATACACTTCAATATTTGTTATGCTACTACTATCAGCAATTGTGACATCAATAAAGATAAGTGAGCCAGTACCTTCAGCAGCATACATGCCCAGGCCATAACACCCCCACCACTGTGTTTCACAGGTGAGGTGGTATGCTTTGGATCTTGGGCAGTTCATTCTCTCCTCCATACTTTGCTCTTGCCATCACTCTAAGTTAATCTTCATCTCATCTGTCCACAAGACCTTTTTCCAGAACTGTGGTTGATCTTTTAAGTACTTCTTGGCAAATTATAACATGGGCATCCTATGTTTGCAGCTAACCAGTGGTTTGCATCTTGCAGTGTAGCCTCTGTATTTCTGTTCATGAAGTCTTCTGCGGACAGTGGTCATTGACAAATCTACACCTGACTCCTGAAGAGTGTTTCTAATCTGTCGGACAGTTGTTTGGGGATTTTTCTTTATTACAGGGAGAATTATTCTGTAATCAGCTGTTGACGTCTTACTTGACCTGCCAGTCCTTTTGCGATTAGTAAACTCACCAATGCTCTCTTTCTTCGTCATGATGTTCCAAACAGTTGACAAACAGTAAGCCTTTGGCTGATGTCCCTGGCAGTTTTATTCTTGTTTCTCAGTCTCATAATGGCTTCTTTGACTTATTGGCACAAGTTTGGTCCTCACATTGATAAACAGCAATAAAAGTTTCCAAAGGTGATGGAAAGACTGGAGGAAAGACTAGGTGCTGAGAACTCTCTTATACCTGCATGAAAGAGGCATTTAAAAACACCTGAGCAATTACAAACACGTGTGAAGCAATGCGTCCCAAACATTATGATGCCCTGAAATGGGGGGGGGGGGGGGGGGGGGGACCATGTATAAACACAGCTGTAATTTCTACATGGTGAAACCAAAATGTATAAAAAACCCTTAAAAAAAAATCTGATAATGTGCACTTTAACCACATGTGATTTTTTTTCTATTAGAAATCTCAAATTCTGGAGTACAGAGGCAAATAAATAATGGATGGGTCTTTGTCCCAAACATTATGGAGGGCACTATACAACCTTTAATAGCAAGTAGCCTTTTGAGGAAGTAAAGGCGTTGGCGTGCTTTCTTGGCTGTGACATCATTGTGGTTGGACCAGGATACATTGCTGGTAATATTTCACTCCTAGAAACTTGAAGCACACAACCATCTTAAAGGAATTTCTAACAAGGGTGTTACGCAAAGTAGATTGAGGAGGGTGCGAGGTGTCATGTTTCAAAAGAAAGTAGGACTAGGGTAGATAACATCAATTTGATCATGACTGACCTGCCTCAGGCCTCAACCTCCCTTCTGTACCCCAATGGTTCCCCATTGCCCTCAAATCCCTGAATGTGCAAAAGTGGCTCTTTAAACTTACCCAATGATACAGCCCCCACAACTCTCTCTGGTAAAAAATTCCAAAGATTAATTGCCATTTAGATAATAGGTGCAGGAGGCGGCCATTCGGCCCTTCGAGCCGGCACCGCCAGTTACTTTGCAAGTAAAAGTTCCACAACACCTTAATTTTAAACAACTGCCCTCTTGGAGCCATGCAACTGTTGGGCTTCTACTGTTTCAAGTAAATCCCAATAACAAAGAGATAGTAATTGCCAGTATTTGCTTCAAAAGTGCTGATATAATTATCTTTTCATCAAGAGTCAGTTGGAAGGTTAAACGTGTTAATTAGTTAAATGTGCATTTGATCATTGTGAAAGAAGAGCTAATCACCTGATAAGCCATGAACAATTTGTGTGGGTAAGTTTTAAAAGAGAGATCTGTCTCACGGTCCATTTTCAGCCCATCAGTCAGCAGACGATCTGTTTTAAGGCGTCTCACATGGAAAATGGAGACTGAACTGAAATATTGCCTAACTATTCCCGTTCATAGATGTTGTTTGACCTGTTAAGTTATCCAGCATTTTGTATTTTCCTCGCTTAGGGAAATGCAGAGCTTGCTTTTGATGTTAAAACGCATTTAACCATGTTTGTAAAGCCCCAGAAAGTAGAAACAAGCAACTGTAGGTGTTGGTTTACCAAAAAACGACAGAAAGAGCAGAACAAACTTACTCAGGGTCAGGGAGTATCTCTGGAGGTCATGGATAGTCAATGTTTGAAGAAGGCTCCCGACTCGAAATGTCACGTATGCATGTCATCTGGAGAAGCTGTCTGACCCCACGAGGGGATTTATCCCAGGCTATGGAGAGAGGCAAGAGCTGAGATAGGTGATGTCATGCCATAAATAATAGTAGAATTAGGCCATTTGGCCCATCAAGTCTACTCTGCCATTTAATCATGGCTGATCAATAGACAATAGGTGCAGGAGTAGGCCATTTGACTCGTCGAGCCAGCACCGCCATTCAATGTGATCATGGCTGATCATCCCCAATTTGTACCCCGTTCCTACCTTTTCCCCATATCTCCTGACTCCGCTATTTTTAAGAGCCCTATCTAGCTCTCTCTTGAAAGCATCCAGAGAACCTGCCCCCACCACCCTCTGAGGCAGAGAATTCCGCAGACTCGCCACTCCCTGTGAGAAAAAGTGTTTCCTCGTCTCCGTTCTAAATGGCTTGCTCCTTATTCTTAAACTGTGGCCCCTGGTTCTGGACTCCCCCAACATCTGGAACATGTTTCCTGCCTCTAGTGTGTCCAAGCCCTTAACAATCTTGTATGTTTCAATGAGATCCCCTCTCATCCTTCTAAACTCCAGAGTGTACAAGCCCAGCTGCTCCATTCTCTCAGCATATGACAGTCCCTCCATCCCGGGAATTAACCTTGTAAACCTACGCTGCACTCGCTCAATAGCAAGAATGTCCTTCCTCAAATTAGGGGACCAAAACTGCACACAGTAGTCCAGGTGTGGTCTCACTAGGGCTCTGTACAACTGCATAAGGGGCTCTTTGCTCTTATATTCGATTCCTCTTGTTATAAAGGCCAACATTCGCATTCTTCACTGTCTGCTGTACCTGCATGCTTACTTTCATAGACTGATGTACAAGGACCCCCAGATCCCGTTGCACTTCCCCTTTTCTCAACTTGACGCCATTTAGATAGTAATCTGCCTTCCTGTTTTTGCTACCAGGATAACCTCACATTTATCCGCATTAAACTTCATCTTCCATGCATCTGCCCACTCCCCCAACCTGTCCAAGTCACCCTGCATTCTCATAGCATCCTCCTCACAGTTCACACTACCACTCTGCTTCGTGTCATCTGCAAATTTGCTAATGTTACTATGAATCCCTTCATTGAATCCAAATCATTGATGTATATTGTAAATAACTGCGGTCCCGGCACCGGGCCTTGTGGTACCCCACTAGTCACTGCCTGCCATTCTGAAAGGGACCCATTAATCCCTACTCTTTGTTTCCTGTCTACCAACCACTTCTCTATCCATGTCAGCACTCTACCCCCAATACCATGTGCCCTAATTTTGCCCACCAATCTGGAGGACTGTAGAGTAGGTGATGTTGTTCCTTTAATCGTGAAGGGAAGTAGAGAGAATCCAGGGAATTATAGGTCAGTGAGCCTTATGTCAGT
This sequence comes from Raja brachyura, assembly GCA_963514005.1. Next base: position 70,157,645 of record OY740787.1, on the reverse strand, counting down.
GGTAGGGAAACTATTGGAGAGGACTCTTCGGGATAGGATTTACTCCCATTTGGAAGAGAATGGGTTGATTAGGGACAGTCAACATGGCTTTGTACATGGAATTTCGTGTTTTATTAACATTTTTTTGAGGAGGTGACAAAGGTGATCAATGAGGATAGGGAGGTGGATGTTGTCTACATGGATTGTTGTCTACATGTAAGGCATTTGATAAAGTTCTTCATGGTAGGCTGATCCAGAAGATTAAGATACACAGGATTAATAGTGATTTGGTCATATGGATTCAGAACTGTCTTACTGATAGAAGACAGAGGGTTGTGGTGGAAGGACAATATTCAGGCTGCAGGTCTGTGACCAGTAGAGTTCCGCAGGAATCTGTGCTGTGAACTCAGCTGTTTGGGATATATATATAAATGACTTGAACGTAAACGTAAACGAGTTGGTTATTAAAATTTAACATACCAGTGGCCTCCTCTCAGCTTGATCATCTTCCATCAGAAATGGAAGAAGTTAGGGATTTAACAGTTTATGAGAAAGTACCGAGCAAGGAAAGTTGGGTGGGGTGTTGGGTGGCAGTGGTTGTAGGGATGGGATGGTGTCATAGTGAAGGTTCCTAATAAGATGGAGGACAGTCCAGTAATGATAAATAGGCAGAAAAGAACTTGGTGCCTGGCAAAAGGAGTTGGTAATGGGATAATTTAGTAACAAAAGATGAGATCAGTGGACGTTTTGTTCAGTTTATTGTCATGTGCACCGAGGTACAGGGAAAATCTTTTGTTACATGCTAACCAGTCAGCGGAAAGACAAAACATAATTACAATTGAGACATTCACAATGTACAGATATATGATCAAAGGCAAGGTAGACAAAAATACTGGAGAAACTCAGCAGGTGAGGCAACATCTATGGCAATATCTTTTAGGCAAGGTAAAGTCCGATTGAAGATAGTCCGAGGGTCTCCAATGAGGTAGATAGCAGCTCAGGACCACTCTCTAGTTGTTGATAGAATGGTTCAGTAGCCCGATAACAGCATATATCCAGTCTAAAGAAGGGTTTTGACCCGAAACGTTGCCTATTTCCAGTCTGAAGAAGGACCCGAAACGTTGCCTATTTCATTCACTCCATTGATGCTGCCTCACCCTCATAGTTTCTCCAGCATTTATGTCTACCTTCGATTTTCCAGCATCTGCAGTGCCTTCTTAAACATATAGCAATATTGCCAACATGTGTTAGTGAAAAATATAACAGGAACGGTGTCAATCTACTGTTGTTGAAGAACGTTGAGTCCAGACAGCTGTAAAGCAGCCAATGAAAAAAATAAGAATATAGCTTTTACAACTGATTAATAGTACACAAGGTCAGTTCAGGAATGAGATAGAAAGTTAAGAGACTGCAAGGTGACTTGGATAGGCTGGGTGAGTGGGCAAATGTTTGGCAGATGCAGTATAATGTGGATAAATGTGAGGTTATCCACTTTGGTGGCAAAAACAGGAAAGCAGACTATTATCTAAATGGTGGTCGATTAGGAAAAGGGGAGATGCAGCGAGACCTGGGTGTCATGGTACACCAGTCATTGAAAGTAGACATGCAGGTGCAGCAGGCAGTGAAGAAAGCAAATGGTATGTTAGCTTTCATAGCAAAAGGATTTGAGTACAGGAGCAGGGAGGTTCTACTTCAGTTGTACAGGGTCTTGGTGAGACCACACCTGGAGTATTGCGTACAGTTTTTGTCTCCAAATCTGAGGAAGGACATTATTGCCATAGAGGGAGTGCAGAGAAGGTTCACCAGACTGATTCCTGGGATGTCAGGACTGTCTTATGAAGAAAGACTGGATAGACTTGGTTTATACTCTCTAGAATTTAGGAGATTGAGTGGGGAAACTTATAGAAACTTACAAAATTCTTAAGGGGTTGGACAGGCTAGATGCAGGAAGATTGTTCCCCATGTTGGGGAAGTCCAGGACAAGGGGTCACAGCTTAAGGATAAGGGGGAAATCCTTTAAGACCGAGATGAGAAATACTTTTTTCACACAGAGAGTGGTGAGTCTCTGGAACTCTCTGCCTCAGAGGGTAATTGAGGCCAGTTCATTGGCTATGTTTAAGAGGGAGTTAGATGTGGCCCTTGTGGCTAAGGGGATCAGAGGGTATGGAGAGAAGGCAGGTACGGGATACCGAGTTGGATGATCAGCCATGATCATATTGAATGCCGGTGCAGGCTCGAAGGGCTGAATGGCCTACTCCTGCACCTAATTTCTATGTGTCTATGTTAAACCAGTGAGGTAAACAAACCTGTTCAACCAGATTAGAAATTTTGTGTTTGGTTGCCAAGCGATACTTTGGACATGCTCCGCCTGGCTGCTGTTTGTGCTGATCTGCGGTGAACTCCACCCTTCCTCCGTTTTCATCACATGATTTTTCAGAAATGACACAGAGTTCAGAAATGTGCATTCTGGGTAGATGGTATGCAATAACAAATAAGGTTGTAAAGTTGGACCAAAAAGCTTAATATAAAGTTATTTATTTATTAACATTTTACACATTAAACCCTGTGTAACTAATGGCAATAAAAAGTATTTTTACATGCTTTCAAAGTCAAGTGAAAAGACTCCTAAAAATTAAAAACTGAATTGCTTATCCAGAACTAATGAGGCATCTTGGTCAGCATGAACGAGTTGGACCAAAGGGCCTGTTTCCATGCTGTACGACTGTCTCTATTACACAGTGCACCTGGGTTTGACATGCATGCTATCCCACTCTTTGTATATTGGCCCTTTAAGAAAATTAAATTATACATTTAAACTTATTTTCCCTTTTTTTTAATTATGAATTGGTCCAACATTAAATTAGTAGGTTTTACTAGTCTTCAGAGAGAATGATTCAGTTTCTGATATCTAACTCAGAAAGCACAACAATGCCTCTGCTTCCTTTGAAGGCTCAGAAAGTTCAGCATGTCCCAAACAACTCTCACCAACTTCGACAGATGCAGCGTAGAAAGCATTTCATCGGGATGATTCCCAGAATGGTTTGGGACACAGTTCCATCCAAGACCACCAGAAATTGCAGAGAGTTATGGATGCATTCCAGATCATTGCACAAACCAACCTCCTTTTCTTCCATTGACTCCATTTATACCAAACGCTGCCCTGGCAGCATAATCAAGGATGAGTCACATCCTGGCCACACCAAGTCAAGTCAACTTTATTTGTCACATACACATACAAGATGAACAGTGAAATTAAAGTGGCAATGCCTACGGGGTTGTGCAGAACAACAGAACAGAACAGAACCAGTATTTCCATTTAAAAAAAAGACACAACAGCAATTACGCCCAGGTGAGATCAGAGTTTACAGTCCTGATGGCCAGTGGGAAGAAACTCAGTCTCATCCTTTCTGTTTTCACAGCATAACAGCGGAGGCGCTTGCCTGACCGTAGCAGCTGGAACAGTCTGTTGCTGGGGTGATAGGGGTCTTCAGAGGGACAGTGTGTTGTCCATGTCAGATCCTTTGTGATGTGGACTCCCAGGTATATAAAGCTGCTCACCGTATCCACAGTAGTCCCATTTATCCCCAGTGGCGTGTATGTCCTTGGTTGTTGTGCCCTTCTAAAGTCCACAATCAGCTCCTTAGATTTAGTGACATTCAAGAGGAGTCTGTTATTCTGACACCAGAGTGCCAGGTCACCCACCTACTCCAGGTAGGCCTTCTCATCGTTTTCAGTGACCAGGCCCACCACCACAGTGTCATCAGCGAACTTGATGATAGAGTTGGAGCGGAACCTGGCCACACAGTCATGTGTGTACAGGGAGTACAGTAGGGGGCTGGGGACGCAACTCTGGGGGATCCTGTGTTCAGGGCGAGGGGGTTGGAGGTATGTCTTCCCCTCTTGACCACCTGGGGCCTGGCGTTGAGAAAGTCCAGGACACAGGCACTCAGGGGAGTGTTCATAGAAACATCGAAAAAAATAGGTGCAGGATTATGCCATTCGGCCCTTCGAGCCTGCACCGCCATTCAATATGATCATGGCTGATCATTTCCAGTCCCAGTTCCAGCAGCTTCTCAGCAAGTCTGATGGGGACTATGGTGATGAAAGCTGAACTGAAATCAATGAACAGCATCCTCACATAGCCCCCCTTCTGGCTGTCAAGGTGAGAGAGAGTGGTGTGCAAAACCTGGGAGACCGCATCATCCGTGGATCTGTTCGGATGGTATGCGAACTGCAGCGGGTTCCTGGTGCGAGAGAGGAAGGGGCAGATGTAGTTCTTGATCAGCCTATCGAAGCATTTCATGACTACCGAGGTGAGGGCCACTGGTCTGTAGTTATTCAAGCAGGCTGGAAAGGCATTCTTAGGCACTGGTACAATGATGGATTTCTTGAAGCAGGCAGGGACCATGGACTTGGCCAGGGGGAGGTTGAATATTGTGGTGAACATTGGAGCTAGCTGATTAGCACAATGTTTTAGCACTCGCCCAGATATACCATCTGGGCAGACAGCTTTCCTCGTATTCACACGCGTCAGAGCCCTCCTCACGTCGTGCTCAGACACCGAGAATGTGTGCACATCCCCAGCGGTGGAACTCCCTCCAGCCTCGCTAGCCAGCACGCTGGCGGTGTAGTTGTTAGCCGGCAAGCTAGGGGTGTTGCTGCCCAAATCGTGCGTAAAATGAGTTCAGGTCATCAGCTAGGGGGGTGCCGGCACTCCCGATTGAGGGGGGACTGCTCCGGTAGTTGGTTATAGTCCGTAGCCCCTGCCAAAGGTGTCTGGTGTCCCGCTGCTCCATCTGCGACTCCATCCGGTCCCTGTACCTCGTTTTTCGTCCTTCACTGCCCTTCGCAGTCTGTAGGAGTCTGCCTTGTAGTCATCCATATTGCCGGATGCCAGGCTGGAGTTGTAAGCAGCGGTGTGAGCATTCAAAACAACACGCATCGACCTGCCCTCCCATGGTTTTTGGTTAGGAAAGACGTTAATCCTTACCGTGGGGATGATGTTGTCGGCTATTGTTGCAATGAAGTCCGTGACAGCTTCCGTAAATTCACTGACATCTTTTTCTCACCTCTCCCATCGGACAAAGGTATAGAAGTGTGAAAACTCAAAGGTTTCAAAGGTCTTTTATTGTCATGTGTACCAATTAAGGTACAGTGATAACGAATTACCGTACAACCGTACTAAAAAAACCAACAAGACACATAACTACATAAAATTTAACATAAACATCCACCACAGCGGATTAGAAACATAGAAACATAGAAAATAGGTGCAGGAGTAGGCCATTCGGCCCTTCGAGCCTGCACCACCATTCAATATGATCATGGCTGATCATTCAATTCAGTATCCTGTACCTGCCTTCTCTCCATACCCCCTGATCCCTTTAGCCACAAGGGCCACATCTAAATCCCTCTTAAATATAGCCAATGAACTGGCCTCAACTACCTTCTGTGGCAGAGGATTCCACAGACTCACCACTCTCTGTGTGAAAAATGTTTTCCTCATCTAGGTCCTAAAGGAATTCCCCCTTATCCTTAAACTGTGACGGATTCCCCACTGTGACGGAAGGCAATAAAGTCCAATCTTCTTCCGTCGTACCGATGGAAGCTCCTGCGGTGGGAATGAGGGGACACGGAAATGGTCAGTGACTCTAAAGACAATGGAGCTCAAACTGGCATCTTTAAACGTGCGCAGTATAAAGAGCACTGCGCGATGTGTTAACGCCTTACAGTACCTGGCCAAGGTCAAGGCAGATGTGACTTTTCTTCAGGAGTGCAGGCTGCCACACCTCTGCTGCTATCGGAGGTGGTCGCGATGGTGGCCCCACGGACTGTCGGTGTGGTCGGGGGGCAATGACTGTCGTGCTTCCGGCCTGGGGATTTTGCTGCGGGGAGGGAACTTCGCCATCACTGAGGTCAGGGAGGTGGTTGGGGGGTCGTCTCCTTGTGGTGGATGTTATGTACCGTGGCTCTCCGCTCCGGCTGATTAATGTGTATGCCTCACCCACGCAGAGCGAGAGGCTGGCCGTTCTCCAGCAGCTCCCAGTGCTGCTGGCCATGTCCCGGCAGCTCGTTCTGGCCGGTGACTTCAACTGCATCATTGCTGCGCGATGCCTTCAGCGACCCTGCAGGCTGGTCCCAGCCGCGGTTCACCTGGTCGAGATCGGACAGTTTAGCCCGATCTCGGATAGACTTTGTTTTCACGACGAAGGCCGTCACGGTGAGACACACTGACCTCACGCCTGTGTTCTTCTCCGACCACTGCCTCCCTCAGGCTTCCTGTCACCTACAGGAGGACCGGAAGGCAGGCAGAGGGACGTGGAAGTTAAACATGAAGCTGTTGGCCACAGAGAACATCGAGGAGCTAAAGAGGGTCTACGCATGTTGGAGAACGGTGAAGCCCCTCTTTGACTCCCCCACACTCTGGTGGGAAGCAACCAAGGAGAACATTAAGAGGTTCTTCATAATTAAAGGGGTTCAGAGAGCAACAGAGTCAGAGAAAATTGTGCCAACTCCAGACAGATTTGCAACAACTGCTACTTCTACAGTCGAGAGGGGTGGATGTGAGGGAGGAACTCAGAGAGGTGAAGGACCGGCAAGCTCGGCTCTTTACCTCTGAATCCTCCAAGATCATCTTCCGATCCAGGGTCCGCCATGTGGAGCAGGATGAGACGTGCTCACGTTTCTTCTTCCATAAGGTCCACAGGGGGAGCTCTGTGATGAACAGCCTTAGGGAGGAGGACGGCTCGGTAGCATCCTCACAGACAGACATGCTGAGGATCTGCAAATCCTTTTACACAGATTTGTATGACCGAAAGGCTATAGACAGTACCTCCTCCCAGAACTTCCTGTCCTCGATCACGGAGGTCTTGGAGGACAGCAAGTGGGAGAGTCTGGACCAACCACTGACCCTCGAGGAGCTGACTGGCTCCATCCGTTCCTTTGACTCGAGTAAAACTCCCGGAAGCGATGGCTTACCGGCCGAGTTGTATTCGGCTCTGTGGGACTTGATGGGCCCGGACCTGCTAGAAGTGTACAACGACATGCTTCTAGCTGGTAGCATGTCAGACTCCATGAGGAAGGGCAACATCACCCTAATCTACAAGCAGAAGGGGGAGATGAAGGACATAAAGAATTGGAGACCCATAACACTCTTGAATGTGGACTACAAGATCCTGTCTAAGGCCATCGTCAACCGGATCAAGTCTGCTCTGGGACAGGTGATCCACCCGGACCAAACCTGTGCTGTACCTGGCAGGAAAATCTCAGACAGCCTAGCGCTGCTGAGAGATACCATCGCCTACGTGCAGGACAGATGGGTGGATGCCTGTCTAGTCAGCTTGGACCAGGAGAAGGCCTTCGACAGGATTTCGCACACGTATATGAGGGCCGTGCTCTCCAAAATGGGTTTTGGGGAGGGAATCAGGAATTGGATCAAACTGCTCTACACCAACATCCGTAGTGCAGTCCAAATCAATGGGTGGGAATCAGACAGTTTCCCTGTAAGGTCTGGAGTCAGGCAGGGTTGCCCTCTCTTTCCTGTCTTGTCTGCTGTATTGAACCCTTTGCCGAATCCATCAGGAAGGATGCGAGCATAAGAGGAGTGACATTGCCAGGCAGTGCAGGCATTCAAGTAAAAACCTCCCTGTACATGCACGATGTCGCTGTCTTCTGCTCGGATCCAGGATCGGTCCGCAGACTGATTAGGATCTGCGACCAGTTTTTTAGTCGGCCACGGGAGCCAGGGTGAACCGCAGGAAGAGCAAGGCCATGCTCTTTGGCCACTGGCCCGACAGATCTTCCGTCCCCTTCACCATCAAGCCTGACTTCTTGAAGGTGCTGGGGATCTGGTTCGGGGGGGCTGAGGCATGTAACAAGAATTGGCTGGAGCGGATAGCCAGGGTGGGGAGGAAGCTGGAGCTGTGGAGGCAACGCTCCCTCTCCATAACGGGAAATCATTTGGTCATCGGGTGTAGTGCTCTCGGGGCTGCTGTACTTGGCACAAGTGTAGCCTGTCCCTCCCTCCTACGCCACAGGGATCACCCGGGCCGTCTTCCAGTTCATCTGGGGGTCGAGGATAGACCTGGTGCGACGGGCCACAATGTACAAGTCAGCAGACAACGGGGGTAAAAGCCTGCCCAACGTCGCTCTCATTCTGATGACCACCTTCGTGTGTGGCTGCATCAGGCGGAGTGTAGAGCCAAGGCACGTGGGCACCAAGTGTCACTACCTGCTGAGGTCATACCTGTCCCCGGTGTTGCGAAGGATGGGCCTGGCGCAGATGCCATGCAAGGTGCCAGTCAGCTGGACACTGCCGCCCCATCTGTCGTCTGTGGAAAGGTTATTCTGGACCAACACCTTTGACCACATTGATATTGGGCAGTGGTCAGCACAGAATGTCCTGCAGGCACTGCAGGGAAAGGACTCGATGGACCCGGTGGCGTGGTTCCCTGAGCAGACTGCCCAGCTTGTCTGGCAAAATGCCTCATCGCCAGAACTCACCAACAAGCACCAAGATCTGGCTTGGCTGGCAGTGAGGGGAGCCCTCCCAGTCAGATCCTTCCTGCACCGTTGGAACCTCACTGCCAGCGCACGCTGCCCTCAGGACGGCTGCTATGGAGAGGAGACGGTTGCCCACCTCTTTGCAGAGTGTGGATTTGCTAAAAGGGTCTGGAGAAAAATGCAAGGGTCCCTGGTACGCTTTATTCTGAACAGCTCCGTCACAGAGGACTCTGTGATTTACGGACTGTTCCCAGGGACACATTCAGAGACTGACGTCGAGTGCTGCTGGAGGGTCATCAACTCAGTGAAAGACGCCTTTTGGTCTGCCCGAGCATTGTTCACCACCCAGCAGAGCGAGATGTCCGTCGGGGAATGTTGCCGACTGGTCCGCTGCAGACTGCAGGAGTACGTGCTGATGGACGCACTGAAGCTCGGTGCAGCCAACGCCAAAGCTCGGTGAGGGAGGGCCACAGTCTAAGTTCCTTCCGCTGCTGGACATGGGGGGCACGGTATGGTGGAGATAAATAAGGGAAGGTATCCCACGCCAGTGGGCCACATGAGTGGCACGGGTGGGGGACACATTTGTGAAATTTGGGGAAAAGAAATGTATAAACTGTATGGATCAATTTGTATAGCGTCCGAAAATGTCGGATGGATTTTCCGCAAGGTTCATGTATTGTATATATTTATCATTTGAATAAAGTCTATTTTGAAATTAAAAAAAAAAAAAAAAAGGAAGCTCCTGCAGCTGGCAGTCAAAGCCCCTGCGGTCAGGGCGATCGAAGCTCCTGCGGTCAGGGCGATCAAAGCTCCCGCGTCGGGGAGGTCGAAGCTCCCGCGGCATGGAGCTCCAGAAGTCGGTCTCTAACCAGAGACCGTGAGCTCCACGATGTTAAAGACCGCAGGAACTCCCGAAGTCGGTCTCCAGCTAAGGCCATCAACTCCACGATGTTAGACCGCAGTGCGGATGGAGATACGATACGGAAATCGCATCTCCGTTGAGGTAAGAGATTAAAAAAAGTTTCACACCCCCCTGCACATTAAACAAGCTAAAGAATACTAAAAACATACATTTAACACATACTATTAAAACAAGAAAGAAGGAAGGAACAGTCAGACTGTTGGCGAGGCAGCCATTGCCAGATTCAGAGACTGTGTCTTCCCAGCTATTATCAGGCAACTGAACCATCCTAGACTTCCCTATGTACAGTCTGTTTGAATTAGAATTGGCAGAAATACTCCACCCTCATTTTTTCACCGCTAATGGGAGGAGCAACACCTCATATGTTGCTTGGGTAGTTTACACCCCAGCGGTATGAACATTGACTTCTCCAATTGTCCTTGCTTTCTCCCTCCTTCCCCTCCTCTTCCCAGCTCTGCCATTGCCCACTGTCTCCGTCTCTTCCTTTCTTCTTCCCGCCCCCTCCACCCCCACATCAGTCTGAAGAAGGGTCTCGACCCAATACGTCACCTATTTCTTCGATCTATAGATGTTGCCTCACCCGCTGAGTTTCTCCAGCATTGTTGTCAACCTTCACCCTCATTAACAATCAGTATGTGAGCACCTCAAGGCTGTGTGCTCAGCCCCTTGCTCTACTCACTCTATACTCATGATTGTGTAGCCAGACATAGTGCGAACTCCATCGTCAAGTTCGCCGAAGGCACTGCCGTTGTGGGAAAAATTACAGATGGCGATGAGTCAGAGTATAGGAGTAAGATCGACCGATTGACCAAATGATGCAAGCACAACCTGGCTCTCAATATCAGTAAAACCAAGGAGCTGATTGTGGACTTTGGAAGAGGAAGGATGAGGGCCAACAGCCTTGTTTATATCAATGGGATGTTTCTGGAGAGAGTCATAAACTTCAAATTCATGGACGTGCATATTTCAGATTCAGATTACTTTTATTGTCTTGAAATTTCATGCCTTCGGTCATACATATATTAAAAGTAACAAAAACACACAATAAACACAAATTTAACATCCACCACAGTGAGTTCACCAGACACCTCCTCACTGTGATGGAGGCAAAAGTCTTAGTCTTTGTGTCTTCCCTCCTTGTTCTCCCTCAGCGCTGAGGCGATCCAGGCCTCCGATGTTGTGACCCCGCCGGGTGTTGGTAAAGGCCCTGTCTCACGGTGCGAGTCCACCCAAGAGTGACCCCAAGTGAAAGAAAAAAAACGGACTCGTGGTTATGCACGAGATTCAAAGTTTATGGTCAAGTGTTTAACCGAGTTCCCACGGGCATGTTATTTATGCGATGTTCCAAGGTGCTCTCCCGAGTTACCAAGTTCCTCTCCCGTTACACTTGAGCCAACCGTGAATGAAGGTATCTTTTAATGAAGCAACAATGTTAAAGAAAACATCTCCATCCTGCGGCTTTGAGTTAAAGATAGAAATCAGCGAGGCCGCATCTATTTATATAACCTATAAAAGGGAAAATGCGCACCCTCCAGTGCCAGAGCAGTTGTACTTATGATTTGTTTGAAACACACATCACGTAGTTAGAAGACCAGCGGGCGAAGGTTTGTTATATTTGGAGGGGCAAGTGAAATATAATGATGATAGGTCTGAGGTGTTGCACTTTAGGAGCGCTGAAAAATTAGGACATGTGCAATGAGTGGTAGCAACATTGGGAATATCGTATCAACAAGGAACGTTGTTGTACAAGTGAAAACAAATTACTTGAAGGCAACATCACAACTGGATAAAAGATAGACACAACGTGCCGGAGTAACTCCGTGGGTCAGGAGGCATTTGTGGAGAAAAAGGGTGGGTGTCGTTTCGTTAGACGGGTCCGGATCCAAAACATTTCTCCAGAAATACTGCCTGATCCATGGAGTTACTCGGGCACTTTGTGTCTATCTTTGGTATAAACCAGCATCTGCAGTTATTTGTTTCTACTTAGCACAGCTAGATGTGGTGGTTAGGAAGTGCGGGAACCAAATCAAGGAGGGAGTGCGGGAATCAGAAGCAGGTGAGTTTGACGGGAGCGTGGGAGCCGCACACAGCGAGTGGAATAGTGTTCGGGAAGCCGAACCCAGCGTGAGAGAACGAGCATGGGTATTGGGTCCCAACAGGAATAGGTTAAAGGCTTGAAGAGAAGATGGAAACAGAGACACTCACATTCAACAAGGACAGTAATTCTGCTGTAACACGATCGTTGCTTTGCGAAGTAACGTAGTTTTTTTAATAGAAAATCATAGCAATGGGGAAAAGGTGTTTCACCCTTGCAGTAATCAAGTTATTTTCCTGTGGTCTTTTGAATAACTAAGTTTATTTATGTTACTGCAAGCTAAAATACTAAAGGTTGTGTGTTACATTGTTTAATAGAGTTTCGTTGTTCAAATATCAAAGGAAGCGATTGTTTGTCAATTTCTATGGTCGTTAAACCCATAGTTGGGCTCCGGTGATTGGGTTGATCATGAGATCATGGTGCCTCGTCACTGCTGGAAGGCTACATGGAAGCATTTTTGTCTGCTTGCTAATTTCCAAACTAACTATAATAATGAAAACAATACAGTGCAGAAGAGCCAGGGTGTGTAGGAAGCACAGGCAGAACAGGGGCAGAGGGACAGGAGCAGAGGCTGTATGTGTGGGGAACTAGTGGTACTTCCCCAACTCTACCCCCACTCTACATCTCTTTGTCTCACCACACAGAGCAAACTCGCCACCATTGACTACAAGTGCATTTCATGCTGCTTCGGGAAAGCAGCCAACTGAACTAAAGACCTTTCCTACCAGGGCCATTCCTTCCTCTCCCCGCTCCCATCGGAAGAAGAAACAGAAGCTTAAAAGTGCGCATCAGTAGAATCAGGAATGCATTCTTTCCTCTGTTATCAGGCTTTTGAATGATCCTTCCATAAATTGGGGGACCGTCCGATTCTCCTCAACCTCATTGTGGCCATTGGTCTTTGTCTCTGGAATTCAGCGCTAAAATATTGAGAACGACAAGATCTGCTTTTTGTTTCTGTCCCAATCTATGTACTTGAATTTAGTTTACTTTTATTTATGTATAGTATTATCTGATTTGACTGGATAGCATGCAAAACATAACTTTACACACGAAAGTAATAAATCTAAACCTAATGTTGTTTGTATCGGGTAGTTGTGCATTGTCGTGGTGAGTTTGTCAGTAGCAAGCATCTTTCTGAAAGCAATGAATGCTGAGGGCAAACCTTAACAACCTAAATACGGACTTCCAGAAGGGTCTTGACAAAGTCGCAATACGTGGTGTAAAGTGAATATTGAAAGCATGTACATGAGGTCAACAAAATATTAAACAATCTTGGTAAATGCTTGTGGGAAAGTGAATAGTGTGTCCCCCCCCCCCCCTCCTCCTGGATCACAGTCACAGTCATCGGTAGCCACAGTCACCCGTAAATAAACCCACTACATCCAATATGTGACTTTTTATGATCATGGATGACAATCATTAACCTCAGTGTAAATTCAAATGAAGGTTCCTGCTCCCGCCTTCTGCTGTCACTTTCAATGCTGCTACTATTGGAGTCTGGCCTCTGGTAACTCCATTCCCACCTGGGGAATGAAAAGTTTCCATTGACGGTGCCACGGTAGACTCACGAATCAATAAGGTAAACGCACGGGCCACTACGTTATGACAACGAGTTTAAATGTTTCAATTTTTAACTTGAACATTACATTTGACTCGTGGAAAATATCAAACATGTTTGATTTTTTTCACGAGTTCACAAGTTTCACGGGTACCTACCGTTAGCACCACGAGTCGCTAAGTTGCTCGCGCGAATTCCGACGTTTCCGCTACGTTGATTGTACGGGATTACCGCGAGTGAAAACTCGGGGTACCTCGTGGGACAACTCGCACCGTGAGACAGGGGTTTAAGTGAGTCAATCCCGCGGCTGAATCCAGCTCCGAGAACGGGCAGATTCAAACTCCGCGGCTGTCAAAGCTGCCGAAGCTGCCGCCCTCCAGACCAGCGGACGAAGCTGTTGTTGCGGGAGCTCCAGAAAACAGGCCACCAACCTGTGACCTGCGAGCTCCCGACGATGTCGTCCACTGGGCCCGCGGCCGGGCCTCAGAAGCCGCGCCGCCACCGCCGCCCAAACGCCAGAACACCGCCACAGCTCCAAAGTCAGGCCACAGCTCCAAGTCGGGCCGCTGCCGCTACCGGAACGCCGGAGTGCCGCCACAGTTCCAAGTCGGGCCGCTACCGCTACCAGAACGCCGGAGTGCCGCCACAGCTCCAAGTCGGGCCACAGCTCCAAGTCGGGCCACTGCCGCTACCAGAACGCCGGAGTGCCGCCACAGCTCCAAGTCGGGCCACAGCTCCAAGTTTGGTCGCTACCGCTACCAGAACGCCGGAGTGCCGCCACAGCTCCAAGTCGGGCCACAGCTCCAAGTCGGGCCACAGCTCCAAGTCGGGCCACAGCTCCAAGTTTGGTCGCTGCCGCTACTGGAACGCCGGAGTGCCGCCACAGCTCCAAGTTGGGCCGCTGCTGCTGCCAGGTCGGGCCACTGCCGCTGCCGGAACTGCCGCTGCCGCAAACGCCGCCCGAGGCCATCAGCTCCGAGGCCCCGAGGCCGTCAGCTCCGCCATTAGGCCTCAGCGCTGACGGAGACAGGGGACACGACAAGAAAAGGTCGTATCCCCCCGAAGGAAGAGACTAAACCATGTTTCTCCCACTCCCCCCCCCCCCACACTTACACAATTTAATAAACTAACTAAACTAAACTAACTGAGACTGAAGAGTCTGAAGAAGGATCCCAACCTGAAATATCACTTATCCATGTTCTCCAGAGATGCTCCTTGAGCCCATGAGTTACTCCAGCACTTTGTGCCTTGCTTTATAAACCAGCATCCGCAGTTCCTTCTTTCCATACTATGATCAGGAGGATATTTAGTTCTGAAAACTCCCAGGTCCATGCCAGCTTGACGGTACACTACAGGTTCTGGGCCTCCTATGAGATAGCTTATAGTAAGTAATGGTGATGTAGGTCTCTGCGTTGTTGGCCAATCAATATGACTATGTGAAGACACCAGGTCATGCTTCTACTTGGCTGCTCTGTTGGAGAGTATGTGGTCACAAGATATTAGAGGTTAATGACTAAATGTCAGCTTCATGACAACTGGGTTGTGGCTAGTTTAACTTGCACTAGTGCAATTTGTTTTAGATCTGATCAGCACTGGCATGGCCAGAATCAGTTACCGTATTGATTGCCCTTGATCTTGGTGGCTTGCTAGAGCAATTTGAAGGTTAACCACATAGGTAGATGTAGAAGTCGTGAGTCTGCGAAATGGTCTCGACCCAAAACAAGTCTGAAGAAGAATCCTGACCCGAAACACCACCTATCCATGTTCTTCAGAGATGCTGCCTGTTCTGCTGAGTTACTCCAGCACTTTGTGTACTTCTGGCAGATCTGGGTTCGTGCACAGCCCACACCAACTATAGGATCGCAGATATCCTCTCCAGCGGACATTAATAAATCCAGATTGGTTATTATAGCAGTTTAATAGTTTAGTGGTCATTGTCACTACGATTAGTTATTAACCATGAACATGGTTAAACACATATCTCTGAATTGTTAATCCAGTCTCTAAACTGCCCATTTGGATGTTTTGATGTTTAGTATATTTTCTGAACAATGCTCACACTTCTAGTCTTTCTTGGCCGTTCAACGTGTCAGTTAGGAGTTATGTGCAGGTGAGGAAGAAATGAGCAACTTGATGTTTACAATTCATTGTCTTCCACGGGTCTGTTTCACGGGTCAATTAGGAGTTATTTGCAGGTGAGGAAGAGATGAGCAAGTTGCCTTCGCTGATGAACAGTGGTGAACCAGTTTGTTTTTTACAACAATCTAATGGACTGGACTTGATGAAATGTATATAACAAATAGAGACACAAGATGCTGGAGTATCTCAATGAGGCAGGTAACCAAAATGGATAGGTGATGTGTGCAGTTGGGACCATTCTTCAGACTTCAGGCCTTACCAGAAACATCATCTATCCCTTTTCTCCAGAGATGCTGCCTGACCCGCTGAGTTACTCCAGCATTTTGTGTCTCTGTTTTGTATAAACCAATATCTGCAGTTCCTGGGACTGATGAAAAGTCTCGACCCGAAATGTCACCTATTGCTTTTCTCCAGAGATGCTGCCTGACCCGCTGAGTTACTCCAGCTTTTTGTGTCTATCTGCAGTTCCTATTTACTATTGAACCAGAGATAATAGGTCTTATCGTGTAGAAGGAAGGTTGTTTGTCATGGTACCCATTCCAGTCGGAGATTAAATATATAAATGTATTGTTACAAAGAATGAAGCACAGACTGTGACCAATGAATTTCACATGTATTGCATAGAGGGGTTCCAGAACATTTATTTTAAAATTAACCTGATAATGAGATTTTAAATCCATAACAACTTCCATGCATCAATGTATACTTTTAATTAAGAAATCAGTGTGAAATTCCAGTCACTGGTGAAGAAAATAACTCAGCCAACCTTCCCCAATTTCTTCAGAATTAACCCTAGTCACGCTACTATTGAGAAGTTCTTTTAAGATTTTTTTTCCTGAAAAATATTTTTTTATCAGAAATGTTTAAATATACAAAACAAGAACAGTGTAAAAACTCTTCTGACATTCTCAGTGTTTATCCATTTATTAGAGTTATATTCGGTAGTGTTTGCAAACTATTATACCAAGCACCCTTGCCACCCATGTGGCCCCTATCTGCGTTGATATCCGTTCCCTTGTTTGAGGGGTGGCTCCACCGGACCCTGCCTCCCCAGTCTGGAATGGTCCATTTGGCAACATTCCCTGATGGACATCTCACTCTGCTGGGAGATCAATAGTGTCAGGCAGCCCTAAGAACATCTTTCCCCGAGTTAATGATCATCCAGCAGCTGAGCTTAAGAAATGTTAGTCTGAAGAAAGGTCTCGACCCGAAACGTCACCTATCCTTTTTCTCCAGAGATACTGCCTGACCCGCTGAGTTACTCCAGGACATTGTGTATATTTTTAAGATCTGGTCTTGGAGATAAGGCATTTTTTTCTGAGTCTATCAATGTCCTTTGTTATTGAAGTTTAATGCATTGTCTGTGCATCCATGGCTAAATGCAAAGATTAAAGTAGAATAGATCAAGAGAGAGTTAGATTTAGCTCTTTGGGCTAAAGGAATCAAGGGATTTGGAGAAAAAGCAGGAACAGGGTACTGATTTTAGATGATCAGCCATGATCATATTGAATGGTGGTGCTGGCTTGAAGGGCTGAATGGCCTACTTCTGCACCCAGTTTTCTTTGTTTCTATGTTTCTATGTTTTCTATGTTTCTCTTAGGGACCTCCGGACTCTATTTCACCACAATCTTTATCACATAGGAAACTTGTTGAAAGATAAAGCATTACATATGTGTCAATGTGGCATTTATCCAAAGGGTTACCACATGCACTCATGAAAAATCTAGACTAGTACTTTTAAGTACAGGTGAATACGCTAGTGACTTCAATAGGAAACATGTTGCAGGACAATAGATCTTTCCCAGTTTCTTCCCAGCTGTTATCAGGCATGTGAACCATTCTACCACAACTAGAGAGCAGTCCTGAACAACTATCCACCTCATTGGAAACCCTTGGACTATCTTTGATCGGGCTTTACTGGCTTTGTCTTGCGTCAAACTTTATTCGCTTTATTCACTTTATCATGTATCTGTACACTGTGGATTTGTGAATGGCTTGATTGTAATCATGTATTGTCTTGCCGCTGACTGGTTAGCATGCAACAAAAGTTTTTCAATGTATGGCAGAATTAAGGGGCTGTCCCACTTGGGCAACCTAATTGGCGCGTTTAGAAGGGTTTAAAAAAATGACATGTTGAAGACCTCCTTCGACTATGTTGAAGACTAGCTTCGACTAGCTACGACTAACTTCGGGAAAATTGGACACCAAATAGTGGAGAGTGAAGACGACCTCCTTCGATCTCCTTCGACCTCCCTTCGACTATGATGAAGACTATCTACGACTACCTTCGGCTACCCTCGATTACCTATGACTAACATGCCGACCTACTACAATCTGCTACGACTAAACATATGTGTAAAAAAAGTATCGATTTTTTCCATGGCAACCTTTTTTTACTCAATGGCATTTTTTAACATATTGAAAAAAACGCCGCAACCTAGCTGAGGCCTCGAGTACGCGGAGACCTCTCTGGAGCATGAAGGAGAGTTACGAAGACCTACTACGACCTCGTGTCGACCATGCTGCGAGTAGGAGTCAAGGGCAAATTTGCCAGAACTCATGGATTAGGTTGCCCAAGTGAGACAGGCCCTTTAACAGTCATCTGGATAATCGTGGATTAATTAAAGAAAGCCAGCATAGGTTTGTTAAAGCTATGTGTCCATATTGTGTCCAACTAACTCAATAGAGTTTTCTGATAAAGTAACAGAGAGAGATGATGTGACATTCATGAACGTCCAAAAAGTGTTCGAAAGTGTCACATGACAAGCTTGTCATCGATATTAAAAGCCATGGAATAAAAGAGGCTGTAGAAGTACGAATAGACGAATATTGGCTACAGAGTGGGAATCAAGAGTAATAATGAAAGGCTGTCACCCAGACAGGAGAGCTGTTCAGGGGAATGCCAGGACCACTACTTTTCTTAATATTTATTAATGTTTTGAATTATGGTATTGAGGGGCAATTTCCAATATTTACTGATGTCACCAAATTGGGAGGTATTGAGAATAAGGTGGATGTTGATAGTTGGTGATAGACTTCAAGGAGATATAGACAGGTATAGTCAGAAGGAGGGTTCCGACACGAAATGTCACCTATTCCTAGGTATGTTGCAAAACTTACCTTGAGCAGCGCTGCAGTTCTGCCGCTCCCCGTGTGCGTGACTTTGGCGCCTTTCAGAGGGGGGCGGGCTTAAAGTGCTGTTTTTCAACAGACCTGGAAAATCGATGAATGTCGGGCGATTTCGTTGCGGAAGAAAAATCGCTCCGACATTTCATGAATGAAGGTATTTTTAAATTACTCTAAATTATTTATTAACTAGAGTAATTTAAAAATCACCTTTTAAAGCCGTGAGCACCGACAACCGGAAGGATTTTGCGTAGGGGAGAAAAAAAGGTAAATAGTTTATTTTTATGTTAAAAGTTGGTTTTTCGGGAGGCTTTAATAATATTTTTACGTTGCGAAATGGGGTCCCAAAAAATTTATGAACAAACAATATTTTTCCTCCCGACTTCACCGCTAACCGCAACGTTCCAATCCACCGCATTCCACTAAAACCCACTCACTAGTTGATTTAAATGGCCATTAATTTACAGGAATCAAACACTAAATTCCTTCCATTTGGCCCAGAAATTCATGAAAATGAGATTTAAAAATTATGTTATATTGTGGATTATTGTGTGAATATTATTTGGACACTTAGGCAATTTAAAAAAAGTTTATCTTTTCTTAAGAAATGGATAGATGTTTAGATCTACTCATTGAATTTTGTAATTAGCTACAATTAGATAACTAACTAATTATATGCTTTAATTTCAGGTCATCCAAGTAAGATTGTTTCATATTTGTTTCAGAATGCTTCAATCTATAATAACTGAAAATTTCATTGAGTTCTCTTAATTTTTAAGAAAGTTATGGGCTTTTAACTTTTCCAGATCACAGCTTTTGAGTTAAGTCAATTGAAAGGCAATGGGGAACAAGATGCTAATTTCCGAGTATGAAAATGGCCATAAATTTCTTAATACTGAAGATATGAAAGTAAATTATGTGTCAAATTAAACTTCTTTTTATGCTTTATCTGATGGGATAAATTGCAGACTTGATTTTTTAAATCTCAAAATTTTATAACATTGCTACTATTCCTTTTCTCCAGAGATGCTGCCTGACCCACTGAGTTGCTCCAGCATGTTGTGTCTATCCTTGATATAAACCAGCATATGCAGTTCCTTCCTTGACAGGATAATAGATGGGTGGATCACATGAAATTTAAGAGTGAAAAATGCCAGGAGCTCTGGGATGGAGTGTTACAGACATGAGGCGACACCTAGTGGCTGGTATAGAAACCATCGGCCATCAGGTGTCTGTATTGGGGGAATGACTCCATGGGTTACTTTTTGTGACAGGGCTGCTTGAAAAACTGTAAAAAACAAATGGGTTCCTTAGCTTTGTAAGGAGACATACAAAATCAAGGAAGTCACAATGAGCCTTTGTAGAATATTGGGTTGGGCCACGACTGATGCATTTTGTGCTTTCTGGGTGTTGCACTTTAGGAAAGATATAAAGGCTTTTCATGTTCATCGGAGCAAAATTGGGCCATTTGGCCCATCAAGTCTAGTCCATCATTCTATCATGGCTGATCCATATTTCCCTCTCAACCACATTCTCCTGCCTTCTCCCCATAATCCCTGACTCCCTTACCAATCAAGAATCTGTCAATCTCACCCTTAAAAATATCCATTGGGTTGGCTTCTACAGCTGTCTGTGAAAATGAATTCCATACATTCACCACCCTCTGACTAAATACATTCCTCCTCATCTCCTTACTACAGATACGTTATGTTAGTGCAAGACTATGGCCTCTGGTACTAGATTCTCTCACTTTCAGAGGGTGCAGAAGAGTTTTACCAAAATGATTCCAGGGAGGGTATGAGACAACTGTATAAAACATTAGTTAGGCAAATTCATTAATGACAGAGGGTTGTGGTGGAAGGTAGATGTTCTGGTTGGTGAATACATTTGCAGACAGCACCAAATTTGGAGGAGTTGCAGACAGTGAAGAAGGCGGTCTGAAGATACAGAAGGATATAGTTGATCAGCTGCAGAAATGGGCAGAGAAATGGCAGATGGTGTTAAACCTGAGCAAGTGTGAGGTATTGCACTTTGGGAGGTTGAATGTAAGGGGGGAAACATTTAGGAACATGGGGAGGAATCTGCCTACAGACAGGAAGTGACACAGCTGGCATCCTGGTACATTTGTAAGTTGTAACAAAGGTACCAGGATGCCAGCTGTGTCACTTCCTGTCTGTAGGCAGATTCCTCCCCATAAGACAGTGGAATTGATAGTAGGCCTTAGGAGAGCTCCCCCTCCCCACTCACCATCAACAACACCACAGTCACATCTGTGGAGTCCTTTAAGTTCCTTGGAACCATAATCTCCAATGACCTTAAATGGGGGGCCAGCATCAACTTCACAGTCAAAAGAGCCCAACAGAGGATGTATTTCCTGGGGCATCTGAGGAAACACAATCTGCCACAGGCAATCTCAATAACCCTCAATAACTTCTCTTTTGACTCCCCCCATTTCCTCCAAATACAAGGCGTAGCTATGGGCACACACATGGGCCCCAGCTACGCCTGCCTCTTTGTTGGGTACATCGAACAATCCTTGTTCTCGGCGTACCAAGGCCCAATCCCCGACTTCTACCTCCGTTACATCGATTACTGCTTTGGTGTCACCTTCTGCACCCACACACAACTGACTGACTTCATCCGTTTCACCACCAACTTCCATCCGGCACTCAAATATACCTGGACCATTTCCGACATTTCCATACCATTCCTTGACCTCACCATCTCCATTGCAGGGGATACACTCCTGACCGACATCCACTATAAACCAACTGACTCCCACAGCTACCTGGACTACTCTTCCTCCCACCCTGCTTCCTGTAAGGACTACATCCCCTACTCCCAATTCCCCCGTCTACGCCGCATCTGCTCCCAGGATGAGGTGTTCCACACCAGGTCATCACAAATGTCCTCATTCTTCAGAGAACGGGGATTCCCCTCCCCCACTAGAGATGAGGCTCGCACCAGGGTCTCCTCCATACCCCGCAACACTGCCCTCTTTCCCCATTCCCCCACTCGCAACAAGGGCAGAGTCCCCCTGGTCCTCACCTTTCACCCCACCAGCCGGCACATACAACACATACTCCTCCGCCAGTTTCGCCACCTCCAACGTGACTCCACCACTCGCCACATCTTCCCATCTCCCCCCCCTGTCTGCCTTCCCCAAAGACCGCTTCCTCCACAACTCCCTTGTCAATTCTTCCTTTCCCTCCCACTCCACCCCTTCCCCGGGCACTTTCCCTTGCAATCGCAAGAGATGCCCCTTTACCTCCCCCCTCCACTCCTTTCAGGGACCCAAGCAGTCCTTCCAGGTCTTACAGAGGTTCACCTGCACCTCCTCCAACTTCATCTACTGCATCCGCTGCTCTAGATGCCAGCTGATCTATATCGGTGAGACCAAGCGGAGGCTTTGCGATCGTTTCGCCGAACACCTCCGCAATAACCAACCCGACCTCCTGGTGGCTCAGACTTCAACTCCCCCTCCATTCCGTATCCGACCTCTCTGTCATTGGCCTCCTCCACGGCCAGAGTGAGCAACACCGCAAATTGGAGGAACAGCACCTCATATTCTGCTGGGGGAGTCTGCATCCTCTTGGCATGAACATTGAATTTTCTCAATTCTGTTAACCCTTGCTGTATCCTCCCCTTCCTACCTCTCCCTCAGCCCTCGGGCTCCTCCTCCTCCTTTTTCCTTTCTTCTCCCCGCCCCCCCCCCCCCCCCACCTCCCATCAGTTTGAAGAAGGGTTGCAGCCCGAAACGTTGCCTATCTCCTTCGCTCTTTAGATGCTGCCGCACCCGCTGCGTTTCTCCAGCTTTTTGTGTACCCTTTCTCCAGCTTTTTGTGTTGCCACAGGCAATGATGGTCCAATTCTATACTGCCATCGTATAGTCTGTCCTCACCTTCTCCATCATTGTCTGGTATGGCTCAGCACCACAAGCACGACATCTGGAGGCTGCAGCAAATAATTCGATCAACTGAGAAGGTTGTTGGCTGCAACCTTCCCCCCATTGACAAACTGTACACTGCAAGGGCCAGGAAGTGAGCGGGCAAGATAATCTCTGACCCCTCTCACCCTGGCCACAAACTCTTTGAATCACTTGCCTCTGGAAGGCGACTCCGGACCGTCAAAGCCGCCACAGCCAGACATAAAAAACAGCTTTTTTCCATGAGCAGTAGCTCTACTCAATAACCAAAAGTTTGTAGCCTTCTTTTGCTCTGGTATTTTATTTCATTCACATGTTTAAACTATAATGTTTTATTTTTAATGTTTTAATGTTTTTTGTTTTATTCTTAATGGTTTACTGTATGTCGTGTTGTTACTTGCGAGCGGAGCATCAAGGCAAATTCCTTGTATGTGTACATACTTGGCCAATAAACTTATTCATTCATTCATTCATTATACTGAGTAGCACAGTTTCTCTAAAATGGGATAGTTTTGTACACCAATTGTTATTTCTGTCAAAATGCAGTGTAAAATTGTAATGTTACATCAACATTTTCCAGGAAATTGTTGGTCATCATTTCCTATATCCCACAAGGTCCTTCAGGATTATGTTATCTGCTTATCTATCCTCTCAGGATTTTAAACCATTATGTTGAAACTTGTGATTGTTTTGATAATGGCTTATATAACATTAAGAGAGGAACTGTAATAGAATTGTGAGAAACCTATTCAGGATGCAGCAACAATTTGGGACCTTTGAATTGAATTGTCTTACATTTCCATTGTGGGAAAAATTAATTTGATTTGCATTTTGTGACTCAACTTCATTTCATTGCACTGCTTTAAAAAAAAATTAATCTTCCTTCTATTTTCTGTCCTCCATTTCTGTATTACAGTAAGTAAAGCAGCAAGTACTGATGCAATGCCCAAAACTCGACAATGCAATTTTAGTTCTGTTAAGGTGATGGCCATGTCATGATTAGACCCACTGTGTTGAATAATACTGGCAGGGGACCTTTCAAAGTATAATCTTATTAATTAACAAAAACAATCATACAAACCTAATTCTTGTGGCTTGGTGTCAAGTTTTGTTTGATAATGTCCCTCAAAGTGCCTTGAAATTGTTTTTGTTACATTGGAGGTGCTGTAAGAATATTGTAGTTCTTGGCGATTCCAAAGGGGCAATTTAGATTAGATTAGATTTTATTTCTTGTTATTCGAACCTCAGAGAGGCTCAAACGAAACTCCGTTTCTACAGCCATACAACCAAAACAATTCCTACACGACACACAAACAATTCAATTTACAGAAAACATCCATCACAGTGAATCTCCTCCTCACTGTGATGGAAGGCAAAGTCTTTTCTCTCCCCTGCACCATTTCTCTCCCGATGTTGAACCCCAGGCGGGTGATGTTAAGTCCCACGGCCGTTGAGGCCGCGCCGGACGATGTACGGCCCCGCTCCGGGCCCAAAAGCCACAAGTTCGAACCACAAATTTATAAGGTTTTGTCTAATTTTGATTGAAGAATATACCAATTGTAGCATGCAGTGTTGATATCTACTGCCTTCTAACCATGATTGTGGAACCTCACAGCCCTTTCTGAGCATATTAGTAAAATACCATTATTAGTCAAAAATGTGTTTCCAATGTTAATGTGATTATCTAATATGTTAGCATGAGATTTTCTGTTTTCTATGTTAAGAAAAGTATTACACTAGTTATTTCAATCGGATATGTCTCTCTAAAATAATGGGTTTATTAAAGGATGTGTTTGACTAATCTAATTGAGTTTTTTCATGAGGCAGCAGCAAAAGGAATAATACATTTTGAAGATGTCACCAAACTTGAAATTGAAGTCAGGATGATATTAATAAAAGCAATATTGGTAGAACGAACAAAGGGAGTCTTAAGAAGGGTTCCGACCTGAAACATTGCCTGTTGATCAGGGTCGGCCTTAGGAGTTGCGGGGCCCAATTGGGAACAATTTTGGTGAGCCCCAGGTTCCCAGCCAAGGTCTGTAGATTCATAGAAATATAATTAAAGTCTATTATAGACTTTATATCTCTATGGTAAAATGGAAAGTAATCAAAATGTGCGCTTAAAAAGTGCATGCGACAATGGACCAAACAGATCTAAGCTACATTTTAATATAAAATTGCATACATGTGACCCTACAAGTAACAAACAAAATGTGTAGATCACCTCTGAAAAGTACATAGTTACAATACCACTTGTTTTAGTGACTGTGAAATGAAAAAAAAAGTAATTTAGTTAAATAGATTCTGGAAAACCAATACCCTTGGTGAAAAACCAGTCCAGGCATTACATTTTGGGCTTTTGCCCCATCATACCCTTTGGGCTTCTACCCCATCCTAACTTAGTTGTGTGTGTTAGCTGTCTGTTGGTGATGTGTGTGTGTCAGTTGTGTGTGCATTATGTGTGTGTGTGTTAGTTGTGTGTGCATTATGTGTGTGTGGGAGGGAAGGAGGGAGAGAAGGGAGGGAGAGAAGTGAGCAAGAGAAGGGAGGGAGGGAGAGAAGGGAGGGAGAGAAGGGAGGGAGGGAAGTAGAGAAAGGAGGGAGGGAAGGAGAGAAAGGAGGGAGGGAAGGAGAGAAAGAAGGGATGGAGCGAATGAGAGAAGGGAAAAGCAAAGATCCTCCAGCTTGCTATAGGATCTTTGGAGAAAAGAGAGAGGAAGGAGGGAGGGAAGAAGGGAAGGAGGGAAGAAGGGAGGGAGGGAAGAAGGGAGGGAGGGAAGAAGTGAAGGAGAGAAGTGAGGGAGTGGACCGGCGGCAGGAGCGGATGCCGGGGTCCGGGCAGACGGGTGTGAGCTGAGGCCGAGGTTTGTAAACGTTGCTCCAACCCCCGGCCCAGCCCGGCCCTCCATGTATTGTTCACTGCGTCTCCCCAGGGAGAGAGAGAGAGAGAGGGGTGGAGCCGGGGCTGTGTGCGTGAAGCACGGCGACAGGAGGGGCGGGAGCGCTGCCGTGAATGAACGACCCAACCACCCCTCTCCCACTTCTCTATTCCCCCTCACACCACCCTCCCCGTCTACCCATTTCTCCCCCCTCCACCCGGGGTAGACCTACCCGAACCGAGAGTAGATTACTCTGGTGCGGGGCTTCCTTACCCGTGGGGCCCAATCGGCTGAAGCCAGGCCAGCCCTGCTGTTGATGTTCCCCAGAGATGCTGCCTGACCCACTGAGTTATTTTAGCAAATCAATGATCCGAAGGCTCGGCGGCCGGCGGGATTAGGAACCTACCCGAAGGCATGTCAGGCCGCAGGGCCCGTCTGAAGTCTCCTCAGTCAATGGAGCCCGATGGAAGGTTCACTGGGCGGGACTGGGAACCTGCCTGAAGGCCTGCCCAAAGTCTCGTCATTAGAGTAAAGGTACAGTATTTCAGTAAAGGTACAGTGCTTTTGGTTTGTATAATAAAGGTGTAGGTTAAAGGCCAAGAGGGAGCAGCTGTTTGAGTCAGATACCTGCTGATTTCTCACAGCAGTTTCCATTATATTATACTGGTATCGGATCCAGGGTAAGGCGAGAGAATGTCAGTCAGAGCAGTGTACTGTACTGCATGTCAGATGTGAGAGGTCATAGTGTCGGATGGCCCTCTTGACGTCCACATCTGCATCAGGTGCAGAGAGATGGGGCTCCTAAGGGACCGTATTAGGATCCTGGAGCATCAGCTCGATGACCTCTGTCTGGTCAGGGAGAGTGAAGAGGTGATAGAGGAGAGTTATAGGGAGGTGGTCACTCCAAAACCACAGGAGAGAGACATGTGGGTCATGCTAAGGAAGGGCAAGGGGCAGAGGCATGAACGAGTGAGTACTCCAATGTCAGTACACCTGGCAAATAAGTACTTGTGTTTGAGTATGGATGGGGGTGACAGCCTGCCTGGGGGTAGCGACAGCGGACGGGCCTTCTGCACAGAGACCGGCCCTGTTGCTCCGAAAGGTAGGGAAAAAAAGAGGAGGGCAATAGTAATTGGGGACTCTATTGTTAGGGGGTCGGATAGGCGATTCTGTGGATGCAGTCGGCAGACCAGGATGGTGGTCTGCCTCCCTGGTGCCAAGGTCTCGGACGTGTCTCAACATGTCCAAGATATCCTCAAATCAGAGGGAGAGGAGCCTGAGGTCGTGGTACATATAGGTACCAATGACATAGGTAAAAAAAGGGAAGAGGTCCTGAAGGGAGGATTTAAGGACTTGGGAGGAGAGTTGAGGAAAAGGACCAAAAAGGTAACAATCTCAGGATTACTACCTGTGCCACGTGACAGTGAGAGTAGAAATGGAGCAAGGTGGAGGATAAATGCTTGGCTGAAAGACTGGTGCAGAGGGCAGGGATTCAAGTTTCTGGATCATTGGGACTTCTTCTGGGGAAGGTGGGACTTGTACAGAAAGGATGGGTTGCACTTGAACCCAAGGGGGACCAATATCCTGGCGGGGAAATTTGCAAAGGCCACTGGGGAGACTTTAAACTAGAATGGTTGGGGCGAGGGATGCAAATGGCAAAAGCTAGTAGACAGAATGGGAGGCAGGAAGCAGAAAAGGGAAGCACTCAGACACAAGAGGAGAAAGAAAAAAAAGGAAATAAACAGAGAATAAGAGATGGGGGGTTTCGTAAATGTGCATATTTTAATGCTAGGAGCATTGTCAGAAAGGTGGATGAGCTTAGAGTCTGGATAGACACCTGGAAGTATGATGTTGTGGCGATCAGTGAAACATGGTTGTAGGAGGGCTGTGATTGGAAACTAAATATTCCAGGATTTCGTTGCTTCAGGTGTGATAGAATTGGAGGGGCAAGAGGTGGAGGTGTTGCATTGCTAGTCAGGGAAGATATCACAGCAGTACTTTGGCAGGATAGATTGGAGGGCTCATCTAGGGAGGCTATTTGGGTGGAACTGAGAAGTGGGAAAGGTGTAGCAACACTTATAGGGGTATATTATAGACCGCCAAATGGGGAATGAGAATTGGAAGGGCAAATATGTAAGGAGATAGCAGATATTAGTAGTAAGCACAAGGTAGTGATTGTGGGAGATTTCAACTTTCCACACATAGACTGGGAAACACATTCTGTAAATGGGCTGGATGGTTTGGAGTTTGTAAAATGTGTGCAGGATAGTTTTTTGCAGCAATACATAGAGGTGCCTACTAGAGGAGGGGCAGTGCTGGACCTCCTGTTAGGAAGTGAGACGGGACAGGTGGCGGAGGTATGCGTTGGGGAGCACTTCGGGTCCAGTGATCACAATACCATTAGTTTCAATATAATCATGGAGAAGGACTGAATTGGGCCTAGGGTTGAGATTTTTGATTGGAGAAAGGCTAACTTTAACGAGATGCGAGATGATTTAAAAGGAGTGAACTGGGACATTTTGTTTTATGGGAAAGATGTAGAAGAGAAATGGAGGACATTTAAAGAGGAAATTTTAAGAATACAGAATCTTTATGTTCCTGTTCGGTTGAAAGGAACCAGTAAAAATTGGAAAGAGCCCTGGTTTTCAAGGGAAATTAGACATCTTGTTCGGAAAAAGATGGAGATCTACAATAATTATAGGCTGCATGAAGTAAATGAGGAGCTTGAGGAGTATAAGGAATGTAAAAAGAATCTTAAGAAAGAAATTAGAAAAGCTAAAAGAAGATATGAGGTTGCTTTGGCAAATAAGGTGAAAGTAAATCCAAAGGGTTTCTACAGCTATATTAATAGCAAAAGGATAACAAGGGATAAAATTGGTCCATTGGAGAGACCGAGTGGACAGCTATCTGCAGAGCCAAAAGAGATGGGGGAGATATTGAACAATTTATTTTCTTCGGTATTCACCAAGGAGAAGGATATTGAATTATGTGAGGTAAGGGAAACTAGTAGAGTAGCTATGGATACTATGAGTTTCAAAGTAAAAGAAGTACTGACACTTTTGAAAAATATAAAAGTGGATAAGTCTCCAGATCCTGACAGGATATTCCCTAGGACATTGAGGGATGTTAGTGTAGAAATAGCCGGGGCTATGACAGAAATATTTCAAATGTCATTAGAAACGGGATTAGTCCCCGAGGATTGGCGTACTGCGCATGTTGTTCCATTGTTTAAAAAGGGTTCTAAGAGTAAACCTAGCAATTATAGACCTGTTAGTTTGACTTCAGTGGTGGGCAAATTAATGGAAAAGATACTTAGAGATAATATATATAAGCATCTGGATAAACAGGGTCTAATTAGGAACAGTCAACATGGATTTATGCCTGGAAGGTCATGTTTGACTAATCTTCTTGAATCTTTTGAAGAGGTTACTAGGGAAATTGACGAGGGTAAAGCAGTGGATGTTGTCTATATGGACTTTAGTAAGGCCTTTGACAAGGATCCTCATGGAAGGTTGGTTAAGAAGGTTCAACTGTTGGGTATAAATGCAGGAATAGCAAGATGGATTCAACAGTGGCTGAATGGGAGAAACCTGAGGGTAATGGTGGATGGCTGTTTGCCGGGTTGGAGGCAGGTGACTAGTGGGGTGCCTCAGGGATCTGTGTTGGGTCCTTTGTTGTTTGTCATGTACATAAATGATCTGGATGAAGGGGTGGTAAATTGGATTAGTAAGTATGCAGATGATACCAAGATAGGGGGTGTTGTGGATAATGAAGTGGATTTCCAAAGTCTATAGAGTGATTTAGGCCAGTTGGAAAAATGGGCTGAAAGATGGCAGATGGAGTTTAATGCTGATAAATGTGAGGTGCTACACCTTGGCAGGACAAATCAAAATTGGACGTACATGGTAAATGGTAGGGAATTGAAGAATACAGTTGAACAGAGGGATCTGGGAATAACCGTGCATAGTTCCTTGAAGGTGGAATCTCATATAGATAGGGTGGTAAAGAAAGCTTTTGGTATGCTGGCCTTTATAAATCAGAGCATTGAGTATAGAAGCTGGGATGTAATGTTAAAATTGTACAAGGCATTGGTGAGACCAAATCTGGAGTATGGTGTACAATTTTGGTCGTCCAATTATAGGAAGGATGTCAACAAAATAGAGAGGGTACAGAGGAGATTTACTGGAATGTTGCCTGGGTTTCAACAGCTAAGTTACAGAGATAGGTTGAATAAGTTAGGTCTTTATTCTCTGGAGCACAGAAGGTTGAGGGGGGACTTGATAGAGGTCTTTAAAATGATGAGAGGGATAGACAGAGTTGATGTGGACAAGCTTTTCCCTTTGAAAATAGGGAAGATTCAAACAAGAGGACATGACTTTAGAATTAAGGGACAGAAGTTTAGGGGTAACATGAGGGGGAACTTCTTTACTCAGAGAGTGGTAGTGGTGTGGAATGAGCTTCCAGTGGAAGTGGTGGCTGCAGGTTCGTTGGTATCATTTAAAAATAAATTGGATAGGCATATGGATGAGAAGGGTATGGAGGGTTATGGTATGAGTGCAGGTAGGTGGGACTAAGGGAAAAAAGTTGTTCGGCACGGACTTGAAGGGCCGAGATGGCCTGTTTATATGGTTATATGGTTGTCGGGGCCCTGCGGAAGGCTCGGCGTCGATGGGGGCCTGCCTGAATGCTCGTTGGACGTCGGAACCATGAGGGAGCTGGAGACATCGGATGCGAGGAGCAAGGGCCAGTAGGAGGGTGAACTGGGGTAATGCCTCCAGCGCCTTCAAGGCCAGGTGCGGGAGGGGCCCCCTTGACACAAAGATGGCCAGATGAGGAGAGGGGCGTCAGTTCATTGGAACAGCTCCAGTACATCGAACGTGCAGGCTGGCCAGACTGGATTTTGGAAATGATGCCCAAACATGGCGCCGCTTGCATGTGTAATATATGCAAAAATAATTTCACTGTGCAGTTGCATATGTGACAAATAAAGCACTTTACCATTATTTCACTTTGTGTTCTTGCTTAGGATTCCAGCATCTGCAGTTTCGTGTGTCTCAGATGAAAGATTTTAGCAGGTGATCAGCTCGCTCCCTCTCTTCATTTCCTAATGTACATAGCTCTTGGTGTCAGGACCACTGAATTATGGATTTTATTTCAAAATAATAACCTGTAATTTGTAGAGTTTTTACACACTCCATCCAATTCATCACATTAAATGACTTGAAATATCCAAGCGTAAGAGTGCTTTTAATTGCAAATTGTATTGAGGTTATATACCTTTATAGTTATATTTGTCATAATGTGCAGTAAGTGTGGTTTTCAAGTTATGCAATGAAAGAGCAGGCAGGTTGTTGACTTGACGTGGGGAGGTGGCAAATGTGGAGTAGGATGGCAGGTATAATGTTGCAATGGGAATCTTGAGATATCTTTCTTGCTTTTGATTCAATAAGGAGGGGATGTAGCTCAGTGGTAGAGCGCATGCTTCGCATGTATGAGGTCCCGGGTTCAATCCCCGGCATCTCCACTTGTTTTATTCAACGTTACGTTGCTCAATGGGTCGATGGTGGAAAGGGTCAAGAACTTCAATTCCTGGGTGTGCATATTTCCGAAGATCTCTCCTGGTCTCAGAACACTGATGCAATCATGAAGAAAACACATCAGCGCTCTATTTCCAGAGAAGATTACAGAGAGTCGGTATATCAAGGAGGACTCTCTCGAACTTCTACAGGTGCACAGCAGAGGGCATGCTGACTAGGTGCATCATGGCTTGGTACAGCAACCTGAGCGTCCAGGAGTAGAAAAGGCTGCAATAAGTTGTCAACAATGCCCAGTCCATCATCGACGCTGACCTCGAGGGGATCTATCGTAGGCGTTGCCCCAAAAAGGCTGCCAGCATCATCAAGGACCCACACCACCCTACCCCCACTCATCTCCCCGCTGCTATAAGGTAGAAGGTACAGGAGCCTGAAATCTGCAACATCCAAGTTCAGGAACAGCTACTTCCCCACAGCCATCAGACTATTAAACATAACTTCAAACAAACTCTGAACTATAACACTTTATCTGTTTATTTATGTGTGTATATATATTCTATGGTATATGATCACACTGATCTGATCTGATCTGTATTTATGCCTACAATACTCTGTTGTGCTGCAGCAAGCAAGAATTTCATTGTCCTATCTGGGACACATGACAATAAACTCTCTTGACTTGACTTGTCAAGGAAATACTGCTAGATAAGTACCATTTAGGAGCGATAGACGCATTTACACCCAGAGAGTTGTAAATTTGCGGAATTCTCTACCACAGAATGCAGTAGAAGCCAATTCACTGGATTAATTTAAAAGAGAGTTAGATAGAGCTCTAGGGGCTAGCGGAAATAAAGGGATATGGGGAGAAGGCAGGCATGGGTTACTGATTGTGGATGATCAGCCATGATCGCAATGAATGGCGGTGCAGGCTCGAAGGGCCAAATGGCCTCCTCCTACGGCTATTTTCAACATTTTTATGTTTCTACGGTATTCTGTAATCAGAAATGGACATAAAGTGCTGGAGTAACTCAACGGGTCTGGCAGCATCTATGGAGGACATACATAGGCGACATTTCAGTTCGGAACCCTTCTTTAGATTCCAGACTTCTTTAAATCCTATGCCCACACTTCAACGAGTACTCTAACTTAGATTGTTAGGTTATTAATAATAACCTAATAGATTATTACTATCTTCATCCCACACCCTGACTTCCCCATCACCAATGCAGAATGGTCAGTCCTCGGCAGAGACCTTACCTTTGTATCACCATGCCCACTCCTCTGAGTTTTGAGCCTCAATCACTGCAACCCGTGTTACATTACCAGGTTCATTAAGCTTGAGGCATCACCCCAGTTCATTATCCCATCTTCTCA
The DNA here is from genome assembly GCA_963514005.1 of Raja brachyura. The sequence continues at coordinate 70,125,612 of OY740787.1, read as the reverse complement.
AGCAACTCTTCCCAGAACATGTAGGTAAGACACCGTGTTAAATGTGGTTGCCACCTCCTGCCAAGCTTGGTCAGCTGATACCTCAAGAAGATGGTGTTGTGAACATTGGACAGAGTTGGACAGAATATTGGCCTGGAATTCATGTCGCCCAAGGCAGGTGACTCTCTGCATACTGGTCCCAGAAAAACTTTTCACTGTACCTCAGTACACGTGGCAATAAACTAAACTGAAGTGAACAGAAGTGGATGAGCAATCACACGTTAAAAGTCGCTCCACTTTTTTGAACTTCTACTCCAACAAATAAGTGGAGAAATTAGTTTTGTTTATTGTCACTTGTACCTCGGTACAATTAAAAGCATTTGTTGCATACTAACCAGTCAGTGTAATCTGAGGGTCTCCTATAGCACTTGTACACTGTAGATGGCCCGATTGTAATCATGGATAGTGTTTCTGCTGACTGTTTAGCACGCAGCAAATGCTTTTCTTTGTACCATGGTACACATGACAATAGACTAGACTAAACTAAACTAACTCATTGTAAACTGTTCTTGTGCAACGGATGTCTACATCACATCAGTGGAAAGATAAGTGCCGTTAATATTGATGTTCTGTGACATCTGCACACACCTATACCATGCTTCAAGGCAATTGGGTCATCTTTCATTAGTTTTAGGACATAATTTCCCTTTCACAGTCTTTACAAAAACACCACTTAATACTTATTAGGCTTTCAAATCAATAGAAGAATTTTCTATCCTTTCCATCCATCTACCTATGAGTGTCCACATCTAATAAGTTTACCATGTAGCCTGAACACCAATTTTTAAACACGATGGACACAAAATGCTGGAGGAACTCAATGGGACAGGCAGCATCTCTGGAGAGAAGGAATGGATGACGTTTTTGGTCGAGACCCTTCTTCAGACACGTGTTTAAACACGTGTTTAAGTGCGTGTCCGTGTAAGATTTTCTTTACCTTTCATGTCAGACAACGTACCGGGAGGGCAGTTAGCTCCAGCAAATGTCATGATCCTGTGCAATGACATAAGATCAGGTCAGCTGTCGCTAATGTGCAGTCTGTATGAAATGCAATAGTTCTAATGCCATTTGAGAAAGTCTGCTCCACACCAATAAACACTCGCCCGGGGACAGATACATTTCAAAGTAGCAGTTTTGCTGCTAATAATGCACATGTCTGAGATGGGATATAGTTTGTTAAGGATGCCTCTGAAATTAAATAGGCTGCTAACGGTCCTGCATAACCAAAGGCCAAAGCGTCAGAAGAAAATAAACACCTGAGAACTTGTACCTAAGGAAGGAAATCAATGTAGTGAGCACAGGGGAAAGAGAGTCGGACAGTGACAGAGAAAAATGCGGAAAGTTATAGGTTCATAGGTTTTAGGAGCATAATTAGACCATTCGGCCCATCAAATCTCCTCCGCCATTCAATCATGGCTGATCTATCTTTCCCCCTCAACCCCATTCTCCTGCCTTCTTCTCATAGCCCCTGACACCCATACGGATCAAACTTAAATTATGATCCAACTTGAATTATTTTGGTGTGGGCATCTTTGTCTACAGTTGCACAGAGCTCCATTACGATGTCTGTCAATAATAAATAATTGCTGGTTTGTGAGGTGGTGCATTCCTACGTACACTGTCTCAGGGTCTCTGTGTGAGCTCGGTGCATGGACCTGAGGTGCTTAATAACATTGTGCATGTGTCTCCTCCACTATGAACAGTCATGGCCCAAAGAATCTCAAGAGTCAGCGCGAATGTTATAATTCTTCTAGGAGATTTTGAAAAAGGGTTGAATCTTTTCTTCAGTTTATGATGGAGCTTGGATTACAGTGTGAATGACATGGCCCATCCAATGTAGCTGACCTAGTGTAGCAAGAGCTTCAGTACTGGGGATACTGGGATTGGGAAGGGCACTCTCTGCATATCATAGAGTTGTACAGCACTGAACTGGCTTTCGGCTCAAGTTGCCCATGTTGACCAAGACGCTCCACCTAAGATAGTCCCAATTGCCTGCATTTAGCCCATATATCTCCAAACTTCTCAATGTTCAATGGTTCAATAGTGCTTTATCAGTCCAATATGCAACTGCCCGAGCTGGCTGTCTGCCCGTTTTCCGGGGTGGTTTTGGAAAGGCACGACACCCTGTCCACGGGCTCCATGGGGGATTTCTGGGACCGTTGGGCACCACGTGGGGTGGAGGGTATCCTCAATAAGGATGGAGAAATAGTTATGTAATATTTAAGAATATTTTTTTATTTTGTATTATGTTGGTGGGTGGGTTTTATTTCGTTTTATATTGTGCTGTAAATATTTTTTTAATAATTGATAAAATTATTCCTGGTAAAAATAAAGCCTGGCCAGCCCGCGCGGTTGATGGACTGGAGTGGTTCCCATGAATTGACGTCCCGCTCCTCACCTGGCCATCTTTGTGTCCCCTCCTGCAGCCGACCTTGAAGGCACTGGAGATATTACCCCAGTTCACTCTCCCACCAGCCCTTGCTCTGTAATTTCCTTCTGTAAATTGTCTAACACTATCACTATCCTGCACAATAGGAACATTTACAATTTTTACCAAAGCCAAGTAACCAATAAACCTGTACCTCTTTGGACGTGGGAGGAAACAAGATCACCTGGAGAAAACCCACACGGTCGCAGTGAGAATGTACAAACTCCATACAGACAGCACCCATGGTTAGGATCGAACCCAGGTCTCCGGCACTGTAAGTCAGCAACTCTACCGCTGCACCACTGTGCCGCCCCTTGTTGTTCTTGCTGGGGAAGCCAATTGTCTCCTCATGCACAAATACCACTATACTTCATATCTAATGAACTAAGCTGCTTTTTAGGCCACTTTCAGTCTGAAGAAGGGTCCCGACCCAAAATGTTACCCACCCTTTTTCTCCAAAGATGCTGCCTGACCCATTGAGTTACTTCTGCACTTTGAAAGATACCCGCATCTGCAGTTCCTTTCTACACAAAGCCACTCTTTAGTTGTGTCATAGCACCAACTCTCCACAAGATGGTGTAAGCTCCCTACTTTGAAAAAATACAGATCTTAAGGCACAATCAATTTACAGTAATAGTTTCCATTTACGTATTCCATTACATTGTGACAGAAATAATTTACCGAACGACAATTTATTCTTTAAAAGCATGAACTTTGTTGAAATAAAGAGTTACAGCCTGGAGGTGTTTTTTATAGATGCCTTCTCCATGAGAATTTGCAGCGCATGTAATGTAGGAAAATACATCCAGTTACTTCACAGAGGTAGTTAGGTTAAGCAGGTATTATCACAATGTTTAAGAAACATTTGGGCAAGGTCATGGATAAGACATGTTTAGAGGACTATGGGCCAAAAGCAGGCAGGTGGGACTAGTGTAGATGCGGCATGCTGGTCGATGTGGGCAAGTTCGGCCTAAGGGCCTGGTACCACACTGTATGATTCCATGACTCTATGTATAATAATTTTTTTAATAGTCAACCATCAAAAAAGGAAGCACCAGGAAGGGTGGCAAAAAAAAATGGTGACAAAGAAGTTAGCTTTGAGGAGGATACTAAAGGGAGAGAGAAAGATGGAGAGCTGGCCAGTTCAAAGCGGGAACTCCAGAATCAGGGAGCTAGTGGGAAAAAATACTAGGGATGCTGGAAATCCTGAAGTAAAAGCTATAAGAATGATGGAAACACTTGGCAGGTCAGGCAGCATCTGTGGAAAGGGAAACAGAGTTAACCTTTCACCTTGAAGAACCTTGTGAGAACTGGAGCTAGATAACCCATGGCAACAGCTGACAGAGGAGAAAAGAGCTATTGGTACAGGGGGAAGCACACACAGTTCCCAGTGCAATGCTTGAGGAAAAAGCAGCACAGCCATTTAAACATGATCCTACGATTTTACGCTTTTGGCTTCAAGCCAAGGCCAAATGAACCTCTTTGTTGGACGCTTTGGTAACAGAGTCTTGTTTGATTTGCTGATAATGTGGAATTAATATTGGAAGCTAAGCTGTGGATTGGTCCATAGTTGGCGTGACAACAGCATGGATCAAAGTTTCAGCAGCAAAGTTTCATCTTTGGTCGGTGGGGGCGCTGCGGGATGGCTGCCCTGCCAGCAGCGTGTTAGCCAATTCTACTTTTTGTTTTTTTTAGTATGTCCAAATGTGTGTTTTAATGTCTCTCGGTGTGTATTGTGTGGGGGGTGGTGAGGGGGGTTAAGGGGGGAACCGCTTTCAGTCACCTCCTCCACAGAGAGGCAACTTTTTCCATGTTGCCTCCCTCGTGGCCTAACAACAAGGATTGATGCGGCCTTTCCTGGAGACGGGCCTGGAGCTTCAGCAGCGGGAGCTGCGTGAACTTTTCATCGTGGAGCGGGAGAGCCCTCGCCGGGGGTCGCCAGAAGGAAGTGCTCTGGTCGCTAGCCCGCGGTAGCCTGAAGCCGCGGTCTGCAGTGCTTCCAGCTGGTGCGGCGTCCGGAGTCTGGAATCCCTCGTTGGGGACCCCGGAGGAGAAAAGCTCTGACCACCGGCCCGCGGCCTACAACAGCTGGAAGCTGCGGTCTGTGGTGCTTCTAACTGCGGGCGTGGCGGGGACTTACCATCTGGAGCGGGATCCCTCGCTGGGGATCCCTGGAGAAGAGCTCCGACCACCGGCCTGCGGCCTACATTATCTTCAAGCCGCGGTCTCCGGTAGGGAAGCACCGATTCGGGACTGTACATCTGGCCGCCCGCAGCGGCGACTGTGGAGGTTTATGGTCCCGACCACGGGGAAAAATTGGAGGAGGACTGACTAAACTTTGTGTCTTCCACCACAGTGATGAATGCTGTGGTGGATGTTTTGTGTTACATTTTTTATGGTGTATTGTGTGTTCTTTTTTATTGTACCGATGCTGACAAGTTCATTTCACTGCACTTTATTGTGTATGAGACGAATAAATCTGACTATTGACTAAAATACCAAACAGTCTCATTCCCTCCACAACTCCCTGGTGAACTCATCTCTTCCCGCCCACACTACCCCTCCCCAGGTACTTTCCCCTGCAACCACAGGAGATGCAACACATATCCCTATACCTTCTCCCTCGACTCCTGGAGTCAAGTCCTGAAGACAAGCTGGAGTAACACAGCGGGTCAGGCAGCATATCAGGAGAAAAGGAATAGGTGACGTTTCGAGTCAAGGCCCTTCTTCAAACTGAGAGTCAGGGGAGAGGGAAACTAGAGGTATGAAAATATACAAACCAAAGGTATGAAAGGTATGAAAAGAACAAATCAATTCCAGCAACATTAATCAAGGAAAGGTGGAGCCCACAATGGTCTATTGTTGGGTGTGGAGAAGGTGATAAAGAGTGGATACAAACAGTGAAACTAAGCAGGATGACAATGAAACCAGTAGGGCGACCAGGTGGGGGAGGGATGGAGAGAAGCATTTGGACAGGTACATTTAAAGGATAGCATCAGAGGAATATGGGCCAAATGCAGGCAGGTGGGACTAATGTAGATGGGGCATATTGGTCGGCACAGAATGGGCAGAGGGATACATCGCAAAACTGCCAAAAAAAGGTGACCTAAGAAAATGTGACAACTACCGAGGGATCACCCTACTTTCTGTACCCAGTAAAATTCTCAAATGGGTCATCCTCAACCGTCTTCAGGAAGCTGTTGACAAGAGGCTACGGGACCAGCAAGTAGGATTCCGGAAGAATCGCTCATGCACAGACCACATAGCAACATTACTCATCATCATTGAGCAGTCTATTGAATGGAACATGTCCCTGTACATCAACTTCATCGACTTTGAGAAAGCGTTTGACAGCTTAGACAGGACAACACTATGGCACCTAATGGATCACTATGGAATTCCCACCAAGATAGTAAGCTTAATCAAGATCTTGTTTGATGGAACCTCATGCAAAGTTATGCATGCAGGCCACCTCTCTCAGAGCTTTAGTGTCAGGGCGGACTTCATGCAGGGATAATGTTCTGAATATTGTCACCATTCCTGTTCCTCCTGGCAACTGACTTGATTATGATGGAAACAACTGAAGGGAAAAGAAATAGAATTAAGTGGACAATGTGGGAGCAGCTAGATGATCTTGACTTTGCAGACGACATAGCTCTCCTTTCACACACACAGATACAAATGCAGGAGAAGACAGACAGACTCTCACAAGCTGCAACAAACTTGGTCTTACACCCAATACAGCAAGACACAGGTGATGAGGATCCACTCCAAAACCAGCAACCCTATCCTTATGCACAGCACTGCTCTAGAGGAGGTAGAAACATTCACATACCTAGGCAGTGTTGTGGACATCACCGGAGGGGCAGAGGCAGACATAAAAAGTAGAATCAATAAGGCTTGGGTGGTGTTTAACATGCTCAGGAAGATCTGGAGCTCAAAACACATCCCAATCAACACCAAAATATGCATCTTTAACGCAAATGTGAAACAGGTGATGCTGTATGGATCAGAGACATGGAAAACAACAAAACACACTACAAACAGGCTGCAAACATTCTTTAACACCTGCATTAGGAGAATACTTAACATCTGGTGGAGACAAAGTAAGCAATGTGGACCTGTGGAAAAGAACAAATCAGGAGCCCATTGATTTACAAATTCGAAGGAGAAAATGGGGTTGGATTGGACGCACCCTCAGGAAACCTGCCACAAGCATCACCAGGCAATCATTACCTGAAATGGAACCCCCAAGGAATAAGGAAAAGCGGTCACCCCAGGAACAGTTGGAAAGAGGTGTCCAGACAGAAATGTCTGAGAGTGGGCTCTACTGGGGAGATCTCGAAAGAACTGCCAACAACCGAGTGAGGTGGAGGACATTTGTCAATGGCCTATGCTCCCTGGAGGAGCAAAAGGCTTAAGAAGTAAGAAGATATTGGTCGGCATGGGCAAATTGAGCCGAAAGGCCTGTTTCCATGATATATGATTCCATGGCTCTATAAGAGAAGCAGAGGTAATGCTTCAGGTTGGACATTTTTCATCAGAACCCGGGGGTTCTGTTTCCAAGGAAAAGTTAGAAGACGTGTGTTTTAAGTTATTGAGAAGGGGAAGCTGTGGAGACAACACAGATAATGTCTATTGTAGGGTAAAGACCAAGAGAAAATGAATGCCCTGTTCTGCAACTCGCTTCTTCAGCCTTTTTTTTTATGTCTCGTGTTCTCATTCATTTTCCTCTGTTTACATCTCACTCAGAATGACCAGTTATAGTCAGCAAACCTGCACCACCTCCCTCAGACAGCTGAGTGTCTCTTGATGTCCACCCCATCACAGGCATTCCCATTGTTTCCTCCAACCTCTCACTTCTCCACATCATAAAACAAGCTTATCTCCCAAACCTTTCCTTGTTCTGCTAAAACATCAATGACCTGAAGCGCTCTCCCTGTGGGTTTCCTCTCACATTCCAAAATCTCACCATTTGGTAAGGCTAATTTACCACTGCAAAGAGTTAAGGATATATGGGAAACATACCGGGAAATAATGCAAGAATGGGAAGAGCTCAAGAGCTCAAGAAAGGTTGATATTCAGAGGATGTTGCTTCATTGCCACAGACTGGCTGTGGAAGCCGTCAATGGACATATCTAGGGTGGAGATTGACAAATTCTTGATTAGTAAGAGTGTCAGTGGTTATGGGGAGAAGGCAGGAGAATGGGGTTGAGGGAATGATAGATCAGCCGTGATTGAATGGTAGAGTAGACTTGATGGCCTAATTCTGCTCTAAGAACTTGTGAACTTATGAATTTATGTTGGTTGTGGTTTCCACTGGAGCATCTTCAGCACTGTGGCAGAAAAGAAGTCTGATGTGAAAAATTCAAGTGTGGAGGGTGAGATTGCGAAGCATGGGTCTCGGAAGCAGCAACATGCTTGGAGAAGAAGGGAAGATCGGCAACATGGTCACTAATGGTTTCAAGATTAGTGCCATTGAAATGTTATCTTGATGAGTATGATGAATCGAAAGGAAAGAGAGGGAATTAATTTGTCTCTGATTCTTACATCAACAAGAAGGGTGCTCAGTGGGGAAATAATATTGTGAAAGATTCTCGGTTTATTTGCACCAAAATGAAAGTTTACCATTCCAGGGATCTCATGTTCATAATCATAGAAGCAGAATCAGGCAATTCGGCCCATCGAGTCTACTCCTCCATTCAATGATGTCTGATCTATCTTTTTCTCTCAACCCCATTCTCCTATCTTCTCCCCATACAAGAATATATTTGATCAATTAAAAGTATTTCATAAATGAATGTTGCTTCTTACTGTCTGGTCTGCCTTATGGCATGTTCAGAAATGCTCTGGAACCTGCCATTGTGCAGTTTTGGCACACAGGATGTTTCCACTAGTGGGAGAGTCTAGGACTAGAGATCATAGCCTCAGAATTAAAGGACTTTCTTTTTGGAAGGAGATGAGTATTTCATCAGAGGGTAGTGAATCTGTGGAATTCTTTGCCACAGGCTATGGAGGCCAAGTCTGTGGATATTTCTAAGGCAGAGATAGATAGATACTTGTTTAATACAGGTGTCAGAGGTTATGGGGAGAAGGCAGAAGAATGGGGTTCAGTGGGAGAGACAGATCAGCCATCATTGAATGAATGGCGGAGTAGAGGATGAGCCAAATGGCCTAATTGCACTCCTATCACTTATGATCGTATGAGGATGCTGCTGTAATCCTTCCAGTGGTGAGCTCTATTTTAATTTTGCTGCAGCCAGCAATCTCATTTCCTTTTTTGCAGAAGAGAAAAGGAAAAAGTGTTGTAATCCAGCTTCAGCAAACAGTCATAGAACATGGAAACAGGTCCTCTGATCAACCTGCCCATGCCGATACTCTGTCTACACGAGTTCCACCTTCCTGCGTTTGGCACATATCCCTCTAAACCTTCCCTATCAAAGTACATGTCCAAATGTCTTTTACATGTTGTTATTGCACCTGGCTCAGCTACCTCTTCTGGCAGCTCAATCCATATATCCACACCTTCCGTGTGAAAAAGGTGTCCCTTAGTCATAGAGTCATAGAGTCATAGAGTGATACAGTGTGGAAACAGGCCCCTTGGCCCAACTTGCCCATACCGGCCAACAGGTCCCAGCTACACTAGACCCACCTGCCAGCACATGGTCCATATCCCTCCAAACCTGTCCTATCTATGTCTCAGGTTCCTATTAAATCTTTCCCCTCGCACTTTAAACCTATGTCCTCTGGATTTTGATTTCCTTACCCTGGGTAAAAGGCTGCATTCAACCTCATGATTTTATACATCTCTATAAGATCACCCCTCAGCCTCCTGTGCTCCAAGGAATAAAGTCCTAGCCTGCCCAATCTCTCCCTATAGCTCAGACACTCGGGTCCAGGCAACATCCTCGTAAATAAAACTGTGACCCAGAAATTCATGAAATCGTGATATTGCTAAGAAACATAAGAGAGAAATAGGTGCTCTTGGGCATTATTCTTCACACCATGGAATATATATCCTGAAATTGCTCTAAGACTGCTCTGAGTATGCTTTCACACCACCAAGAACATTTGTCCAATAAAATATAATGTACAGTTTGTACATGAAAGACCATAAAAGATGAAATAATATGCTATTGTATATCATACTTTATGTGCGTTCGTGCTTTGTTTATCCATATACAGTATGTACTGAAATAGGCCGGCATTATTATGTATTAGTGATACATTCAACAGAATCACCACACAATATCAGTGCATAGTTTAGACAATTTAATGACGGACTATCATTTATCATAATGATCTAGCCAGACTGTTTGATTTTCTCAGCTTTAAGGAGAAACCAATAAAAAACGAATGCTGCAGGCATCTCTGTTCTATATGGCACACTGAGAGATATGTTAGCTCACAGTATTCAAATAGATAACATAGCTAGATTTCCGCTTGCAAAAACGCTAAGCACTCTGAATATTAGTTCAAATTGATATTATTACAAGAACTTTGGTAGTTAAAGGAGGAAATTAAATCAATGGGGGTTGTTGATGTTGCTTACCTTTTTGTTTAGCCCTGATTAAATCTTCCGCTTTGTGTTTATTAGTGAATCTGTAATTTTTTTAACTGCACAGCTTTTTGAGAGAAAGTAATCCCATTACCATCTGTCAAACAACACACTCCATTACTCTATGATCTGGCTAATTAAAAATAATCATTCCTTGGGTTCGCTTAATTTTGCTGCTGCAGATGTGCAGCAAGATGCAATTTGTGCAGGAAATCTCTAATATTTATTTTAATTCGTAAGATTTTCCTGGTGAAGAACAAATCATCCACTGAACTGTGTGAGAGGAAATATTGGAATTTGGATACCAGTTATTAATTTTGTCACCATACAGGAAGCTTATCAGTTGAAAATCTACTTTGAATTTATAAAGAGGCGAATCTTCGAAACACGCATGCACTGTGAATGCATGGTCTGTTCTTAAACATGTCGTCTTGCAATTGTGGTCTATAACACTTTATTGCTCTGAAATTTAAGACCCACAGCAGACCACCTGTGCTTCCCATCATTCCCATTTTGCTGACATGCAAAAATAAATTCTGTACTTACTACAGCAGCGACTTGTACTCCAAGGCTGTTACGCTTGCTAATGCAAAGGCCCTATGTGGTGGCGGGCTTAAAACACACCTGGTTTATCCAGCCAGCCTCTGATATTCGACGAGCGGCATTCTGAATGGGCGGCACACTGGTGCAGCTGCTAGAACTGCTGCCTCACAGTGTAAGAGATCCAGGTTTGATCCTGATTTTGAGTGCTGCTTGTTTGGCGTTTGCACTTTCCCCTTATGACCAAGTAGGTTTCCACCGGGTGCTCCGGTTTCCTTCTACATTCCAAAGATGAGCAGGTTTGTAGGTTAATTGGTCTCTGTAAATTGTCGCCAGTGTGTTGGGAGTGGATGCGAGAATGGGATAGCATGAAACTAGTGAGTGAAGCGTGGACATGGTGGGCCAATGGACCTGCTTCCATGCTGTGCCTTTCAATCAATTCAATCTTTCAAAGCATTAAAATATGTTTCAAACTGCTGTAGTAGCTCAGCAGGTCAGGCAACATCTTTGGAGAAAAGGAATAGGTGACGTCTGTTATTCTGAAGAAGGTTCAGAAACGTCCGCAATTCCTTTTGACAGAGATGCTGCCTGACCCGCTGAGTTACCCCAGCATTTTGTGTTTATCTTTTATCAGAATTGCACTGTGCAACATAATGCCGTCATGTGGTTGGCCCAGAGAAACTTTGCTCATGCCCCTGACATTCTGAATCTTTTAAAAACTATTCAAAATGAAACAAGTAAAGCATTAAAACATATTACAAATCACTCAAACACATTTAAATGATTGTAATATAATCACATGCACAAATACAAATAATTATTAGTCATAGAGTCATACAGTGTGGAAACAGGCCATTTGGCCCAACTTGCTCAAACCTGCCATCATGTCCTATCTACACTAGTCTCACCTGCCTGTGTTTAAGAAGGAACTGCAGATGCTTGGAAATCGAAGGTAGACAAAAGTGCTGGAGAAACTCAGCGGGTGCAGCAGCATCTATGGAGCGGAGGAAATAGGCAACGTTTCGGGCCAAAACCCTTCTTCAGACTGATGGGGCGGAGAGAAGAAAAGAGAAAGGAAGAGGAGGAGCCCGAGGGCTGAGGGAGGGCTGAGAAGGGGAGGAGACAGCAAGGGCTACCGGAAATTGGAGAAGTCAATGTTTATGCCGCTAGGGTGCAAACTGCCCAAGCGGAATATGAGGTGCTGCCCCTCCAATTTCCGGTGGTGCTCACTCTGACCATGCAGGAGACCCAGGACAGAAAGGTTGGATTCGGAATGGGAGGGGGAGTTGAAGTGCTGAGCCACCGGGAGATCTGGTTGGTTAAAGCGGACAGGCGGAGGTGTTCGGTGAAACAATCGCCAAGCCTACGCTTGGTCTCACCGATGTAGATCAGCTGACATCTAGAGCAGCGGATGCAATAGATGAGATTGGAGGAGGTGCAGGTGAACCTCTGTCGGACCTGGAATGACTGCTTGGGTCCTTAAATGGAGTCGAGGGGGGAGGTAAAGGGCCAAGTGTAGCATCTCTTGGATGTTGCTAATGTTGCAAGGGAAAGTTCCCGGGGAGGGGGTGGTGTGGGAGGGAAGGGAAGAATTGACCAGAGAGTTATGGAGGAAGTGGTCTTTGCGGAAAGCAAACAGGGGGGGAGATGGGAAGATGTGGCGCGTGGTGGGGTCACGTTGGAGGTGGCGAAACTGACGGAGGACTATTTGTTGTGTGTGACGGCTGGTGGGATGAAAGGTGGGGACTAGGGGGATTCTGCCTTTGTTACGAGTGGGGGGATGGGGAGAGAGAGCAGTGTTACGGGGTATGGAAGAGACCCTGGTGAGAGCCTCATTTATAGTGGGGGAGGGGAACCCCCGTTCCCTGAAGAATGAGGATATTTCCGATGCCCTGGTGTGGAACACCTCATCCTGGGAGCAGATGCGGCATAGACGGAGGAATTGGGAGTAAGGGATGGAGTCCTTACAGGAAGCAGGGTGGGAAGAAGTGTAGTCTAGATAGTCATGGGAGTCAGTGGGTTTATAGTCGATGTCGGTCAGACGTCTATCACCTGTGATGGAGATGGTGAGGTCAAGAAATGGTAGGGAAGTGTCGGAAATGGTCCAGGTGTATTTGAGTGCTGGATGGAAGTTAGTGGTGAAGCGGATGAAGTCTCTGTTTGCCTGTGTTTGGCCCATATCCCTCTAAACCTGTCCTATTCATGTACCTGTCTAAATGTTTCTTAAATGTTGAGATAGCACTGTCTCAACTACTTCCCCCGGCAGCTCGTTCCATACACTCTCAGATTCCTATTTGATCTTTCCCCAGTGTAGTTCTATTGACCTTCGTGAATTTTCTCTTCAGTACTTCCTTTATCCTGCAAACTGTTTCCTGACTTGAAGCTGGGAGGTAAGGAGAGGTAAAGTGGGGTTTTATTCCATTGCTCCACATAAATTGTTCAAACCAAAACAACATCGAAAATCTGAACCACTATCTGCTGTGACTTCTTCTGGACCTTCATGCGTGGCAATAACAGATCTTTATTTCTTTTGCAAGACATGGTGTGTGACCCTCTGTACTTTACCTCTAGTCTCTTCAAAGGGCTGCCATTTCATGCTAAAAATGTATACACATCTTTTTCATGATAATCTAAATGGAGTGCCGGAATTGTCTTGGAGATCACTCCCATCTTTCGAGTAGTGCTTTAGGGCGTTGAGTTCGGAAATCATGACATACTCTAGTGTAGAGTTGCTGCCCTGCAGCACTAGAGATCTAGGTTCAATCCTGACTATGGTTGCTCTTGATACGGAGTTTGTACGTTCTCCCTGTGGCCGTGTGGATTTTCTCCAGGTGCTCCGGTTTCCTCCCACACTCCAAAAGCCGCACAGGGTTGTAGGTTAATTGACTTCTGTATATTGTAAATGGTCCCAAGTTTGTAGAATAGTCCTCGTGTCTGGGGTGATCACTGGTCGTTATGGACTCAGTGGGCTGAAGGGCCTGTTTCCACGCGGTATCTCCAAAGTCTACATAAGCAGCTAGCTCTTCTATATCTTTGTCTATGCTTGGGCACATACATGGATTGGATAGGTTTAGAGGAATATGGGCCAAATGCAGGCAAATGGGACCAGCTTAGATCGGGCATCTTTGTTGGTGTGGATAAGTAGGACAAAAGGGCCTGTTTCTGTGCTTTATGATTCTATGACTCTAAGTCAAATCCTCTCGAGATTGATTTCATATTCACTACCCCCGGTGTTTTGCACAAATATTGCTTCATAGTTCCAATACGATTAATATTGTGTGTCCGTTTCCTATATCACCCTGGTTGATAGACACGTCATGAAATTACATCACGTCTTCATTCAAACATTACGTAACTTGTATTCACAAAGACATATGTCAGAATAGCCTGGGTGAGTCAGTGCAGTGTATTTGTAGATGGCACAGAAGTTTGGCACAAAATGCAGAGAGCATCACTAGAGAAAAGGAATAGGTGACGTTTCAGGTTGATCTCCTGTGGTGTTCTGTACTGCATCTTTGTGGAACCAGTCTGCTGCTGAAGGTACACCTCAGGTTGACCAGATGGTGGGAAGCAGAATGAGTGAGTAAAGCTGGTGAGTGGGTTAGGTCAGATAGCTTCAGGAAAAGGGAAAAGTGCACGTGGAGTCTGAGAAACATCCCTCCACTTAAGATCTGGGTACATCACTCCACGCAGTCTGTGGAACGTCACTAAACAGGGAGTCTGTGGAACATCACTCCACACCTATGGCATGCAGAAAACACCCCACACAGGGCGGCAAGGTAGAGTTATTGGCTTACAGCGCCAGAGACCCCGGTTCGATCCTGGCTACGGGTGCTGGATGTATGGACTTTTACATTCTCCCTGTGACCATGTGGTTTTCTCCAGGAGCTCTAGTTTCCTCCCACACTCCAAATGCGTATAAATTTGTAGGTTAATTGGCTTCGGTTAAGATTGTAATTTGTCCCTGGTGTACAAGATAGCACTAATGTACAGGGTGATCGCTGGTCGGCACGGACTTGGTGGAATGAAGGGCCTGTTTCTGTGCTGTTTCTCCATTCCTCCACATGATGTCTATGGAACATTACTGCAGATACAGTCTGTGGCACATCACCCAACATGAGGTCTATGGAGTACCACACCAGGCACAGTCTGAGGACTATCATTCGACAGAGAGACAGTGGAGCGTCACCCTGCATGGAGATTGTGGAACATCACACCATATGCAGTCTAAGGATTAGCATTCAGCACTTATTGAGTAGAAAATCACTTCACATGCAGTCTGGTAAATGCCACACCACACACAGTCTGGTAAACGTCTGGTAAACGCCACCACACACAGTCTGCGGAACATCACTCCCCTCACAATCTGGGGTAGCTTATTGAGTCTACTCTGCCATTCATTCCTGGCTGATCTATCTTTCCCTCTCAACCCCATTCTCTTGCCTTCTCCCTGTAACCTTTGATGCCATTACTCATTGAGAACCTGTCAATCTCCGACATACAAATATCCAATGACTTGGCCTCCAATGATTCACCACCCTCTGGGTAAGGAAACTCCTCCTCATCTCCATTCTAAAGGTACATAATTTTACTCTGTGGCTATGCCCTCTGGTCCTAGACTCTCCCACTAGTGGAAACACCCTCTTCATGTCCACTCTATCCAGGTCTTTCATTTCTGGGATGTGGACTGATGGTCTATAGCATTTTCCTGGAGAGACTGGTCCAGGGAAACCAGGGAGACCATGGAGACTTGGTTTCATACATTGTGTGTGGCGTGATGTCTATAGATATTCATGGAGTGATTGATTATAGACTGTCTGTGGAGTGATGTTCCTCTGGTTCTCTGTTGGGCGATGCGGTGTAGCCTTTGCATGGAGCAGTGTTGTTCAAGGTGTTTGGGGAGAACTGTTGCACGGCAGCCAATTTCTATAAGAAACGACCATTGAGTGGTCACACTGTTGTAATTATTATCTGATAGAATCCCCAGATGAGTTCAGACAATAAAGGATGCAGCATCTGTAGCATGTGCGACACAGTGGCGCAGTGATAAAGTTGCTGCCTTACGGCGCTGACACCTGGGTTTGATTCTGACTACAGGTGCTGTCTGTACGGAGTTTGCATATTCGCGCTGTCACCACGTGGGTTTTCTCCGGGTGTTCTGGTTTCCTCCTACATTCCAAAGACGTGCAGATTTGTAGGTAAATTGGCTTCTGTAAATTGTCCCTTGTGTGTAGCATAGACCTAGTCAATGGGTGATTGTTGGTCGGCGCGGACTAAGTGGGTCAAAGGGCCTGTTTCCATGCTGTATCTCCAAACTAAACTAAGCTAATCTGCCCAAAGGAATGATTTCAAATACTGAAGAAAAACAAATATCAGAATTAAGCCTGCTGTGTGTTTCAAAGTCATTTTAACTATTATTTAACGGCGGATGAAATAGTGCAAAGTACTTTGTACAGTGGAACATACATTCGACACGGTCTTTACCACAATCTCCTTGTTCACTCTTAGCCTTTTGATATGCCCAGATGCTATTGATCAATTTTACACCCTGAGCTGTGACACTATGTTTAAATGTAATACAGCTGTGCTGCTGGCACTTGTAAGAACGAGACAGATGCATCAACCCAAGAAGACAGGAAGCATTTGTGGAAAAGATGTGGAGCTTTTGCATGTTCGGCTGTTTGGAGGCAGATGTAAGTTGTTTCCCAGGGAATGTGTGCAATTTGTAGGAAAATGTGCGGAATTTGTCCAGAGAAGTGTGAGATTTCAGTGGAGCTACAGGACTTACAGACAAACAGGTTTACGCATCAAATAAAATAGCTGACATTGGACTTTCACCAGAATGTTTTAAGAGTCCGTGTGGATTAACATCCACACATTATATTCTCAAGGCCTGACAAACATAACCTAAAATATGCGGGATTCAGGGACATTTCAAGAAGATTTTGCAAAGCATTTCTGTCATCCTGAAGGAAAATAGAATCTTGCTGGAAATGTATGCTAATGCAGCTGAAAAATGTGGTTATGTTTTAATAGTTAATGTTGCTGATTTAATAATGCAGAGGAATAGTTTGATAGGGGAGAGTTTAACTCACAAGTGCTAATACAGTTAAAGTGTACCCTTCATTCCATTTCAATGTTGCGAAAATGACAGCAGACTGATGTTGCTGCTGCCATTTTAAATAACTGCAACTTTTTAAATTCAGAAGTTCACAAGTTATAGGAGTAGAATCAGGCCATTCGGCCCATCGAGTCCACTCCCCCATTCAATCATGGCTGATCTCTGCCTGCTAATCCCATTTTCCTGCCTTCTCCCCATAAACCTTGACACCCATTCTAATCAAGAATCTGTCCATCTCTGCCATAAAAATATCCACTGACTTGGCCTCTGTGGCAATGAGTTCCACAGTTCCTCTGACTAAAGAAGTTCCTCCTCACCTCCTTTCTAAAAGAGTGCCCTGGGAGAGTCCTAGACTCTCCCACCAGTGGAAACATCCTTTCCACATCCACTCTATCTATGTCTTTCATTATTCTCTAAGGTTCAATGATGTTCCCTCCCAACCTTCTAAACTCCAGCGAGTAGAGACCCAGTGTTGCCAAACGCTCATCATATGCTAATCCACTCAGTCCTGGAATCATTCTTGTAAATCCCCTCTGGACCCTCTCCAGAGCCAGCACGCCCTTCCTCAGTTATGGGGCCAAATTTGATCACAGTACTCCAAATGCAGCCTGACCAGCATCTTATAGAGCCTCAGTTGATTCATGGACTGTGGACATCGCTGGCAGTGTCAGAATTCCTTGGCCATCTGTAAAGGAGAGTTAGCAGTGATTGCTGCTGGGCCAGCAACGTAAACCACTGGGGGTTTTAAGGTGAAGTAAGTTTGAACTGTTGCACTTTGGGAGGTTGAATGTAAGGAGAACTTGAAAGGGTTCAGAAAGATTTACGAGGATGTTGCCAGGACTAGAGTGTGAGCTATAGGGAGAGGTTGAGTAGGCTGGGTCTCTATTCCATGGAGCGCAGGAGGATGAGGAGGGATCTTATAGAGGTATACAAAATCATGAGAGGAATAGATCGGGTAGATGTACAGAGTCTCTTGCCCAGAATAGGGGAATCGAGGACCTGAGGACATTGGTTCAAGGTGAAGGGGAAAAGATTTAATAGGAATCCGAGGGGTAACTTTTTCACACAAAGGGTGGTTGGTGTATGGAACAAGCTGCCAGAGGAGGTAGTTGAGGCTGGGAGTATCCTATTGTTTAAGAAATAGTTAGACAGGTACATGGATAGGTACATGGATAGGACAGGTTTGGAGGGATATGGACCAATCGCAGGCAAGTGGGACTAGAGTAGCTGGGACATTATTGCCCGATGTGGGCAAGTTGGGCTGAAGGGCCTGTTTCCACACTGTATCACTCTATGACTATGAGTGAGTATACAGTTAATGGCAAGATCCTAAGCAGCATTACTTGTGCAGAGAGATCTTGGAGTCCAAGTGCATAGCTCACTGAAGGTGGCAGTACAAGTAGATCGGGTGGTTAAGAAGGTGCAGGGTTTGCTTGCCTTCATTGCTAGGGGCTTTCCGGAAGTCATGATGCAGCTCTATAGGACTTTGGTTAGGCCACATTTGAAGTCTTGCGCACCGGATGCACCGCATGGCAACCTCGCTGACAGTCTGTCTTGTCCCTTTGCTGGGGATCGACTCCGGGAGCTCCAACCGTGGGAGCCTGCGGACTTAACATCGTGGAGCTTGCGGTCCCTTTGCTGGGGATTGACTCCGGGAGCTCCAACCATGGGAGCCTGCGGACTTAACATCGTGGAGCTTGCGGTCCCTTTGCTGGGGATTGACTTAGGGAGCTCCAACCGCAGGAGCTTCAAGCGCCCCGATAGCGGGAGCTTAAATCGTCCCGACTCGTGAGCTTTGGTTGCCGGCTGCGGGAACTTCGATCGCCGCGACTGCGGGAGAAAAGGAGGGAAGATGATAATACGTTATTGCCTTCCATCACAGTGCGCTGTGGTGGATGTTTATGTTAATTTTTATGTAGTTGTGCAAAAATTTTGGTATGACTGTATGGCAAATTAAATTCCTTGTATGTTCTTACATACTTGGCTAATACATTATTTGTATCATGTATCTTGTATCTTTTGGTCACCTAATTACAGGAAAGATGTGGAGGCATTGGAGTGGGTGCAGAAGAGGTTTACCAGAATGCAGCCTGGATCAGAGGGTTTCAGCTACAGGGAGAGGTTGGACAGATTTGAATAGTTTTTTCCTGGACCAATGGAGGTTGAGGTGAGACTTGAGAGAGGTATATAAAATTATATATAGGGTAGACAGTCAGAATCATTTTTCCCCAGGGTGGAAATATCAAATGTTAGAGGGCATAACTATGTGAGAAGGGGAGGGTTTAATGGATGTGCAGAGAGTTTGCGCAGAGAGTTGTGGGGACGTGTAACACACTACCAGATACAATGGGGGGTACACAAAAGGCTGGAGAAACTCAGTGGGTGCAGCAGCATCTAAGGAGTGAAGGAGATAGGCGACGTTTCGGGTCGAGACCCTTCTTCCTAAAGATGTGTTCGGTGGGGCACGAACAGGCAGAGACAATGGGTCCGCCGGGGAAGAAGGGTCTCGACCCAAAACGTCGCCTATCTCCTTCGCTCCTTAGATGCTGCTGCACCCGCTGAGTTTCTCCAGCCTTTTGTGTACCCTCAATTCTCCAGCATCTGCAGTTCATTCTTTAACACCAGATACAATGTCTTGCTGGTGTTTAAGAGGCTTTTTGATAGGAATATGGAAGTGCTGGGAATAGATGGATATGGATCATGTTCAGGCAGATGAGATCAGTTTAACTTTGCGTCAGGTTCTGCATAAATATTGTGGGCCAAAGGGCCCATTCCTGTGCTGCAGGAATGCTATGTTCTATCTGAAGATACATCAGTAGGGCTTTAAGGTCGGGGAGAAGGGGATGGTTACAGATTGAGACTCAATGGCAGTGAAAGCATGGTGAGATATTTCCAACTGGGGATGGTGTCTGACTTGGAGGGGGACATTCAAGTGGTAATATTTAATGAGCTTGTTGTCTTGTCCATCTAGGTGCTGTAGATCTGCATTTTGGAGCTAGTGTTGGAGGAATTCAGTTGAGCACCTTGAGTTCATAACACACCACAAGACCTTAAGACATAGAAGCATTTGGCCATTTGGTCCATCAAGTCTGCTCCACTATTCAATAATGGCTGATCTGTCTTTCCCTCTCACCCTATTCTCCTGCCTTCTCCCCGTAACCTTTGACACCGTTACTCATCAAGAACTTCAATCTCTACTTTGAAAATATCCAATGTCTTGGTCTGCACAGCTACCTATGGCAATGAATTCCACAGATTCACCCTGTGGTTGAAGACATTTGTCCTCATCTCTTTTCTGCACTGCAGCCATAGTGCCAAGTTGGCGGTGGCAGTGAAGGTTCAAGTTGGTGAATATGATGCCGCTCAAGCCACCTCCTTCGTCTGGACCACATTGAGCCTCCTGCATGTCTTTGGAGCTTCATTCAACTGAGCAAGTGGAGAGTTAGCTGGTTTGTTGCAATGTCAAGAGAAGGAACTATTTACTGGTCTTTTTGAACTTTTGATGGTATAATTTCAGATGCTGCTTATCCAAATTGTGGTGTTTAAAACAAACTGGCTTCCGATCCATCGCTCAAGGTCGAAGTTCTTTGGAAAATTGATGATTCCTTTGCATATGTTTAAGGTTTCAAAACTGAAGGCTCACCTTAACAGTTGTGGGAAGTGTATTTGTTTCTTTCCATGGCCTCTGTAGCTTGGTCTCACCGATACAGAAAACCAGGGGATCGGGGATATCCCAAACCAAACTAGGGCATCGGAGATGTCTTCATTCTTCAGGAAACGGGGGTTCCCCTCTTCTACTATAGATGAGGCTCTCACCAGGGTCTCCTCTATACCCCGTGACTCTGCTCTCACTCCCCATCGCCCCACTCGTAAAAAGGGCAGAGTCCCCCTTGTCCTCACCTTCCACCCTACCAGCCATCACATACTACAGATAATCCTCCAACATTTTCGCCACCTCCAACGGAATCCCACCATCGGCGACATCTTCCCATCTCCTCCCCTTTCGGCTTTCCGCAGAGACCACTCCCTCAGTAACTCCCTGGTCAATTCGTCCCTTCCCACCCAAACTACCCCCTCCCCTGGCACTTCCCCTTGCCTCTCCAACTAAGGGGTTTCAAAAATCAGTCTGTCTCCTGCAGCAGTTTAGAAGCCTAGCTCCTGTTTTACCTGTTAAAACCCAAGGTAGATTAGGTCATTGTTTCTGATTTTCCTTAGAAGATTGAGGATTTTCGGTATGTCGACAAATAATCTTTTGAACATCTACATGTGTATGGTAAAGAGCATATTGACTGGTTGCGTCACAGCCTGGTTCAGCAACTCGAACACCTAGGAACATCATTTTCATTAATGTCATTCAGCTATTCGAAATCCCATCTCCTCCCTCACCCTCCCCACCCCCCCGTCCCCCACATGCTCCCCCGTCCCCCACACGCCCCTCCTCCATAATCCAAAGATCTGCCGGTCTGTAGAATGATCAGTCACCATGTGGTAGTTAATAGAGAGAGTTGATGGGAATGGCAGAAGAATGAATTGGGATCAGTGTGGAACTAGTATTAATTATCCTAGATTGTTAGCACAGGCTTAGTGGGCTGAAGTTTTTTTTAAGTTTATCATCATGTGTACTGAGGTACAGTGAAAAGCTTTTCTTGCTTGCTAAGATAAAGTGCAAGATAAAGTCCAGTAGAGTCCAATTAAAGATAGTCCGAGTATCTCCAATGAGGTAGATAGTAGCACAGGACTGCTCTCTTCATGCTGCATGGTTCTATATGAGCATTCTAGTTGTGTGGTAAATGTGGCTGTGTTATTGGCCTCTCAACGTCTAAGTGGAGGATGGAGAATTCCCTATTCCATTCCCACATTTGCCAGAAATGACAAAAAAATACATTCCTGTAAGTTGTATTGAGCCCCTGACTTTGGCACAGAGTATTGTTTAGAGATATAATATGGAAACAGGCCCATCAGGTCCACGCCGACCATCAATCACCCGTACACTAGTTCCACATTATCCCACTTTCGCACCCTACCAGGACCAGAGGCTATAGCCTCAGAATAAAAGGATGTACCTTTAGAAAGGGGAGGAATTTCTTTAGTCAGAGTGTGGTGAATATGTGAAATTTGTTGCTACAGACGGCTGTGGAGGCCAAGTCAATCAATATTTTTAAAGTGGAGATTGACAGATTCTCGATTAGTAAGGGTGTCGGGGGTTCTGGGGAAAGGCAGGATAATTGGTTTCAGAGAGAAATATAAATCAGCCATGATTGAATGGCGGAGTAGGCTCGATGGGCTGAATGGCCTAATTTTGCTCCTGTAATTTATGAACATGAATAGTAAGATTAAATGAGAACTTACCAGTTTGAAGTTTGATCTTTATTTTATGAGGATTTACGATGAGGGATTACGTGAAGACCCCGCCAGCACGCATGCGCGACATTCTTCAAAGCAGTGGTGTGAAATCACAGATAGCAACGTAGACTAATATAGTAAGATAAGAGAGACCTTTCATACCAGTTGAACTTTATAATAGAGGGTTTTGGGAGCGGAGGGCATGTAATCCCTCATCGTAACTCCTCATAAAATAAAGATCAAACTTCAAACTGGTAAGTTCTCATTTAATCTTACTATTTTACTTCGGAGTCACGTGAGTGACTACGTGAAGATTTCAAAGCTCTGTGATTTCATGCCCTGGAACGAGTCCATGCTCACACACTGCCATGCTGGGATAAGAGGATGAACGTATTTCAGACATGACACTGTGCTGAAAAACAAAATAGGTATTTATTCATACCAAAATAATAATATACCCCACATTGGGTAACTTATTTTGCAGAACTCAAAATTTTCCCTGCAAATGTGTCAGGAGTGGCCACGGGTTTATTATAGAAGCGTTGGAAAGTCTTTTCATTGCTCCAACCCGCTGTGGCCAGGATGTGGTCCATGGGAACTTCCATCATCCTAGCCGCCGATGTAGATACAGCCCTAGTGGAGTGAGATTTGAAAACATTAGTATCCACCCCCGCTGCATCTAACACCACCCTTAACCATCTTGATATGGTTTGCATCGTGACTTTGTGATGAGGCCGTTTATGCTTATAAGTAAAGCTCTCTCCGTGCCCCTTAGAGTCTTAGTGACTTTTATATATTGCAATATAAGTGTAACGATGCAGAGTCGAGTATCTGCAGGATAGGCTTGAAATTCTAATTTTTGGCCAGATGAACCGGGTTGGTCTTGTTTTAATAATCCCTGTATGAGAAAAGTTATCTTGCCATTGGTGATAGTCATGGCGTCCATACTTAACTTGTGTAGGGACTGGACCCATTGTGCTGTTACAAGTGCCATAATCATTACCATCTTATATGTGAGTTTGTCCAAGGTGAGCCCCGTTATGGGTGTCCATCCTCGTAACATAGTCAAGACTATGCTTATGTCCCACGTATGGTTGTATCTGGGCCTAGGGGGATTGGAGTTAAATATTCCCCTCATTAGTTTAGACACTAATGGGTGTGATCCTATTGCCAGATGATCATTCCCTTTGCCCAGATAATTTGATAGAGCACTCCTTGCACAATGGATAGCACTGTAACTTAATCCTTCATCGAAGTGAAGGGTAGCCAGAAACTCCATTACTTCCGTGATGGTGGCTGTTTCATACGTAGTGTTCGTCGTGGTACAGAACACTTCCCATTTCCTGACATACGTCAGGTACTGTCTTCTGGTGGACTCCCTGCAGGACGCTGAGATGGCATTTATCGTTCTGTCGGAGAGTCCGTATCCCAGAAATGGCCTTTTCAGAATCTGCAAATTAATAGATCCATGCGGTCATGACACGGATGACTATCCCCTGTAACGGGATGTACCAACAAACTAGGTTGTTTGTTTATCCGGATGCAGGGCTCTGTGGCCATCTTCTGTACTGCTGGGAACCATGGTTGGGTAGGCAAGTCGGGAACAACCAAAATACCCGTTGCGGAGTCTTGTCTTATTTTTTGCAAGACCCGACTGATGAGGCAGAAAGGGGGAAATGCATAGCAGAACAAATCGCCCCAATGTAGCGAGAAAGCGCCCATCGCTACTGCCCCTGGGTCTGGTTCCCAAGCAACATATGTTGGAAGTTGGTGATTTAGTCTGGATGCAAAAAGGTCGATATCTGGTGTCCCATAACGTTCTATAATATCTATAAACACTTTCCGATCCAACATCCATTCTATGTTGTCGTTGAATTTACGTGATCTGGTGTCTGCCACTGTATTTAGCTTACCTGGAAGGTAAGTGGCTGAGATCCAAATTTCCCTTTGCAGACACCAATGCCAGATATTATTAGCCAATTCATCATATGATATCGACTTTATTCCACCCATATGATTAATATAGGCCACCACTGTGGTATTGTCAATTTGTAATCTGACATGCAACTGGTGCATATCTGAACAGTAGGCCCTGAGTCCATGAAATGCTCCCAGCATTTCGAAATAATTAATCCCTAATGTTTTGAATAGGGTTAGCTCTTGTGCACTCCATCTGCCTCCACAACTTGTGGTGGTATTAGTTGCTCCCCAACCCTTAGCACTGGCATCAGTTTGTAATGTAACCAAGGGATTCATGATAGTGATGGGGTTAGAACAAAGCTGAGCATTTTCTATCCACCAATTTAATTCGGATTTTGCCTTCCCTGGTAGTTTCATAGGCCTATCAAAATGGCCTGCATGATTTTTGAGAGCTAAAATGTTTGCTCTTTGAAGGTTTTGATAATGGAGTGGCCCAAATTGTGCTGCTGGAAACGCAGCCACTATTTTCCCAATCACTCTGGCTACTTGCTGTATGGATGGTTCCCTGATGCCAGTGAGGCTTCTGCATGCTTCTATCAAGTCCACCACTTTGTTAGGTGGCAAGGTGATAGACATTAGCACAGAATTAATAGTAAACCCCAAATAATCCATGGTAGTGGAGGGTTCCAATTTTGATTTATCTGGATGTATGATAAATCCCAGCTTTTGAAAAAGATGTTTTGTGGCTGAAACTGCCAATGTAGCCATCTCCAAATTCTCCCCGACAATGAGGATATCATCAAGGTAGGCCATAACAATATGGTTTTGTTTCCTTAAATAAGCTAGAGCTGGTTTTAATATTTTTGTAAACAGTCTGGGTGCTGATGACAACCCATTGGGTAAGGCTTTGTACTGCCACAATTGTCCCATCCAGATAAATTTTAGGTATTCCCTATGATCCTTGTGTATAGGTACTGAATAGTACGCATCTTTAAGATCAATGCAAGCCATGTAGTACCTTTCAGATATTAGCTGTTTAGCTGTGACAAATGTGTCCATCTTGAAATGGGCATACTGAACGGAAGTATTTAGTTCGGTCAGATCTATAATGATGCGGCAACCGCCATCTCTTTTATTTTTTGTAAATATACTTGATACGAACTCTTGAGATTCTCTGATTGTCTTCTCAATTACCCCTTTATTGTTTAGTCTTAATAGTTCAGCATGGCCTGCCGTTCTTTCTTTTTGTGAAAGTATGAACTTCCGGCTAGGCGAATGCTGAACTGGGTTGGGGAGTTCGTGTATAAATTCAATTTTGTAACCCTGAATACTTCCGAGTATGTAAGGATCAGAGGTAAAAGTGCACCACACATCATGAAACAAGTGCAACCATCCCCCAACATTCGATGAATTTAAACATGCAATGTTTTTGAGGGAACCAGACCCACCTACCTCCATGGTTACCGCCGGTGTTGTGGTCTCTGCCCTTGTTTCTTCTGTTGCTGTGTTGCTGCGTTGTGGGGTTGGCGCATTTTCCGTTGTGCAGGTGGGCCGGCCTTCGAGCTTTCACCACCAGATGGTCTGTCATAGTACCGTTGTCTGGTGGATGTGTAGGGGTGCTGCCGCTGCTGGTAATGGGATTTTGAGGTACTGGGTACCTTGATCAGGCCTATAGCCTTGGCCTCCTCATCCAGGTCTTTCACCTGCTTTGGAAGGTTGTCCCCAAACAGCAGATTTGGCGGTTGCGTGTTACCTGACCTGCATAATCCCGCGAATTTGGGATTCAGTGCAGGCTTTATGATGCTCTTGCTAGAGCTGTTGATTTCAAACTGTGTATTACACTGTAACGCCAGAGCATCTTGCAATTCTTATGGTAACTCAACCCCAACAGCAGTCCTGGTCACTGCTGTGATTCCAGCGGCCAACAGTTTCAGAATCCTCTGAAGCTTTACCTCCTGGCCTCTTATTGTAGGGCTCATGTTCCCCCATATAGGGTTGTTGACTGCTGGAACGTTGAGCGAGTTGCAATTCTCAGGAGCGAGATTCTCAGCCGTGGTATTAATGGCTTGCTCCTGCAGCTGGTTAGTAGCCATATAGTTTATACTGGCTGCCAGCTGTGGGTGAATAGGCAGTCCTTTTTGTGTACCATGCCCAATAACTCTTCTGGCACCCCCAACACTGCTGGTTGTTCAGCCATAGCCCCCTCTTCAGGGTCAGCCCAGCTCTGACCCCTAATGCTCCCCTGCGAAGAGGGTGAGACATTTGGCAGTCCATGACAGGATTCTGCCGTGGGTCTGCGAGGAGACCCACCGTGACTCTGCCCCTGCATAAGCAGGTAACGCTGGAGCAACTGCTCCACCATCCGCTCCATGCGGGAAAGACGCCCGCCGTTGCTATCTGCGAACGGGGTGTCTTCGGGTCCGGACCCAGCTGAGTCAACGGCCCCGTCCGACTTCCGGGTGGTTTTGCCGCCCGACCGCGGCGCACCTGCGGTCCTTATTGGCGAGAAGTCGGGAGCTGCCGGCAACACCTGCAGCTCTGGAGAAACGGCACGCTGCTTGCTGGCTGCTTTCCATAGCAGCGGATTTTGCCGCTGTTCTCTTCGATTTTCGCGACTCCATTTGCGTTTTTTTCTGTAAAGCAAGAAAACACAGAGTCGCCACGCTCACCACAACAAGTGAGACTTACCTTCCGTAAGTTTTTAAACTTACGCTGGAGGAGCGACGCTCCTCCCGACTGTCGCTTCCGCAATGCGTTCGACGATATGTAGGTATGTTGCAAAACTTACCTTTAGCAGCGCTGCACTTCTGCCGCTCCCCGTGTGCGCGACTTTAGCGCCTTTCAGAGGGGGGCGGGCTTAAAGTGCCGTTTTTCCACAGACCTGGATAATCGATGAATGTCGGGCGATTTCGTTGCGGAAGAAAAATCGCTCCGACATTTCATCAATGAAGGTATTGTGCCGTCAGCATAAACATAGGCCACTTAAGCTCGAACCCTCGTCAGGAGAGGGCGGGCACACGACGTCATGGGCAGAGGGAGTGTCCTGGTACATAAGCTCTCTCACCACGAGACCCACCAGGAGTTTACCGGTAGCTGAGCCCGAGGGAACAACCTCGCTCAGCTACAACAACCCTACATATAGTTAGCGCACCCACTATATGTGTGACAACAGAATAAAGAACCACTTGCACCAACCTGATGTCTATTCTTTATTCGCCACGTATGGTGCCGCTACATTGGTGACCCCCGACTGTCCGAATTTAAATTGGGTCTCACCTGAAGACGCAGCCTCGGGAGACCTGATGTCTGCAGCCGGCTGCCCAGCCCTGCAGAACTACGCTGCCGCCAACCAGGCCCTGCAGTGAGGTATGTCGCCCCTTCCTCACCTGCTGCTGCTCACCGGAGCTGAGAAGCCACGGCTACCGCCGCTCTCCCGCTCCCGGCAACGGGGCAGGCCCCACTTCCAGACGGCACACCGCTCCAGGCCTTGCGTGACGGCCGTCGAGCTCCTCTGCATGACATGCCAGGAGCCGACCACCGGAGCGGAGAGGTTCTAGCAGCCGCCGCTGCCCCACCAGCTGCTGCAGGAGCTGCGAGCATAGCAGCCTCCTGCCCAAGGCAACCCCGACACATGCCCGACGGCCCTGGGAGCAGAGTGAGTACCTGCCACTCTCCCGCTCCCGACAATGGACTCCGGGCCTGGCACCGCAACTGACCGCGGACACCGCTCCAGGCCCTGCCCAGCACCGCTCCAGGCCTCACCGCGTCTCCAGGCCCCAGCACCGCTCCAGGCCTCACCGCGTCTCCAGGCCCCAGCACCGCTCCAGGCCCCAGCTCCGCTCCAGGCCTCACCGCATCTCCAGGCCCCAGCACCGCTCCAGGCCTCACCGCGTCTCCAGGCCCCAGCACCGCTCCAGGCCTCACCGTGTCTCCAGGCCCCAGCACCGCTCCAGGCCTCACCGCGTCTCCAGGCCCCAGCACCGCTCCAGGCCTCACCGGGTCTCCAGGCCCTGCACCGGACCCGGCACAGCAACAGGCCTCGCCACGGCTCCACGTCCGGCCCTGCACCACGCCTGGCCCCGCCGACCGCTGCACCTGAAAAAGTGGGCTTACCTGAGGCGGCCGCCGAAGCCGCCCTTCAGCTCCTCGCCGGCCTCCAGTCACCAGGTGATTCCTCTTCACCCGGCCGGCAAAATGGCCGCCGCGCCATCTTGAAACGGGCGGTTTCCGACTACAAACATGGCCGCCGCCGGCCGGAAGTGCACTACGAACTTACCTGGCCGCCGTCTACAGCGCCACCTTCTGGCCGGATGCCGTCCCTGCAGCTTCACTGCCAGCAACAGCGCCACCGTCAGTTCGGCTGCTGTCACTGCAGTCTCACCGTCATCCACAGCGCCGCCTTCCGGCCGGATGCCGTCCCTGCAGCGTCACTGCCAGCAACAGCGCCACCGTCAGTTCGGCTGCTGTCCCTGCAACCTCAACGTCATCCACAGCGCCACATTCCGGCCGGATGCCGTCACTGCAGCCTCACCACTGTCCACAGCGCCACCTTCCAGCTGGACGTTGTGGCTGCACGATGAACACTGGACAATTTGAATTTTAGACACTGAACACTAATTATTATTATATATTTTTTTCTAACTGATTTTTTTTGTGTGCACTGCAATTAGTTTGTATATTGTATTTGGTTTTTCCCCCATCGTCTTTGGGGGCCGTGTGTCACAGGACACTCTCCCTTAGCTGGTCAAGGAGATGCAACCGTGTCTCTTCAGTCTCGTCGCACCCCTCGGTACATCGGGATCTCACACGCAGAGCGTCAACTGCGCCCGTGTAGAGCACCATCCCGACCCACGCCCGGGGTGTCCCAGACCTCTTCTGTCCGGCGGCTTCTGCATCGGTCTCCTCGCACCCCTCGGTACATCGGATTCGCCCACGCAGAGCGTCAACTGCGCCCGTGGAGCCCTCCGTCCCGACCCACGTCCGGGGTGTCCCAGACCTACATGCAGGAGCCTCCCTTGACCAAGCTATACCTTCCTCCTGTTCTGGGGGGGGTCCTGTGGCGTCAGCATAAACATAGGCCACTTAAGCTCGAACCCTCGTCAGGAGAGGGCGGGCACACGACGTCATGGGCAGAGGGAGTGTCCTGGTACATAAGCTCTCTCACCACGAGACCCACCAGGAGTTTACCGGTAGCTGAGCCCGAGGGAACAACCTCGCTCAGCTACAACAACCCTACATATAGTTAGCGCATCCACTATATGTGTGACAACAGAATAAAGAACCACTTGCACCAACCTGATGTCTATTCTTTATTCGCCACGTATGGTGCCGCTACAGTATTTTTAAATTACTCTAAATTATTTGTTAACTAGAGTAATTTAAAAATCACCTTCAAAAGCCGTGAGCACTGACAACCGGAAGGATTTTCCGTAGGGGAGAAAAAATGGTAAATAGTTTATTTTTATATTAAAAGTTGGTTTTTCGGGAGGCTTTAATAATATTTTTATGTTGCGAAATGGGTTCCCAAAAATTTATGAACAAACAGTATTTTTCCTGCCGACTTCACCGCTAACCGCAACGTTCTAATCCACCGCATTCCACTAAAACCCACTCGCTAGTTGATTTAAATGGCCATTAATTTACAGGCATAAAACACTAAATTCCTTCCATTTGGCCCAGAAATTCATGAAAATGAGATTTAAAAATTATGTTATATTGTGGATTATTGTGTGAATGTTATTTGGACACTTAGGTAATTTTAAAAAAGTTTATCTTTTCTTAAGAAATTGATAGATGTTTAGATCTACTCATTGAATTTTGTAATTAGCTACAATTAGATAACTAACTAATTATATGCTTTAATTTCAGGTAATCTAAGTAAGATTGTTTAATATTTGTTTCAGAATGCTTCAATCTATAATAACTGGAAATTTCATTGAGTTCTCTTAATTTTTAAGAATGTTATGGGCTTTTAACTTTTCCAGATCACAGCTTTTGAGTTAAGTCAATTGAAAGGCAATGGGAAGCAAGATGCTCATTTCCGAGTATGAAAATGGCCATAACTTTCTTAATACTGAAGATATGAAATTAAATTAGGTGTCAAATTAAACTTCTTTTTATGCTTTATCTGATGGGATAAATTGCAGACTTGATTTTTAAACTCAAAATTTTGTAACATTGCTACGATATGTCGCGCATGCGTGCTGGCGGGGTCTTCACGTAGTCACTCACGTGACTCCGAAGTAAAATTACACATTAGGGGCAATTTACAGAAGCCCATTAACCTACAGACCTGCATGTCTTTGGAATGTGGGTAGACACTGGAGCACTCGGAGAAATCCCAAACAGTCATAGGAAGAATGTGCAAACTCCTTGCAGACAGCACCCATAGTCAGGATCAAACCCAGATCTGTGACGCTTTGAGGCAGCAGCTCTACAGCTGCACCACCTTGCTGCCCTACTAGCTTACCTACTTGTACTGCCAGACTATCCCGCTGTTCACATTCTTGCAAATTTGCTGGAGTCGAATGTTTAACGATTAGCTTGTTTGGCGTAGAAAGATAGTTTTATTAGGTCTGTATTGTGTTGATGTATAGAAAGTCACCAGTATAGTAGATGAATGCTAACTCGCTGTGTATAATGATACAGCTTTCCAGAACACTAGTTAGGCTCCAGCGTTTAATACAGGGAGATAAAAATAATAAATGGCAGAAATTAATTTGTCTTACTTAACAGACACAGGATAACATCTTGAAGTCTTTTTCACCAGTTGCTCATTTTAGTTAAAAACCCTGCATGTTTTTTTTCATTAATATAGGCAAAAAGAAGAAACAAAGCTCTCTGGTTTATCACACAGGCTGTTTGGAAATGTTTATTTTATCTTTTCTTTCAGGTATTCTGTGACTTCAGGAAATTTTGCCAATGTAAACTTTGAGTGGCTGCGTGATACCATTTTTATCAGGTGAGAAGTCATCTGAATCCAACAGAGCAGCGTTCCATTACAGTCGGCTTTGCTTCGGCTGAAGTACGATTGCTTTAACAAGGTTTCCTATTTTGTCCTTAATCTCTTTAACGTTGGCGGAAAGCTGACAAAACAATTGGTTCCCCGCCACCACTAAAATGTGACTGCTACCTGCTAGGGAGTGATATGGGACATGGCAGAATTACTTGGGATTGCAGTCCTTGCACAGTTTTCAAACAGCTCTGGTTTCATGCTGGTGCTATCAATATAAGAACAACCTTGCACTCCAACCAAACAATTGCTGACCTCAATCACTGCTGTGCAGACGACAGAGATTTTACTTCGGAGTCACGTGAGTGACTACGTGAAGACCCCGCCAGCACGCATGCGCGACATATCGTCGTGCGCATGCGGAAGCGACGGTCGGGAGGAGCGGGGCTCCTCCAGCGTGAGTTTAAATAACTTACGCCAGGTAAGTCTCACCGGAGGTAGTGAGGCGACGACAGCATAGAGAACATGGAAAGAAAATCAAAGAGAACAGCGGCCAGGGCAGCTGCCAAGGAGAGCAGCCAGCAACGAGCCGTTTCTCCTGAGCTACAGGTTTTACCTGCAGCTCCCGACTTCTCGCCTTTTGCGACCGTTGGTACGCCACGGTCAGGGAAAACCACCCGGAAGTCGGCCGGGGCCGACTCAGCGGAGTCCGGTCCCGAGGACACCCCGTTCGCAGATAGCGACGGAGGTCATCTAAACCGCATGGAGCGGTTAATGGAGCAGATGCTCCAACGTGACTTGCTGATGCAGGGGCAGGGTCACAGTGGGACCCCTAGTAGGCTCACGGCAGGTTCCTATCGAGGACTGCCTAACGTCTCCCCCTCTTTACAGGGGAGCGTTGAGGGTCAGAACTGGGCTGACCCAGAAGAAGGGGAGTTGGCTGAATCGACGAAAGCAGTAGGGGGCTGTGAAGACTACTTGGATATGGTGAGCAGACATGCTATGCCTAATAAGAAGGGCTTGCCTATCCACCCCAAACTGGCTGCCAGCATCAATTACATGGCAACAAACCAATTGCAGGAACAAGCCATTAATGCTACGGCAGATAAGTATATGGCACCGGAAAACTGCAATTCGTTGAATGTGCCAGCGGTGAATAACCCTATATGGGGAAATATGAGCCCCTCTAGCAGAGGGCAGGAGATAAAACTTCAGAGGATTCTGAAGCTCCTGACTGCAGGAATTACGGCGGTAGCCAGAACTGCAGTGGGTGTGGAGATGCCGGAGGAATTGCAGGATGCTCTTGCACTGCTCTGTAATACTCAATACGAGATCAACAGTTTCAGGAAGAACATCATCAAGCCGGCGCTACACCCCAAGTTTGCTGGGTTGTGTAAGCCTGGGAAGACTCAGCCTCCCAGCCTGCTGTTTGGGGAAGATCTCCCCAAGCAGGTCAAAGATCTGGACGAAGAGGCTAAGGCTTTGGGCCTTATAAAACCTGGCTACACTAAACCACAAAGACAGCACCCCTACACATCCACCGGGCAGAGTTACCATAACAGGTCTGCCGGTGGAGAAAGCTCGAAGGCCGGATATCCTGCACAGCGGTCTTTTTTAGGCCTAGGCCCAGACCGGCCTTCTTGGAAGATGCGCCACTCCCAGAACACACGCAAGCAACCGAGGAAACAAGGACAGAAACCACCACACCGGCAGTAACCATGGAGGTAGGTGGGTCTGGGGTCCCCAGAAACACATCTGGTCTAAATTCACTTTGTGTAGGGGGCAGGTTGCACATGTTCTTTGAGAATTGGCTCACTTTTACCTCTGATCCTTATATACTCAGAAGTATTCAGGGATATAAAATTGAATTTGTACACGAACTCCCCACCCCGGTACAGCATGCACCTAGCCGGAAATTCGTCCTTTCCCTTACAGATAGGGAAGCAGGGCATGCTGAACTACAGAGGTTAGTAGGTAAAGGGGTGGTTGAGAAAGCCATCAGAGAACCTCAGGAGTTCGTGTCCAATATATTCACCAAAAATAAAAAAGACGGCGGATGCCGCATTATTATTGACTTAACTGATCTGAATACTTCTGTTCAGTATATACATTTTAAAATGGACACCTTCAACACTGCGACACAGTTGATAGCCAATGGGTACTACATGGCATTCATTGACCTCAAGGATGCATATTATTCAGTACCCATTCACAAGGATCACAGGAAATACTTAAAGTTTGTCTGGATGGGACAATTATGGCAATACAAAGCTTTGCCCAATGGGTTATCGTCTGCACCCAGACTGTTTACTAAGATACTAAAACCAGCTTTGGCCTACTTAAGGAAACAGAATCATACTGTTATGGCCTATCTTGATGACATCCTCATAGTGGGGGAGAATTTGGAAATGGCTACTTTGGCAGTTTCAGCCACTAAACATCTTTTCCAGAAGCTGGGGTTTACGGTACATCCAGATAAATCTATATTGGAACCCTCTACCACCATGAAATATCTGGGGTTCATTATTGATTCAGTGCAAATGTCTGTAACGTTGCCACCTAGCAAGGTGGAAGACCTGATAGAGGCTTGCAGGAGCACTAAGGTTCCATCCATTCGGCAGGTGGCCAGAGTGATTGGAAAGATAGTAGCTGCATTCCCGGCAGCACAATTCGGGCCCTTACATTACCAAAATTTACAAAGAGCGAAAATTACAGCGCTCAAAAAACACACAGGCCATTTCGACAGGCCTATGGAAATTTCGGGAAAGGCAAAAGCCGAATTGTATTGGTGGATGGGGAATGCCCAAAATTGTTCCAAACCTATCAATATTAGCAATCCCTCGGTCATCTTACAAACGGATGCCAGTGCCGTAGGGTGGGGAGCTACTAACACTACCTCTAGTTGTGGAGGTAGATGGAGTGCACCTGAGTTAACCCTATACGGAAACTTGGGGATTAACTATTCGGAAATGCTGGCAGCATTTCATGGCTTAAAGGCATACTGCACTAATATGCACAAAGTTCATGTTAGAATTCAAATTGACAACACTACGGTGGTAGCATATATTAACCATATGGGCGGTATTAAG
This sequence comes from Raja brachyura, assembly GCA_963514005.1. The sequence continues at coordinate 70,091,622 of OY740787.1, read as the reverse complement.
TCGATATCGTGTAACGAATTGGTTAACAATATCTGGCACTGGTGTCTGCAAAGAGAAATCTGGATTTCAGCTACTTACCTTCCAGGTAAGCTAAATATAGTGGCAGACACCAGATCACGTAAATTCGACGACAACATAGAATGGATGTTGGATCGGAGAGTGTTTTCAGATATTGTAGAACGTTATGGAACACCAGATATCGACCTTTTCGCGTCCAGGCTAAATCACCAACTACCAACATATGTTGCTTGGGAACCAGACCCGGGGGCAGTAGCGATAGATGCATTCTCGCTACATTGGGGGGATCTATTTTGCTACGTATTCCCCCCTTTCTGCCTCATCAGTCGGATCTTGCAGAAAATTAAGCAAGACTCTGCATCGGGAATATTGGTGGTGCCCGACTGGCCTACCCAATCATGGTTCCCTATGGTACGGAAGATGGCCACGGAACCCTGTATCAGGGTGAATAAAAGACCTAGCCTGCTCGTACATCCTGTTACAGGAGAAGGCCATCCATGTCATGATCGCATGGATTTATTAATTTGCAGATTCTAAAGCGGCCACTTCGCGGACTTGGATTTTCCAACAGGACCATTCAGACCATCACAGCGGCCTGCAGGGAGTCCACAAGGAAGCAGTACCTGACTTACATCAAGAAATGGGAAGGATACTGCGTCACAACCAACACATCATATGAAACCGCCACCATTACGGAAGTGCTGGAGTTCTTGGCTACCCTACATTTCGATGAGGGTCTGAGTTACAGTGCCATTAACTGTGCCAGGAGTGCCCTTTCATCCTACTTGGGCAAGGGGAGTGACCAATTGGGAATTGGGTCACATCCCCTAGTATCAAAGTTCATGAGGGGAATTTTTAATTCAAATCCCCCGAGGGCTAGATATAGCCATATTTGGGATATCAGCATAGTTTTGACTATGCTGCGAGGATGGACACCTAACACGGGACTCCCACTGGCCAAACTCACCTATAAGATGGTCATGATTATGGCACTGATCACGGCACAACGGGTCCAGTCTCTGCACAAACTTAGCCTGGATGATATGGCAGTCACCAGTGACAAAATTACTTTTTATGTGCAGGGACTGCTGAAACAAGATCGACCTGGAGTGTCTGGACATTACTTGGAGTTTCTGGCTTACCCAGCAGAACCTCGTCTCTGTATTGTTTCATTAATATTGCAATACATTGCAGTAACCAAAAATCTAAGGGGCACGGAGACAGCTTTGCTTGTAAGTCACAAGAAGCCCCATCACAGAGTCACGGTGCAAACCATATCCAGATGGTTAAGGGTGGTACTGGATGCAGCGGGGGTGGATACTAATAAATTTAAATCTCACTCCACCAGGGCAGCATCCACCTCGGCGGCTAGAAGGATGGAGGTACCTATGGATCACATCCTGGCTACAGCGGGATGGAGTAATGAGAGAACCTTCCACCGCTTTTATTATAAACCCGTGACCTCCTCTGAAACATATGCAGGGAGGATTTTGAGTGCTGCCAGATAGCCTACCCTTAAGGGATGCTATTTATTTTTGGTATGAATAAATACCTGATTTTGTTTTTCAGCCAGTGTCTTGTCTGAATTTCGTCCATCCTCTCATCCCAACTTTAGCGGTGTGTGTGCATGGAGCTTCCAGGGCATGAAATCACAGAAGCTTTGAAGTCTTCACGTAGTCACTCACGTGACTCCGAAGTAAAATAGTGGGATTAAACGAGAACTTACCAGTTTGAAGTTTGATCTTTATTTTATGGGGAGTTACAATGAGGGATTACGTGCCCTCCGCTCCCAACCCTCTATTATAAAGATCACCTGGTATGAAAGTTCTCTTTTTTATCTTACTATGTTAGTCATTGTGACTATATTTTCTGTGATTTCACACCACTGCTTTGAAGAGATGTCGCGCATGCGTGCTGGCGGGGTCTTCACGTAATCCCTCATCGTAACTCCTCATAAAATAAAGATCAAACTTCAAACTGGTAAGTTCTCGTTTAATCTTACTATTAAATAAAGAACTTTGAAGCACTGGGCTGTTTTATTTGCAAGTGCAAATTGAAGGGACAGTGGCATTATCTTTTCCTGTTTGTACAACTTAATGCTTTTATTGTACGAGAAACATTAAGGTTATACATTACATGTAAACAAATATTTAATACCCAAGTAGGGACACAATGTTAAGTAGTATTTGATTAATAATATGTTATGTAGGTTTAGGATTAACATAATGTGTTTATTTAGCAGAGCTCCCTTGATCTTATTGCATTACGTTTTGTGACCAAGAATTTGGTTTTGAGTGTTTGAAGCCATTTGCTATAGGTTTCATCAAATGTATTCAAAGGCTCTCCAGATGAAAGATATGAAGTAATGAAGAGCTGTAGTTGCCGCAGGGGTTTGGGGCAATAGTTGGATTGCTGGGTGGACTAGTGGTTGGTTTGTCAGCAGGGGGCTGGTGGGGGGGGGGGGCTGGTGGGGGGGGTCTGTGGTCTGTGAATGAGGAACTCGAGGATCCAACTGCAGAGGGATGCGCAGAGACCCAGTTCTGCGAGTTTGGGAACCAGAGGGGATGATAGTATTAAATGCCGAGCTGTAATCGATGAATAACAGCCTGATATGAGTTTTTGTTGTCCAAGTGGTCCAGAGCGGAGTGGAGAGCCAGCGAGATCGCATCCACCGTTGATCTGTTGTGGCGGTAAGCGAACTGCAGTGGGTCCAGGTTTTTGTTGAGGTAGGAGTTGATTTGCGCCATGATCAACCTCTCAAAGCACTTCATCACCACAGGCGTTAGTGCCATAGGTCGATAGTCATTGAGGCACGTCACCTTGCTCTTCTTGGGCATTGGTATAATTGATGCCCTTTTGAAGCAGGTGGGAACTGTGATGGATGTTTATGTAATTTGTGTTAATTGTGTGCCTTGGTTTTCCATGTTTGTATGACTGCAGAGTCTTAATTTCGTTTGAACTTAGGTTCAAATGACAATAAATAGCATTCCAATTCCAATTCCTCAGAAGTGAGAGGTTGAAAATGTCCGTAAAAACTCCAGCCAGTTGATCTGCACAGGTTTTTAGAACACAAGCAGGTATACCATCAGGTCCAGGCGCTTTTCGAGGGTTCACCCCTCTGAAGGATTTCCTGACGTCAGCCTCTTTGACTGAGACTGAAATATGATCATAGCGAATGGCGACTCGGGAAGGCACATCGGTGTTCTCCCTATCAAAGCGTATGTAAAACGCATTGAGCTCATCAGGGAGTGATGTTTCGCTGACATTCGAGCTGCCTCCTGATTTCGCCTAGTAGGAGGTGATTGCATTCAGACCCCGCCACAGCTGCCGAGCATCTGTCTCATGCTCCAGCTTGGAGCATAAGTCCCTTTTGGCCTTTTTGATAGCCTTACCAAGGTTGTATCTGGACTTCTTGTAGACCACTGTATCATCAGACATGAATGCCCGGTGTCTGGTCTTCAGAAGAGTGCGGATCTCAAAGTTGATCCAAGGTTTCTGATTGGGAAACACTCGGAAGGTTTTTGTGGGGATGCAGTCCACCACACATTTCTTAATGAAGTCTGTAACGACTGTGGCAGACTGTGACTGTTCAAGTCCGTTGCCGAGGCCTTGAACATTGTCGAGTCTACAGACTCCAAACAGTCCTGGAGTTGTTCCTCTGCCACCCCCCCGCCCCCCCCCCCCCCCCAGACCAGCTCTGTACTGTCCTCACCTCTGGGGGAGTGCACTTTAATTGCTGCCTGTAGGCAGGAAGAAGCAGCACCACGGTATGGTCAGATTTACCGAAGAGAGGGAAAGGGATAGAGCGATAGGCATTCTTGATGGTGGTGTAGCAGTGGTCGAGGGTGTTTGGTCCTATGGTGCAGCAGGAGACATGTTGGTGGAAGTTGGGAAGTGATGTCTTTAGGTTTGCCTTCTTGAAGTACCCAGCAATGGTGGTAAAATCATCGGGGTAAGACGTCTGGTGTTTGTTGACCACGGTGTGCAGCTCCTCCAGTGCCAGACGGTCGTCTGCCTGGGGTGGGATGTAAACCGCGGTCAGGTTGATGGAGGTGAATTCCCTCGGAAGGTAGAAGGGACGGCACTTCACCGCCAGATGTTCGAGGTATGGAGAGCAGGAGTTGGACAGGACTGCCATGTCTGAGCACCACGTATAGTTGACCATGAGGCAGATGCCCCCTCCTCTCCCTTTCCCAGATGTCCGTGTACGGTCCATATGGTGGATGGAGAACCCTTCAGGCTGGACCGCTGAGTCTGGGGAGTTGGGGGTGAGCCATGTCTCTGTGAAACAGAACACAGAGCATTCCCTCAGCTCCCTTTGATAAAGCAGTCTTGCCCTTAAGTCCTCCACTTTATTTTCAAGGGACTGTACATTGGCCAGTAGGATAGTAGGGAGATGGGGCTGAGGTCCCCTGTGCTTCAGTCTGACCTGAAGTGCTACCCACTGAACTTGAACTGAAGTCCTGCCCACTGAACTGCCCACCGTCACTCTAACACTGACCTGAACTTCTAACCCCACTGTTCACTCTGAACAAGAAAACTTCTTTCAGTTGACATTTCTTCCATAATTTTCTTTTAAAATGCTTCATACAAGAAGTACATAATTATAGGCTATGGATCTTAATTTGATAGAGTAGTAATGGTGCTACTTTTGAGAAATGTTGAATTTAATCAACAAATTTGGAAAATAATTGTAACCAATGCACTTCAAGTGTCAGATTTGTTGACAGAGAATAAATAATAAATATATTTTGTTCAAGAAGGAACTGCAGATGCTGGAAAATCGAAGGTAGACAAACGTGCTGGAGAAACTCAGCGAGTGCGGCAACATCTATGGAGCGAAGGAAATAGGCAACGTTTCGGGCCAAAACCCTCAATGTATTTTTCCTTTTGATGCTTATATAAAACCCGAAGACTGGAATACTTGGTGACACAAGGAACTGCAGATGCTGGAATCTTGCATAAAACATAAAGTGCTGGAGTAACTCAGCGGGTCAGGCATCAACTCTAGAGCACATAGATAGGCGAGGTTTCGGGTCGGGAGCCTCCTTCAGATACCTTAAAAGGTTTGTTGTAATTTTCTTTGCATAAACAAATCTTGGCTTCATAAGTTCACAAGTTGTAGGAGGGGAATTAGGCCAATCAGCCCATTAAGTATACTCCGCCATTCAATCATGGCTGATCTATCTTTCCCTCTCAGCCCTATTCTTCTTCCTTTTCCCCATAATCCTTGACACCTTTACTAATCAAGAACCCGTCAATCTCCACCTAAAAAAACCCCAATTGACTTAGCCTCCACAGCCTTCTGTGGCAATCAATTCCACACATTCATCATCCTCTGACTAAAGAAATTCCTCGTCATCTCCTTTCTAACAATACATCCTTTTATTCTGAAGTTATGGCCTCTGGTCCTAGACATTCCCACATAGTGGAAATATCCTCTCCCCATCCACTCTGTCCAGGTATTGCACCATTCAGTAAGTTTCAATAAGGTCCCTCCTCATCCTTCTAAACTCCAGTGAGTATAGGTTAGTGTTGTCAAATGCTCAATGCTTGGTTGAGCATCTCTTGTTAAAAACAGTTGATGGTTTTGTGCAGTTTTCGTTTTTACAGAATATCAGATTCTGGGCAATTCCAACTTAAAGTATGAACTCTCTATTTTGGGCTTCTACACTACTCCAATGAAGCCCAAAAGTATTTTTTAGACATTGCTAAGATTTAAATTCTACTGATTTTACGCCTTTGAATAGGACTTACATCATAATGTATTGTGTCTCATAACAGGAGGGGATGTAGCTCAGTGGTAGAGCGCATGCTTCGCATGTATGAGGTCCTGGGTTCAATCCCCAGCATCTCCACATGTTTTGCTTTGGGCGGCACAGTGGCGCAACGGTTCATCCTGACTAGGGATGCTGTTGGTGCAGAGTTTGTACATTCTGAGACCACATAAGTTGGCTGCTCCGGTTTCCTCCCACATTCCAAAGATTTGTAGGTTAATTGGCTTTGCATGCTGGTGGGACAGGCCCTTAAGAAGCTAAAGACCACAGTGTACGGTAAGTCCTTTAAAAGAGGAGGCAAAGGGGGAGAGAGGGGTGAGAAGGGGGGAGAAAGAGTGGAGACTACATTTAAGAAGCCAGAGATACACGGCTGTGAAGCTCGGCGGACATTAGCATTACCGGTCGGTTATCCTTGGTTCTGAAAACTATTGCTTACGTTTTTTTTTCCCAATGAACCAATGAAATTCACCGGTCAGCACCGGCTACAACCTATGAGAACCTAAGAGAACCTTTGACCTCCTGGCAACCCACTGGGACCTCCTGGCGACCCACCTACGGCACGAGAAATCTCGCTACTCTCCATGGTGGCTTCATTCTAGTCGCCGCTAATGTTTCAACATGTTGAAAAATTTGCGGCGACCATAATGAGGCCGCGACTAGTTCCCAGAATGCGGGAACTCCTCACGACCACGAAGGCGACTCCCCGGCAACCACCTGCGGTTTTCTCCCACACTCCAAAGACATACAGGTTTGTAGGTTAATCAGCTTTGGTAAAATTGTAAATTGTCCCTGGTGTGTAGGATGGTGCTAGTGTACGAGTGATCACTGGTTGGCATGGATATGGTGGGCCGATGGGCCCGTTTCCGTGCTGTATCTTTAAAGTATAAAATTTACTTTAATGAAAGCCACAATGATACCTGCATGAATTGAATTTCATGAAACCATTTTAAGAATTAGTCTTTTAAGAAAGGGATGGTGTTGCTGAGGAACCCTGCAAATTCACTGTTTCTTTCCTATTCATAATTTCATCATACAGGATGTATCTTTCATGTTATGCAGGTCTCTAATTTGATTATTGTGTGCTTAATATTTCCACACTCCCCAGTCAGATGGAAACTCCCATCAGACATTGTCTATGAAGATCCAGTGCCAGAAGTGCAGAATGACGGTGACCGCTTCCGCCATGGGCTGAGGGACAGTGACCTCATTTGGGCCGTGGTGAGCTGGGTGAGAAATTAGCTTCCCTTTCCTTTCCTGTTCCACTTCCTCAAGAGCCTGCTGGAAGGTCACCGTGTCTCACTGTTTGCTGTTTTCACACCGAATCCTTCAGGGAAACCTTTGTCTGTTTTTTTTTCCTTTTGTTCAAAAGCTCCTCAGTTCCCAAGATTCAAACCAGGAAACACAGCCTTTGGCACATAAACTGAAAAGGTAAACGCTAATAGACTATTAGAAAACAAGATAAATTGTGTCATGGGTGTTTCTGAATACAATGCTAAATAAATGAATATATATATAAACACACACACACACACACACACACACACACACACACACACACACACACACACACACACACACACACACACACACACACACATATATAAATAAATATACACACACACACACACACACACACACACACACACACACACACACAAATAAATATATATATATATATAAAATAAATAAATAAAAGCCATTCGGTCCATATATATATATGGACCGAATGGCTTAATTTCGCTCCTTACATTTATGATACTATATTGATCATTAATATGAAGCATTATTACCAATAGCACTAGGATCCAATTGGACCACTTTATTTTGGGTTCCAAACCACTGCCACGTCCAGCAATAACTATATTTTTAAACAAAATAAGAAAGATTATTTATTTGGAATAAGAAAGATTATTTTGTGGGATTAGAGGTGTTCACATTTACCTTCCAATTACCTGATTCCACCACCTCCACCTCTCATCTTCACTGGAGTAACGCGAGGAGACTATTGCCAAGACAAACATTCTGAAATTCAAAATGCTGATCCCTGTGACATTTATCAGTGCCAAAAGCAATCTAAATCTAAGACAACACAGCTTAGTTTAGTTTATTGTCACGTGCACCGAGCTATAGTGAAAACCTTTTTATTAGAGTCAGTCAGTGGAAAGACAATACTTTATTACAATTAAGCCATCCAGAGTGCACAGATACATGATCATGAGAATAACGTTTAGTGCAAGATAAAGTTCAATAAGGTCCATTGAAAGATAGTCTAAGGGTCTTCACTGAGGTAGATAGTAGCTCAGGACCACTCTCTATTTGTTGATAGGATAGTTCAGTTGCCTGATAAAACCTGGGAAGAAACTGTCTCTGAACCTGGAGGTATGTGTTGTTACACTTAGGGTTGAGGTTTAATTTTAGGTCGGTTTAAGGCACCATGCAGAAGCTTTGGGCTCTGATAAACCTAAAGTTGTGACCAGGCTGGAAAACAAGATCATTCACATTCTTGCAATTAATTTGTTATAAAAGTATCGGCATTTTTAAATCATGCAATAATAACATATTCGAAGAAATGAAGTAATAGACATTAAATGCCATTTTTGAGTGAGTGGTATGGTTGGTTAGAGAGTAGTGGTTCATGTTGTAAGGTTTTAGACCTCAGTTGAAGTGAGAAAAGACTTGTCAATAGGTCACAAACAAAATAAAATTGACCAACACCAATAAATTTATCTGGGATTTAGCACCAAATTAACAATCCTTCATACAGAAGCAAAAGCAAAAGCATGAACATTTCACAGTCAGGCAGCAGGGGGCACTTAATACACATTGTTAAGAAAGATTAGAGTTGCTTTGGTCTTCACATGATTATGACCTGGAAGTATTTCCTACTAGTGGACCAGTTTTTACTGCAATTTATTTGCCTAGTTTGTTGATTGTGTTGCTGGGCTATTAATCCAGGGATGTTGACTGCTAACCTGGAGATATGAACTCAAAACGAACAACAGAAAATAAAGACTTGAATTCAATGAAATATATAAATCTGAAATATAAAGCAAGTGTTATGAGGAGTGAGAATGATATTACTGAATTGTTGTTAAAACTCATGTTGCTCAGTCACAACCTTCTGCCGTTTTACCTGGTCTGGCCTGTCTATGGCTCCACAACCACAGTAAAGTGGCTGAACAAACCACTTTGTTTCAGTGCAATGAGATGAACATTAAATGTATACATTGCCAGTAATACCCAAAAGAATAAAACAGTTAATAGCATTCTTTAACACCGACATTCCAATGAAAAAGAATGTTGCTTGTGTTTTTGTACAACTTAACACTTTCTTCCCAGCTGTTTCAGGCAAGTGAACCATCCTACCAACAATTAGAGAGCAGTCCTGAACTTCTATCTACCTCATTGGAAACCTTTGGGCTATCTTTGATTGGACTTTACTGGCCTTATCTTGCACTAAACTTTATTCACATCATTCCCTTTATCATGTGGATGGCTCAATTGTAATCATGTATTATCTTTGCACTGATTGGTTAGCGAGCAACAAAGGTTTTTCACTGTACCTCGGAACATGTGACAATACACTAAACTAAACAATACTTTGAAATGTTGCGACATTTTTCTGGGGGGGGATCGGGTGGATAGATATCAGTGTGTTGGTGGACTCAGACACATCACTGCAAGAATTCAAAATCTGAAAAAGGATCTCGACTGGAAACATCGCCTCTCCATCCCCTCCACAGATGCAGCCTGACCTGCTGAGTTACTCCAACCCTTTGAGTTTTGCTCATGATGCCAGCATCTGCAGTTCCTTGTGTCTCCATCTTATTGTAAGAAGCTGCTACCCAAGCACCATGTAAGTCACTCAGTGACAATATAGACCTCAGGCCTTCCTTGTATGATGCCTGGATGGTGGGTGCAATGGGCTGTGGACTTTGGAGCAGATGGGCGAAAAAGGATCATGATGATTGTGGAGTCACAGGAATGCACTACATCACGTGACACCTCTGCTAGAACTTTCACTTTTCCTTTCATTTGTTGCAAGGAGATAGATTGTGGAAAGTGAACGAGGATTCCTGAGCAGGCTTGACCCAATACCTACCCCACTCAACAATAATCAGTCTTATGAAATACTGCTTCATGTGTGTTAAACCTTTCATTAACATGATTACATTTCCTTTTCACTGGACACAACATATACTTAAAAGTAGCACCCATTATTTGTCTGCGTATTGAGTATAGGCGTTGGGAGGTCATGTTACAGTTATATAAGGCCAAATTTAGAGTATTGTGTTCAGCTTTGGTCACCCTATTATAGGAAAGATGTTATCAAGCTGGAGAGGGTGCAAAGAAGATTTACGAGGATGTTACCAGGACTCAAGGGCCTAAGCTGTGGGGAGAGAGCTTAATCAGGCTAGGACTTTATTCTTTGAAGCACAGGAGGGTGAGGGGTGATATTATAGCGTTGTACAAAATCATGAGAGGAATAGATTGGGTAAACACACAGCATCGTTTGGCCAGAGTCATGGGATTAAGAACTAGAAGACATAGGTTTAATGTGAGAGGGGAAGGATTTAATAGGAACCGGGGTGGTGACCTTTTTTACACAAAGGGTGTTAGGTGAATGGAACAAGCTGCTGGAGGAGCTGGTACTATTGCACCATTTACTGTTGGTAGGGTTGCTGTTAACTAATATCCTTGCATGCCACTTAATTATATTAAGTTTTTAGTTTTTTCAGTCAGAGATACAGCACAAAAATAGGGCCTTTGGCCCACCAAGTCCACGCCTTTTGTGTTCTTTTTCTATGTCTGCATAATACTTGAAGTCTTCAAGGTACAACAGAAGTCTTTATTATATTACTCAATGCTGGCAGCGACAACTCAAAATGGCTGCACACTCACACTGTCTACAGACAGGAAAAACTATATACAAAACATCTCCCTTTGTCTTGTGCAGTGCCACCTGCTGCACGGGAGGAGCAACAGGTCCTCCCACCCCACACAGTCCACCAAACATCACATTCCCCCTTTCCAGTTTGAACGTCTCTATTCCTGATTGAGTCGCCTTGGGGGAATACCACGATTGCAACGTGTCGATCGACGAAGGACCACAGACAAATCGGGGGGAGTTCATCTGGCGGAACTTCGTCAAAATCAGGCACTCCAGTATCCACACGATTCGGTACCGGGGTGTCCGACTGCTTGGTTCAGGTCAGGTTCTGTGCAGTCATCGCTGGAGGAACGCGGCTTCTTAATTGGTCATCATGCCATTTGCATTGTCCGTCTTATCCTTGGACGGTGTACATTTTGGTTCCAATGTGAACAATGATCCTGCCAGCGCACTATTTACTTTGCTTGGCCGTATAATTGCGGTAATATACGTAGTCGCCAATGTTGAATTTGGACTTGTTCGACTTCGTTGGCTGAGTGCGCACCATATAAAAGTTACGGGTCGGGTTCAAAACTGACAGCGCACTTGACATCCGAGCATAATCTCCGCTGGAGTTCGACCGGTAGTGCAGTTTGGAACGGTTCGATATTGCTCTAAGAAATCGCGCAATGCCAATTGTTTAGATTTTGTTTCAATTCCTACAGCACGTTTCATGGCCTGCTTGAAAACGGCGATGAGCTGCTCTGCCTCACCATTTGAGGGTGGGTGAAAAGGTGCTGATGTCAGATGCACGATTGAGTGATGGTTGCACCAGTCACTGAACATTTGCGAGGCAAATTGGGGTCCATTGTCACTTATGATTGTTAAGGGGAATCCCCAAATGGTGAACAAATCGTCGAGCGCAGAAGTGGCTGTTTCGGTGGTTGGATACTTATTAATTTGAATAACACGTGGCCATTTCGCATGGGCGTCCATGACGACCAGCCACATGTCCTCCAGGAACGGTCTGGCAAAATCTATGTGGATTCGCTGCCATGGTTGTTGGGGGATGGGCCATGCAGAGGACTTTTCCGGCAGATTCAGCACTGTTTCGGCACATGGTGTGCAGTCCTTGCAGTGGTCGGCTATATCGCTCTCGATATTCGGCCACCACACATGCATGTGGGCGAGCGCCTTCATTCGCACAATTCCAATGTGTGTCTTGTGCAACATTTTCAGAATTTGCGATGGCAGTTCCGTCGGAATGATCACTCGACAACCGCGGAGCACAATGCCATCCCTTGAGGAGATTTGCGTTTGCACAATCAGGAATGAGCGGAATTCCTTGTCTAGTTTAGGACTGTTCACCACCCCTGAGTGACAAAATGTCATACCTTCAACAAAACGGGGTCTGTGCACATGTAGTTGGTGACCGTCCTTGCGGAGACGGGGAAATCAGCATGTTGAATAAGTTCACATCCGTCTCAATTTCCATAATTGCCTCCTCTTTATCGAACGTCAGGTCAGGTCTGATCGGTAGACGAGACAGTGCTTCGGCATTGATGTGGTAAATGATGTGGTAATCATATCCCATCATGATCAGGGTCCAACATTATAGACGCTGCAACGTCATGACAGGCAAACATTTCTCCAGTCACCAGAAAATAGTCAGCAGCAGCTTGTGGTCGGTGATGAGCAGGAAATGTCGCCCACTCAAATCTTGGTGGAACTTATGGACACCAAACACGATCGCCAGTGCTTCTTTCACTACTCGACTGTAGTTTTTCTCAGCGGTCAATCAGCGTTTTGGAAACGAACGCGATTGGTTCTTCCCTACCGTTTGGCGTCATTTGTGAGATTACAGCTGCAAGACCATATGGCGATGCATCGGCGGCCAGCGAGATCGGCTTCAATGGGTCATAGTGGACCAAACGCGTCTTCTGGATCAATCACTTGTTCACACTAGTTCCATGTTATCCCTCTTTTGCATCCACTCCCTACACACTGGTAGACTATAAGAAATTGTTTTAACCCAATTAGCCACAAGGCCTGCCCACATTTTACATCAAGATATACAATATGTTGCACGTGAATATGAATGGAGAAATTCAGCTATGAATAACAGACTTATTGAAGTGGAAGCAACAATATTAATTAACACTGGTAACCTTTTGTCTATTGCGGTCTAATGTACACATTCCAACAGCTATTAAAAGTGAAGCTTATTCACATTTTTACATGAATTAAAATATATGTTGGCAGCAGGATATTGAGCAATTATACAGCATGGAACAACTTTAAATTCATGTAACAATTTAATATTATGCTGGTAGGCAATGATATTAATAATTCATGCCATAAAACACATATTTTGCATTATTTAGGCAGCATATTTTATTGAAGTTCAGATATATGAATGTTTCTACATCATACTAAGGGAATAGGTCTTTACTTAGTGCAATAGTGCAACATAGGTGACAGTGAGTTGATAGCCCATTTTATACATGTGCCAACTTTTGAAATCAGCACACGACATTTGTTATTATTCATCTTGCGCCATTACATAAAGATAAAATTAGCCTCAAGTAGTTTTCATTCATATTTAGTACGGTACTGAATATGTACAAAACGTTCTCCTGTGAGGATTACACAGCAGGATTACATTACCACATTGTGCAATGATGGAGGTACATGAAGCAAAATTACAAATGGCCTTATCGTAGTAAACTCAACATATAGGCTGTTCGGAAGTTTGCAAGATCATGCTCTAGGAGCAGAATTAGGCTATTCGGCCTATCAAGTCTACTCCGCCATTCCATCCCGTCTGATCTATTTTTCTCTCACCACACCATTTTCCTGTCTTCTCCCCCTAACCCCTGACATCCTTACTCATCACGAATCTGTCAAGCTCCTCCTTAAAAATGTCCATAGACTTGGCACAGCCATCTGTGGCAATTAATTCCACAGATTCAACACCTTCTGATTAAGGAAATTCATCCTCATCCACATCCTCTTTCTATGTCCTTTTATTCTGAGGCGATGGCCTCTGGTCCTCGACTCTCCCACTCGTGGTAACATCCTCTCCACTTTCACTCTATCCAGGCCTTTCACTATATGTAAGTTTCAAAGATGTCCCCCCTTCCGGTAATACCTGAATACCAGAGGTAATACTTTGTTCCAGCTCAAAACATGAAGCAGGCTCCATTTTATCTCCTGGGCCCCATTTTATCTCCCGGGCCTGCCTGGCTTGTGGTTCACTTTCACCAGGAACAATATGGTTGGTAGAGAGGAGCAGCAACTTTGTGTTCTGCCAGGGACAGGAGCAGATAGAAAAGGTACAGTACAGATTCACCACAAAGTTGCTGATGGGTAGGGGTTACAGGCTTGAAATCAGACTTGGGTTTGGGAAATATAATTTTCAAGAATTTTATTAAAGTCTGATCTTATAAAAGTCGCAAACATAATGGTAGGAAAAATTGTGATAAATTGTTTCTATTTGTTGGATAATGAGCAGTTTACAAATGTGTTTAAATTAAACACTGCAGCCTTGCACTGTGATTTAAAATTCACGTTGTCTTTCATTATACATGCTGCTGTTTAGAGGTGGTTTGAACTTATTGTCTTGTCATGATCAGAGCTGAATGGTGTTATGGAACATGACACGTATGGCTCTTTTCACAGTCAATAGCAGGACCGGTTATTATAACTCATTTGTCAAAGGGACACATAATAAGAAAAGGACTTTTCTGGGTTGGCTGGTGGGCTTTAATGATATTTAACACAAGCAATTTGCACAGCGATGTTCAGGAAACCTTCACAGTGGTCACACCGAGTTGGAAATTGAATTACCAATTGCCCAGATCTTACCCCACTCTCTATATTTGCTCAACCACTAAAAATACACCCAAGGGGCCACTCACAGGTAGATAGGGTGGTCAACAAGGCTTTCAGCACATTGGCCTTCATCAGTCAGAGTATTGAGAATAGGTTGGGAGCTCATGTTGCAGTTGTATAAGACCTTGGTGAGGCCACATTTAGAACATTGTGTTCGGTTCTGGGCACCGTGTCATAGGAATGATGTTGTCAAGCTGGAAAGGGTGCAGAGAATATTAACGAGGATGTTGCCAGGAGTCGGGGGCCTGATTGACAGGTTGATCAGGTTAAAGCAGTAAGTCTCTTGCCCAGAGTAGGGGAAGCGATAAACAGAGGACATAGGTTTAAGGTGAGGTGAGCTTCTGCAGCTTTATTGGCGCCAAAACGTGGCGGCACTTGTGTACTGCCTTGGTGAGATTTGTTATACAGATTTACCGGGTTGTATGCAAAACAAAGCGTGTCAATCTACCTAGGTACATGTGACAATGAAGTATCATTGGAAGTATCATTGAATTTATATCTCGGAGGACCAGGAAACAAAGGTGTTGAAATTTTGCTGCAATTACACATAACTTTGATTGGATAGTAACTATTCTGGGCATGGGTTCACAAGAAGGGTGAATTGATGAAAGGATAAAACAAAATTGTTTTTTCAGAATCATATCCAGACCAGGGTTAAGTTGCCGGGTGAAGTTACACAATTTGTTCAGATATTCCCTCGATCTTAAAAGACTAAATGGTGATTTGATGAAACTTTTCATGCTATTAAGAGGAACTGCAGAGGTAGATGGATGAATTCTACTGATTCGGTATGGCAACAAATATTCTCTTCTACTTCCACAGGTGTGCGGTAGAGAGCATATTGACTGGTTGCATCACAGCCTGGTTCTGCAACTCAAACGGCCAGGAATGAAGGAGATTACAAAAAGTGGTGAACACTGCCCAGTCTATCATGGGTGCTGACCTCCCCACCATCGAAGGGATCTACAGAAGGTGCTTCTTCAGAAAGGCAGCCGGCATCATAAAGGACCCACACCATCCTGGCAGTATTCTTATTTCACTCCTGCCATGGGGAAGAAAGTATAGGAACCTGAAAACTGTACCGTCCAGGTTCAGGAACAGCTTCTTCCCATCAGGCTATTGAACACCTCGAACTCCAACTAAACTCCGAACTACGAACTGCCTGTGTTGCACTTGGGATTTTGGGCTTTTCTTTTGTTTTAGCACTACATTAGGATTTTTTATTTAATGAATTTTTTTTAGTTTGTTTGTGTATAATATGATTCACTCGAGCACTGAGTTTACAAATTGTTATCCTGTTACTGCAAGTAAGAACTTCATTGTTCTTTAGACTGTTAGACTTTAGACTTTTGAGATACAGCATGGAAACAGGCCCTTCGGCCCTTCGAATCCAGGCCAACCAGCGATCCCTATACACTAACACTATCCTACACATCAGGGACAATTTACAAATTTACCAAAGCCAATTAACCAGCAAACCTGTATGTCTTTGGTGTGTGAGAGGAAACTGGAGCACCCGGAGAAAACCCATGCGGTCACAGGGAGAACGTACAAACTCCATACAGACATCACCCGTAGTCAGGATCAATCCCAGGTCTCTGGTGCTGTTAGGTCGCAACTCCAGTAATGTGCCACTGTGCCACCTCGGACCTTCTGTTTCGGTATATATGACAATAAAACAGTCTTGACTCTGATCAAATTATTTCCACCAGTTGTGCAAAGTGATAGAGCCCCAGAAATTGACCCAGCAAGTCAGGATTTTGTAAACACCTGAGTGTGTACATGGCGGATGAAGCTCAGAAATTTTCATCACCCGTCGATCGATTGACAATTTTAAATCCATGGATTTTCAATAAAATGCAATCATATCATTTTGTCACATGTACCTAGGTACAGTGAAATTATTATTTTTTGCATAGCATACACAAAGTATACAAAAGAGCTGCCACGTTTCTGGTGCCAACAAAGTTACAAAAAGCACTCATTAGAGTCATGTTAGTCCCTCTTCGTTCTCGGTGGCCCCATCCCGTGCCTCTCTCAGATGTCCCCCCACGCCTGGTCCCTCTTTGTTCAGCAGCGCGGCCCGTACTACTTGGCCCGACCACGGGGACTCCACGGCCTGTCTAGTTTGTAAATCGCTATTGCATACAAGCAGGTAAATGGAGTCAGGGCACAGGACAGATTTGATCTCATTGTATGCTGCATATGGTTTGAGAGGCTAAGTGACCTTACTCTGCCCATATCTTCCTTTATCTTCCTCCACTAAAGATGCACTAAAAAGGGCCGTTACATTTGGCAATGTAAAGACTCCAAGGAGATTGCATCTTCAGCAATTGACAAGATAATATTAGAGACTGAAAAGCAAAAAATTGCAGCTGCTGGAAACCTGTCGTTGGGTCATAGAGAATCAGAGAATCATAGAGTCGTACAGCCATACAGCGTGGAAACACGTCCTTCGGCACAACTTGCCGACACTGACCAACATGCCCCATCTATACTAGTCCCACCTGCATGTGTTTAGCAATGAAATGCAAATAGACAATACTGGAAACACTTAGAGTCTGTGGGGAGAGAAATGGAGTTAATGTTTCACATCAATCCCCTTTTATCAATTAAAGTCAAAGAGCCACACAGCACTGAAACAAGCCCTTCAGCACAACTCAACCATGCCGACCAAGACACCTCATCTAAGCTGGCCTATATCCCTCGAAACCTTTCATACCCATGCACCAGTCCAAGAGTATTTTAAATGTTGTTATTGAACCTGCCTCAACAACCTGGTTTAGCAGCTCGACCACTTGACCTGCTAAAAATGTTCAACATTTTGCTTTTTTAAGATAATACTAGAGGTGATTAAAATATGAAGCTTGGGTTTCTAAAACATTGCGGTGAGTTGTGGGAACTTTGTGAAAGAGAGAGAAAGAGTCCTGCAGTGGAGGGAAATGTGATGGTTAACATTCACACAGCAAATTGGCTGCTGTTGGGGTGTTGATTGAGGGAAAAATACTTGCCTGGACATCAGAAAGATTCATCAGAGGGGAGAAAGGACCTCTGTTTATCATCTCGTCCAAATCCAGCACTTCTGACAGTTTGGATCCACAGTACTTCACCGAGGAAATAAGTAAAGGAATATGGTGATTGACAGGATTTGAGTTTGAAGCAAGAACTTCAATAGAATTGCATTGTTCCAGTTCATATTAATGGTTCAATGGTATTTTATTGTTTCCTACTTCTGGATACAGTGAAATTCTTTGCCTTGCAAATAATTCACTAAAATCATACGTAGACACAAAATGCTGGAGTAACTCAGTGGGACAGGCAGCATCTCTGGAGGGAAGGAATGGGTGATGGCACCCATTCTTTCTCCAGAGATGCTGCCTGTCCAGCTGAGTTACTCCAACATTTTATGTCTACCCGATTTAAATCAGCATTCTATCCTACACTGAATCATATACATAAGCACAATCATACGTAAGTATAAGAGTACAAGTTCTTCTTTGCCGTTCATTCCTATACCAGTCTCCATCTGCATTCATTGCACCTTTTATTTGCTGTACCTGAAGCTGAAATAACTTCTTAAGCTAACTTGAAAGCCGAAAGGAAACCCGAGTTCCAGCCAGTACAATATTACATCATCCGCTGATTATTTATAAGTAGGTGTGAGACAATAATACAAATGTTCAATTAACTTGTGGAATATTCCCTCTCTTCATATGCAATGGTGTCACATTAGAACAGATTGTAACGCCAGGATTACTTGTATCCCATGGTTTCTTCTGAAATAAAACAACAGTTTTATAATGGTCAATTTACATTGGTTCCACAAACATAATTTTGAAGAAGCATTCTCCATAGACAATTGTTGATATATCTATTTATGGCAAAGATTCATTGTGAGACTTGTATTCACATGAATGGATATTATTTTTCATATCATGCATAATACTTGCTTAATATATTTGTTTAAAGTCTCTTCTGTCACTGTCACCTTCTAATCACAATCAAAACATGAAAATAATCCTTTGAAATTTAAATGATCTTATTTTTCTTTATCATGAAAACGTCTTAATTAAATCATTTTCTGGCTGAACTATCAAAAGATCCTCCTGAGAGGACACAAATTCAATGTGCTCAATTTTTGAATGTATAAATTATAACGGAATATTTGAATTAATAAGTATTTGCAAAAATAATAATTGAATGGTTATGTGGGTAGATTTGGGATCTTGGGTTAAGTCAATAGTAGCTTCATGGTAAATTGACTCAGAAGAAACAAAAAGGTCTCCTTTTGTGGTGTGACGTTCGATAAGCACTTTGAAAAGAATTGTACAGAAATAATTACGCCAGACCAAATATATTTATAAGAAAATTGTTCTTGCCTATCCTTTGTGAAGTCTTAACCATCAGATTGCCGCAGCACATTCCATGTTAGTAATTCAGTTATTAATGATATATATCCGTTATTAATAACAGTTATTAATATCAGTTATGAATTGATTATCAGTAGTATCAACTATTAATAACATAATCCAATCAATAATTACATTTTCACTTAAATAGTTCTGAATTAATGGCAGTGGTTGTGTGGATATGAACATTTTCATCGGAATCATTGCTCTACATCAGTATGTGGTGTTCAGCTCGATTTTGAAAACTTACTGGATGTTTGCAAGCTTATTCCAAACAGCCCCAATGGCGCTATGTTTTTATAAGGTGGGAAGATTTACTATGTCATTCAGAAAGTGCTCCTAGAGAGCAGGAATTATTTCTACATGAATAATGGAAGCACGTGCGTTCTTTTCATATATCATTTAGAATGATTGCAGAATCAAAGATTCCTCCATTGTGTGATCTAAGGGTGACGATTTAGGTGGAATTTTTGTTTATCTGCCTGTCTACATTGGAAAACGGGGACGGTAATAGATTACCAAGGCTGCACTTTAGTGGATACATAATGAGCTAGCTGCAGCCTTCCTCTTAATTGGATCGTTCTTGCAGGCTTGATAATATAAAATATATCAACACTTTGCTGTGCGGAATTGTAAATCTTTGCATAATGTCAGCATGGGCAGCATTTTCTGGTGTATGATTGTAGAAGGGTGAGCATGCAGTGTAATGAAAAATGCTGAATTCCACTGATTGATCTTAATTTCCAAATGCACTCTGTGTGTATATAACAACCTGGGCCCTAGGGTGGCGCTAGTAATTCACCATCTTTCACTCCGTTTCTCCTAGTCCTGTGCACGTTTATGCCTATTCTACTCTAGGGCAAATATTGTCCATTCTACCGTTAATAGAGTTAACAGGGGCGGCACAGTAGAGTAGCTGCCTCATAGCGCCAGAGAACTGGGTTTGATCCTGACTATGGGTGCTGTCCTTATGGAGTTTGTACGTTCTCCCTGAGACCACGTGGGTTTTCTCCGGCTGCTACGGTTTCCTCCCACATCCCAAAGACATGCAGGTTTGTAGGTTAATTGGCCTCTGTGAATTGCGCCTAGTGCATAGGATGCGAAACGGGGATATCATAGAACTAGAGCACGGGTGATCGATGGTCGGCATGGACTCAGTGGGCCGAAGAGTCTGTTTCCACATTGCAGCACTAGACTAAACTAAGCTGAACTAGAATTCATCTGAATTCATTCCGCTATTGTCAGATTGTTGGAAGAATGAACATTACCTTCTTCAAGTGCTGGTGAGCTCACTGAAGACATGCAGTTGCCTTACACATACATCCTCCTTACAAAAGGGAAGGGTTTTTTCTTTAACCTTTGACTTTCATTGATTTAATATCATGACTGGATTACTGTAAGGCAGAGAGCAGTAGACAGCATGACACGTTAAGAAGGCAGCTGTAATTGTTATTATTGCTCTGCTGTGTGTGTAAAGCCATCAGATTGATGTGAGCATGGCAGTATCACTGCTTAAAACCCCATTAATAAACTTACAATCAATAAAGCACATATGGCCAAGTGTGTCTTTTTATTCTTGCCTGCTCAGTTGCAAAGTAGAACATAATAAATAGTGGAAATACCTATTCACTTGTTAGTCTGTTGTTTCTACTTAGTAATTTTATAACAGTTGTTTCATTTACAGTGAAATCATTTCAAGAGTAGATCCATTTAAGAATTAGCAATTGTCCTTGGCATGGGCAAACATTTAGAAATGTTTTAAAGAAAATGAAATGCCAAGAACCTGCTTCTTCTGAGGATCTTCCATTCTCAGAGAAACAAGAGAATGCAGATGCTGGGTTACAAAAAAAGATCCAAAGTGTTGGAGTAACTCAGCGGGTCAGGCAACATCTCTGACGGACATGGATATGTGACGTTTTGGGTCGGGACCCTTCTTCAGACTGACTCTAGTAGGGGGGAGAAATCTGGCAAACCGGTGGAGGTGGGACAAAGCTTGACGAGTGATAGGTGGATACTGGTGAGTGGGGGGGGGGGGGGTGGTTTGATTGTCAGGCTAGATAAAGGCCTTAGTAAAAAGGAAAAAAAGTGTGAGATAAAGAGGGAAGGCATCACTTATCCATGTTCTCCAGAGATGCTGCCTGACCCGCTGAGTTACTCCAACACTCTGTGAAACATCACTTATCCATGTTCTCCACAGATGATGCCTGACCCGCTGAGTTATGCCAGCACACTGTGAGTCGTCACCGATCCATTCTCCAGAGATGCTGCCTGACCCGCTGAGTTACTCCAACACTCTGTGAAATGTCACCTATCCATGTTCTCCAGAGATGCTGCCTGACCCGCTGAGTTACTCTTTGAGGTGCAGTATCATCAGAACCCGCTACCTTCCAAACTCGTGACCAATATTCAACTATGAACGGGATTGTCTGCAAGTTATTTGCCTGTGTAAACACTACAGATCGGGTTCCTTTTTTAAATTGATCTTTATACATGTTTCTAGAGCAGAGTGTCCAGGAATGGAATGATCAGCAGTAAGACGCAGGGTGGCAGAGTGGCGTGGCTGAGAGTGCTGCTGCCCAGGTTCGATCCTGACCTTGGATGCTGTATGTGTGGAATTCCTCCGGGTGCTCCAGTTTCCTACTGCATCCTAAAGATATGTGTGTTTGTAGCTTACTTGGCCACTAGTGAGTTTAGGGTGTGGGTACAAAAGTGGGATAACGTAGAACTGGTGTGAAGACGTGATCGACAATCACAGTGGACGCAGTGGGCCGAAGGGCCTGTATTCATGCCGCATCTTTCAATCTATCAAGACTGGCCAATTGGCCACATGTCAGTGCCAGGGCACTGAGCAAAGGCCAGAACTGTAATGCTCAAATAGTTGCTGGATAAATAATTTACCAGGAGTTTCCTTGAGGCTGTTTCCACCTTGCTGTGCACCTTCAGCCGTCACGTGGTAGATGTATGCGCAAGAACATGGTGATGTGGGCGGTGAGGTCTCTGAGATGATTCCTGCTACCATGCCAAGTCTAGGTGGGCATTTTAAACCCAGAAAATGAAGTCAGATTGATCATTTCCCTCCAATCATGCTGGGTTCATAATAGTCCTCATTTGTTTTCTACTCAGTTTAGACTTTAGAGATACAGCGTGGAAGCAGGTCATTCAGCCCACTGAGTCTGCACCGATCACCAGGCCTCTCACGCACTAGGAACTATCTACAATTATCAGAAGCCAATTAACCTACAAACCTGTACGTCTTTGGACTGTGGGAGTAAATTGGAGCACCTGGAGAAAGCCACGTGGTCACAGGGAGATCGTACAAACTCCATACAGACATCACCTGTAGTCAGGATCAAACATGGGTCTCTGGCTCTGTAAGGCAACAACTCTACCGATGTACCACCATGTCGCCCTTAATGACACATTTCTATGGAAACTACCTATGTTCCAAGATTATATCACAGGATGCAAGAGCAAACCGTCTTGTCCCACTTCCCTGTCCTCTGCCCATGGACCTCCAAATGATTTACTTAGCCAGTTTGTTTTTGATAGATATAACGGAATCTGCCTCCACTCTCACCCTTTTAAAAAAATCAAAAATATTTATTCAAATATTAAAATAGTATTTACAACACAATAAAACAAAACAGAACCCACCACCAGAGTGCAAGACAAAACAGATATAATAATACTTAGATAAACTATTAAACAACTATATTACAATCCTTGTCCAGGATACATTCAACCCCCAGAAACCCCCCAAGGTGCCAGTGGACAGCACGTAGTCCCTTTCTAGTATCACCCGGGCGTGGACGTAACCCCGGAAAAGGGGCAGGCAGTGTGGCTCGGGCAGAGCCTTCTTCCGCCTGGCGCTGTGACTCGCGGTTGGCCCCATTCTCACCCTTGGCAGTTTATTCCAGATCCGAACCACTCACTGTGTAAAATAAATCTTCACTCTTGGTTCCTTCCCAATCACCTTTATTCTATCTTCTCTAGATTTTGACCACAGCACCAAAGGAACAGATTCCTTACATGTTCAGTCAAAATGTTCCATCTCAAACAGATTTCCTCACAACCTCACCTGTTCCAAGGAAACAAGCCCAGGTGTTCCAATAACCTAATCCACATAACTAATGCATCAAACCTGGAATCACATTGTATAAATCACCAGGGTCTGAAGAAGACCCAGACCCAGACCCGAAATGTCACCCATCCTTTTTCTCCGGAGATGTTCCCTGACCCCCTGAGTTACTCCAGTACTTTGTGTCTATCACCTAGGTAATTCTTTCCTCCAAAATTCTTTCCTCCTTGCACCTCTTGTAAAGTGTAGGCTCAGAACTTAAAAGGGCAGCATGGTGGCGCAGCGGTAGACTTGCTGCCTTATAGCACTAGAGATCTGGGTTTGATTCTGACTACGGGTACTGTCTGTATGGATTTTATACGTTCTCCCCATGGGTGCTCTGGTTGCCTCCCACACTGCAAAGACGTGCAGGTTTGTAGGTTAATTGGCTTTGGTAAAAATTGTAAATTGACCTTAGGGTGTAGGATAATGTTACTTTGCCGGGGTCGCTGGTTATTTTGGACTTGGTGGGCCGAAGGGCCTGATTCTGGACTGTATCTCTAAACTAAACTAAACTGAACTACGCCTAACTGGACACAAAACTCTGGTGGCTGCTGTGCCAATTTCATAAGGGTTTATTTTGATTCTTTTTTCCTTCTTCAATTTTATGCCCCTTTTACTTATGAAGTTAAAATGCTTCCTTAATCACATTCTCAACCCATCCTGTTACTTTCATTGAACCTTGCTCATGTATCCTAGATCTCCTGTTTACCCTTTACAACATTGGCCACTTGTCAATTTTCCATCCAAACCATAGCTCTTTGTGTTTCTCAGTATTAAATATACAGTGCAATCCATCCGCGCATTCCATCGGGCTGTCCAAATCTGCTTGAAGATTATTACTATCAGTTTACTGTGGAAATACATCATGGAAACAGGCCCTTTGGCCCACCAAATCCAGGCCAACCATCGATCACCCGTTCACACTAGTTCTACATCATTTAGACTCAAACTTTGCGCTGTTTTGCACTTGTATTTATTGTTGAATTTAACTTTACTGTACATATACTGTTTAATCTACTGGCTTCATGTGAACAAGGAATTTCATTGCACCCTGGTGTATATGTCAATAAATTAATCTAATTCAATCTCGGCGCTATTACTCTGTTTCCTGTAACTTGGCCAATTTTCAGTCCATGCAGATATAGCACCTTTAATCCATGATGACAAGTCTATTATGCGGCACCTTATCAAATTAGCATTGGGTCACATTTCCCGCTCTATTATTTCATTAAAAAAACCTGTCAACTTAGTTGAATACAATTTGCCTTCAGCAAACCTGTGCAGGTTTTCTCTAACTAATCCACATTTGCCCAACCGACTGCTATTCCTTCGCTGGTTATTATTTCTGGAGCTTTCGGAAGAGTTGCTGCCTTACAGCACCAGAGACCAAGGTTCGATCCTGAAAATTGGTGTTGTTGGTTCAGAGTTTGCACGTTCTCCTGTGACCGCATGGGTTTTCTCCGGGTGCTCCAGTTTCCTCCCACACTCCTAAGACATGCAGGTTTGTCGGATAATTAGCTTCAGTAGAATTGTAAATTGTTCCAAGTGTGTAGGATAGTGTTATTGTGTGGTGATCACTGGTCAGCGCAGACTTGATAGGCTGAAAGGCCAGTTTCCACGCTGTATCTCTACAGTCTAGAGTCTAAAGGAACCTCCATATCATTAATATTTAGCCCATCCAGAATCTCACCTGCACCATTGTTTGATGAGAACCCAGCATCATTTTCTTTCTTGATAAAGAGTTTAATTTGGTACCTCAGCCAAGTCCTCCACAATAAAATATTGGTTTCCATTTTGGTTCTTAGTTAATTTTACCTCCTCTTATATACTCTCTCCTCATCACATGCATGTATAATGTATATGCCCCACAGTGGTGCAGCTAGCTAGTAGAGTTCCTGCCTCACAGCGCCATAAGCCGAGGTTCGCTCTGATCTCGGGTGCTGTCTGTGTGGAGTTTACACGTTCTCGCTGTGACCACATGGGTTTACCCCAGGGCTCGGGTTCCTTCCACATCCCAAAGACGTGCGCTTGTAGGTAAAGTAGCCTCTGTAAATTGCTCCTAGTGTGTGTGGGGAGTGGATGTGAAAGTGGAACATAGAACGAGTGTGAAAGGCTGATCAATGATCAATCAATTGGACTTGGGCCAATGGGCTTGCTGTATCTTTCAATCGATCAACCAATCAATCAATTAATAAATCAATAAACAAGTTCGGTATTCGGACTGCGCATGCCCAGGTCAAAGGTCACTCTGGATAAACATTGCTGGAAACAGTGGAGCTGTGTACATATTTCACCTGTTTTTTCCAGCTTTGACTCTTTCGGGTAAGAAAATACTGCTAAAAGCTAACATAATTTTGTCGTTTTTATTGCTGTATGCTTTGGTGAGTGAGCAAGGTTGGG
This sequence comes from Raja brachyura, assembly GCA_963514005.1. The sequence continues at coordinate 70,066,134 of OY740787.1, read as the reverse complement.
GTACGTGGTGTTGGTCGGGGTTGGGCCTGGGTCTCCGAGCTGCGGGCACTGTTGAGTTGCTTCTGGGCCATCCCCGTCCCCTACTGGGCGTCCCGCCCCTGTCCAGGGGCGGCCGGAGTCTTACGCCGGGCTTGCAGCCAGCGTGGTGGGGGGGGAGGGGGGGGGGGTGGACGCTGGCTCTGGATCCCGGGGGGGCAGTTTCCCAGCGGGCCGGGGGCTGTCGGTTGCGCCTCTCTCTTTGTCCAGGCAGAGTTGAGCTGTGGTTGCGGGGCTTGCGTTGTCGGTGATCTGCAGGGCTTGCGGCATCGGGGACACGGGTTTGATCCTGGCTGCGGACGAAGCACGGGTCTGTGTGCGAGCAACTGCCGGGAATGTCTCTCCGCCGGTCCAGTCTCCGCCCCCATGTTTCCCACTCGCATCTGCCCCCTCTCTCTCGCTGTTACACCCCGCTCACCCGCTACTTGGCACCCCCATTTCTCTAAATATATATTTTTACACATAAATCATGAATAAAGATAAGAATTTGTACACAGTTTATACTGCCATCGCTTTGTTCACTTTTTCTTTATAGCGAGTGACCTTTGACAAATCCCATGATTCCTTGCATTTTTCGGAATACCGAACTCGCTTATTGATAAAGACGACAAACCCTCGGCAACTTGTGGTTGTGGCAGGAAAAGTAATAGCATTTAAGAGTAATGTGGAGAGGTGCTTGAATGAGTAAGGCACAGTAAGTGGGATTAGTATAGGCAGGCATAGAGGTCAGCATGGCTGAGGTGGGCCGAAGTGCCTGTTTCTATGCTGCAGTATCGGCATTGGTATTTGCCTTTAGTTGACCTTATTACTTCAGACACCAACTATCTGCACTCAGCAGGCAATTAGAGTGATAAATAATAATACACTGCAGGTACAAAGAATAAAGCTGCTGATAGTCAATTCTTTCTAAAGTCAAACAGTACGACCAAATGTTTTCATTTCCCATAGCATTTTAACATTGCCATTCAGCTGCTAACACTAATCACATTGCCTCAGGTTCAAATTGTAAATGAACCCTTTGCTGCCACTCGACTTGGCGTGTCAGCTATGTTCACAGCCCAACAAACAAAAGTATGAGGCTCTGATTTCACATGGCGATACACAATAGAACATGGTGTACAGTGAAAACAAAATGTGCAGAACCGCACCGTGGTACACAAGGTGATTTGCAACACCCATTGTATCAGCATGAGACAACACTTATCTAACTATATCATTTAGTAATGGAGCCAGGTGTTCCACGGTGCTTGTGGTACCCTTGGCATTCCTCTGCGGTGGCCCCGAGAGGTCATGCTGGTCTCGTGGTGTGAAAAATGCTAAATTATTAAGACTTCATTTTGATTATGCTTAAATGCTTCTTCCAAGTTCCGTTGTATGGTAATGTGCGGCTGCTTGCTAACCGTGTTGCACTGCGCCGTCTCATTCACAGTCTTACGCAGTAAGACAGGTGTAACTCAGCGGGTCACACAACGTCCCTGGAGAACATGGATCGGCAACGTTTCAGAATGGAACCCTTCTTCAGTCTTTAGAAGGTCTGAAGAAGGATCCTGACCCAGAACGTCACCTGTCCATCCAGTCTGAAGAAGGTTTCCGACCCAAAACGTTATCTATCCCTTTTCTCTTGGGATACTGCCTTTTCTGCTGAGTTACTCCAGCATTTTGTGCCTTTCTTTGGTAAACCAGCATCTGCAGTTCCTTGTTTCTACCGTCTCATTCCCCATTCTTGTAGGAATAAAACAGTCTCTGTCGGCCCATAACCATCCTGACCTCAGATGCTGTCTGTGTGGAGTTTGTACGTTCTCCCTGTGACCGTGTGGGTTTTCTCCCACATTCCAAAGACATGCAGGTTTGTACGTTAATTGGCCTCTGTAAATTGCGCCTAGTGCATAATTGGGATGACATTGAAATAGCGTACGAGGGATCGATGGTTAGAATGGACTCAGTGAGCCGAAGGGCCTGTTTCCACGCTGTACCTCAACTCTAAACTGTCAACATCCAGCCTACAACTGATAAGCAGTAGACAATTTGTGTGGGAAGGAACTGCAGATGCTGGTTTATACTGAAGAAAAGACACAAAATGCTGGAGGAATGCAATGGGTCAGGCAGCATGTCTGGAGAAGAGGAATAGATGACATTTCGAAGATAAACACAAAATGCTTCATCTCTGGAGAGGAATGGGTGACATTTTTGGTCGAGACCCTTCCTTAGATAAGTCAGGGGAGAGGGAACCTGGAGATACGGAAGGGTATAAAGAGAATGTAAGTTGTGAAAAAGACAGATCAAAGCAAAAGATGATCAAGGAAATGTATATTGGTTCATTGATGGGCTTTGGGGAAGTTGACAACGAGGCATACAAACTAAAATTAATCAGGAGGACAGTGAAACTAGTCAGAGAACTAGGGTGGGGGAGAGACGGAGAGAGATGGAAAGCTAAGGTTACTTGAAGTTAGAGAAATCAATGTTCATACCGCTGCGTTGTACGCTACCCAAGCAAAATATGTGGTGCTGTTCCTCCAATTTGCACAGCATCAATCTTACAGTGAAGGAGGCCCAGAACAGGAAGGTCAGTATAGGAATGGGACGGGGAGTTATAGTTACATTTCGTGTCTATCTTAGGTGTAAACGGTATCTACAGTTCCATCCTCCACAGACGACATTTCGGGTCTGTGGATGGGTTCCGACCCAAAACATCACCTATTCCTTTTCTCCAGAGATGCGGCCTGACCTGCAGAGTTACTCCAGCATTTTGTGTCTATCTTAAGTAATAGGTAATGTTCAGGCCAAATAGGTATCATGCAATGACAAAGCCTTTTTCTTTGTTCTTGAACAGAAAGCATTTGCTAGTTCCTCCAACATCAGTACATTGTGGTGGAATGATCATCAAAAAATGGAATTTAACTCTCACAGCGAAATACCTAACAAAGCAAGACTGAATTCTTCTCAGCCCTGATCCCACTATGTCTCTGCACCATCTGTTCGATTCAAGTTGATAATCCGATGGTCTACCCAACAATTGTTTGGATGGGATCAGCTGTAATGATGGTCGAGAGGAAGGACTGATCCATGCGATTGGCACCTTGCTTCACCAGCGCTCTCACACACGTACCAACACAGCGCCATGTCCTTCCCATCATAACCCCCACAAGCGGACAGAGTCTCAGCGCCTCCGCACCCCGTCCTCCAGGAACTTGCAATGGAGTGAGGCCATTCGCCATCCCTTTGGGAATCTCCACCAAAGAAAGTCTGGAAAGAAGTGCAGTGATCCCTGTCAAGGCTCACTGTGAACAGCTGCGTAACACAGGACTCTGTTCGGCAAAGGTTGCTCTCAGGGACAGATGCCAAGATAAACATTAACTATTAACCTAGTAAAAGATGCCCTTTGGTCTGCTAAACTTGCAGGTCTTCCAGTGCAGAGGTCTTTCCAGCACGAATGTTGCAGATTGATGCATTCCCAAGGTCCAAGAGTGTGCTGATGGAATCACTGAAGCTTGGTATTAGTATGAGTATGTACAGTATATCTTTACTATTGTTACCTGTATCGAGATATTTTTTAATATTGTTTTGCACACTATCCATGCAAATCTACCATACCTGAGTACATCAGGTAGTGCAAAGGAGAAAATAAAGAGAGTGTAGAATGTAAAGTGTCAAAGCTACAGCAAGCGCAGATATAAAACCAATGCAATGGCCACAACGACGTAGACTGGGAGATCAGCAAATATGTTTTCAGCACATAAGAAGTCTGCACTAGAGTCCGATAGCACAGGTGGCTTAGTGACGCAACGGTGGAGTTGCTGCCATTCAGCGCCAGTGACTCGGGTTTGATCCTGACTATGGGTGCTGTCTGTATGGAGTTTGCATTTTCTTCCTATGACCATGTGGGTTTCCTCTGGATGCTCCAGTTTCCTCCCACATTCCAAAGATGTGCAGGTTTGTAGGTTGATTGGCATCTGTAAACTGTCCCTAGTGTGTGAGATAGAACTAGTGTACAGGTGATCATTGGTTGGCGCAGATTCGATGGGCCGAAGGGCCCCTTTCCATGCTGTATCTCTAGTGTCCTATGTTCAGAGCTCTTTGTAATTTATTGTTCTCATGAGCAGAGTAACTCAGGTAGGATAATGTTGTATAGTGCACTTGTAAATATTGGGAAGAGTCATAGAGTCTTATAGCACAGAAGCATGCCCAACTCATCCATGCCAACAAAGACGCCCTATCTAAGCTAGTCCCATTTACCTGCAAGATCGACAAAAAGTGCTGGTGTAACTGCGCAGGTCAAGCAGCATCTCTGGGGTGACGTTTTGGGTCTGAATCCTTCTTCAGACACACAGACTGAAGAAGGGTCTCATCCCGAAACGTCACCTATCCTTTTTCTCCAGAGATGCTGCCTGGCCCGCTGACTTACTCCAGCACTTTGTGTCCATCTTTGGTATAAACCAGCACCTGCAGTTCTTTGTTTCTACGTTTCCCCATCTCCCTGCGTTTGGCTCTTATCCTTCTCAACTTTTCCAATCCATGGATATATGCAGTGGAGGCATTGGATACATGCTGGATTTCCTTACCCTCCTGAAGAAGTAGAGGTGTTTTCTTAGCCAGAACAGCAGTGTGGTTGGATTAGGACAACGTGCACATGATACTTATCTGGGGACTTGTAAAACAATTTGTTCAGTTGTTGCAAAGGCTCCATCGAAGAAGGTCACAGTTTGAGGGCTTCCTTCTATTGTACACTGATGGTCTGAAACCTATGGGGAAAAAAATCATCCGAATGCTAGGCATAACATGTTTATAAAGAAATGTTTATTATGCCATGTGATATAAAGTTAATCTTGTAAGTTAGTCACATACTGTACAAAATGAATATAATCTGTCTTGTATTGCATACAGTGACATACTGCATAAACTTATATATTTAAAATTTCTATGAATAAAATATATTTTGAAATAAAACTAGCAAGCAGGATGAGGAGCATTGCAAAAATCCCTCAAGGATAAACACCAACCCGATGTGGACACTATTTCATCCTCTTCACTGGGTTGAAGGTCCAGAATGTTTCTACCTCATGTTATTCTGGGAGCTTCATCTGTCCAATTGTCCAATTGTCCAACTGCCCAGAGGGCATACTATCTGCAGAAGGATCGACGGAGTCAATATTCAAGGGTCAAGAGTGTTTAATTGTCCTTTGTACCGACAGCAGAACAATGAAATATACTTACTGCAGTATAAATATTAATTAGATAACATTTAATAAGCAAAACACAAGGATTCAATAAATCAATAACTACTAATACCACTGCAAAAAAGCCCAACCAAGACAGTCCATAATTTATCGCTTAATTAGTGTTTAGTCGTGTTCCAATGCCCGATGGTTGTTGGGAAGAAGCTGTTCTTGAACCTGGACCTCATGTTTTTTAGACTCCTATGCCTTCCAGTTTTCCACAAATGGGGAATATAATAAATAAATTCTGGTTGCAGCAATTAGGCCACATATTGGCAGTTAAGAATATTAAATATTGAATATTTAAGAGCCTTTGAAACAGCAGTGTGCTACAGTTTGCCAACATATCCATGACTTAGGGGACAGCACAATGGAGCAGTGATAGAGCTGCTGCCTCGCTGTGCCAGACACCCAAGGTCGATCCTCCATCATTTTTTCATTATTATATTGTTGATGTACAGGGATGTTCCTACTCCAAACTTATGCAGATCTCATTGCGACTGACCTGGGCTCACTTAGCTCATCTTTCTCCCAACTTTGCATCTTCCTGGCACAAGGATGGCACAGTGGCGCAGCGATAGAATTGCTGCCTCACTGCGCCAGAGACCAGGGTTCGATCCTGGCTACAGGTACTGTCTGTGAGGAGGTTGTAAGTTCTCCCTGTGACCGTGTGGGCTTTCTCTGTGTGCTCCGACTTCTTCCCACTCTTCAAAGACGTGCAGATTTGTAGGTTAATTGGCTTCTGTAAATTGTCCCTAGGGTGTAGGATAGCGCTAGTGTATGGGGTGATCGCTGGTTTAACCACTACATTGATTTAAACACTGCATCTCTAAATCAAAAACTAAACTAAAATTTCATGGTAGAAAAGGTAGCAGAAATGTATCCAAGATTTGTGCTTCTAACTACTATGAAATGATCCCAGAAGGAAATGGACATGTTTGCATACAAGGAGAGGGCAGGCTGGGCAAAGTTGTGATGCTGGTCATGTAGCAGGCTCTGTTATTAATGTCTCCTTGTTCTATATTTCCATAAGTATTGAAAGTCATCTGCTACCATCTAACATATTATTTCTTTTAATCATTTTAAACACCTCCCATAATGCCCTAAAATCTGCAATGTGCTAATGAAAGTTGTTCCAGTCTTTCTCATCATTCTTCAGAAACAGGTAGCCTGCAGGGAAATATCCAATGCATTACCTCCAAATCCCCCTTTAGTCTAATGCTGTATATCGTCAAGTCATAGTGTCATAGTGATAGTGTTGAAACAGGCCCATCGGTTCACTTTACCCTCACTGGCCAACATGTCACAGCTACACTAGTCTCACCTGTCTGCATTTGGTCCATATCCCTACAAACCTGTCCTATCCATGTGCCTGTCTGAATGTTTCTTAAATGTTGGTCCCTGCCAACATTTCCTGCCTCAACTACCACCTCTGGTAACTTGTTCCATACACTTTGTGTGGAAAAAGTTGCCCCTCAGATTCCTATTACCGAGTACTCTTACTGACAGCATGGAAAGGTATGAAACAGATTCACAACAACATGTGTCTTTACATTTCACGCAAGTTATGATAATATCTTGAATTCCATGAGCTTGTTTATAGCATCATCAACCAAGAGAATTGTTTTTCATATTATCAAAATGCCTCACTTTGCATTTACTGACACTAAATTCCACCTTCCAATTTAGTTCATTTCCCCAGCAACAGGCCCTTCGGCCCACTGTCCATGCCGATCAGCCCGTGCATCCTATCCACGAGGGACAATTTACAATCTTTACCATAGCTGATTAACCTACGAACCTGCACGTCTTTGGGGTGAGCAAGGAAAGCACTTCACCCGGAGAAAGCCCACGCTGTCACAGGGATAACATACTCACTCCGTGCAGACAACACCCTCAGTCAGGATCGATCCTGGGTGCCTGGCACTGTAAGGAAGCAACACCGCCTCTGTGCCGCCAAAAAAAAAATGTTCAAAAAGAATATAGATACCCCTCCTGTTTTGATATTGCTTACAAATGCTACATCATCGAACACGATAGCCCTACACACTCACTGTGGTCTCCATCTAAGTCACTGAATGGAACCACACAGATTTAGGTCTTTGGGACACTGCAGCCCATTTGAAATCATCCTGAAAGAGGTCCTAATACTAAATCTATTTACTTTTAACCAATTATAAAACCAAATTAAAATAGGCCAGGATTTGTTTCTCTGTGTGCTGATGTTGCCTGAATCCTGAAGGAAACTAGATTGGATTGGAGGGTAGCTAATGTTATACCGCTTTTTAAGAAAGGAGAGAGAGAGAAAACAGGGAATTATAGGCCAGTTAGCCTGACATCGGTGGTGGGGAAGATGATGGAGTCAGTTATAAAAGATGAAATAGCGGCACATTTGGATAGCAGTAACAGGATCGGTCCGAGTCAGCATGGATTTACAAAGGGGAAATCATGCTTGACTAATGTTCTGGACTTTTATGAGGATGTAACTAGGAAAATGGACAAGGGAGAGCCAGTGGATGTAGTGTACCTGTACTTTCAGAAAGTCTTTGATGAGATCCCACATAGGAGATCAGTGGGCAAAATTAGAACACATGGTATTGGGGGTAAGGTACTGATATGGATACGAAATTGTTTGGCAGACAGGAAACAAAGAGTAGGGATTAATGGGTCCCTTTCAGAATGGCAGGCAGTGACGTGGGGTACCACAAGGCTCGGTGCTGGGACCGCAGCTATTTATGATATGCATTAAAGATTTACATGAAGGGATTAAAAGTAACATTAGCAAATTTGCAGATGTCACAAAGCTGGGTGGCAATGTAAACTGTGAGGAGGATGCTATGAGAATGCAGGGTGACTTGGACAGGTTGGATGAGTGGGAAGACGCATGGCAGATGCAGTTTAATGTGGATAAATGTGAGGTTATCCACTTTGGTGGCAAGAACAGGAAGGCAGATTATTATCTGAATGGTGTCAAAGTAGGAAAAGAGGAAGTAAAACGAGATCTGGGTGTCCTTGTACATCAGTCACTGAAGTAAGCATGCAGGTACAGCAGGCAGTGAAGAAAGTTAATGGAATGTTGGCCTTCATAACAAGAGGAGTTGAGTATAGGAGCAAAGACGTCGTTCTAAAGTTGTACAGGGCCCTAGTGAGACTACACCTGGATTATTGTGTGCAGTTTTGGTCTCCAAAGTTGAGGAATTACATTCTTCCTATTGAGGGAGTGCAGCGTAGGTTCACGAGGTTAATTCCCTGTATGGCGGGATGTCATATGTTGATAGAATGGAGCGACTGGGCTTGTATTAGGTATGTTACAAAACTTACCTTTAGTGGCACTGCAGTTCTGCCATTCCCCGTGTTCGCGACTTTGGCACCTTTCAGAGGGGGACAGGTTTAAAATGCCGTTTTTCTGCAGACAATTCAAGACGATCCAGCTCAAGGGATTTTGTCGCTAAAGAGAAATCGCTCCGACATTTGTTTTATGAAGGTATTTTTAAACTACGCTAGATCATTTATTAGCAAGAGTAATTTAAAAATCATCTTCTAAAGCCGTGAGCACCGACAACGGGACGGATTTTACGTAGGGGAGAAAAAAAGGTACACCGTTTATTTTTATATAAAAAACGTGGTTCTTATGAAGCATTTAATCACATTTTCATGTTGTGAAAAGGGGACAAAAAAAAACGAACTGGCAGTGTTTTTCCTGCCAACTGTGGGTTAAATTCACCGCAAACTGCAACGTTCTAATCCACCCGCATTCCACTAAAACCCACTTGCAAGTTGATTTAAATGGCCATTAATTTACAGGAATTAAACACTAAATTCCTTCCATTTGGCCTATAAATTCATGAAAATGAGATTTAAAAATCATGTTATATTATTATTGTGTGAATGTTATTTGGACACTTAGGCAATTAAAAAATGTTTATCTTTTCTTAAGAAATGGATCGATGTTTAGATCTAGTAATTGAATTTTGTAATTAGCTACAATTAGGTAATTAACTAATTATATGCTTTAATTTCAGGTCATCCAAGTAAGATTGTTTCATATTTGTTTCAGAATGCTTCAATCTATAATAACTAAAAATTTCATTGAGTTCTCTTAATTTTTAAGAAAGTTATGGGCTTTTGACTGTCCTCGATCACAGCTTTTGAGTTAAGTCAATGGAAAGGCAATGGGGAACAAGATGCTATTTTCCGAGTATGAAAATGGCTATATTCAGTTTTACTACTGAAGATACGGAAGTGAATTAGGTGTCAAATTAAACTTCTTTTTATGCTTTATCTGATGGGATAAATTGCAGAATTGATTTTTAAAATCTCAAAATTTTATAACATTGCTACTTGTATTCATTGGAATTTAGGATGAGAGGAGATCTTTAGAAGGATGAGAGGGGATCATATAAGATTATTAAGGGAGTGGACACTCAAGAGGCAGGAAACATGTTCCCGATGTGGGGGAGTCCAGAACGGGGGGCCACAGTTTAAGAATAAGGGGTAAGCCATTTAGAACGGAGATGAGGAAACATTTTTTCACCCAGAGAGTTGTGAATCTGTGGAATTCTCTGCCTCAGGAGGCAGTGGAGGCCGATTCTCTGGATGCTTTCAAGAGAGAGTTAGGTAGAGCTCTTAAAGATGGGGAAGCTGTGCTAACGACAGAGATACAAGGATGCGAACGGTGGAACCAGTGCGACAATTGAAATTAATCTGAAATTTGCAGTAGGTTCTCTGAAATATTTTCTCTTTTTCGATCTGCAAAACAATTTTGAAAATCAAAATATTGCAAATGCTGGAAATCTGAAATAAACAAAACAAATACTTGACTGACTTAGCAGGTAAGGCCGATGTGGACACAAGGAGCTGCTGGAGTGTCTCAGCGGGTCAGGCAGCATCTCTGGAGAACATGGATGGGCAACGTTTCAGGCCGAGACTTTGAAAGAGATATAGAGTTAACCTTTCAGGCCAAGGACCCTTGTCAGTTCCAACTTTTGTATTCAAATTTCTTAGTTGTTTCACCTTCCATTGACCTTACAGCTATCTGCCCTCTAGTTATTTCCTTTAAAGAGATCCCCTGTGTGGTTCTGCACTCACTAACGCATGGTAACATAGTCAGAGAGTCATTGAATCATGTATCATTGAAACAAACCCTTTGGGCCAACTTTCCCATGTTGACCAAGATGCCGCATCTATGCCAGTACTTGCCCTCAGAATCCGAGTATTTGTCCTATTGGTGATAGGCATTTCTCCTTTATTTGGCTTATTTCATCTAAAATTATTCTTTTGTTCACCATATTATCTGTTAGCTCACACTCAATTAGTTCAGGATCTGTCATATTAAAAATGTAGAATGGAACTGCAGATTCTGGTTCACACCGAAGATAGACACAAAATGCTGGAATAAATAAGGTCGAGCAGCACCTCTGGAGAAAAGGAATAGGTGACGTTTCGAGTCAAGACCTTTCTTCAGTCAAGAACTACTATATTCAGCACTCTGGTATCTCTCTCTTTGCTCTACTTTTTATACCTGTGTTTGGCTTGATCGTTTTCATGTAAAGTATTACGGTATATGATTTGATTGGAAAGCAATCACTGTACCTCGGTGCACGTGTCCATAATAAACCTAAACCTTAACTTAAAGGATTTGTCACTTCAATGACCTGTGCTGTAACCTCTCACCCAAAGTCAGAATATTCACATTTTGCAGTCCATAGTCTCAGACAGCTGCAGTATCAACCGATTGCTTCCTCGTGCCTCATGCAATGGAACAATGTTATCTCAGATACTACTTTCTGCTGTGGAGTATAATATGCATTGATGTGTGAGTAAGAAGGAACTGCAGATGCTGGTTTACACCAAAATGGCCACAAAATGCTGGAGTAACTCAACGGGCCAGGCAGCATCTCTGGAGAAAAGGAATAGGTGATGTCTTGGGTTGATTCTCAGGTTAGGCATTTACACGAGTTCAGTACAGGTAACCCAAAACTACTGAACATTACAATTTATTTTAAAAGATAATTTCAACATTGACCGTCTCGCAGATTTGGAATTATCTGAGGATTATTATCTCCTTGGCTTCTTCAGGGCAAACTGTCTCAGTTACAGACAAATCTGCAAGAATTCCTACACTGGGTCAAAAATGGCAACCAAAGTTACTTTGAGTCAATAATCACACAAGCGAAGTGTTCAAATCTCAATCCTCCATTCTTGTTACCAGCATTAACTCTGATTCTAAGCCTTGTGTTGGTGATCAATTATCAGACTCATTGCTGAACATGAGTTCCTGGTGAGTTCTTAATTGAATGAATGATAATCTATTGTTGTATGATCCTAGGTACAATTATTCCCTTATCATGTATCTTTACACTGTAAATAGACACATAGAACCATAGAAATTAGGTGCAGGAGTAGGCCATTCAACCCTTCGAGCCTGCACCCCCATTCAATATGATCATGGCTGATCATCCAACTCAGTATTCCGTACTTGCCTTCTTTCCATACCCTCTGATCCCCTTAGCCACAAGGGCCACATCTAACTCCCTCTTAAATATAGCCAATGAACTGGCCTCAACTACCCTCTGTGGCAGAGAGTTCCAGAGACCCACCACTCTGTGTGTGAAAAAAGTCCTTCTCATCTCGGTCCTAAAGGATTTCCCCCTTATCCTTAAGCTGTGACCCCTTGTCCTGGACCTCCCCAACATCGGGAACAATCTTCCTGCATCTAGCCTGTCCAACCCCTTAAGAATTTTGTAAGTTTCTATAAGATCCACTCTCAATCTCCTAAATTCTAGAGGGTATACACCGAGTCTATCCAGTCTTTCTTCATAAGACAGTCCTGACATCCCAGGAATCAGTCTGGTGAACCTTCTCTGCACTCCCTCTATGGCAATAATGTCCTTCCTCAGATTTGGAGACCAGAATGGCTCACTTGTAAACATGTATTGTGTTTCCGCTGACTGGATACCTTGTAACAAAAGGTACACGTGGCAATAAACTAAACTATACTAAACTACAGTGAAATTCTTTGTTTTGCATACAATCTGCCATGCCAAAATACAGAGTTCATGTTCACAACTGTAGGCAATATTAAAAATAAAAATGCAGTATTCTTAAGCAGCAAATGTATGATCATAGTATCACAATAACAAACAACAACACAGCCAGCCTGCTAGTTACGCAAGGGTATCATTCCTGAGAATTATCTTTAAGATGATATCGCCATAAGTCAGACACATCCCTTTTTATAGTTACCAGTATCATATTGTTCTACATATACTTGATTTGGTGCCTTCATTTGACTCGAACACCATCAATAATTAAAATAAAGGAACATATGCCATATCTGGACATGAATGAATGCCATGAAACATTACAAAAAATTATGATGATGATTATTATTATTATTATTATTATTATTATTATTATTATTATTATCTTGAAAAATACTTTAAAAACGCATGGGACAATTTGAGTTGGCAGATTTCCGTAAGTCAGGCCACTCGTAACCCGTTGCACAATCGCATTCCTTTCCAAGGACCTGACTCCTTGTTTCCACCACCCACACAGAGCGCTGTCTGAGTGAAATTCACACGATGCAAAGCCAATGTGATACAGGCACACCCCACGATGAACAGAAAGTTTGGCGTTGTAATTAAGACGGTGAAAGCACAGTGTACGGGAAGGGTCACTTAAGTCCTTTAAAAGAGAGGGGGGAGAAGGGGGGAGAAGGGGGGAGAACGGGAAGACAGGGTGGGGAGAAAGAGTGGAGACAACTTTTAAGAAACCAGAGATACACGGCTGTGAAGCTCGGCGGACATTAACATTACCGGTCGGTTATCCTTGGTTCTGATAACTGCTGTTTACATTTTTTTTCCCCAATGAGCCAATGAAATTCACGGGTCAGCACCGGCGACAACCTACGAGAACCTACGACAACCTGCAACCTCCTGGTGACCCACTACCACTGCGCCTACGGCACGAGAATTCTTGCTACTCTCCATAGCGGCTTCATTCTGGTCACCGCTAACTTTTCAATGTGTTGAAAAATTAGCGGCGACCAGAATTAAGCCAAGACTAGTTCCGTGAATGCGGGAACTACTCACGGCTATGAAGACGACTCCCCGGCAACCACCCGTGAACATGTGGCGACCATGTGGCGACTGCAAAGTCTCCTGTAGTCGCCTAAAAAGTCGCCTAAGTAGGACAGGCCCATTAGGCAGAGGTATCTCCTAGGTCCAACCACCATATTGCAGGAATTTAGCTTAGAGGTACAATGTGGAAACAGGCCCTCTGGCCCACCGAGTCCGTACTGATCAATGATCACCCGCACACTAGTTCTGTCCGACAAACTAGGGGCAATTTTACTGAAGCCAATTAAGCTACAAACCTGCATGTCTTTGGAGCGTGGGAGGAAACTGGAGCACCCAGAGAAAACCCATGTAGTCACAGGGAGAATGTGCAAACCCTGTACGGACAGTACCCATTGTCAGTATTTAACCCAGGTCTCCAGCGCTGTAAGGCTGTAGTTCGACCGCTGCGCCACTGTGCCATCCCTAAATGGCAAGGATGTTCCATTCTGCGTAGTCATGTTTACTACATTTCGCTTTAAGATTTGTAGCTCCAACACAATACTACGCCTACGCAATATCAGGGCTGACAACTGGTCAACCCCACTGCACCCTGTTGCCACTCTCATCAAAGTCTCGCTCCGGATCTCCTTCACCTCATCTTGCTGCATACCACTTTGCTCCATGCCTCAGCTAGAGTTCTTGCCTTGCCCTCGTTTCCAGGTACTCACTAGTTCCAGCTGCCCTGCCAGCCCAAACATTCCTGGTTGTTGACCCACCATCCATTAATTAACATTTAACTGGCAACTGACCACCCGCAAGACAGCAAAAGGCCAATGATAATCAGAGTCTTCCTCCACAAACCCTCCGCCACCATCTCCCCCCCCCCCCATCCTTCCTCTCTCTTTTGTACCCTACCTAAACTCACACCTATTTCCTTCCCTTCCACCGACATCCCTTCCTCTGATTTCATAATCTGTAACTCTTTAATCCTTCTGTCTCACACCTTCTGTCTTTTCATCTCTGGCCTTAGGCCAACCACCTGTCCATCTAACCTCCCTCCCCCCCCCCCCCCCCCCCACCTGCAGTTGCATGGTAGAAAGTATTCTTACGGGATGCATCTCAGCATTGGATAGCAACTGCTTAGCTCTTGTCTGCCTTAATCTGCAGAGAGCTGGGCACACAACCCAGTTCAAAGAGGCTCCTCACTTCCTTTCATCCAGTCCATCTTCATGGCGCGTTTCCTCAGTCTTGGTAAGGATGCCTGCCACAGTGGCCATTTCTTTTTTCTCTCTTCTACCTTCAGGGAGAAGATACAAGAGCTTGGCAGCTGAGATGTTCAGACTTAAGAACAGCTTCTTCCCTTCTGCTATTGCTTTTTTTCCGTCCCCCATTGACAGCAGAAGTATTGCAATGTTCTCTTATTCTTAACTACAGTGTTATAGTATTATAACACTATTGTTACAGAGAAAAAGCCCAAGGTGTGCAATGAGGTAAGTAGGAAGATCAGGACTGCACCCGAGCATATGGAGGGAGAAGCATTCAGTACTCACAACAGCGGGGCAGAGGAAGTTGCTGAATCTGGTGGTACATGCTTTCAAGCTTTTGCATGAAGGGAGAGGGAAGCAGATGGAATGACCAAGATGATAAAGGTCTTTGATGTGCTAAAGCAGGGTGATGTGTTGATGGAGTCCATGATCAGAAGGATGTTCCTTGTGACAGACTGCGCCACATCCACAGAAGCCTAGGTGTAAGGTGAGAGGGGAAAGATTTAAAGGGGACCTGTGGGGCAAGTTCTTCACACGGAGATGGGTACATGGAACAAGCTGTAGATGAAGCGGTTGTGGGTTACACAAAAAGCTGGAGAAACTCAGCGGGTGCAGCAGCATCTAAGGAGCGAAGGAGATAGGCGACGTTTCGGGTCGAGACCCTTCTTCAGCTGAAGCGGTTGTGGTGGGTACATTTACAACATTTAAAAGACATTTGGACAGCTCAATGGATATGTAAGGGTTGCTGGGTGATGGGCCAAACATTGGCAAATGCTAACAGATAGGCTCCTAGGTCAACATGGACAAATTGGACTGAAGGACCTGTTTTCATGCTGTACAAATCTATGATTCTATAAGTATAGCAGAAGGTCTTTCATCACAGATCTTCCTTTATTTCAGACTTTAGACTTCAGAGATACAGCACGGAAATAGGCCCTTTGACCCAGCGAGTCCGTGCTGACCAGCTGTACAAGGGACAATTTACAATTTTGCCAAAGCCAATTAGCCTACAAACCTGGGGTTACACAAAAAGCTGGAGAAACTCAGCGGTGCAGCAGCATCTAAGGAGTGAAGGAGATAGGTGACGTATCGGGTCGAGACCCTTCTTCCTACAACTTTTCCTCAGCCTACAAACCTGTATAGATTTGGAGTGTGAGAGGAAACTGGAGCACCTGGAGAAAACCCATGTGGTCACAGGGGGAAGCATACAAACTCTGTGCAGACAGCAACTATAGTCAGGACCGAACCTGGGTCTCTGGCGCTGTAAGGCAGCAACTCTAGCGTTGCACCACTTTCCCCACCACTCCCAATTCTCTTGAGCGTGCCTGCTTTTCTCCTTTCCTCCTGTAGATAAGATCATTAACTTTATTTCTAATTCCCTAATTTTACTTGACTTGCTGAGTATATATCATTCTTTCTGGTTTTTGGTCGATGCAGTACATTGTTCCTGGTTTCATTTTACTTTTAGAGAATGACTTTAAATTAAATCAGTTAAAATGCTTTTATTTCAGCAACTATTTTTAAATTATTTCCATGCCATCTTTGTGATCCTCTGTACCAAAATGCTCCTTTACAGTGTAGATTAGGAACTTCCATGGAGCTTCTGCCAGTAATGAATGGAATCAAAGAGGTGTACAGAATATATCCTTTTAATTCCCTCCTTCGTCCATAACAATCTATGGGCCAACACTCTGATGGACCAATGCAGAACCAAGTGAGTTCATGCAAGGAGGGATGAGGGTTAAATCAAGAATTGACAGATACATTTGTTCAAAAGTCATACTAAAGAGTTTGCACATTCTCCCTGTGACTACGTAGGTTTCTTCCATGTGCTCTGGTTTTCTACCACATCCCGAAGATGTGCGGGTTTGTAGATTAATTTGCTTCTGTAAATCACCCTGAGTGCGTAGGGAGTGGATATGAAAGTGGGATAACATAGAACTAGCGTGAACGGGTGATCAATGGTCAGCGTGGAGTCGGTGGTTTGAAGGGTCTGTTTCCATGCAGCATCTTTCAATCAATATGTCTTCCAATTTGCCAACTGTTAATCTTTAACAAACCTGGCTAAAGTTTACAGAATCAGAAAGTCAATCCCTCCCTTAGCTTCTGAAACACTTATGTGTATTGACCTTACTGTTCATTTACACTTAATTTGCAAGCCTTGAAAATGGTCTGATTTCTCAAATAAACTTGGGTCTTGGTGTCTTTATTCTGCTGAGACTCATTCAAGTGTATAGTACCGATAGGCTCTGGATCACTAAACATTTTGAAGATGTGGTCACTAAACAGTAGAGAACTTAAAGTCTACGAACCAGCCCTTAATTACTTAAGAAACAAAGCAAACAGTTTAAATGTAACCCGATGAGAGCATTCTGTTCTCAGCAAGGTGCCAGACTAGGAGAAATCAGCTTCAAGGTTTGCTGGAAAAGCTTAAAGTCGACTATTCAACAAGTAACCCTGGTCTGTTATGCTTCATATACACTCTCTCAACTAATGATAGTGTTATGAATAACCCTATAGAAGTAATACCTAAGAAACTAATCATGGATCCATTCCAGGTGCTCAATATACACAATGCTTGGTCTGAGAAGAAAAACTATTTGCAATGACTAATATACTGGGCATATCACTAATTATATTTCCAACTGAGTACTGCAAGCTGATGCCCTTTCTCCCCTCAAATAAATGAAACTCTTTTTACAGATTTCATATCTTCTCTCGTTGCATTCACAAATATAGAAATGGTCTTCAATTGTAGGCTTTATGTTCGTTTGGTGGCATTTCATGCAAAAAAAAAATCGTTATTGAGTAACTGAGTTTGTACGTGTTAATGGATAATGATGCAGTTAAACTACAACCCATCAAAATATATTAAAATCGTCCATTCTTGGTGCATGGTTGTACACAATCATCAGCAATGGCTGCCTCGCCCACAGTCTGTCTGTCCCTTCCTTCATTGTGTATGTTTTGTATGTGTTAAATGTATGTTTTTAGTGTTCTTTAGCTTGTTTTGTGTGGTGGGGTGAGGGGGGGTAGTTGGTGGAAACGTATTCTAGTCTCTTACCTTGACGGAGATGTGTTTTTTTCAGGATCATATCTCCGTCCGCACTGCGGCCTAACATCGTGGACTTGCCGGCCTTTGCTGGAGATCGACTGGGAGCTCCATCGCGGGAGCCTGCGGGCTTAACATCACGGAGTTCGCGATCCCCGTCGGAGAGTCGTCTTTGGAGCTCCAACCCGTGGGAGGCTGTGATACTTTAACATCACGGAGACCGACATCGGGGACTCCAAGCCGCAGGAGGTTTGACCGCCCCGACGGGGGCTTCGACCGCCGGCTGCGGGTGGATCAACTGCCCCGACCGTGGGAGAATAAAGAGGAACGAGATTGGACTTTATTACCTTCTATTACAGTGAGGAACGTGGGAGATCCACTGTGGTGGATGTTTATGTTAACTTTTATGTAGTTGTGTGCCTTGTTGCTTTTTTTTGTATGGCTGTATGGTAACCTGAATTTCATGCACCTTAATTGGTACGTGTGACAATAAACTGACCTTTAAACCTTGAAACCTTGAAACCTTGAAATGACCACAGTCAATGCGAACAATGGTAGGATTTCTTACCTCCCCTCTACTTTCAGTCTGAAGAAGGGTCCCGACCTGAAACAGCACCCATTCCTTTCCTCCAGAAATGCTGCCTGACCCATTGAGTTACTGGTCCCAGAACTTTGTGTCCATCTTCAGTGAAATTTTGATGTTTCTGATCCCATCGTGAGTACTCACCTCCCCACCATCGAAGGGGTCCACAGGAATCGCTGCATCAAAAAGGCAGCCAGAATTATCAGACACCAACACCAGCCTGGCCACACTCTCACTTCACTCCTGCTATCGGGAAGAAGGTTTAGAAGCCTGAAAACGGTGATGTCCAGGTTCAGAAGCAGCTTCTTCCCAACAACCATCAGGATATTAAACATGACAAACTCCAACTAAGCTCCGAACTGCATAGACGTAGGGGCATTGGTAAGTCTTTGCACTTTCATTATTCTTTTTTTTAGTATACTAAACTTCTTTTTTGTTTATTATGGTGTTTACAGAGTATTTATTATGTTTACATATCTGTTGTGCTGCTGCAAGTAAGAATTTTGTTGTCCCGTTTCTGGAAATATGACAATAAAACACTCTTGACTCTCTTGACTCTTGTTTGAAACCTTGGATTTTAATAATCACACAATTCTACTATATGAATATGTGTTACAAGAAATATTGATGAAGTCCTGTCTTACTGTGAGAGGCACCATCCCTTTCTCTAAGACTATTTAATGGCTGTATGAAATGCAAAAGAGGCAGGTTTATAAAAACACATCACGTTATGAATAATAATATCTTACACAAAGTAAAATCACTACTTCTCAAGTGATGGTTATACAAAATGCCTATAAGCCATTTAAGATAAGACAAAGAAAATCTTGTGTTTATGCAACATCTTGCTCAACCTCAGAACACCGTTAAACACATTATAGCATTTTTACTTTTGAACTATAATCAACATTGTAAAGTTGGCATTATCTCAGGCAACCTGTGAACAGTAAGTGTGTTTAACTGACAGTAGAACGAAGAACAGTACTGTACAAGGTCGGTGGGGGCGCTGCGAGTCGGCTGCCCTGTCAGCAGCGTGTTCGTTATTTTGACTTTTTTGGGGTTTTTGGGTGTGTCTAATGTAGCTTAGGTGTCTCTTGGTGTGTCTTGTGTGGGGGAAAGGGGGAACCGCTTTTGGTTGCCCCCTTGACGGAGAGGCGACTTTTTCCATGTCGCCTCCCTCACGGCCTAACAGCTTGGATTGGAGCGGCCTTTCCCGGAGTCGGGCCCAGAGCATCAGCAGCAGGCGCAGCGTGGACTTTTCCATCACGGAGCGGGCGAAACCTTGCTGGGGGTCGCCAGAGAGGAGTGCTCCGATCGCTGGCCTGGTGACTTTGGCATCATGGGGCTGTGGTCTGCGGAGCTTCTAGCCGCGGGATCGCCAGAGAAGGGCTCCGACCGCCGGCCTGCGGCCTATAACAACCTGAAGCCATGGTCTCCAGTAGGAAAGTGCTGATTCGGGACCTCCAAGCCACGGAGTGTGCTTTTTTAAAATTTTATTTTTTTATTTTTTGTTAGAAGTACAGTAGTGTGGTACCTAAGTACCTAATACATACATACACATTACCATTCTTGTACAACTTTGTGTTTTTAATTTAATAATAAAAGAACAGTGAAAGAAAAAGGGAAATAAAGTGTCAAAATAGATGGACAAGCAAGTAGAAACAGATAGCGAAAGAGATAGAGAGCAGAGATAAAAAGCTAAGAAGATTGAGAGAAAAAGAGAAAGTAGAGAGAAAATAAATTAGGAGAGATCTACCTATTTTGTATCTTTACCCATCCGTCACCCGGTTCTGAACCATTTAATTTCTAAGGTTATGTTATGTTGCACCATATGCTTGTAAAAAGTCGATAAAAGGAGACCAAGTCTTTAAGAATTGGTCTACTTTGCCTAGTAGGAGGAATTCCATTTCTTCAAGATGTAGCGTTTCCGACATAGTTGAAATCCACATTTTGAACGTTGGCGTGGTTGCGTTTTTCCAGAATTTGAGTATACGTTTGTTTGCTGTTATTAAACTATAATTAAGAAGAGCTTCTTGGAATGTAGTTAATTTACTTCCCTCTTCCATTGATCCAAAGATAATCAGTTCTGTATTGAGGTTCAAATTTGTGTTAAATAGTTTTGTGTTAAATAGAGTGTTCTTGACCGTCCCGACGTCGGAGTTTTGATCATCCCGACGAGCGGGCTTGTATATTGGGCCATCCGTAGCGATGACTACGGAGGGTTTATGGCCCTGACCACGGGTGAACAAGGAGGAGGATTGGTTGAACTTTGTTGCCTTCCACCACAGTGAAGAAAGCTGTGGTGGATGTTTGTGTTAAATCTTATTGTGTATTGTGTGTTCTTTTTAAGTGCATTGCTGCTGGCAAATTCATTTCACTGCACCTTCATGTACATGTGATAAATAAAATTGACTTTGACTTTGACTTTGAACAGCTTTTGGCCACAATATCGGTGCCGAACACGATACTAAGTTAAACCAATCTCCTCTGCCTGCACATGATCCATATCCCTATATTCTCTGCATTTGCCTGTTCCTATGCTAAAGTCTCTTAAATGCCACCACCATATCTGTCTCCACCTCTACCCCTGGCATTGCGTTTCAGACACCCATCACTGGTTAAAAACCTTGCCCTGCATAAGGTCATGTGGTCATAAATGATAAGGGTAGAATTAGGCCATTTGGCCATTCAAGTCTACTCCACCATTCAACCATGGCCGATCTATCTCTCCCTCCTAACCCTATTCTTCTGCCTTGACCCCATAACCTCTGACACCTGTACTGATCAAGAAGCTATCTATCTCTGTCTTATAAGTATCCACTGACTTGGCCTCCTCAGCCTTCTATGGCAAAGAAATCCACAGATTCACCACCCTCTGACTAAAGAAATTTCTCCTCATCTGCTTCCTAAAAGAATGTCCTTTAATTCTGAGGCTATGACCTCTGGTCTTAGACTCTCCCACTGGTGGAAACATCCTCTCCACACCCACTCTATCCAAGCCTTTCTCTATTCTCCTTTGAACATCTCCTTTAAACGTTGTCTCTCTCACCTTAAAGCTACGTACTTCAGTTCAGTTTAGTTCAGTTTAGTTTAGTTTAGAGATACAGCATGGAAACAGGCCCATCGGCCCACCAAGTCCACACCGACCAGCGATCACCCTGGACACAAGTACTATCCCACACACTAGGGGCAATTTACAATTTTTACTAATGTGAATTAACCTACAAACCTGGGAGAAAACCTGAAGACCTGGGGAAAATCCACGTGGTCATAATGACAAACTCTGTACAGACAGCACGCTTGGTCAGGATCGAACCCGGGTCTCTGGTTCTGTAAGATACATAGATACATAGACAATAGGTGCAGGAGTAGGCCATTCGGCCCTTCAGGCCAGCACAGCCATTCAATGTGATCATGGCTGATCATCCACAATCAGTACCCCGTTCCAGCCTTCTCCCCGTACCACTTGATTCCGCTAGCCCTAAAAGCTCTATCTAACTCTCTTTTGAATGCATCCAGTGAATCGGTCTCCACTGTGGCAGAGAATCCCACAAATTCACAGCTCTATGTGTGAAAAGATTTTTCCTTTGAGATAAGGCTAATGGCTTACCCCTTATTCTTAAACTGTGGCCCCCTGGTTCTGGACTTCCCCCAACATCGGGAACATATTTCCAGCATCTCGCTTGTCCAATCCCTTAATAATTTTATTTTTTTCTATAAGATCCCCTCTCATCCTTCTAAATTCCAGTGAATACAAGCCCAGTCGCTCCATTCTTTCATCCAAAGACAGTCCCGCCAACCCAGATTCAGATTCAGATTCAGATCAGATTCAGATTCAATTTTAATTGTCATTGTCAGTGTACAGTACAGAGACAACGAAATGCATTTAGCATCTCCCTGGAAGAGTGACACAGCAAATGATTTGGATAAATAACAATAAGTGTCCGGGGGGGGGGGTGATTGGCAGTCACCGAGGTACGTTGTTGAGTAGCGTGACAGCCGCCGGAAAGAAGCTGTTCCTGGACCTGCTGGTTCGGCAACGGAGAGACCTGTAGCGCCTCCCGGATGGTAGGAGGGTAAACAGTCCATGGTTGGGGCGAGAGAGGTCCTTGGCGATGCTGAGCGCCCTCCGCAGACAACGCTTGCTTTGGACAGACTCAATGGAGGGGAGCGAGGAACCGGTGATGCGTTGGGCAATTTTCACCACCCTCTGCAATGCTTTCCGGTCGGAGACAGAGCAGTTGCCATACCAAACTGTGATGCAGTTGGTAAGGATGCTCTCGATGGTGCAGCGGTAGAAGTTCACCAGGATCTGAGGAGACAGATGGACCTTCTTCAGTCTCCTCAGGAAGAAGAGACGCTGGTGAGCCTTCTTGATCAGAGTTGAGGTATTGTGGGTCCAAGAGAGGTCGTCGGAGAGGTTGACTCTCTTAACCCGGGGATTAACCTTGTGAACTTACGCTGCAACTCTACCACTGCACCACTGTGCCACTTTGACTTTGCCACTTTGTCTCTGACATTTCAAACCTGGGGAAAAGATTCTGACTGTCTATCCTATCAATGCCTCTAATAATTTAAAAAACTTCTAACAGGTCTTCCCTCAGCCTCCGATGCTCTGGAGAAAACAATCCAATTTTGTCCAACCTCTCATAGCTAATATCTTCTAATCTTATCAGTAGCCTGGTAAACCTCTTCTGCACCCTCTCCAAAGCCACATCCTTCCTGTAATAGGGTGACCAGATTTGCATACAATATCGATCCCGCACTAAATGTGGACCATTCATAAGTTCATAAGTTTTAGGAGCAGAATTAGGCCATTCTACTCCACCATTCAATCATGACTGATCTATCTTTCCCTCTCAACCCCATTCTGCTCCCTTCTCCCCATAACCCCTGATACCTGTACTAATCTAGAATTTATCAATCTCGGCCTTAATCATATCCATTGACGACATCCACAGACTCCTCTGGCAATAGATTCCACAGATTCACCACCCTCTGACTAAATAAATTCCTCCTCATCTCCTTTCTAAAGGTACATCCTTTTATTCTGAGGCTGTGGCCTCTGGTCCTAGACTCTCCCACTAGTGCAAATGTCTTCTCCACATCCACTCTGTCCAGGTTTTTCACTATTGGAAGGATAGGACCATCGAGGATATCTCTCCTACTTTAGGACAGCAGAAATTGTATGCCCATCTGAAAATGTTCAAGAGGCCTCAGTTAACTTTGCAATAAACAGACTGTGTGTGTAATCCAAGAATGTGAACCTAGATTCCTTCTCTCCAGAGAGGCTGCCTGTCCGCTGAGTTACTCCAGCTTTTTGTGTCTATCGCCAACGTAGATTTTTACATTAATGTCTAGTGTTAGACATGAACACACTACTTCATGACTGTTGTCTGAGCATGGATTGGAAGAGATAACGGGGAAAGTGAGAAACAGCTTGACAGAGCCAGGTTTTCTGGAGTACAATGGAGGCAGCGAGATTTTGAAGTGAATTCCAGAACTTGGTCATTAGGGAGCTAAAGGAATACCTTCCCTTATACTTGGATCTCATTAAATACCAGTCTAGCTCTCGGCTGCCTTTTAATTATGACAAGTGACCTGCACTTGACTAGTCACACATCTAAGCATGTTGTGCCTGCGATTGAAAGCAGCATTAGTGCTGCTTACATTTGGCAGAAAAATTAAAATGATCTTTCTGAATGGTTATAGAGCTATTAAACCCACCCACTGCCCATGAGAAGTACTGATTAACATCCAGCAGAAAATATAACTTTAAAAAAAAGACATTTTACACAGTAATTACCAGAAACCTAAAGAGCAGGGAAGCAATTACTTCCACCCAAAGGGCAGTAATTGATTGTATTGCTTAATCTGTAGAAAGTCACCTGACCTGCATACAGATGACATACTACTTGTCTTCAAAATCTATTATTAGGTTTTACTGACATTATGCATAACAAATGTGACAGATGCGTCTCGCTTCTGAAAATGAACAAGTTTAGTGAGAGGACACAGGTTTAAGATGAGGGGGAAAGATTTAAAAGGAACCCGAGGATAAACTTTTTCACGGAAAGGGTGGTGGGTGTATTGAACGAGCTGCCAGAGGAGGTAGTTGGGGCAGTACTGTTGCAACGTTTAACAAATATTTGGACTGGTACATGGATAGGACAAGTTGTGGGGGATATTGGCCAAACGCAGGCAGGGGTGACTAGTGTAAATCGGTCATGTTGGTCAGTGTGGCCAAGTTGGGCCAAAGGGCCTGTTTCCACTCTGTATGACTATCACTCTAGTCCACACTGAACTTACTGATAGAAAAATGCACATCTGGCATAGATCGTATAGGCAATCAGAACTTTTTTTCCCTAAGGTGGAAATATCAAAGTCTAGAGTGCATAGTTTTAAGGTTAGAATGGCAAAGTTTAAGGGGGATGTGCAGGGCAAGTATTTCACACAGTGTTGGGTACCTGGAATGTACTCCCAGAGGCAGTGGTGGAATTACGTATGATAGCAGTATTTAAGAGGCTTTTAGATAAGCAGATGGATATGGCAGGGAATGGAGAGATATGGATCAAGTGCAGGCAGAAGAGATCAGCTAAACTTGGCATATTGTTAGCATGGACATTGTGAGCCGAAGGTCGTGTCCTATGTGGTACTGTTGGCCTATGTACAATGCTTGTTCAGACAAATAGGCAATAGGCAATAGGTGCAGGAGTAGGCCATTCGGCCCTTCGAGCCAGCACCGCCATTCAATGTGATCATGGCTGATCATCCACAAACAGTACCCCGTTCCTTCTCCCCATATCCCCGACTCCGTTATCTTTAAGAGCCCTATCTCGCTCTCTCTTGAAAGTATCCAGAGAACTGGCCTCCACCGCCCTCTGAGGCAGAAAATGACACAGACCTGCCCGTGTAATGGCAATTTCATATGTTTCCAAAGTCCAACTTGAAATTGCCTTTACTACACTGGCAGGGAGGAATGGAGTTTATGCATTCGACCATAAAAACAAATCTTCCAGTCATTATTTCCAGTTTCATTGATTTTAATTGAAGTTGTAAATACAAAGAAGTGTCTTATACAAATTGTAGCTTTCCATTCTTACTATCTGAACTGGTAAAAACTGTGTCTTCTCTTCCCGTGCCAGCTCCCATCTGATCTGACCACTCCCTGTCGTTTCACTTCAATGTAAGTCATGCCCATCTATGTATCAAAATCCCACCCTTAAACCGCTGTCCTACGGTACGAGTTCATCCCAAGAGTTCTCCGAGTTTGCCCTGATTCGAACTCGGAGATTTACGGTAATGGCCACTCGTCGGTACTCGGGGCTCTCGTGGACATTTTTCAACATGTTGAAAAATCTTCACGAGTCTTCCCGTGCTTGCCTGCCGTTAGCGAGTCTTCCCGAGTACCTGCCGTTAGCGCTAAGAGACGTCCCCGAGCTCCGACGTACCCGCTACGTTCATTCTCCGTGCTTTCCACGAGTTTGATTTTTTTAAAATTCGGGAGAGCTCCTGGAATGAACTCGCACCGTGGGACAGGGCTATTAAGCATACAAAACAATGCGGCTAGAAGTATGCAGACAAAATAATAAAATATGCCAACAGTAACTAGACTACAGCCCTATAGCAGAAGCGTCCACGTCGCGGGGCTGGAAACTGGAAGTATCCTGAACTAATTCTGCTACCACCATCATCTATTACAACAAGTGGTGGCTTCCACTGATTGTCGCCGGAAGCTTGCGTCCTTTTCAGGACGGACCATGACAGTGAGGCCAACATTTGTAACAAGATGGACCCGAAAAGAAGAAGACTAGACTAAGCATGAATGGCTCCTGCAGCCATGAACACGCCAACAACACAGTTCTCTGGATATTTTAATGCTCATTAAGATTCTGCATCTCAATAGAGATTCATTCTACATTTAAGTATAGATTTTACCAAAAACTATCAAGGTTTGTAGGTCTTTTTGGCTGCACCAACCAGTGATCCCTGCACATTAACACTATCACACACACACTGGGGACAATTGACAGTTATACCAAGCCAATTAACAAAAGTTGGCAATTAAGAAAAGACAGGTTTGTAGGTCTTTGGAGTTTGGGAGGAAACTGAAGATCTCAGAGAAAACCCACAGGGAGAACGAACAAACTCCGTACAGACAGCTCCCGTAGTCGGGATCGAACTGGGGTCTCTGGTGCTGCAAGTGTTGCAAGGCAGCCACTCTACCGCTGCGCCACAGTGCCGCTGTATACTCTTTATACGTTGTATACATTTCTGTCTTAAGTTTGTTAATTTTAACACAACTTGGTGTTTTGAGGCCTGTGTTCATTTTTTAGTGGTAAGTAATTTTTACATTGATATAGGAAAGTGTACGCTTACGTTAATACTGTAGCAAAGTGTTTTCAGTATAAGGACTGAATCCAATAACTTTTAAATTAATTTTAAGTTCAAGTTCTTGTGTACCTTGTTGTGTGTTATGACTGTTGGCAGACCAATATCCCTCTGGGATGAATAAAGGTCTATCGTATCGTATTGCATCGTACTTCCAATCCTTTGGGAGCCTCAATTCAACCTCAGCCTCTCCCCCCAGCCGGAACTTGCGGAAGGAGACACATGAGTCTGCAGATGCTGGAATCTTGAGCAAAAATACGAAGTCATAGAGTGTTGAAACAGGCTCAACATGTCCACACTGATCAACATGCCCCATCTAAACTAGTCCCACCTGCCTGCGGTTGGCCCATATCCCTCTAAACCTATTCTTTCAATCTACCTGTCCAGATGTTTTTGAACCATGGTGATAGTGTCTGCCTCAACTGCCTCTTCTGGCAGTTGGTTCCATATAAGTGCTGGAGGAACTCAAGAGGGTCTGGCAGCATAGGTGGAGGGAATGGGCAGATGACATTTCGAGTCGGGACTCATTTGAAAGGTGCTGATCCGAAACGTCGCCTTGTCTGTTTCCCTTCCCAAATGTTGCTTTTGTGAGGACGGCGAGAACGAAGAGGGACCAACATGACTCCAATCAGTACTTTAGTAACTCTGTGCCGCCAGAAACGTGGCGACTCTTTTGTGTACTTCGTGCATTTGTGTGCAAACACAAATAATCTCGTTGTATCCTGGTACATGCGACAATAACGTATCATAGAATGATTTAATTAAAAACTTGATGATATATAAATATATAAACGTGTACCAATTCAATTGCAATGCCATGAACGTTGAATTCTCCGATTTGTAGTAAATAACAACCGCCCACATGCTCTTCTTTCTGTGCCCATCCACCCCAGTGTGCACCTATTTCTCCCGCTATTCCACCCCTTCTCTTTCCACCCATATCCTTCCCTCTGGCTTTACATTTTACTCCTTAACCTGACACCATTTTGTCAATGTTTCACCTCTCGCCTTTGTCAATCGAATACCCAAACAGTCTCCTATCCATTCCCTCCGCAGATACTGCCTGACCCTCGGTCGGAGTTGCTCCAGCTCTTTGTGTTTTGCTAAATATTCCAGCATCTGCGGTGTCTTGTCTCTGCAATACTCAAATCCTCAAAGGAACCACAAGAGACCGTGTACATAGAGATTATGAAGAAAGACATATGAATCTTAAAATATAACTTTTGCAGCGCTTCCTCTTTTTGGATGGTTTGGTTGCAGAAAGGCGTGACACATATTCCCAATCTCAGGCATACAGGAGGCGAGGATTTCAGCATCTGTTTCCTCTGCTCCGAAACCAAGGATACCATGGCTACATTACCGCACAAAATACAAACACGCGGCACGCTAGACAGACATGCTTAGGAAAAAGTGTAGGAAGGAACCGCAGATGCTGGTTTACACCAACACTTACACCGCTGGTAAACACAAAATGCTGGAGTAAAAAAGGTTTTGTGGGATGTGGGCCAAACGCGGGCAGGCCGGACTAGCGTAAATGGGGCATGTTGGCCAGCATGGGCAAGTTGGGCCGAAGGATCTATTTCCGCGGTGTTTGTGATACTTCTGATTGGAAAACGGCCCCTGCTCACTCTCCACGGCAACTGCAAAACAAGGTTTGAAACGAATGATGTTGCTAGAAATCAAATAGGATTTCTTCTGAAAATATAAAATCACCCCCCCCCCCCCTCTTAATGTTAAAGAAGGAACTGCAGATGCTGGAGAATCGGGGATACACAAAAGGCTGGAGAAACTCAGCGGGTGCAGCAGCATCTAAGGAGCGAAGGAGATAGGCGACGTTTCGGGTCGAGATCCTTCTTCAGACTGGTTAGGGCAACCAGTCTGAAGAAGGGTCTCGACCCGAAACGTCGCCCATCTCCTTCGCTCCTTAGATGCTGCTGCACCCGCTAAGTTTCTCCAGCCTTTTATGAACCCCCCTCTTAATATAGCAGCTGCCACGTTTAACCATATAACCATATAACAATTACAGCACGGAAACAGGCCATCTCGGCCCTTCAAGTCCATGCCGAACAACTTTTTTCCCTTAGTCCCACCTGCCTGCACTCATACCATAACCCTCCATACCCTTCTCATGCATATGCCTATCCAATTTATTTTTAAATGATACCAACGAACCTGCCGCCACCACTTCCACTGGAAGCTCATTCCACACCGCTACCACTCTCTGAGTAAAGAAGTTCCCCCTCATGTTACCCCTAAACCTCTGTCCCTTAATTCTAAAGTCATGTCCTCTTGTTTGAATCTTCCCTATTCTCATAGGGAAAAGCTTGTCCACATCAACTCTGTTTATCCCTCTCATCATTTTAAAGACCTCTATCAAGTCACCCCTTAACCTTCTGCGCTCCAGAGAATAAAGACCTAACTTATTCAACCTATCTCTGTAACTTAGCTGTTGAAACCCAGTAAATCTAGTAAATCTCCTCTGTACCCTCTCTATTTTGTTGACATCCTTCCTATAATTGAACGGCACATTTTAGAAAAGAGAACGGTAAAGCGAATTTGTGTAAAGAAATGGGGGCGGAATATGAAATGCTATTTGCAGTGCAAGTCCCATTCCTTTTTACCCGCACGAAACACGAATCTAAGTTGTTTTTCAAGTCTGTAAATTAAGAGTCATCGTTCGCAATAATATAATTTTGCTTCTGACATTTAATGCAAATTTGACTGACTTTAATGCCCCCTCTTCGAAGCTGAATACAGTTTGCTTAAATGCCTCTCTGGAGCGTTCCGTCTCTTTGTTGTGTTGTTTGCACCGTCTTGTCCGCTCGATTTCTGCGGCCGCGTCCAGGTTTAGATGTTTATTGGCGAATCTTCGTAGGCTCATTGTTGGCACGTTCCGGCGCAGTGTGCAACCCGTGCAAAACTTCAGTCACGTCCCAAACTCGGGGGGGGGGGGGGGGGGCGGGGGGGATGATAACGCTTTAAAAAATAGACATGAGCAACTGCAGATGCTGGAATCTTGAGCAAAAACCCCACAAAGTGCCGGAGTGACTCAGCGGGTCAGGCAATATCTATGGAGAACATGGACAGACAGGGGAGGAATGTGTCCGAAGGGGCTGCAGATGCTGGTTCACGCCGAAGATAGACTGGAAAATGCTGGAGTCAAATTCAGCGCGTTAGCTGAGTTCGTCTATTTTATGGACAGGACTGGTGTTTCAATCCGAAATGTCACCCATCCATGTCCTCCAGAGATGCTGCCTTGATCCGCCGAGTTATTTGAGCACTTTGTGTTGCAGCGCTTTCTTTCGATCAGACTATTTTTCACGGATTGCACTGTGGGTTCTTTATCGTGTGTTGACCCGGACGATACCAATTTAATCCATGTCACACTTAGTGTTTGGTGGGTGTGCATGTGACTCTCTAAAGCCCAGAGTTTATCCATCTCTCTCCAGGGTTTGCATTAATCCCCACCATTCCCATTTTGAAAAATCTTCCAGCATACCTCAAGAGTCAAGATGTCATATGTCACAGACAGAACAATGACATTGTGTAAACATTATACACTGTAAACAATGTAATAAACGCGAAAACAGTGCAGTGTGTGTACACATTCACACACACACACAGATATATAAGTATTAAAGAAGGAACTGCAGATGCTGGAGAATCGAGGGTTACACAAAAAGCTGGAGAAACTCAGCGGGTGCAGCAGCATCTAAGGAGTGAAGGAAAGGGTCTGAAGAAGGGTCTCGACCCGAAACGTCGCCTATCTCCTTCGCTCCTTAGATGCTGCTGCACCCGCTGAGTTTCTCCAGCTTTTTGTGTAACCCCAGATATATAAGTATATACACACACCACACATATACGTACAAATTTAAAAAAAAACAATAAAAGTGCGAAAAGACAAAAGCAATGCCCCCAAGTCTATGTAGTTCAGATCTTATTGGCGGTTGTAGTGTTTAATAGCCTGATGGCTGTAGGGAAGAAGCTGTTCCTGAACCTGGCAGGGGTGAAATGGGTGTGAGGCCAGGGTGGTGTGGGTCTCTGATGATGCTACTGCCTATTTGAGGCAGCGACTTCGGTAAATTCCTTCGATGGTGGGGAGTTAGTTTTTTACCAACATACCTACATTTCCCCCTCCCCCCTCTTGATTAATTAAATACAAACTATTTCCTAGAGGCAGTGGTGTCGCCCACATTGCCCAACAAATGACAGATCCCTGAACTAAACCACGCAGACTTTCTGCGGCTAAGCCACACTGTTGGGGACATATCTCTAGATGTGTGTTACGTTCATATTTGATGCCAGCAGGGAGTGCAAGCGGTAAATGGTGGAGGTGGGGGGTTTGGCGTTGGACCCAGAAGGAGATGCTAAATGCCGCTGGGCCAGAGGCCAGCTGTTCATTGCTTGCGGAGGGGGGGAGTCCAGAGGGAGGGAGCGCCGCTCTCTGGAGTAGAACTCAGCACCTGCCCGCCACTGCCGCCGCTCGCCGCTCGCCGCATGATCGATGGGGGCAGAGAGGACCGACTCAGCAAGCACAGGCTCCTACCAGACACTGTTGGACGCACGCCGCCCCAAGTACACATACGCGTTTTTACCCGGTGTTCTTACACCCCCGGCTGATGTTCGATGCTTAGACCTAATATCTGCAGAATAGCAGAGAGATACCGTGCACGCCCTCTCAAAAGCCAGCCAGGGAGGGTGGTAGGGATAGTCTCCTTGTGGAACCGCACTGCAAGAGACTACAGTCTGGCATTGTTTGAAGAAGGGTCTGAACTCGAAACGTCGCCTATTCCTTCTCTCCATAGATGCTGCCTCGCCCGCTGAGTTTCTCCAGCATTTTTGTCTACCTTTAGTTTAACAAACACTTCACTCTGCTTTGTGGCTGTTTGTCACTATTCACTGGTCCTACAGCTCGGTTCTGGTACCCGGCTGGCAGAAGCGACGACCCATAAGCACACCGTCTCGCTAATAACTCGGGGAGGACCACTGTTGGGGGCTATCCGTCGCTGGACACTGGGGGGGGGGGGGGGGCAGGGGGTAGTGGGGGGACGGGACATCACCCTGAGTGGGGAAGGTGCGGGGTATAAGTATATTTCTGTGAACACCACCAAACGCAAAAAAAACATTTTATGTCTACCAGTTTTGTATATATGTTTTGTTCTGATTACAGTTTATTTTTTATTTTAAAACACTGCATCTAGGAGTACTCATGGACATGTACTTGTGAATTTCTTGGGATGGCTTTGGTGAGGGGGGCGGGGGGAATGATCTTAATTCAACAGTTCACGTCCAGCGGACTAAGTGCTACATTGGTTTGCATTTGAGGCGAGGGTTAATTTAACACATAGGGCAAAGCCACATTTATGTGAATCCCTGACCACAGATCCTCGCTCTAGGATCTTTGTCCCTGATTGTTCCCAGCGATGTGTATCACGTGCCTGTAAGTGATAACCTCACGATCGATGAATCATCCCGGATTAGGAGGCACGTTTACAGCCACGAATTGTGAAGGCATTTGCAGAATTTATTATCTGTCGGATATAGGGGGCTTATACCAATAATACTAAGGCGTTACTTTGGTTATTGTAAAATGATATGTTTTCATTCCA
Source organism: Raja brachyura (assembly GCA_963514005.1). The sequence continues at coordinate 70,033,922 of OY740787.1, read as the reverse complement.
CCACTCTCGTCAATTACATTTTATTGTTTCGAAACAGGCAAGATTAACAGTAAATGTAACACGTCGGAAGCAGCCGGCAGTTTACTGCGCTGCCGGATTTAGACTCACTAAATCGGGCCGATGCTTGAGTTTGCCTGTCGTTGGGTAAAGTTGCTGCACTCTACTGTAATACACACAGTGCTTGGCGATTGTGTATGTGTCTCTCTAAAGTCAAACATTGATTTTCGCCTTCTCTCCAAGATTTGCACAAATCCTCAGCATCTGTTTCCTCTGCATGAATTAAAACATATTTATTTCCTGCTTACAGGCATATCTCCTATATTGTACAATAGGCGACAGATCCCTGAACTAAAACATGCAGGCCTTTCTGCAACCCAAGCCCACACACGTTGGGAACCTATCTCAATATATTTATTTGTGATGCTTGCTTTCTTATTTCTCGTCAGCAGCGAATGTACGATAGGAGATACGCACAAAAAAACGCTGGAGTAACTCAACGGGACAGGCGGCATCTCTGGAGAGAAGAAATAGATGACGTCTCTCTGGAGATGCTGCCTGTCCCGCTGTTACTCCAGCATTTTATGTCTACCTTCAGTGTAAACCAGCATCTGCAGTTCCTCCTCACACAATGTAAGACATGAGCCAGAAATACTGGTGTGATCTTCTAAAAGCCACATCACCGGCGCTTTCCTGGCGGGGCCAGCGTGGCAATAGCTGAGCACCAAATTGTTCTTGAGAATGGCGACAACGAGGAAGAGCAGATGTGTAGGAAGGAACTGCAGATGCTGCCTCAAAACGAAGATAGACACAAAATGCTGGAGTAACTCAGCGGGACTGGCAGCATCTCTGGAGAGAAGGAACGGGTGATCAGACATGCTGCCTGTCCCGCTGAGTTACCCCAGCATTAAAGAAATACAGATGCTGGTTTACAAACAAAAACACAATGTGCTGGGGTAACGCAGCGGGTCAGACAGCATCTCCGAAGAACACGGATACGCGACGTTTCGGGTCTGTACCGTTCTTCAAACTGACCGTCACTCCAGTAACATGGGTCTCCCTTTTGTGCTTGCACGGTGGTACAGCGGTAGAGTTGCTGCCTCACAGCGCCAGAGACTAAACCGGGGTCTCTTCTGACTGCGGATGCTGTCTATACGGAGTTTATATGTTCTCCCCGTGACCGCGTGGGGTTTCTACGGGTGCTCCGGTTTCAACCCACGCTCCAAAGACGTACAGGTTTGTAGGTTAATTGGCTTCGATAAAAATTGTAAATGGTTCCCAGTGTGTAGGATGTACGGGGGTGGTCGCTGGTCGGCACGGACTCAGGGCTTCTTTCAGCGCTGCATCTCTAAAGAGACGGACTAGGTTTGATTTAGGATTATGTGGAGATGGCGTGTGTGTTGTGTGTTGGTGAGGTCTGGTGTAGGGAGAGAGTGGAGGAGTTTCACTTAAAAGAAAATGCCAATGATAATCTGTGTCCACTCGCTTTGCCTTCTATTCGAAAGGAGATCAAAGTGCCAGGTAACATGTGAGCCGAGGAGCATCACAAAGTGACCGGAGACTTCCCACCGGAGCATCTATTCTGGGCAGGTAAACAAACGGTGGTTTTCTTTGCGCTGTTTGTAGCCCCCGGAGGCGGCGTTGTAACGGCCTGTTCCATGATCAGACAGTGCCGGCCAACGTTCCGCACCATTTAATGCAACTGTTTGGAAGCCGCCCAAGAGCATCGCTCTCGCTCGTCCCGAATCAACATTCTTCTCATTTCTTTTATTTTGTTTCGCAACGTGACACGTCAGATTAATTGCTTCTGTTACATATGTAAATAGCCTTTGGCAAAGGAGTAGCAATTATTGCGGGATCTTTTGTGGGAATAAAATGGATTCGTGCAAAATGCAATCGCATTTACATTTTGGAATTGGCATTTCGCGGTTGTATCCAGTCAATTCTCATGTTATTAATTATTTCCCTTGCTGTGGAGTGCATGCCTCCTTGTTTGTTACTTAAGATTAGGACTTACATATTAAATGTTAAGATTAAAATCAAAGCAATGTTAGGTAACCTTTAAATCCTCTCCCCCACCACCCCTACATTTTCCAAGCTTCCCCCATTCAGTCCCCTGTGGGCTGTATCATTTCTTGGGTGAGAAGTCTTGTAAAGCACCACTAGGAGGGGATCTCTCACCATTTCAGCTCAGCGGTGGCTGCAAATGACTGTCCGCCGCACAGCAGCGCCCACTCGTGGCCATGCTGACCAGTGGCTTTGCAGAATTCCAACGCCAAGGGTTCTGGCCAAAAGGCATGGGAGGGGAGACATGGGCAATTGTTGCCCTGTCTGCCCTCCTTGCCCAGCGAGCTAGTTTCTCCAGACATTGTAGAACTGCTATAACGTGCTAGATACAGACATCTAGTCTAAACCCAGAGACGCTGAGTGTTTTATTTCAGCAAAGTGCGTGACCTGAACCTGAAGGCAGTGATTTTTGAAAGTCACAGCATGGAAACATTCGGCCGCCGAATCCATGCTGACCATCATGGTCATAAAGTGTGGAAACAGGCTCTTCGGCCCAACTTTCCCACACCGACCAACATGTTCCAGTTACACTAGTCCCACTTGCCTGCATTTGGCCCATATTCCTCTAACCTGTCCTATCCATGTACCTGTCTAATTGCTTCTTAAACGATGCGTTAGTCGCTGTCGCAACTATCTCCTCCAACAATTCGTTCCATACCCTTCATTTACCAAGCTTCTTGGTCAACCCACACAGTCACAGAGAGAACGCACACGCTGTGTGCGTACAGTTTTTGTCTCCAAATCTGAGGAAAGACATCCTTGCCATAGAGGGGGTACAGAGAAGATTCACCAGACTGATTCCTGGGATGTCAGGACTTTCATATGAGGAAAGATTGGATAGACTCGTTGGTTTGTACTCGATGGAATTTAGAAGATTGAGGGGGGATCTTATAGAAACTTACAAAATTCTTAAGGGGTTGGACAAGCTAGATGCTGGAAGATTGTTCCCGATGTTGGGGGAGTCCAGAACAAGGGGTCACAGTCTAAGGATAAGGGGGAATTCCTTTAGGACCGAAATGAGGAAAACATTCTTTACACAGAGAGTGGTGAGTCTCTGGAATTCTCTGCCACAGAAGGTAGTTGAGGCCAGTTCATTGGCTATATTTAAGAGGGCGTTAGATGTGGCACTTGTGGCTAAAGGGATCAGGGGGTATGGAGAGAAGGCAGGTACGGGATACTGAGTTGGATGATCAGCCATGATCACATTGAATGGGGGTGCAGGCTCGAAGGGCCGAATGGCCTACTCCTGCACCTATTTTCTATGTTTCTATGTTTCTATGTCTATGACAGCACCCGTGGGCAGGATCAAACCTGGGTCTCTGGTGCTGTAAACCAGCCACGGTGCCGCCCCATAATAATTTTCCGCTTCTGGCAATTGCTGAGTGCACAGCTCTCACAATTGGAACATAATTTTCCAAATATACGCTGGGTGTCAAACAAAAATCACTTCAATGATACGAAAAAAAAAATTCCATTCTAGTTACGCTGCTAATGTAAACCAGTGAATGAGGATGGTAATAATTTGAGACTACCAGCTGTTCCATCTGAGATGTTCTAACATTTTAACACTAACAGCAAAAGGAAGGAAAATCATTAAATGCATTCCAATCCTTCCTGCTGACAAAGTGATATCCTTGATCAAGAACCATATCTCTATCCCAAGTTACAATCTCATTTCTACCATTTCATCACGTTTGTGAGCTACAGGTGCTGAAGGGAACTTATCCCATTATTGGAACGTATCCCAGGGATACCTGAATACATTCAGGAGCAAAGAGAAGGGTTTACTAAGTGTCAATCAGTATTTCTGTGCACAGAAAATAAATCGTCTCTGAGTTATACCACTCGGAAACAGGTCCTTAGACCCAACTCCACAAGGTTGCCAGGCCCATTTATGTGTGCTTGGCCCATATCCCTCTAAACGTCTATCCATGTACCTGTCTTTTAACTGTTGTTATTTTACCTGTCTCAACTACTTTATCTGGCAGCTCGTTCCATATACTCACTACCCAATGTGCAAGAAAGTTCCCCCCCAGGTTCCTATTAAACCTTTCCTCTCTCACCTTAAATCTATGCCCTCTAGTTCCTGTCATCCCTTATCTGGGAAAAAAGAATGTTAATTTACCCTATCTATTTTTGTATCCAATTAGGATCTCTTCGTGGGTCCCAGGAGATCTAACTTTCCAGAACAGCCGACTATGTGGAACCTTATCAAAGGCCTTTGTTGAAAACCATATGAACAACCTCTATGGCCCTGCTGTCATCAACCTTCTTGGTTACTTCTTCAAACAACTCAATCAAATTTATGAGACACTGAGACATGGCACCAAGCCATGTTGAATATCCCTGATCAACCCAAGTCTTTTCAAGTGTGTATATATATTATCCCTCAGATATATATTATCCATCAGAATCATCTCCAATAACTTTCATATCACAAATAGTCTAAAGTTCCCAGGTATTTCTTTGCAGGCTTCCTAAATAGAAGTACGACATTAGCTACCTGCTGGATTTCGGGCACCTCTGGCATGTCTAACAATGATTCATGTATCTCAGCAAGGTATCCTGTAATCTCTAAAATATTACCACATGCTACAGCCATCAGGCTATTAAGCACTACAACCTACAAATAAGCTCTGAACCACATAGATTTGGGGGCATTGGTTTATCTTTTTGCACTATTATACTTTGTTTGTTTTTATGTGTATGTACATATTTAATACACACATATATATATATATATATATACACACACACACACACACACACACACACACACACACACACACACACACACATATACTGAACATTATTTCTCATTTATGATATTGTTTACATAGTATATTCACATTTTCTGTTGTGCTGATGCAAGTAAGAATTTCATTTCTGTTTGGGACATATGACAATAAAACACTTGACTATTGGTACACAAATGATACACAAGTCATTGGTGTAAAAAGTTATCAAGTGCCCCACCTACCCAAATAATTGCTAGGTGTGTATTGGTAACAAGTGATGCATAAATGTTTTATTATTAATGTTTAATGTTTTATGTGCCATTCGTAAATGTCACTGTATGTCATGTTGTCACTTGCGGGCAGAGCACCAAGGCAATTTCCTTGTATGTGAATACTTGGCCAATAAACTTATTAATTCATTCATCAGTATGACTAAAAGATCAGTGAAAGCAAATTGGTAGTGCAAAAGATCACTCAGCAAGAAGCAGAAAAAATGACTGTAAAACACAGATCTTAGTATTTTCTTATTATTTGCATGCTCTGTAAATCCATTCAGTACAATCTCAGTAATAGCACTGAGTTTTATAACAATAGGGAAATAAATAAGTGAACTATTTTGGGTATCAATAACTATTTCCTGTGCTTAAACATCCTGTTTCATGCTAACCACCTATACAAATTGTAAATATTTGGGAATTGAGAGTTATATACAGTCAAAGTCAAAGTCAATTTTTATTCGGCATATGCACATTACATGCAATTAAATTAATTTATCCCTGGCGAGGGATCCCAGGCTCCGGAAGGTAAGTCCACGACACGCCCACGGCTGGAAGCTCCGCAGACCACAGCCCCATGATGTGAATGACAGCAGGCCAGCATTCCGAGCACTCCTCTCCTGAGACTCCCCGCAATGGTTCACCTGCTCCGCATTGGAAAGTCCACGCTCCGCCTGCTGCCAATGCTCCGGGCCCGACTCCGGGAAAGGCCGCTCCAATCCATGATGTTAGGCCGCGAGGGAGGCGACATGGAAAAAAGTTGCCTCTCCGTGGAGGAGGCAGCCGAAAGCGTTTTCCCCTCCCCCCCCACCCCCCACCCCCCACATAAGCCATACCGAAAGACACCCAAACTGACACTAGACACACAAAAACCTCCCCAAAAAAGTAGAAATAACAAACACGCTGCTGGCAGGGCAGCTGTCTCGCAGTGCCCTCCATAATGTTTGGGACAAAGACCCATCATTTATTTATTTGCCTCTGTACTTCACAATCTGAGATTTGTAATAGAAAAAAAATCACATGCCAGATTGTATTAAAGGGTATTTGTATACATTTTGGTTTCACCATGTAGAAATTACAGCTGTGTTTATACATAGTCCCCCCATTTCAGGGCACCATAATGTTTGAGACAAATAGCTTCACAGGTGTTTGTAATTGCTCAGGTGTGTTTAATTGCCTCCTGAATGCAGGTATAAGAGAGCTCTCAGCACCTCGTCTTTCCTCCAGTCTTTCCATCACCTTTGGACACTTTTATTGCTGTTCATCAACATGAGGACCAAAGTTGTGCCAATGAAAGTCAAAGAAGCCATTATGACACTGAGAAACAAGAATAATCAGCCAAACCTTAGGTTTACCAAAATCAACTGTTTGGAACATCATTAAGAAGAAAGAGAGCACTGGTGAACTTATTTATTGCAAAGGGACTGGCAGGCCAAGTAAGACCTGCACAGCTGATGACAGAAGAATTGTCTCTATAATAAAGAAAAATCCCAAACACCTGTCCGACAGATCAGAAACACTCTTCAGGAGTCAGGTGTGGATTTGTTATTGACCACTGTTCACAGAAGACTTCATGAACAGAAATACAGACGCTAACCTGCAAGATGCAAATCACTGGTTAGCCGCAAAAATAGGATGGCCAGGTTACAGTTTGCCAAAAAGTACTTTACAGAGCAATCACAGTTCTGGAAAAAGATCTTGTGGACAGATGAGACAAAGATTAACATATATCAGAGTGGTGGCAAGAGCAAAGTATGGAGGAGAAAAGGAACTGCCCAAGATCCAAAGCATACCACCTCACCTGTGAAACATGGTGGTGGGGGTGTTATGGCCTGGGCATGTATGGCTGCTGAAGGTACTGCCTCACTTATCTTCATTGATGATACAACTGCTGATGGTAGTGGCATAATGAATTCTGAAGTGTATAGACAAATCCTATCTGCTCAATTCAAACAAATGCCTCAAAACATTGGCTGGTGGTTCATTCTACAGCAATACAATGAACCCAAACATACTGCTAAAGCAACAAAGGAGTTTTTCAAAGTAAAAAAAGGGTAAATTCTTGAGTGGCCAAATCAATCACCCTATCAGAACCCAATTGATCATGCCTTTTATATGCTGAAGAGAAAACTGAAGCGGACTAGCCCCCAAAACAAGCATAAGCTAAAGATGGCTGCAATACAAGCCTGGCAGAGCATCATCAGAGAAGACACCCAGCAACTGGTGATGTCCTTGAATCGCAGGTTTCAAGCAGTCATTGCATGCAAAAGATATGCAACAAAATACTAAACATGATTACTTCCGTTTACATGGCATTGCTGTGTCCCAAACATTATGGTGCCCTGAAATGTGGGGGAGGGGGGAATGTATAAACACAGCTGTAATATCTAAAAGGTGAAACCAAAATGTATAAAAAAGGCCTTTATTAAAATCTGTAAAAGTGCACTTTAACCACATGTGATTTTTTCTATTACAAATATCAAATTGTGGAGTACAGAGACAAATAAATAAATGATGGGTCTTTATCCAAAACATTATGGCACTGTAGCAAGGCAAAAGGCAGTGGCTCGGTAGCTCAGAGGAAGAGAACGGAAGATAGCTTCATAAAACCCAATGATTAATGCCACACCAAAGCACCACAATGCCTCTACTTCCTCGGGAGACTAAAGACATTTGGCATATCTCCAACGACTCTTTAAAAATAAATTAGTTTATTATTGTCACATGTACCAAGGTAAAGTGAAAAGTTTTTTTTATTGTGTGGTTATTCAGTCAGCGAAAAGTCTATACATGATTACAATTGAGCCATCCATGGTGGACATACAGGATAAAGGGAATAATGTTTAGTGCAAGATAGAGTCCTGATTAAATCTGATTAAATGTAGTCTAAAGGTCTCCAATGAAGGTAGGTCAGGACTGCTCTCTCTAGTTGGTGATAGGATGGTTCAGTTGCCTGATAACAGTTGGGAAGAAACTGTCCCTGAATCTGGAGGTGTGTGTTTTCACACTTCTGTTCCTCTTGCTTGATGGAAGAGGGGAGAAGAGGGAATAACCGAGGTGAGACGCTTAGCAACTTCCACCGATGCAATGCAGAAAGCATACTATCGGGTTGCATCACACCTTGGTTTGGGAATTGCTCTGCCTAAGATCGCAATACATTTCTGAGAGTAGTGGATATTATCTGGTTCGTCACACAGACCACGCTGCCCACCAACAACTCCATCTGCACTTCACGCTGCCTTGGGAAAGCAGACAACATAATCACGCACTTATTTCACCCTGGTCATTCCCTCTTCTCCCTACTCCTGTAGGCAAAAGATATAAAAGCCTGAAAGCATGTACCACTAGACTCAAGAACAGCATCTTCCACTCCATTATCAGTCTACGCAAATGTTTTTCCATAAGCTAAGGTATAGTCCCAAACTTACAGCCTACCTCATGGCAGGTAATGTACTGATTCTCTGGAACTTGTAAACTACAATGCTGAAAAACTAGATTCTGCACTCTAGTATTTTTCTCTTTGGTCTCCCTGCTGTGTTTGTGCATGGCTTCTTAAATATTATCTGATTTGATTGGAAAGCACGCAAACAAAGCTTGTCACTGTATCTCGTTACTTATAACAACAATAAACCAATGCAATACCAATACCAACTCCAAAACTGACCATTACAAGAAGAAAGGAAGATTGAAGAAAGAAAAGGGTTCAGCAGCATGAAGGGTCTAGGGAAGACTGAGTTAGAGTGATATCTAAGAAAAATAGCAGTGCCAAAATCAGGAAAACATAGTATGAGGTTGTGCATTTGAAACTCAGGGGAAAACAAACAAATGAAAGGAAGATTTGCAGACAACTTTATAACTTAAAAAATAAAGTGCAACAACAATAAACTACCTTTACATATTAATTCTAAACATAAAAAATCCCATGCCATCCCATGACTTCATAATCAGACCAAAACGAAAGCAAGGCTTGAAAAGCAAATAAGTAGATAGATTACTTAATGCTTGGTCAGGGAGCTTGGTTTAAGGAAGGGCTTTAAAGAAGGAGGGAGCAAAGGGGAGGCAGAAGCCACAAAACTCTGTTATGAAGTTTTTGTTGACCAATGTCACATTGGTGAATTGGTTCCATTATGGCACTTCCAATGCACTTACTTCCATTTGTACTGAGGCACACCAGGCACCATATTGGGATGGATGGATATGTGTTACTGCATGCTGGAAGCAAACAAGTCATGACGTCGAGCGGCAGGCAAGACTGATTTGGCATCAGGTGCAGTCACAGCCATTTGTTTCAGTGCATTGAGCTTTGAGTAGCAGGGAGCTCCATTACAAGCACTCACTAATCCTCAGTCCACCATCTAAAGGAACGTCTTCCACTTGGGCCTCAGGTTAACTGAATTTACTGGCTGTTTTATTGATTCTTCAATGGTTTGGTGCTTTTGAGAGTGTTTTAAATTACTGAAGATTGCAGGGATTGGGATGGTAGGTGCTGAAGGACCTTTATAATCTGTTTGTTTTGGTGTCCTTAAGCCCTTGTTGCCAGACTGGAGAGTATGTGTAGCCATTCCCCTTGTGGAGAGGGGATGATCAGAGTGTGCTGTCACGGAGCAGGCTCTCTGGTGAGGACCGGCTCCACCCAGGATGTTCATGGACCCAACCCTACCTGGCCTCGTCAGGAACAACAGGTGAAACATCAGTGGTTCGGTAATAACACATGGCCCTTTGGCCGATCACAACTCTAACCTGTGGGAGAGAAAGAAATTTACCAACTGCTAAGAAATGAAGCAGTTTTTAAACTCATCTTTAAAAGAGTGAACGGGCTTGTGGAGAGTAGGAATGTTGAACGCGGAAAAGGAAATTGAATTTTGTTAGTGAATATGATATGGAAGAGGCCCATCTGAGGTTAAACAAGGTAATAAGGCTACAAATGTGAAATAAAGAAGAGGTAAGTGCAGTCAAAGGTAACAGGTGTTGGTTATATTTGACAAAACTAACTGTGGTCCTGAAATTCCATGAGGGATCTATCAATTTCCTGCTGGAACAGGTGAGAGGCTGAGAGAAGTTTTACTTGTTTATATAGTTTTCCCAGCTGTTGCTGCTCAGGCTACAGTAGGAAACTAATACAGCCTCCACTGAAGGTTAGTCCTTTGCCAGCAGCCAAGATTTTAATTAAACTATGCAAAATGATTGGAGCGCGTGGCGGCGTTGATGGAAATGGAATCACTTGCAGAACAGGGTTGACAATAAATTAAAACCACTCATTGAATGGAAGAACAGAGTTAAGTGAGGACAAAGCCCCAGAACCCAAACCAGTGGAAAAGGAATCAATGGAGGAAAGACACATGCACACATGCAAGCACATTCACACACGCACACACACACACACATGCACGCGCACTCACACACACACACACGCGCATGCGCATTCACACACACACACACACGCGCACGCGCACACACACACACGCCCGCAGACACATGCACGCACACACACACACACACACACACACACACACACACACACACACACACACACACACACACACACACGTGGGCTGCACAAACACACGCACTCACCCACACACACAAACACACACACAAACAGACACACATGTGCACATATGCATACAGGCACACATGTGCACACATTCACATACATGCACGCGCACATGCACACACACACCCACAAACGCACACACATGTGCACATATGCATACAGGCACACACACACACACACACACACACACACACACACACACACACACACACACACACACACACACACACACACACACACACACACACACATGCGTACCATCAACCATCAAAAGGATATAGGGACATAAGAAACTGCAGATGCTGGATACAAAAATCACATAAGTAAATAAAGTGCTGGAGGAACTCAATGGGTCAGGCAGCATATCGGCTCTGAGATCCTGCTGTTCAATAACAATCCCAAGTCCGTTATCCTAGCTAACCTCCACAAACACTGGGGGAGAGAATTCCAGAGATTCACAAAGCAACCACAAAATTAGTTTTGATTGGAGATTATATAATTTAATACAACCTGCTTAAAAATAAACGTATCAAATCCTGTGCAAGATGTTGAGCTTTATCGGATGATGAGATATAAGTCCCACAGACATCTGAATTCATATCTATGCCAAACTTGCATACTTCCCAATCCACTTCCACCTTATCCAATTACCCATTTTGTAATTTGATTAGGTCACATGGTGACTGGTCAACTGGGCTGAAATCCACCAGGAATTAGAAGTGAAGGTGATCAAAGTGCTTTGCAAAGAGGTGTAGAAGAAAATATTGAAAACAGAGGGGTCGGCATGGTGGCGCAGTGATCGAGTTGCTGCCTTACAGCGCCAGAGACTTGGGTTTGATCCTGACTACGGGTGCTGTCTGTACGGAGTTTATACATTCTCCCTGTGACAGGATGCTTTTCCCCCGGTGCTCTGGATTCATCCCACACTCCAAAGGCGTACAGGTTTGTAGATGAAGGGTGCTTGCTGCGAGGCAGCAACTCTACCAGCTGCACCACTGTGCCACCTCTGTCCCACTGTGCTGCCTCAATTAAATCAAACAACATTTTAGGACTTGTTCCAGATATTCAATGTTTTTTTAATTTGGAATGTACAGTTTGATGGGAAATTTGCAAAATAATACATGTGCGTTCAGTTTTGAAGAAGGTCCAAAATAAAATGAATGTTAAAATGATGGAAACATTGCATGTAAAATAAATTTAAGAAGTTTATCGTTAACATTAAGAAATTCTGCAACATACAGTTAATAAATCTTGCAATAAAAATTGATTTCTACTATTTGAATTGAGGTAGTGTGATTACTCGGACGATAATAAATTATGGTACAGTACTAATTACCATTTGGATTGATCTTGTTCTAATTCTAGAACAAGGCATGCAGGATGTGACTGGATTAAGTGCTAAAAATGGCAAGGATTAAAGGCAAGTGTACAACCCAGTCCCGCGAACGCACGCTCACATTAACTTGTACAAACGTTATTGATGAAGGAAAAATCATTCTTAGGGTTTTATTTTTGTAGCAGGATGATTGACAGGAGATATTAAAATAGAGTAATCGCTCGTTTTAAGTGACTTCTTTATAACGTATTTTGGTTATGGCGGACAGACTTGTCCACGCTACCCCCGGCTTGCATCGCCTCCTTGGCCACTTACAGCCCCGGTTTCCCACACCAACTCCGACTTGCAAGCCCGCCCTTCACCCACCGCATGCTCCGGTGACCTGGTTGTTGTTGTGGCCCATGTTGTGGCCCCTGGGGACAGCGCTTTCTTCTGGCCGCCACCACTGACAGGACATAGGAGATTAATGGGCAAAATTAGGGAGCATGGTATTGGGGATAGAGCGCTGACATGGATAGAGAAGTGGTTGGCAGACAGGAAACAAAGAGTAGGGATTAACGGGTCCCTTTCGGAATGGCAGGCAGTGGCTAGTGGGGTACCGCAAGGCTCGGTGCTGGGACCGCAACTATTTACAATATACATCAATGATTTGGATGAAGGGATTCAAAGTAACATTAGCAAATTTGCTGATGTCACAAAGCTGGGTGGCAGTGTGAACTGTGAGGAGGATGCTATGAGAATGCAGGGTGACTTGGACAGGTTGAGGGAGTGGGCAGATGCATGGCAGATGAAGTTTAATGCGGATAAATGTGAGGTTAACCACTTTGGTAGCAAAAACAGGAACGCAGATTACTATCTAAATGGCGTCAAATTGGGAAAAGGGGAGACTGAAGAAGGTCCATCTGTCTCCTCAGATCCTGGTGAACTTCTACCGCTGCACCATCGAGAGCATCCTTACCAACTGCATCACAGTTTGGTATGGCAGCTGCTCTGTCTCCGACCGGAAGGCACTGCAGAGGGTGGTGAAAATTGCCCAACGCATCACCGGTTCCTCGCTCCCCTCCATTGAGTCTGTCCAAAGCAAGCGTTGTCTGCGGAGGGCGCTCAGCATCGCCAAGGACCTCTCTCACCCCAACCATGGACTGTTTACCCTCCTACCATCCAGGAGGCGCTACAGGTCTCTCCGTTGCCGAACCAGCAGGTCCAGGAACAGCTTCTTTCCGGCGGCTGTCACGCTACTCAACAACGTGCCAATCACCCCCCCCCCCCCCCCCCCCCGGACACTTATTATTATTTATTCAAATCATTTGCTGTGTCGCTCTTCTAGGGAGATGCTAAATGCATTTCGTTGTCTCTGTACTGTACACTGACAATGACAATTAAAATTGAATCTGAATCTGAATCTGAAGTACAACGGGATCTGGGGGTCCTTATACATCAGTCTATGAAAGTAAGCATGCAGGTACAGCGGCAGTGAAGAAAGCGAATGTTGGCCTTTATAACAAGAGGAATCGAATATAAGAGCAAAGAGCTCCCTCTGCAGTTGTACATAGCCCTAGTGAGACCACACCTGGAGTATTGTGTGCAGTTTTGGTCCCCTCATTTGAGGAAGGACATTCTTGCTATTGAGGGAGTGCAGCGTAGGTTTACAAGGTTAATTCCCGGGATGGCGGGACTGTCATATGCTGAGAGAATGGAGCAGCTGGGCTTGTACACTCTGTAGTTTAGAAGGATGAGAGGGCATCTCATTGAAACATATAAGATTGTTCAGGGTTTGGACACACTAGAGGCAGGAAACATGTTCCTGATGATGGGGGAGTCCAGAACCAGGGACCACAGTTTAAGAATAAGGAGTAAGCCATTTAGAACAGAGATGAGGAAACACTTTTTCTCACAGAGATTGGTGAACCTGTGGAATTCTCTGCCTCAGAGGGCGGTGGAGGCGGGTTCTCTGGATGCTTTCAAGAGAGAGCTAGATAGGGCACTTAAAAATAGCGGAGTCAGGGGATATGGGGAGAAGGCAGGAACGGGGTACAGATTGGGGATGATCAGCCATGATCACATTGAATGGCGGTGCTGGCTCGAAGGGCCAAATGGCCTACTCCTGCACCAATTGTCGTTGTCTATTGACGCGCTTGGTCACTGTGGGGCTCCCTCCCCTCTCACCAGCTGCCGCTTCCCCCTGTTGTCTTTGCTTTGTCCATTCCCCTCTCCACCTCCACCATCTCCTCCGATCACTGCGTCCACTCGGCTTCTCCCCCCCTTTACCGTCGCCTCCTCCTTGTCCTTCCCGCCTGGAGTCGCCGACATACTCCATCTAAGAGGATGTCACTGACTGCGGGGGAGATTGAGGTGGAGGAGGCAGCAGTGGAGACAGGAGAGGACAAAGCGACAGCATGGAAACAGCCACTTCTACCCACCGAGTCCACGCCGTCCATTGATCACCTTCTCAAACTAGTTCTATGTTATCCCACTTTCTGAACCATTCACCTGAACACCAGAGGCAAGTTTACAGAGGCCAATTAACCTACAAACCCGCGCATGGGTTTTGGGACGTGGGAGGAAACCGGTGCATCCGGAGGAAACCCATGCAGTCACGGGGAGAAAGAACGTTCAAAGTCCCCAGAGACATCACCTGAGATCAGGATCCAACCAGTGTCTCTGGCAGCAGCTCCACTATTTACAGCACTCTGCTGCCCTGTTACTCCAGCACTTTGTGTCTCTTTTTGTAAACAAGCACCTGCAGTTCCTCGTGCCTACATTAAAATATATATTTCGCAGTCAGGGTCAAAGACTAACATGACAGATGTCTACCTCAGGACCCTGCTTAGTTATGTTTAATTATATTTAAAAGCAGTGTTTCTACATGACTTGAAGTACAACACAAATTTTTGAGCTATTTGTGTAAATCCTATGACTAGCAATTTACACAAACATTGTCGATAGTCAGATCCCAAGTGTAAGCTAGTAATTGCAGTTACTCTTATTTCTTATAAAAACACTGCATGGGATTTAATTTGGCTTGTTTCTAACTGCGCAACCCACACCTGTTAAACAAAAGATTTCTATTAATCTACCCCGGCCCCCCCAAAAGTTGGTTTGGTTTTTAAATTGTCCTACAAGCAAATTCTTTAAAACCTAATTTAAAAAAAATTGCAGATCCCTGCCATTTGTTCAGTTGATTTGGGTTGCACTTTAGGATGGCCTTATGGGATATGGTAGTAAATTAGTACACATTGTCCGGTAATACAAATGATAGAGGTAAATTGGGGCCAGCCATCATTTGATGAAGTCAGCCATAATCACTTTCTGAAATTTTTGCAAAGGTGTAGTCTAAATTGGATGCTGGAACCAATTAAAAAATGTATTATTAGAAAAATCTCAAGTGATTATTCTACACTGAACTCTGCAGTGGCCTCCCAAGTGCAAACAGCTTCAAAGAAACTTTCCAACGTGCCGTCATTTTGTGCATCTCTGGAACTTAAGTGCACTTGGCTCCAAATAAATGTAGTAGTGGTTGTCTGAGAGTTTTCTTCTCTTTCTACGATGTTTTGTTTAACTTGCAGGACAAGATGAAAGTTGTTCAAGTTCATAACCCCACCCTTCGGTGACCAACCAGAGGGAGGCACAATTGATCCAGGGTCCTGTAGACCAAGTGGTAATGGCTTCAGAGTAAGGCCACATGCACATTGGAGAATCAGCACCTCATATTTTGTTTGGGCAGCTTATAACCCAACGGTATGAACGTTGATCTCTCTAATTCCACATAACTCCTGCATTCCTTTCCACCCCCCTCTCCCTTCCCCTTCCCCCCACCCCCTCCCCCACCCTAGTCATCCTACTAATTTGACTGTTTGCATCCTTGTGTCCCTCTTGTTAGCACATCTTCTCTAGCCAACAATGGGCCATTATGGACGCCACCCTTCCTGAGGTCATCGATTGCCGGCCCTGTTTTGTTCTTGCCTTCCCTTTCTTTCAGTCTGAAGAAGGGTTCCGACCCGAAACATTGCCTATTCCTTTTCTCCAGAGATATTGACTGACCTGCTGAGTTACTCCAGCATTTTGTGTCTGTCAACAGTCATTTGATTGACGTGCTGCCCTGAAACACGATGGACGGAATCGTACTTGGTCTAGCATTTTGTGTCTGACTGCCCCAGTTGGCAGGCAAACGCTACCCCAAGGTTTTGAATGGGTCCATCTGCGAAAAGATTTTAAGAGGAATAACAGGTCCATTCTAGAAAAGATAAACCTGTCCAAGGCTATCAGAATGATCCAAGGGTGGGAGTTCAAACTTCAGTTGCCTGGAATATGTATATACCACTGATGGACACAAAACGCTGGAGTAACTCAGCGGGACAGGCAGCATCTCTGGAGAGAAGGAATAAGTGACATTTCGGGTCGAGCCCCTTCCTTAGACCACTTATGGCCCCGCACTGCCCCCTCAGTGGGTGGTGATCCCAAACACAACACATCCCATGCTATTAAAACAAGCAAATGTAGTGTTTGGGAAGCACAGTGACGCTGCTGGTAAAGCCACTGCCTCACAGCTCCAGGGACACGGGATCGATCCTGTCCTTTGGTGCTGCCCGTGTGGAGTTTGCACATTCTCCCTGTGACCACGGGTTTGACCAAGACATGGGTTTGTAGGTTAACTGGCCCTTTGTAAAATTGGGCCTAGTGTGCGAGGAGAGGATGTAAATGTGGAATAACCTAGAACTAGCATAAACGGTTGATCGACGGTCGGCGTGGACTCAGTGGGCCAAAGGGCCAGTTTCCATGCTGTGTATTTTTCGATGAACTTTCAATCTTTCAATTAGTAGTGGGATTAGCACTGGGGGATAATGCAAGCGATGGGCCCATTTGAGCAGAATCTGGTCTCCAGAGCCCTTCCATATATGCCAAATACTCCAGATTTTCTTAAAACATAATCGACCATTCAACCCATCGGGTCAATACAATCTCAGAGCAATCCCATCAATCCCACGCCCCTGCTTATTTCCCTGCAACCTATTTTCTTACACATGCCCATTAATGCCCTTGATTAATGCTCCCACTGGCCATCCACACTTAAGGATAATTTACAGAGGCCAATTAACCTCCAACACACCCGTCCCTGCGAAGTGGGAGGAAACTGGAACACCCAGGGGAAGTCCAGATTGTAACAGGGGGGATGTGCGAACTCCACACCGAGAGTGTCAGTGATCTGGTTCAAGCTCAACACTGCAAAGGGAGTTTTTCACTGTCTTAAATATCACATTTAACTATTTGGATACATTCAAAACATGGATGCACGCTGCTCAAACAATTATTTAAAAATAATTAAAAAGGTAATAAATTTAGTTAAAGATGCAGTAAATGAAAACATAAATACGAAGTGAAATAAAGTAAAAATAAATGAGATTCTGAATCTGAACTTAACTTTTTAATAAAGTTTCATGACTTATTTCAGATAAATATGTTTGTCTCTTGTTTGTCAGTGTGGCTGTCACAAGGTTGAAGAGCTCGATGTGGAGTAGTATAGTTTAGTTCAGAGATACAGCACGGAAACAGGTCATTCGGTCCACCGAGTCCGTGCCGACTAACGATCCCCGTACACTAACACAATCCTACAATTAAGGAGCCAACAAGATCTGAGATGAGCCATTTGATGGAAGATATCTTTCCTCACCTAAAAAGTTACTATTAACCCTTTGTTCATTCTCAGTTATCAAAGTTACCAAATTCACCCATTTCTGCATTTATTCCAAATGGTATTTCAAGCCTCATATGGGACAATTTACAATTTTACCAAGCCAATTAACCTACAAACCTGTACATCTTTGGAGTGTGGGAGGAAACCAGAGCACCCGGAGAAAACCCACGCAGGTCACAGGGAGAGCGTACAAGCTCCGTACAGACAGGCAGGATCGAATCCGGGTCTCTGGCGCTGTAATGCAGCAAGTCTACTGCTGCGCCACCATGCAGCCCTAGATCTGGTCTCTCAGCTGCATATCCATTCTGTAGCCAGGCTCGGAGGTTGAAGCTGTGCTGAGCACCAAGAGGGCAAATGGACAGGCACTTGCACATCAGAGCTCCATCCAGCCTAATGAACCATTACTTTAATAGCCATGCAATGGGGCTGCCCCAACACGGCCATTATCCATTTGTGCTTTCCTTTCTTTAGTTTTGATAAATGATGAATTGAATCGAGAGCTATGAGTGGACTTTTCATGACACACAAGTAACACATGGCCCTCATTATCCATGACAACACAGAATGGTTAACAGTTCTGGATTCTATTCATATTCCAAACTTTTTAAAATCTCCTTAATTGCTTTCTGCACTGTGTTAAAATGTTATTAAATACTATAATGCATTTCATCGCAATACAAATTGCGTGTTTGAGAATTTTCCTGGCATTGGGGATTCATTAGAAAATTACTTGCAGAAAAAATACATGCCAAAAAAATGTTTGTGATGCAGATTTCACAAAATAAACCAAATAAAATCACATACGAGGCTTGAAATATCATTTGGAATAAATGCAGAAACGGGTGAATTTGGTAACTTTGATAACTGAGAATGAACCAAGGGTTAATAGTAACTTTTTAGGTGAGGAAAGATATCTTCCATCAAATGGCTCATCTCGGATCTTGGTGGCTCCTTAAAAGCTGAATTTATCTGGCGGTGAAAGGCGGGTTGAAAGCCAACATGAATATTGCATTCTGTCTTTATTTGATGTACACTAGACTCTTGGGGTTAATAGGTGTGATTTTAAATTTCATATCACACTGCATAGACCTTGAGTTTTACTTTGACCAGATAATTGAACCTGTTAACCAGATATCCAATTTTATTTATTTTTAAATCCACAACTTTTCAGTATAGTAGCACACTGTCCAATAGATTTCTGTCATCATTAAATTGCACCATTGCCGTATAGTGAGCCGTTGCAAAAGCATGTCAGTAATTGATCTATTCCTCATTCTCTTCCTGTTTAAAGTTGATGGAAAGGATTTAGTACAATGCTTATGTGGTGATGACAGATTTAGAAGTGGTTATGAACTATAACAGACATATACTGGCCTGGACAGCAATTCATAACACATGCTTATGTTGTATTCTACAATCATAGCACAAGGAACTTTTGATTGTGTGATAATGCCTGCTTCATTTCTAAAGTTTTGGACCGTGTGATAAATCAGCCTTCGCATCGTGTTTAAAAAATATTCTTTTTAAAGAATATATTTATTAAAAGCGAGGTGGGTAGCAGTTATGTGGAGTAATTGCCAGTCAAATCAAAATAGGGCGAGCTCTGTCTGTTTGTCTGGGCAACACAGCATTGCACAATGAAAACAGACTAATCATCCAACTGTGACTAGCAGCACTGGCAGATGTGAATGTGAATATTATGGATCTGTGAAACAGAACCATGTGGACCTTCATTAGGTACTGTAGGAGCTCATAATAGCGTTCCATTGCTTTCTATAGATCGCTTGAATTTGCCCAGATATTTCACTTATTAACTGTACCTCTTTTGACTGGGGAAGCATTTTTATTTCTTTAAAGATAGAACATTTTTCAAAGAGGTCTATAGTTTGCTGCATGGTAAGGATATACATATATATGATTGGACTGTGGGAATAAATACCAGCAATGACCAAATAAACCAATATTTCACATTATACAGACTTCTTACTTTAAAAAGTCAGGCAGCATCTCTGGAGAAGCGAAGTAGGTGATGCTTCTGGACAGAATCCTTCCTCAGACTGAAAGATACAGAAGCCAATTAAAAGGAAATAATTAACACAATTAGCATTCTACGGTGCCTTTAGCTCCCAAGAACTGTAAAGTTCAACATTAAAAGTTTAAAATAGACTCATGTATCCAGGCAGACAAATAATCACTTTTCTGCTTGTCTTTTCTCATTATGCCTTAATTGCATTAAAAAAAAAAAAATTTGATCTTTCTTTTCTGCCAACAGAACGACCCAGAATAATGTCCTGGCCACTAAATGAAGCTTGGACATTTATTGAATCGGGCCTGAGTTTGACAGAAACCTTCTTTATCCTAACTGATAATCTAGTCAGCCAACAAGGAATGAGAGACAGTGAAGGAATGTGTCCAAGGGCTTGCCAAAATGTTGATTGTGTCCGCATGAAATGAAGCTTACACCATGTGTGCAATTTCCATACAGGGTGCTTTTAGCAGATTATGTTTCCATCATGGATTAGTAGCTAGTTTAGTTTAGAGATACAGGTCCTTCGGCCCACTGAGTCTGAGTCGACCAGCGATCACCCCATACACTAGTACTATAGGGCCTGTCCCACTTGGTGATATTTTCGGCGACTGCCGGCATCATTGACTGACATATCAGGTCGCCGAAAAATTTGCGGCGTGATGCGGCGGTGACACGGCATGATGCGATGTGACGCGGCGTGATGACGTATTGAATAATCGCCAAGTGGGACAAGCCCTTATCCTACACATTAGGGACAATTTTTACCGAAGCCAATTAGCCTACAAACCTGTACATCTTTGGAGTGTGGGAGGAAACCAGAGCATTGGGGGAATACCCATGCAGTCACAAGAGAATGCACAAACTCTGTACAGACAGCACCCATAGTCAGGAGCAAACCCTGGTCTCTGGCACTGTAAGGCACCAACAATACTGTTGCGCCACTGTGCCGCCTCAAAATTCTGAGATAGAAATGTGTAAGGATATGGGCTAAATGTCCTATATAAAATTGGCCTGTTCTTGAATAGAGCCAGGCTTCAGAATTACTGTTGCATCATTGCAAAGGTTGTTACAGATATAAACAAATATGCAGAACTAAATTACAGAGTGAGTAAAACATCATCATCTTCCCCACAATATAAGCAAATGGCAAAGGAGTCTGAAGAAGGGTTCCGACCCAAAATGTCACCTATTCCTTTTCTCCAGGGATGCAGCCTGACCCGTTGAATTACTCCAGCTATTTGTGTCTATCTTCAGCAAATGGCAACATGGATTCAATTTAACTCCTTTCAATTCATCAAGGGCTCATCACTCAGAAGAGCTTCTGCCTTCTCCCTGTTAGGTCACCATTTTCAGTTAGTTCCAAATGAGTTACTGAAACATATTTCCTCTTATTTCCATTGCTTTGTGGCCCTCAATGATGTTGCTACGGAAAGTGTAAGAAAAAGCAACTATTCTGACTCTCATTTGGTACATTCAATAATAGTTTTCCCTTGATCCTAAAAAAAAATAAATTCATACCATTCATAGATTTGAGAAACTTTAATATTAATGGTAGTTGGGTTGGGAGAAAGTCCTGTGAGTGAAAATATAATTATCTTGGAACATGATGTTGGTTTCATCATCACGAAAGTTAGATACATTTTCAGTATTCTGTCTAAAGGAGGTAACAATCTTGTTCAGTCAATTGGTTGTATTTTTTTGCAAAAAAAGTAGCAATTCCATCTGCTCTCCTCATTAGTAAATAATAAGTCTTGTTTTTACTTGTTTTACTTCAATGTGGCTTGGTGTATTATTTTAACCTAGCATTTACTAATTAAATTGAAATGACAAGATACATCCATAATAACGATGAAATAAGTAGTCGATGATATTGTTGGAAAGGGCCATGAAAGAAAAGATTATCCAAGGCAAGGAACAGGCAGATTTTAAACTAATTAAGTGTTATGTAAATGAAAAAGTCTTGTCAATTTCTGTAATTAAATAAAAATCTAAAATCTGTATTCCCACATGGGTTTCCTGTTGTCTGATACTGCTTCCTTAATAAAATTATATATGCAGCTTTACATATCTATACAATTAGATTACAGCAACACACAGTTTGAATGAAAAAAATGTTATATTTTATGTAAACATAATTTGTAACTGACACTGGGTGCTGAAACTTCATTTACATTTGGGTTCTGGGATAAAAAAAATCAGCACTGATATTGAATTGAATATTTGGCAAAAAAAAAAAATTTATACTAGTATTTTGTAATGGTTTCCGTCAGTAAATAATAGTGTAATAATCCTGCCAGAAGTAGCTAGAAAATGCCTCAACAATTGAAAATAATTTCATACTCTTTAATAGGAAACTGCTGCATTAGCTGCAATTCGATTCAAGGCTGCACGGGAATTATTTTTATGATAATGATTTTGTAACAATGGGAGAAAAGTGTGCAGTGAAAAATGAATTTTTTAAAAATTAGTGACAAATATTTATGTTAAACATTATTTCCATCTCCAGATTTGCGAGGTATACTGGCAGCCTTCCAGGAACACATGGCTGTATAACAACCGCATTTCTCAGAGAGTGAAATGCTCCATCACTGAACACACACTGCTGCTGCTGCTGCTGCTGCTGCTCTCATGAAGCAAAACAATGGCTGGCTCGTCTTTACAAGAGTCAGCACTTCCAGCCCTCTCTCCCTGCACGCGCCCAGTCAATTGTTAGAAAGCTTAAGACGACCACAACAGATATATACAACATTAACGCCTTCCGCATGATTGCAATGGGGCTATGGAAAGAAAGACAATGTCTTTGTTAAAGATGGAAGTATTAATTTTCTAATAAACCTTTGCAATTCAGTTCCTTAAACTCGGATGTATGCAACCCGGGATCTGGAACAAATGATCCATTTAAGACTGCGACTGTCTTTTGTTGCAGTCCAAAGGAAATTGCTTTTCAGTGAAAACACCGGGGTAATTACACTCTTATTTTTCCAATGATCTTAATACAGGTTCATAAAAGGCCAAGGGAACAGAGATGCTACAGAAATTAACTGGCTGCATGCGTAGTATCCATTTTTTTTTTGTGTTGCTATGTTGGTGCATACCACTGAGGAATGGGATGATCAGGGACCTCAGGATCCTAACAGCGCAAATGCACATTTCAATATTGACAAGGTTGGAGCAGGAACCCAGCGACCAAGCACACACTAAAACCAGCGATGGGGAAAGAGTCATCCTGCAGCATAATCTTCCTATTTGGTTACGTCGCTACCCACATGAGATCTAACACCTGCAAAAACATACATTGTTATAATATTCTCCTGGAGTTCAAAGAAGTGCTGAGCCAGCTTCAAACAGAACACAGCCATTCCATTAACCGGTATCTTTGCACTGTGAGATATCACTATTGCATTCAAGCCTTCTGTTTTGCATTTATACACTGGGCAAATTTACACAAAAGAAAATCAGGCACAAAATGCAAGAATTAATTGAAATGTTTTAAAAAGCATTTAAAATATTTGGCAAATGATTTTTAAAAGCAGATTTCAATAATTACATATAAAATTAGGTTCAAAAATTCATTGACTAGATATGCCCAAGTACATTTCTTTATAAAATTGATATGATTTTTTTGATTTTCTCATGCAAATTGTTTTGCAATAAGGGAACGTGATTGCCTGGGAACATTGACTTTCACAGGTAGGATAATGATATAATACATTGTGCAATCCTGTAGCAGCTTTCAAAGAAGCATTGTCCAAACAGTTCATTTTTACTGCTGTTCTTCCAGCCCAGTCTCAAGTTTGCAGAATTAACCCCAGACTTTATAAAGCCGAGTGATACGACTGAATATTGATCATCATCAAGATACCTGACATAAAACTGTTTGTGGAAGTGTGGTTTGTGTTTTATTTACCAAGGAGATTAATTATTAATGACCTCTGTGGTTTTGTGGTATTCAATGAGGAGCAGGCTGGTGTTGTTCTAATCAAAGCTTTTACTTGCTCTTCAACCATCACACATGTTTAAACCTCAAGACATGAATTTCACCACCAAAACCAGAAATATAAATACCATTGCTGCCTAACTGACAAGTCACAATTGTAATTTTCAGCAGATGCTTAATAGTTTTCATTCTCTTCAGCAAATTCATTTCATATATTATGGAGGGACATGTTACCAAATTCTTACTTTAATTATTTTAGAAAATAAGCCGACACAGGGAAATATCTCACTGCTAAATGCACCGGCCATGTGTGCAATGATTTTGTACAGGCGGAATTGTTCGTTCTAATATTCTCCGAGTCGAAAAGATTGCTAAATTGACTATTATGAAATGCACACCAACTGTTTGGTTAAGATTGCAGCTTCCAGTTTAGCTGTCTCCTCAAGATCGCTTTCCTCGAAGGTGAGATGATTTAGAGGCCCAGAGAAACTTAATTTTTCTTGATCACCATGTGCAACCTGGAGTCTTAATGGCAAGCATAATTAATTCTGCTGATGTTAATCATCAGGGCTGGGCCCCACAATTATCAGCCTAGTGCAGCTGGGGCATAGTGTAGACATGAAAAATTAGGAAAACAAATCAGTAATGGTGTGGCAGATTTAATCTGCATCATGAAACAAAGTTAAAAAGAGGAAGATCGAGAGAATTTCAGCTGAAGCTTTTGTGCCAATGAGTCTTGACAGAACTGAAAAATGTTGCTGATGCCCAAAGTGATTGGTAATTACTTGGCCATTGAATTTTTTATTGTCAATTTATCATGTTGCAAGAGGTTAAATTTAACATCTTCTTCCAATGCTATCTCACTAGGGAAAGGAAAGCTTCAGCAGCACGTGGTACAGGAGTCAGTGAAAGGTTAATCAGGCAGTTCTCTAGTTTGTGTGGTCTTTGAAATCATTACCTATTCTGCACAGTAAACCCATTGCGATGAATGCTGTCTGTAATGGAACAGATATGAAGGTAATGTGATTCTCAGCAGCTTCACTGAGGAGTGCTTAGTTTATCTTTATGCATTCTTTATGGCCACAGTAATCGGCTCATTTGGGCCTACATATGATGATTTCAATACTATCAAAACCTTATTGCATAAATTTCCCCCTGTATGGAAATCCCTTAAAATATTTAAACTGAAGTGTTAATTATGTTAACCCTTCATAAAATGAAAATACACTGCTGCACCAAATTTAGAAAAATGTGTTTTAGTCAATTACAGAAATGTGTGTGAATTTCAAACAAAAATAGAAATGCTCCATCTATTTTTTGTTATTCTTTTATAGTGAATCACATTCGACAAGGACAGACGCATTTGGCTGTTGCAGTTTGACTTGCTTCATATGTTGAATGGGAAATTTTAACATGTTTTAATGCTGCAACGTACCAATGGAAAACAAAGTAATGCTGAAGATATAATGACTGTATTCAAGAGCCATCTTTTTATTTCGAAAATACTTCACATAAATATATGCTGAACGATCCCTTGGAATAAGCTGCAGGCTCTAAATGAGGTTCATTCCTCTTCAATGCTACATTTAGATCAATTTAGTTTCCCAACACTATACATGTACTACTTAGGCATCTGTATATGTGCCATGTTTGATATTTGGTGAAGTACAGATGCTGACTAGTGCAGGGCACTTCAGCATAACACAGTACAACCCATTGATTGATTGATTGATTGGGAGATAGAGCATGGAAACAGGCCCTTCAGCTCACCGAGTCCATGCTGGCTATCATCCCATTTTCACTAGTTCCTTGCTATCTCACCTTCTTCTACACACTCAGGGCAATTTGCAGAGGTCAAGTAACCAACAAACCCCCATGTCTTTTGGGATGTTGGGTAAACTGGAACACCCGTGGTCACAAGGGAAAACGTGCAAACTCCACACACACAGCACCCGAGGTCAGGATTGAACCCGGGTCTCTGGTGCGGTGAGACGGCAGCTCTATGAGCTGTACCACTGTGCTGCATCTAGTGGGACACTTGTAAATTATAAGTAATGGAACTTCTGTGGAATTGTTTGGTGGGGCCTGAGTGGGTGTGGAAGGGCACCAGTCATTTTGGGGAAATCTTGGGTGGGTATGGGAACCTTTTGTATGAGAAGTGGGCGTAAGGGTGGCACAGTGATGCAGAGGGTAGCACAGTGGTGGAGTAGTAGAGCTGCTGCCTTACAGCGCAAGAGACCAAGGTTTGATCCTGACTATGGGTGCTGTCTGTACGCAGTTTGTATGTTCTCTATGTGATCACATGAGTTTTCTCCAGGTGTTCTAGTTTTCTCCCACACTCCAAAGACGTACGGGTTTGTATGTTAATTGGCTTCATAAAATTGTAAATTGTTCCTAGTGTGTAGGATAATGTTAGTATATGGAATGATCGCTGGCTGGTGCGGACTCGGTGGGCCAAAAGGCCTGTTTCTGCTCTGTATCTTTAAAGTCTAAAGAGACAAAGAGGCAGCATCTCTACCTTACAGAGTACAACTAATGTAAACAATGAGTAAATCCAATATGACAATGATAAATCTACAATTATCGGACGATTATGTTGTTCCTGAAGGGCACGTGTTTCTTTTGACTTTAAGAGTTGGTTTGACCATCATACTTTGAAAAGTAGTTTGAAGGTAATGGATTTTGTGCCCCTCCCTCTATTCTCACCCCACACTTTCTAAGTTTTGACTTCTAATGCCACAAAGATGTCTGCGATGTATTAGATTTGGCCATGATGCCTTGTCATCAGAGAGCTTATGGACATTTATTATATATGTTCACAGAAAATAACATGGATGAATTAGACGGGTTAAAGGAGAAAATTAGAGAAAACTGTCATTAGCAACACGAGGATAGTTGAGTTTCACTTTGCAAACTTGTAAACAAAAAATCTTCAAGTTCATTATATTCATATCTGAAGGTGATTGAAGTCTTAATGTTTAGAATGATAAAAACATAGACCTATAGAATATTATTACAGATGCGTCACATTTTTTTTCACGGAAGATGTGCTATTACCATCAAACAGCTCACTATTGCCTTTGAGTCAAACATGCAATTTAATCAAGGTTAAAGCTTAGCTTAGAGCAGGGTGCACAGTATTGCATTTTAAACATGCATTTGTGAAGATTTTCTCAACACTATTTCAGAAAAGGGATGTGTAGTTATCGATTATTCTTTTCAATGTTATATGTTGCCTGAGCAATCTCATGGTTTAATATCGTGTGCTAATAAAAAAGTAAGATGTTGGTCTCTGAACATTCCAAAATGGCCTTATAAGGTTGTGGTGAGGGAGAGAAAAATCAATCCGTACATTAATTGCCACAATTTATTATACAAATGAACATGTGATTCAGTCTTTATTGGATATAAATTTAAAAGGTACAAGGAAAGCTGGATTTTAAATCAATCACAAGAAAGGGTCCTGAAGTGTTAGGAGGAGACAAAGACCAGTGATCCTAACCACATTAATCTGCAGATCAAAGTGTATGTAATTCTGTTACATGTGGGAACTCCTCTGGGGGAATTGTGACAGGGATCAATCCCGTCTTCCAAGCGGTGACTTATAGTTCCTGCATACAAAGATGGTCAGATGACATAGATGTTGACAAACAATGATGGAACTCATCTGATAGCAGTCACTAATGAAGACCTGCCCCACACTCTGGTTCACATTTTACCCACTGCACACTTTGCAGAGGTTAAATAAAGCTACACTCGAGGATAATGCAATCATTTTTATACCCGGCACGACCTTGCTGACAGTGAGTTAGATATTGATTTTATATTTATACTCTAGAACCTCTCATGTTTAACAAAAAAAAAGCTCCAGAGAGAGGAAGCTGTCCCTGTACATCTTTTACAACCAGTGTATTTAAATCATAGAGAATATATTTTGAAGAGAGGCAGCACTCTCTTGAGACAAACCTTGTCTTTTGTAAATCCTTGTGCATACTATTGCAAAGGGTGATAATTCAGACAAAAAAATAAAGATTAACATAATGGAGGATTAGAGAAGACCAAACAGCTCAATCTATTGTACAGAATACTATATCCCAATGCTGAAAAATAGTTTATCAAAAGGGCGACATGGTGATGCAGCGGTAGAGTTGCTGCCAGATTAGGAAAAAGGGAAGAGCAACAAGACCTGGGTGACATCGTACACCAGTCTCTGAAAGTAAACATGCAGGTACAGTAAGGCAGTGAAGAAAGATAATGGCATGTTGGCCTTCATAATGAGAGGATTTGAGTATAGGAGTAAAGAGGTCCTTCTGCAGTTGCACAGGGCCCTGGTGAGACCACATCTGGAGTATTGTGTGCAATTTTAGTCTACTACTTTGAGGAAGGACATCCTTGCTATTGAGGCAGTACAGCGTAGGCTCGCGAGGTTAACCCCCGGGATGGCGGGACTGTCATATGAGGAAAAATTGGAAAGACTGGGCTTGTATTTACTGGAATTTAGAAGGATGCGAGGTGTTTCTTATAGAAACATATATCATTACAAAAGGACTGGACAAGCTAGATGCAGGAAAAATATTCCCAACGTTGGGGGAGTCCAGAACCAGGGGCCACAGTCTAAGAATAAAGGGGAGGCCATTTAAAACTGATAAGATAAAACTTTTTCACCCAGAGAGTTGTGAATTTGTGGAATTCTCTGCCACAGAAGGCAGTGGAAGCCAAGTCACTGGATGAATTTAAAAGAGAGTTATATGGAGCTCTAGGGACTCACAGAGTCAAGGGATATGGGGAGAAGGCAGGCATGTGTTACTGATTGTGATGATCAGCCATGATCACAATGAATGGTGGTGCTGGCTCGAAGGGCCAAGTAACCTCCTCCTGCACCTATTTTCTATGTTTCATACTGGGCCGGAGCCTCGGGTTCAATCCTGACTATGGGTGCTGTCTGTACGGAGTTTGTATGTTCTCCCTGTGACCGCATGAGTTTTCTCCGGGTGCTCCGATTTTCTCCCATACTCCAAAGACATACAAGTTAGTAGGTAAATTGACTTTGGTAAAAATTATAAATCGTCCCTAGTGTGTAGGATAGTGCTAGTGTATGATGATAATAGGCTGGCATGTATTGAGTGGGCCAAAGGGCCTGTTTCTGCCCTGTATCTCTAAGGGCAAACAAAAGCAAGAATGCTTGCTATTTCCCTCATACACCACAGTTGGTTTAATAGCACAGATTATTCAAGTGTAGAAATAGCAAATGATAATTTCAGTAAGAAAGCAGATGGTGTACAACAATGATTTGATAGTTCAAAGGCCCTGCTATACATTGCTACTTTGGACTCAACTGCACTTTGAAACTGGATTTCAACCAAAAGCACAACTAATTAGGAATCAATCCAGGGCCATTAGTGAGGTTGAATGAATGCACCAGGGCTGCATATTTCAAAAGAACTAGTTTTAATGAGCTCACATCATGGGCAAAAAGGGAAGTGAAATAGATTGGAGATAATATAGGGCCTACACCAGGTGAACTGTGTGATCACTCAACAACTACTGCTACAAGTAAAGATGCTGAACTTGTAGTCTTTCTGAATTGATCAATGTACCCTTTATCAAGAACATGAAACAATGTGTACGTGGGAAACAACACTTACTGTCCATTGTGTAGGAAGGAACTGCAGATGCTGGTTTACACAAAATGCTTGAGTAACTCAGCGGGTCAGGCAGCATCTCTGGAGAGAAGGAATAGATAACGTTTCAAGTTGGATCCCTTCTTTTGATCGAGACTCACAGTCTGAAGATGGGTCTCGACCCGAAACGTCACCTATACCTTTTCTCCAGAGATGCTGCCTGACCTGTTGAGTTACTCCAGCATTTTGAGTCTAACTTCTGTACTGTCCATATTGGGCTCCTCACACTTGCTTTCACATGGATGCAGGACCCGACATCGCACTGGGTGCCAACAGCATCCTTTCAACGTGGATCCTTGAGGTGGATGCTAACCTTTAAGAGGGTGAGGGGTTCTGGTGGAAAGGGGACAATGTGAGCTTCAGTACAGACCACTGGTTGCTGAAATTCCAACCAGCTGAGACCTTAGTGGGTCTCGGGTCAAAGGGGGAGTGGTGAATCAAGAGTGGCTGTGCCCTGCAGTGTCTGGTGCTATCTGAAAATGTCAGTCGGGGTCCTTTAGGGTTCAGGCTCCATTGCAAAAGTGCCAGCAGGTTGACAACAGCTGGGACCGCACAGCGGTAGAGTTGCGGCCTTACAGCGCCAGAGACCCAGGTTCGATCCTGACTACGAGTGCTGTCTATACGGAGTTTGCACGTCCTCCCTGTGACCACGTGGGTTTGCTTCAGGGGCACCGGTTTCTTCCCGTTCCAAAGTTGTGCAGGTTTCCAGGTTAATTGGTTTCTGTAAATTCTCCTTAGTTGTGTCGGATAGAACTAGTGTACGAGTGATTGCTGGTCGGCGTAGACTCGGTGGCCGAAAGGTCTGTGTCCACACTGCATTTCTAAACTGATCCATGAAATTGGTCAACATGACAAACAATCTTCCATGTCAAAATAAGCGGATTCAGTCATGAAGTCATACAGCACGGAAACAGGCCCTTCAGCCCAACTTGCCCATGCCGTCCAAGATGCTCCACCCATGCTAGGCCCTTTTGCCTGCGTTTGGCCCATATCCCAATAAACCTTTCTAATCCCTATACCTTGCCAAGTGACTTTTATATATTGTACCTGCCTCAACTACCTCATCTGGCAGCTCATTCCATATACTGTACCCACCACCCTCTGAGTAAAAAGGCTGTGCCTCGAGTTCCTATTAAATCTTTCCCCTCTCACCTTAAACCTATGGTTCTTGGTTTTCCTACCCTGGGTAAAATACATGATTGTATACACCTTTATAAGATCACCCCTCGGCCTTCAGCGTTCCAAGGAATAAAATTCTAGCCAGCCCAACCTCTCCCTGTAGCTCAGGCCCGAGAGTCCTGGCAATATCATCGGAAATCTTCTGCGCACTCTTTCCAGAAGAGACTTCTATCTTCACTAATGTCCACATCAGTCAAAGTACCAGCGGTCATCCAATTTCTAACTTCTCCATGATTCGTAAAACTTGAAGTAAAAATGCCATTCTCTTAGGGGTTAAAGAGCATAAGTGGACAGGCACGTTCACGAGGCTGTGCCGACCGTGAAGACGTTCCCATCCTGTTATTTTGCTCTGTGTCTGCAATAATACATCACATCTGTGAAACGCAGGCACAGGGGACAAACTGCAGCCTGAGTATATGTTTGCAAGCACATGGATCAAGCCTTGGGTTCAATGGCAGGAAAGGTCAAAGTGGAAGCTGATGCATAAGCTCTTCAAAACTGAGCTGCTCACTGCAAAAATCCTGCAAAATAACCATTGGCTCTGTTGCATGATGCCAGTCTGCTGAATATTTACAATAATTCCTCTTTTACATTGTTTCACATTTCTATGAGATTGTTGATATTTCTATTTTATATATTTTTTACCCTATGATTATTGCACTGGTAATTGCACTGGCTAAATTGTTTATTAATTGTTTATTATTACACAATAGCCAAAATAACTGAAGGGCCTGTTTCCACACTATATAACTCTGTGACTATAAGAGACATTTGGACATTAAATGGACAGGATAAGTTTAGACGGATATGGGCCATGCATGGCCAGGTGGGACTAGTGTAGATGGGCATGTTGGTCAGCATGGGCTAGTTCAGTGCCTGTTTCCCACGCCGTATTACTCTATGACTCAATTAAATATTAGAGGGACAGGATGAAAAAATATATATATGGATAACATTTATCATGTAAAATTATTATTTTGATGCGAGGAATTGGATTGTACCAAGTTTTGGGGAGTTAAAACCTGACTGCATTTACTGGTATCATCCCGTCACAAAGATTCAATTCAATTCAAGTTTAATGTCATTGCACAAATACAAGTATAGGTACAACGAAATGCAGTTTAGCGTCATTCGTAGTGATAGCGATATAAAAAAATTAATACAGAGTGTAGTGATAGCAGTACGGAAATAAATAAATACAGGGTGCAGACAAGTCTATCAGCTGGGCTCCGAGTTCAGATGGTCAAATGCCAATATGAAAAGATGCCAAGGTGGTTTACATCCAGAAACAAGTACTAGAACAAGACTTGGGGGATTACCCACGGGGGCTCACATAGTATTGTGCGTCCTCACCATGTTCCCATGTCGGCCATTATAGACATATTCCACAAAGGTAGCAACACTCACTGTTTGTCACAGAGGAGAGAAAGGATGCAGGAAAGAAAGAGACTGATTCCACAATCAGCTAAAGGGTCATGCTAGTCATCAAACATAGAACAGCACAGGAACAGGCCTTTGTGCCGAGACCAACTCTTATCTGCCTCCACTAAAGTCTAAAGTAAAGTCGTAAGCTTTTTCCTACATATTCCATCAGTCTGATGAAGGGTACCGACCCGAAACATCATCAGTCCATTTCCTGCACAGATGTGGCTTGACTTGCCATGTTCCTCCAGCACTTTATGTTTTACCCAGGATTCCAGCACATGCAGTTTCTTGTGTCTCAACATAAAAAGATCTGGTATCTTAAGGGAAACACATGGTCACGTGACTGCCATCATAATCTGTGTTCCAGGTAGGAAGCCCACGAAGCCGGCAAATCCCAGTGCATCAGGTACCACGTGCTTTCTTACTGAAATCAAAGAGGATGAAATAATTTATTTGTGAATACACAGCATGGTGACACCTCTGGTGCAGCTGCAAACTGCATATTGGAAGATAAGGCAGATATCTCCTGTGGCTGGGCACAAAGTCCTTGTGGCCAGGAGATTCAGAGACAACTCCTTGGAGGGAGATCTAGGCCCAGAATTTTTATTCAGGTGTTTCACAGCTCATAGAGTCAAACGGCATGGAAACAGGCCCTTTCGCCCAATTTGTGCATGCCCACCAAGATGTCCCAACCAAGCTCTGTGG
This sequence comes from Raja brachyura, assembly GCA_963514005.1. Next base: position 70,001,307 of record OY740787.1, on the reverse strand, counting down.
ATATCTAGAGACCAAACTTGGAGCCTTCAGAAGTTAGACCCAAAATGCTGGAGTAACTCAGTGACTCAGACAGCATCACTGGAGCAAAGGTGACGCTTTGGGTCATCACTTTCAGTCCGAAGGGTCTCGACCCGAAACGTCACCCATTCCTTCTCTCCAGAGATGCTGCTGACCCGTTGAGTTACTCCAGCTTTTTGTGTCTATCATCGGTTTAAACCAGCTTCTTCAATTCCTTCCTACACGCCTTCAGAAGTTAGTGCAGGTCTGCTTCTGTAGGGTAACGGCTAGAGATGAAATAGAGACAAACGGTATCTGATAAGGAGAGAAGAGGAGTGAAATGTAAGGCCAGAGGAAGGAATATGGGTGGAAAAGGATGTGGCGGGGGAAGGGAAGAAGCGGAATGAGGGACGGGATAGTGGAGAAATGTGGGGGTGAACGGCCAGCTCTCCTGCAGTGCCAGGTAGCTGCCAGGGGTGGCACCACCGAGTCTCCGATTGGAATGCTGCGAAGTATCCTCCATCAGTTGTGGTAAGCAGAGATCATAGAAGGCTTGCTCTTGCCCTTGCTCTAGTATCTTTGATAGTAAGTAAAATGTCCACAATCTTCTCATGAAGTAGAGGCGTTGATGGACTTTCTTTGTGAAGTAAACTCATTCTGAAGAAGGGCCCAGACCCGAATCATTGCCTAACATTACCGCCAGAGATGCTGCCTGACCCGCTGAGTTCCTCCAGCACTCTGTGTTCAGCTCAACGTCATGCGTCTATCTGGAGGAGGAGGTTCCCTGGATTGGATGAGGAGAGCAAACATTGGTACACAGCTGTGGGAACTGGCTCATGGTGAACAACGAGCAGGATCTGGAAAGCAGGGTGAGGAAAACTACTTGAGTTCAGAGACGGAACAAAGCTGGGGCACAAATATTATATTTCTGGGCAGCAGCCATACAGGTCATATGTGGAAACAAATGTAATGAACACCTGTACTGACACAAAGGAACATTAAGGATAACATCATATGAAAAACAAGATTACAAGTGTTATTTATAACGCCAAAGAAAAGTCATGCAGGAAGCAATTTCTACGGGGGAGGGTGAGGGGGGGATTGAATGATACGCAATCCACACGGTGCTAAGGTTTCAAAGTAAAAACCTGTCATATAATCAAAGAGAGGTGCAAGGTGCAGCAGGTGGTGGATCCTGGAAACATAAACCACCAAGTGGAGAAGAGGAAGCTTTTGTCCAGCTGTGTAAGGGAGGGGGACATGGAAAAGGTGGAGCCTGTGGAGACTGCAGAGCAACACACGACCTTTTGCTTTGTAGACTTTCTTCAGACATTCCATCGTTCACACCGTGTGTTGACTTTATCTGGGTGCTCCTGTTTCCTCCAACACTCCAAAGATATGCAGTTTTGTAGGTTAATTGGTTAATTTAATTGGCTTCAGTAGGAATCGTAAATTGTCCCTCGTGTGTAGGATGGTGGCAGCATACGTCGTAATCACTGGTCGGCGTGGACTTGATGGACCAAAGGGCCCGTTTCTGTGCTGTAACTGTAAACTAAACTAAAGTTGTAGAAATGTACTAGTGGGGCTTCGGCAGAGTCTGCATCAGGGATTGTTGGAGGTACAGTATGCGGGTAGCAGTCATGAATACAAAGGAGAATCAGGCTTAATTACCAACGTGTACCGAGAGCATCATCACTCCAGCCAGTGGTAAGAAGGTTGTTCGTGTTGCCCAGGTTCCCAACAAAAAGGTGTTTGAATACCCAGAGGCGTTCTTGTCAATTAAGATCTGACCCCCATTGTAGATCTGTAATTCAGCAAAACCCCTTGCCAAAGTGTTGAAGCAAACTATGCAAATGCAACTGTTCAAGCTGCATTTAACAACATGGTGTTATACAGCATAGAATGCGGAGCAGTACGTCACAGAAACAGACTCTTTGGCTGCAATGTCTATGACATATATAATGCCAAGATAAATCAATCTCGTCTGCCTGCACTTGAATCCATATTTCACCATCCCCTGCATATTCATGTGCCTGACCACCATGTTTGGTGTAATTTGCAAACTTACCAAAGCACCGAACCTTGCAGATCACCACTGGTTACAGATATCCAGCCAGAATAATACCCTTCCGTCACCACCCCCTGTCTTCCTCAATGCAAATGACCAAGTCACCACAAATCCAATGTATCTTAATCTTCTGGATCAGCCTACCATGAGGGACTTGATCAAATGCTTTACTAACATCCAAGGGTTCAACTTCCACTGCCCTACCCTCATCAATCACATTTGTCACCTCCTGGAAAAATCGCAATCAAGTTAGTAAGACATGATTTGCCACAGACAAAGCCATCTGACTGTCCCAAATGATCCCATTCTCTTCCCCATGTGAGTAAGTCCTACCCCGAAGAATCCTCACCAACAGCTTCCCTACATTTGACGTGAGGCTCACCAGCCTATAATTTGTGAAGGGTTGAGTTCAGGTCTGATGCCTCGCAAGGTGGTGCAGCGGTAGAGTTGCTGCCTGACTGCGCCAGAGACTGGGTTGGATCCTGACTACGGGTGCTGTCTGTATGGAGTTTGTACGTTTTCCCCGTGACCACATGGGTTTTCCCCCGGTGCTCCAGTTTCTTCCCCGCATTCCAACGACGTGCAGGTTTGTCGGTTAATTGGCTTCTGTAAAATGTCCCTAGTGTGTAGGATAGAACTAGTGCACAGTTGATCGCAGGCCGGCACAGACTCACTGGGCTGAAGGGGCTGTTTCCAGGCTGAAGATAGATATAGATTGCTGGAGTAACTCAGCGGGTCAGGCAGCATCACTAGAGAAAAGGAATAGGTTGACGTTTCGGGTCACAACCCTTCTTCAGACTGAAAGTTTCCAGTCTGCATCTCTAAACACTAAACTCTAAATTCTAAATTATCACCAATGTTGACTTAGCACAGCCATTCTCCCACTTATTTGCAATGGCTTTGATGCATGACATTTCCACAGCTGACAGACCTCTCCCTTCAAAGCAAGTGAATGTCTGTGGAAATTCATTCCCTCCAAGTGAACCTGCAGCTTGTAGATTAGTGTCCCTCTGCAGACTTCAGCAGATGTGCTGGGCTAGAGTCGAGTGCCATTCTCATGGAGAGGCACAGTGGCACTGGCTGTGTCTGGTCTTCCCACGCACATATTCCGTCTTCAGCGCAAAGCAATCAATTATGTACGGAGCATTATTTTATACCTCAGGTGTTCTGGTCAATGTTTCTGCCTCAATCGATAGCTGGGGCACAGGTTACCTTATCAGTCCTCCCACACGCTGGCAGTGAGAGTCGGCTGCATGTAATTTTCTTGGAACGTTTGCTCATCCAATACCAGCGACAGGGCATCGAAAAAATAATTAATTTTACGTGAAGTCCTGTGAATTGTTTTGTTGCTTTGAAAAGGAGCCCAGAAATGCAAATTCCTTCATATGGGTCAAAGCCAGCTACCTACAGTAATGGATGCCAATTGGATCAGATCACTTGATCTGAGAAATTTGTGTTTCAAAGAATTGGTGGTGGCAGGACCATGTTGTTCCTTCCGTAATGGAGGGTGTGGGTCAGGGATGACGCTGGGTTCAGCAGTGACCAGACCGACACACGCAGTAGGGTGATATATTTTATTTTATACCACGTGACCGACACTCACGTGATATATTTTATTTACAGAGATATTAAAGTCCAGGACCACATGGGGGTGGTATTCCTGGTCGTCGGTGTTCATGTGAGGAGGCGCTGGTGATCTCAGGGTTGTACTGGCAGCTCAGTCCTGGTTTTCTAAGGAGGAAGTGTGGCGATCTCAGGCTTATCCCTACAGTTCACCCTTACCTCGAGAGGAGGCGCTGGTGGTCTCGGGGATATCCTGCCGATTTCCCTGCGATAAAAACAGGAAGTGTTGGAAATACTCAGCATGTCAGGCTGTACCAGGCTGTACCGAGCTAACGTTTAAAATAAGCTTGCCCTGCACACCTCCTTTAAACTTTGCCTTTCTCAGCTTAAAGCTATGGCCTCCATGCCTCTGTAGCTCCAGGATACCGACCTGCCATGAGAATGGGATGAAAAATGTTTTTGAGTTGTCGTAGATCAGGTCGTGAATGTGCAGGGTACCGATTCAATTATAGTTGAAAAAGAAAATTGGAAACATTTTTGAATGTATGAAGTTTGATTTTTGATGGGGAACGAGCAGAGATGCATTGCTCTACAAAAGGCCAGGACACACACAATGGGCTGACTGGCCACTTTCTGGGCTGCAGTGATTTTGTTTTTAATTTAGTATTAGAGATACTGCGTGAAAACAGGCCCTTTGGCCACCAAGTCCACGTCAACCAACGATCAACGGTACACGTGTTCCATCCTTACACACCAGGACGATTTACAGAAACCAAAAACTGCACTTTTTTGCAATGTGGTAGAAACCGGAACACCCAGAGCAAACCCATGGTCACGGGGAGAACATGCGAACTCTACACAGACAGCATATGAGTTAGGATTGAACCCAGGTCTCTGGCGCTGCAAGGCATCAACGCAACCACTGTGCTACTGTGGAGATTCTGTGATTCTAAGGGAGAAAATAAGTTTCAGAAGTAAAATGTATCAGGATGCAAACTGATAACAATCATCTCAGCCTCAATGTGAAGCTGAATGATGTTTCTCAGGCTCTTGAGGTTAAAGTTGCAGTAGATTTACTGGTGCATCTGTGCACTCTTCTGTCTGTCCATCGAAAGGGAAACAGAGTCTATATGTTGCTCGATATCCAACGTAAAAGCAGAAAGTGCTGGAAATGCTCAGTCACGCAAGCAGTATCTGTAAAGTAGAAACATTACCTTGTAACGGGATGACAGAGGGGGTGGGAGAAAGGTATGTGCACTGGGGAAGGGGAACAAAATGAGAAAGGGTGGTTGTGGTGGGGGGGGAGGGGGGGGAAAGTCACATGCCTTTCTCGCACGACCCGCCACCCTGTTCCCTTCCTCTCCTCTTGCCCATATCCCATCCCTCCCAATTCTGAATCCCAGGTCTCCCGTGTATCCCCCTCTTTCCTCTTCCTCCTACCCACTTTCACCCATATATCTCCCGCCAGCTTTCTCCGTTGGTCTGTAGACGGGCCCCAACACAACACATCATCTGTCCATTCCCTCCACAGTTGCCGCCTGAACTGCTGAGAAAACCAATGTGGTTGCAGGGAGAATGTGAAAACTCCACACACACACACAGCACCTAAAGTCAGGGTCAAACCCAGGTTTCTGGCACCGTGAGGCAAAGGCTCTGTGTGTGCTACCCTGTCGCCGTCCATTAATATCAGATGATACATTACTTATACATAGATCTTCACATAATGTTTGCAAAAATATGCAGCATTTATCTCCCAAATGTTGTGATTTTGGGTCTTTTTATTATCCAATTAAATTATCTCCATCGAGGTGGTTCCACAACAGTCATCATTGTGACTTGTTTATTCCCAGTAGACCCTTCCCAGCTTCTGCGAGTTTTCATTGCAATATGAGAGAATAAATTAGAAAGGGAGTGAGTGGAACAAAGAGATCACTGTCCCAAAATCAAATACCAACAAGCTCTCATAGAACATAGAGCATTGAACAGCACAGCACAGGAACAGGCCGTTCGGTCCACAATGTTTGTGCTGAACATGATGACTAGTTAAACTGATCTCATCTGCCTATCCATGATCCATATCCCTCTATTCCCTGCACATCCATGTGCCTATCTAAATGCCACTTAAACACAATTATCATATCTGCCTCCAGCACCACCCCTGTCAATGAGCTCCAGGCTCTCACCATTCTCTGTGTATAAAGCTTGTCCCACACATCTCCGTTAAACTTTCCCCCTCTCACTATGTAGCTATGCCCTCTAGCGTTGGACATTTCCATCCTGGGAAAAATGCTCTGACTGCCTTCCCTATCTATGCCTCTGATAATTGTATATACTTCTATTAATCTCTGACATTCCAGAGAAAACAATCCACGTTTATCTCACCTCTCCCAATGGCCGAAACCCTCTAATCCAGGCAGCGTTCTGGTAAACCTCTGCACCTTCTCCAAGCCTCCACATCCTTCCTGTCATGTAGCGAACAGAACTGCACACAACACTCCGCATGTGGCCTCACCAAGTATCCCTGAAGTAAATCTCAGAGTAATGGCAGAGTTTAATCCACAACCATGTGGGCTATAGCGAGCCAAACACAGAGCCAAGCTTTCCTCTGCTTACAGCCCATCAGAGACATTTCCAGGCCAGTGTGAATGTGTGAAAGTTGGGTGGGAAGAGCACTGTTGGTGCTGCTTTCCTTGTTTGTACAGCTTTCTCTCACCCCTGGTCCGGCTTCATGTAAAGAAATCTTTTTGCTCCAGTGATAGAGAAATCGATGGGGCAGCAGTTAATGCAGTTGCCTCGGAGCCCCAGCAGTGGTACGGGTTCGATCCTGACCTCGGGGCCTGCGCATGCGTTCTCTCCATCACTGTGTGACGTTTTATACTCCAAGGTGAGGGTGGATTAATTTGCTGCTGGAAAATTGCCCCTACTCTGGGTAAGGGACAAGAGGGGAGGCGGAGAGAGAGAATGTTTTACAGGGAACTACGACCAGGGATGTGATAAAAGCTGGATTGTCCTGTGTTGTAATAAGTAGGTTAAGACCATCCTCTATCCCCTCACTCTTCTCTGTGCCACTCCTTCCACCACAGTGCACTCCCATTTCTCCCCCCACCCATCACCCTGCTCCTCTCCCCTCCTTTGTACACCCATCTCCTGAGCCTCTCATTTCCCTTTCATCTCTAACCTCTCCATTTCGGTTCCACCCACATCCCTTTCCCTTGTTTTACATTTCCCTCTTTATCTGACACTGTTTTGTCGCACTTTGCCACTTAAGGGCCTGTCCCACTTGGGCGTCATTTGCGCATCATGCAGATGGTGTGCAAAGATTTTGTACATCCTAAAATACTGGGGTGCCGTGCGCGGCCGTGCGGTACTTCCTACGTCACCACACACCATGTGCGAATAATGCGCACCATGCGTCATGACGCATTAATGATCTAGCGTAAAATACATGCAAATGACGCCCATGTGGGACAGGCCCTTTACTCCACCCATCTGCCAGTCCAATCCCCACCCCCCTCTCCCACTGTATCCTCCTATCACCCACCAGACTTTGTCGTGCCCCCGTCTCTCTATTCCAGTTTTCTCCTTCCACTTTAATGATTCAGAATAAGGGTCCGGACCAGAAGCATCACTTGTCCGTTCCCTCCACAGATGCTGCCTGTCCTGTTGCGTTCCTCCACCACTTAGTTTTGCTCAAGAATGTCCATTATTCCCTCCACAAAAACGTCATAAATTGATTTCAGATAATTCTGTGCTGCCTGCCCGAACACCACGAGGCCCAGACCCGCGACGCCGTCTTTGCCACAAGGAGCAGCACCAATAATCACCGCCTCCCTGATCGATCTCAGGCCTGGACCACCGAAGATGCCGCCGCCGCCGTCGCCCTTCACCTGCCCACCGATGATGCCGAACATCGCTGCCTCACCGGGACTGCCGAATCTCGCTGCCTCACTGTTACCTCCAACTATCACTGCCCCACCGGGACGGCCGAACCTCGCTGCCTCACCGTTACCGCCAACTATCACTGCCTCACCGGGACTGCCGAACCTCACTGCCTCACCGGCAATCCGCTAACCGGATCTTCCGACGCTTCGCCTGCTGACGTGGACTCCACTCCCCGCGGGCCACCACCAGTGACTTCACCAATCCTCGCCACTCCACCGCCCACCAGCGGGCTGCAGCCTTACCTGTATCCTAGGCTCAGAACCAGGCCTGACGTCTCCACGATGCAGACTCTCACACCCGGAGTCTGACTGTGCTGGGTCCTAGTGCTCCCCCTCCCCAACACAGGGAACCTCAGTGGGTGTTCCACTGGGTGTTCCCCTTCCCCCTTGTACCATGTGACCCCAGCTCCTCCCCACCTACACTATAGTCCTCATACCCCCCTCCTTCCTGACCACCCACCACCCCCCATCCAATCATCTGCCTTCCTCCGGCCCCAACCCCCATCCTTGCCGTGTGTTCCCCCCCTGACCTCCCCCTCTCTGATAACGAGCGGTCTGTCCTCAACAGAGGCCTCACCTTTGTTCCCCTCTGACCCCACCACAATGAGGTCCGCGTCCGCCACGACGTGGCGCTCTTCTGTCGCCTCTGCGTCCAAGCGTTTTTCGATGGGACGGATTCCTCACCCCCCTAGTGATGACCCCTTATCCCATCTCTAATGAAACCCCTCCTCTTGGACCCCCCCCCCCCATGGCCATGGCATTAGACCTTTTTATTTTAAACTGCCGGTGAGACATCAACCGCCTCAACTTCTCCACTCCCCTTTCTTACTCTACCCTCTCCCCCCCCCCCCCGAATGTACAGCCCTCCACTCACTCTGCAACAACCCCGACTGGGTGATCAAACCCGCCGACAAGGGAGGTGCCTTGGTAGTCTGGCGCACTGATCTCTACCAGTCTGAGGCCAGGAGCCAACTCTCAGACACCTCCTCCTACTTATCCTTGGACCATGACCCCACAGAAGCACCAGGCCGCTATCTCAAACACCATCACTGGCTACATCACTTCCGGCTCCCCCCCAAGCCTCCAACCTCATCGTTCCCCAGCCCCGCAAGGCCAGATTTTAGCTTCTCCCCAAAATCCACAAACCTGACTGTCCTGGCAGACCCATTGTTTCTGCTTGTTCTTGTCCCACCAAAATTATTTCCACATACCTTGACTCCATAGAAACATAGAAACATAGAAGATAGGTGCAGGAATAGGCCATTCGGCCCTTCGAGCCTGCACCGCCATTCAATATGATCATGGCTGATCATCCAACTCGGTATCCTGTACCTGCCTTCTCTCCATACCCCCTGATCCGTTTAGCCACAAGGGCCACATCTAACTCCCTCTTAAATATAGCCAATGAACTGGCCTCAACTACCTTCTGTGGCAGAGAATTCCAGAGACTCACCACTCTCTGTGTGAAAAATGTTTTCCTCATCTCGGTCCTAAAGGAATTCCCCCTTATCCTTAGACTGTGACCCCTTGTTCTGGACCTCCCCAACATCGGGAACCATCTTCCTGCATCTAGCCTATCCAACCCCTTAAGAATTTTGTAAGTTTCTATAAGATCCCCCCTCAGTCTTCTAAATTCTAGCGAGTACAAGCCAAGTCTATCCAGTCTTTCCTCGTATGAAAGTCCTGACATCCGAGGAATCAGTCTGGTGAACCTTCTCTGTACTCCCTCTATGGCAAGAATGTCTTTCCTCAGATTAGGAGACCAAAACTGTATGCAATACTCCAGGTGTGGCCTCACCAAGACCCTGTAAAACTGCAGTAGAACCTCCCTGCTCTTGTACTCAAATCCTTTTGCTATGAATGCTAACATACCATTTGCTTTCTTCACTGCCTGCTGCACCGGCATGCCTACTTTCAATGATCGGTGTACCATGACACCCAGGTCTTGTTGCATCTCCCCTTTTCCTATTATCTGAATTTGCCACCATTCAGATAATAGTCCACCCTCCTGTTTTTGCCACCAAAGTGGATAACTTGACATTTATCCACTGCATTATACTGCATCTGTCATGCATTTGCCCACTCACCCAGCCTATCCAAGGCACCTTGCAGCCTCCTAGCATCCTCCTCACACCTAACACTACCCCCCAGCTTAGTGTCATCCGCAAACTTGGAGATGTTGCATTCAATTCCCTCGTCCAAATCATTAATATATATTGTAAATAGCTGGGGTCCCAGCACTGAGCCTTGCGGTACCCCACTAGTCACTGGGGTGACCATGTCCCCTGGTCAAATCCCTCCCTACTTATGTCCAGGACACCTCACACGCTCTTCGTCTCCTCCATGACTTCCGTTTTCCAGGCCCCCACTCCCTCATCTTCACCATCACTCTACACCTCCATCCCCCGACCAGGAGGGTCTTAAAGCCCTCTGTTTCTTCCTCGAATGCAGAACCAACCAATCCCCGTCTACAAATACCCTCTTCCACCTAGCGGAGCTTGTCCTAACCCTCAACAACTTTTCCTTTGACTCCTCCCATTTCCTCCAAATCCAAGGTGTAGCTATGGGCATGTGCAGGGGCCCCAGCTATGCCTATCTCTTTGTAGGGTGTGTCGACAATCCTTGTCCGAGGCGTACCATGGCCCTATCCCCGACCTCTACCTCCGCTACATTGACAACTACATTGGTGCTACCTCCTGCACCCATGCAGAACTCACTGACTTCATCCATTTCACTACTTGCTTCCATCCGGCACTCAAATTCACGTGGACCATTTCCGACATTTCCCTACCGTTTCTAGACCTCACTATCTCCATCGCAGGTAACAGACTACTGACCGATATCTACTACAAACCCACTGACTCCCATGGCTATCTGGACTACACTTCTTCCCACCCTGCTTCCTGTAAGGACTCTATGACCTACTCCCAATTCCACCGTCTACGCCGCATCTGCACCCAGGATGAGGTGTTCGGAGATGTCCTCATTCTTTAGGGAACGGGGGTTCCCCTCTTCAACTATAGATGAAGCTCTCACCAGGGTCTCCTCTATATCCCGTAGCTCCACTCTCACTCCCCATCCCCCCCACTCGTAACAAGGACAGATTACCCCTTGTCCTCACCTTCCACCCACCAGCCGTCACATACAACAGATAATCCTCCGACATTTTCGCCACCTCGAACGGGATCCCACTACTGACCACATCTTCCCTTCTCCTCCCCTTTTGGCTTTCCGCAGAGACAGCTCCCTCCGTAGCTCCCTGGTCAATTTGTCCCTTCCCACACAAACTACCCCCTCTCCTGGTACTTTCCCTTGCAACTGCAAGAAATGCTACACTTGTCGCTTTTACCCCCCCCCCCCCTCCCCCCGACTCCATCCAAGGACCCAAGCAGTCTTTCCAGGTGAGGCAGAGGTTCACCTGCACCTCCTCCAACCTCATCTATTGCATCTGCTGCTCTAGGTGTAGGCTGCTCTACATCGGTGAGACCCAGCACAGGCTTGGCGATCGCTTCGCCCGACACCTCCGCTCAGTTTGCATTAATCAACCTGATCTCCTGGTGGCTCAACACTTCAACTCCCCCTCCCATTCCAAATCTGACCTTTCTGTCCTGGGCCTCCTCCATGGCCAGAGTGAGTCCACAGTAAATTGGAGGAGCAGCAACTCACATTTCGCTTGGGTAGTTTACACCCCAGTGGTATGAACATTAACTTCTCCAATTTCCGGTAGTCCTTGCTTTCTCCCTCCTTCCCCTCCCCTTCCCAGCTCTTCCACAGCCCACTGTCTCCACCTCTTCCTTTCTTCTTCCCGCCCCCACTACCCCACATCAGTCTGAAGAAGGGTCTCGACCCGAAACGTCACCTATTCCTTCGCTCCATAGACTCTGCCTCACCCGCTGAGTATGGCCAGTATTTTTGTCTACTTTCAGACCTTATTAATAGAAATCAATAGAAATGAACAAAATCACAGCTAAAATTAGAGGCGGAAATGGAGAAATATTTACGGTTTAATTTCCTTTAGAGATACAGCGTGGTAACAGGTCCTTCAGCCCCTCCGTGTCCGCACTGACCAGTGATCACCCGTGCACTAGTTGCATCCGACATGCCAGGAACAATTTGCAGAAGCCAATTAACCTACAAACCTGCACGTCTTTGGAGTATGGGAGGAAAATGGAGCAACCAGACGAAAGCCGCGTGGTCACAGGGAGAACATACAGACTCCATACAGGCAACACCTGCAGTCAGGATTGAACGGGTCCTCAACGCTGTAAGGCAGCAACTCTACCACTGCGCCGCTACATGGATTATATGCATTTACTCTGTATTCCAGTGCCAATTCTCAGCCATAGGAATGGGAGACTGAATTTTGGAGCCTTCCCTCACAGTGGGAAGCTTTGATCCCTCTGTGTGGGGATGTCTGTGTTCAAGACTATCGTGTTCTGTGCTCTTTATTAGTCGTATGGCTGAATGGCGACCACACATTTCACTGTACCAATTGGTACATGTGACAAATAAATGTATCTTGTAGTTCCCCAAATTAGTACTGCTGTACAACGCGCTCATTGCTGATCTGTAACCTAACTCAATATGCACTTTTTAAATTCCATATTCCTTAAACTTTGAGTTCTGATTGCTCCATTACAGGAAGGCTTAGCGGCATTGTAGTGGGTGCAGAAGAGGTTTACCAGGATGCTGCCTGGATTAGAGGGCATTAGCTACAAGGAAAGGTTATCAAAGTTGGATTGTTTTCTCTGGAACGCCAAAGGTTGAGGGAGACCTGATAGAGTATATAAAATTATGAGAAGCATAGATTGGATAGTTAGTCAGAACCTAGTTCCCAGGATGGAAATATCAGAGTTGAGTGTGTAGCTTTGAAATGAGAGGGGCAAAGTTTAAAGGTGATTTGCGGAGCAACATTCTCGCACAGGGCGCCTGAAACGCGCTGCCGAGGACGATGGTGGTGGAGACAGATATGATAGTGGAGCTTAATAGGCTTTTAGATAGGTACATTGATATACAGGAAATGGAGGGATTGGCATCATGTGTGGGCAGATGAGAATTCTTTATCTTGGTATCATGGTCAGCACAGATATTGTGGGTGGAACAGCTTGTTTCTATGCTGTCATTCTCTATGTAATATAATTATAAAGAAAATAATTGCAGAGTTGTAGATGTAGCCCAGTTCATCACACAGACCTGACTTCCCACAAGTTACTCCATCTACACTTCACTCTGCCTCAGAAAAACAGCCAGCATAATCAAAGACATCCCATCCCAGTCATTCCTTCTCCTCCCTGCTTCTGTCTGGTAGAAGATACAGAAGCTTGATAGCTGTGCACCACCAGACTCAGAAACAGCTTCTTCCCCTCATCAGGCTTCTGAACAGCCCATCCAAGAGCCAGGGTACTGTCCGATTCACCTCCAACCCATACAAGGACATTGCACTTTGTTGATAGAACTGATGTCCCACAATGTGCTAAAATGCTGAGAACTATGTTCTGCACTCTGTATCTTCGCTTTGCTCTTTCTATTGTATGTGGTCTGAAATTGTATCTTGGATTGGTATATTTGATCTTTTTTAGAGATACATGGCTGAAACAGGCCCTTCGGTCCACCAGGTCCATGCTGACCAGCGATCACCCTGAACACTAACACGATTGTACAAACTAGCGATGATTAACAATGTTACCAAAGCCAATTAACCTACAAAGCTGTACGTCTTTGGAGTGTGGGAGGAAACGGCAGCTCCCGGATAAAACCCATGCGGTCACAACTTCGAACAGACTGCTCCCTTGGTCAGGATCAAATCCGGGGCTTTATTGCTGGAAGGTAGCAACTCTAACTGTGCCGCTGTTTGGATAGCATGCAAAACAAAGCTTTTCACTGTACCTCTATGCACGTGCCAATAATAAACCTAAGTTGAAACCTAAACAATCAATGGATCTTTTATAATCCAAAGAAAACTGAAAAGCCCAATTGGAAAAAAAGCCTTTGCTATTGCCATTGCGGTACTTAATTGTTGGCATGTTGATTTGAAGTAGGAAGTACTGTGGCATGGTGGTGCAGCAGTATAGGTGCTGCCTCACAGCACCAGAGACCAAGGTTCGATTCTGTCTACACGTGCAGTCTGTATGGAGCATACACTTTCGCCCCATGACCACGTGGGTTTTTTCCGGGTGCTCCAGTTTCCTTCAACATTCCAAGGACGTACAGGTTCATAGGTTAATTGGCTTTGGTAAAGATTGTAAATTGTCACTAGTGTGTAGGATAGTGCAAGTGGATGGGGTGATCAATGATTAGCATAGACACAGTGGGCTGAATGGCCTGTTTCTGCACTGTACCTCTAAACTAAACTAAACTATAGAAAGAAATGCAGTGGCCACACTGTTGGTGAATGCAGTTGGGGAGTCTTGGTGCGGGCAAGGCTCAGAATGTGCTGAGCGATGGAGCCTCTCAGCAGTCGACTGACCGTTTGGGCTCTGCTTCCTGTGGGTAGCTGCGGGGAGGGGCTGTGAGCTTGAGGAGGAGGGGGTGTGTAATGAGAACCGGTAAAAGATCCAGATTGTTAGAAATAAAAGCTCAGGTTTCCTCAGTTCAGAGGTCAGCGGGGTTAACCTGGAGAGCAGTGGATTATAAACAGAGCAACTGTAATGGCCTCTTTGCCGACAGAAAGTCTGGCGAGAGGTGTCAAGGACTGCTTTTAGCGTGAAAGTGTGACTGGAATTACCAACTTACAGAGGGGCTTGTAATACTGCGTAAATATATTGTTTAAGAGTATAACTGGCTGAACTGTTTACATCATGAGTTCCTGTACCATGGTGGGTTTTGGAGTATCTCATTGGTGTGATAAGACTTGACAAATATGCCAGCTATTTCCCTGGTGCGGGTCTGGTGAATATCTGTTTAGAAAAGGGAATTTGGACTTGTGACAATGGACAGAAAGAGTTGATATGAACAGTTAAATGGCTTGGTGTCATGAGACCATTTCCAGAGCGCACATTAGCTACAAACAATCCATTGCCTATCTGAGCCTTCAGGTTATTTACAGAAGGCAAAGGCCATGTGCTCAGAAGGAATGGCTTTTGTGGCGATATATTCAACTCAACCCTGGCCGCACTGAGTAAAGTTCAACAACATCCTATTTTAATCGGACAATGGCCATAAGGACTTATTTCATCCAATAGTTTGCTGATGAGAATGTAGTTAATACATTCTTTGGATTTTTCAAAACCTTTCCCATATTTCAGGGAGTCTGAGTGGATCATGACTTTTCCAACCAGTCAATAGACTATGTAGAATATATTGATTGTTCATGTGTCAATCACATTCATTATTTCCAATTGTAAAAAATATTAGAATGTTATTGAACTGCAAGTAAGAATTTCATTGTTCTGTCTGGGACATATGACAATAAAACACTCTTGATTCTTCACTCTTGAATTATAAGAAACATATTCTGCACTCTGCATCTCCCCCTGTGCTCTATCTATCTATGTACTTGAGTTTGACTTGACTGTATTTATTAGTTTTAGTTTAGTTTATAGATACAGCATAGAAATAGGCCTATTAGACAATCGAGCTGACCAGCGATCTCCCATACACTCCTTCTATCCTACATATTAGGGACAATATACAGAAGCCAATTAACCTAGTCTTACTCCTGGTGTCTGCACATCTTTGGAGTGCGTGAGGAAACCGGAGCACCCGGAGCAAACGCATGCGGTCATAGGGAGAACCTACTAATTCCATACAGACAGCATCCGTGGTCAGGATGGAACCCATGTGTCTGGCACTGTAAGGGTGCAATTCAATAGACTGTGCTGAAAGTGTAGAGTTCTTCTTTATGTGTCAATCCCATTCATAATGTTTAATTACAGGAAAAAAATACAAATTCATTGAATTAGAAGAAACATATTCTTCACTCTGTATCTTCCCCTAGGCTCTATCTATTGAACTTGAGTTTGACATGATTGTATTTACGTGTAGTATATCTGATCTGTTTGGATAGCATGCAAAACAAAGCCCTTCACTGTACCTCAGGACACCTGACAATAATAAACCTAAACCTGGGCCTAAACCTAAAATCTTTAGCAGCAATATATTGCAAGGGAGGGGGTCAGACGGGATTTGGCGATGAAATGCGACACAGTAGACGATCACATTCCCAGTTGTGTTTGCACACTGCAGTTAAAATTAGTGATTTTACTTTCCACGGTGTAATAATTTGAAAATTCCTGGGTTGACATTTTCTTCATTAACTGTCACTGGGTGAATCCCAGATCAATGGTAATAACATGTATTGTGCTCTCAAAAAGGAAATTCTTGACTGTTTAATGTCCTGTGTCTGCATTAATATCTCGTTTTTTTAAATATACAGTGTTTTTCTTTTCATACGTTCATGGGATAGGAGCAGAATTAGGCCATTCGGCCCATCAAACCTTTTCTGTCATTCAATCATGGCTGATCTATCTTTCCCTCTCAACCCCATTCTCCTGCCTTCTCACCATAACCCCTGACACCCACATTAAATACCCAATGACTTGGCCTCCACCGCCGTCTGTGGCAATTAGTTCCACAGATTAGCCACCCTGGGCCTCCTCTATTGCCGGTGTGAGACCACACGTAAACAGGAGGAACAGCACCTCATATTCTACTTGGGTAGAACACAATGTGTGGACATTGAATTCTCCAAATTTAGGTAACTCCATAACCCTCCTCTTCACCCTTCTTCCACCCTATAACCCCCTACTCTTCACAAAGTGCTGGAGAAACACAGCAGGTCAGGCAGCATCTATGGAGGGAATGGCCAGCCAACATCTGAAGAATAATTCTAACCCAAAATGTCATCTCTCCATTCCCTGCAAGGATACTACCTGACTGCTGTTACTCCAGCGATTTGTGTTTCGCCAAGGGAAACTTTCAAAGCTTAAAAGCCCTGTCCCACTGTATGAGTTCATTCAAAGAGTTCTCCCGACTTTGCCCTGATTCGAACTTGGAGATTTATGGTAATGGCCGCTCGCAGGTACTTAGGGCTCTCGTGGACATTTTTGAACAGTTGAAAAATCTTCACGATTATGCCCGAGTACCTGCCGTTAGCGATACGAACCGCTAACAGACATCCCTGTGCTCCGACGTACCCGATACGTTCATTCTACGAGCTTACCTCGAGTTTGATTTTTTTTTTAAATCGGGAGAACACTTGAATGAACTCGTACAACTTTCTGCCAAGTCAGATTCTTCGAACTTCACATAAAGAAGACAGAGGCAAGATATTACCATTCAGAAAGAGATAAACATAGGGGAGGAACCCAGGGGCTGGAGAAGGTTTAGACTTTAGAGATACAGCGCGGAAACAGGCCGTTTGGCCCACTGAGTCCGTGCTGACCAGTGGACAGTCTGTACACTAACACTATCCTACACATGAGAGACAATTTACAATTTATAGAAGCCAATTAACCTACAAAACTGTATGTCTTTGGAGTGTGGGAGGAAACCGCAGCACCCGGAGAAAACCCATGCGGTCACTGGGAGAACATACAAACTCTGTGCAGACAGCCCCCATAGTCAGGATGGAATCCGGGTCTCTGGCACAGTAAGGTGACAACTCTACCGCTGTACCACCGTGCTGCCCCTTGCATCTGCTCTACAAATCAATACGTTTGTGGCTGATGTAATTGTAACTTAATCTCCACTTTCTGGGCTACCCCCAGTAACCTTTCACCTCTCCTTCCCCTTGCTCTAGTTATACTATAACAGCTGTTCAATATTTCCACATTTTTATAATGCAGTTCGGACAATTGATCTCCCCGCCCTTTCTGATACGATGCACTGGGACCTATTTCAATAGCGTAGCTTATGTTCTAGTGATTGCAACCAGGAGGAAATATTTACAATATACTGTCTTTATTCAAATCAATGGGGACATTTGTAATGAAGCTTCACCTCTGTATTCATGGTTGAATATTATTAATGATATTGCATCTATCTGCATTTGTAGGCATGTTTGATTCCTCTGGAGATAGACACAAAAAGCCGGAGTAACTCAGCGGGCAGGCAGCATCTCAGGAGAAAAGGAATAGGTGACGTTTTGGATGGAGACTCTTCATCAGACTGAGAGTCAGGGAGGGGGAAACTAGAGGTATGGGAAGGTACAGAACAAAGCAGAGCCTGCAATGGCTTTCTTCTGTCACGCATTCTGTCTCAGCTAAAAGGAAGAAATATTTTTTTGACAAGATGTGAATCAGAATGCCAATATTGAGCTGCACTAATTTTCCTCTGCAACTGTCTGTTAAATTGGATCCTTAGGGCTTTAAAGATCTAACGTACTTGTGGCTTCCAATTATAAATAGCTGGGAAAAAAGCAGCAAAATTCTGAAATGGGGATGGTTCAGTTGCGATCAATACTTAATTCTAAGCAGTGCAATAGGCAACAGTTTCCATAGTAACATTGATGTCATGGAGGTTGAACAGTGGCCGTTACAGCAAATCATTTCCTTTGAGCAATTGTAATTGACTATTTGTACGGTTTGCTGTCACCTGAGACTATTTACATCAGACCTTAAACTGAGCAGCATTAGTTATTCCGGGTCTCTAAGGGTTGGTTCTTCTTTTGGTGACCTTACAAACACTTCAGAGGGTATTGCCATGGCAACAGAGGCTGGCTCTGAAAAGGCAATGTGAAAAGGACAGCTGACTGTGGCAGGGCACCTTTAGGTAGAACGAAAGCTTGCACATTTACTGCCCACTTCTGCATAATTCTGCAAAAGGTAAAACCACCATTCCCATTGAGTTTCGCGATAATTGTGTGCATGGAAATGGCTTTGGTGATTTACTGCAAGGTTGCACTATTTATCTTGCCCTTATTATTGCATTTTCATTCTCATTACAAATGGACACAATAAGACGGATGCATATTATTTTCAATTTGAGCACTACAATAAAAAATTGAAAAGCTGTTCTGCATTTTGTTAACTATGTGTAAATTGCAATTAGATTCACTTCCAACGCTAAATTGTAATCTAATGTGGCTTTTGCTTTTGATTTTGAGCGGTTATTGCAGGATACCCAGAGATGAGTCGCTCAGATCCTGACTTAAAACTGCCCTAGTGTAATCAATGAGACTGCATAGAGTCACTCATGGATGGTGAGTCTGACTCCACCTCATGGCAGAAGCCTTGGGCTGTATGGGCAGGTGGCAAAGGGCCCTGTGGTGAGGAATTTGAAGATGCAGTTAGTAATGACTTGAAGCATTGCTTTACCACAGGAATAGGCACAGAAATGGCACTGAGATGGAATGGGGAGTGATGGGTGGAGGAGGGATTGGAGTGATGGGTGAATGGGGAGTGATGGGTGGAGGAGGGATTGGAGTGATGGGAGGATGAGGAGTGGATGAGGAGTGGTTTGTGGAAGTGAGATGGGGAGTGATAGGTGTTGGGAAAGGGAGTGATGGGTGGAGGTGAGAGGGAGTGATGGGTGGAATTGGGAGAGGTAATGATGGAATGATGAGGAGTGATGGGTGGAGGTGCCAATGATGAGTGATGGGTGAAGGTGGGTGCGATAGGGGGTGAAGTTGGGATGGGGAGTGATGGATGGGATAGAGATTGATGGTTAGCGAGTGATGTAGGAAATTGATCGTAGATGATTGTACCTGCAATTGAAGCCATGGCAGTGATGGACATGAGACTGAAGTGTGGCTGTGAAGAAATACTGGGAAATGTATACACATGGAGAGATATTGAAACAAAAGGAATGCAGTGAGTTCTGAGCAGCGACTGTAGAAACAAAAAACTGCAGATGTTTGTTTAAATCAAAGATAGACAATGTGCTGGAGTAACTCAACATCTTGCAGCATCTTGCGAGAAAAAAGGATGGTTGATGTTTTTGGTTGTGATCCTCGTTCCGACTGAAAGTAGGAGGTGGGGGGAGGGAGGTGGTGAAGAGGAAGGAGATGAAGATCAGGACCAATCAGGGCCATCAATGGATCTACCCGGCCGCACGCTACCTGAGGTCATTTGTGGCCATCCCCGATTGGTCCTGGTCTGATTGTATGCTAACATCTAACACGAGCAGAACTCGCTATCAAAAACATGGAGGGGACCGGGGGACAGGGGGGGGGGCACAATTTTTTGGCGGCCGCACGTGCATGCGCATACTCACACACACATGCGCGAGGCTTTGGAGGCTCAATCCAGCACTAAATGCAGCTCAACTCTGCCTGTCTCGTCGGGTTAACTACAGCCCTAACTGGAGTGACGGGACACCAGCGCTGCTTCTCCGCGCTGCCCATATTTCCCACAGGCCCGGGCTGGTTAACCAGGCAGAGTGAGCTGGGTTTAGCGCTGCTTCTCTGCGCTGGCTGTGGGCCTGGGGGCGCCTCGCCCATCTGACTCCTGACCTCTCTGGCCACCGTGGGGGGGGGGGGGGGTGGCACTCGGGTGGGGACGGGGATGGGACAGCGCTGGAGACCCGGCTGGGATCGATCCTGGCTGTGGATGAGGTGCAGGTCTGTGCCACGCCTCCCTCCTCCAATCACCGCGCTGGATCATCATGTCCCGGCCCCATTGCCTGCTGACCGACGTCTCTCTTGTCCTCGATCAGCAGTCCCCCCTCCACTGTCTCGCGGAAAGCGGAGATTTTAAAATCCGGATTACAAAAACTTGGGGGGGATGTCCCCCACCTCTCAAAACATGGGGGGGGCGTGTCCCCTCTGCCCCCCCCCCCCCCCCCCCCGTGTTTTCCGTCCCTGATCTAACATACAAATTACCATGGCATAAAGGCAGATTTGTTCCCGGACTATGTTAAGAAATCTTAAAAGGAGACAAAGTGCTGGAGTAACCCAACAGATCAGGCAGCACCTCTGGTGAACATGGATAGGTGACGTTTCGGGTCAGCACCTTCTTTCAGAATGGATCTGAAGAAGAGTCCCGAAACCTCACCTAACCATATTCTCCAGAGATGCTGCCTGATCCGTTGAGTTATTCAGCACTCTGTGTACTTTTGTGTAAACCAGTATCTGCAGTTCCTTGTTTCTACTGTAAAAATCTTGATTGTAGCTGATTACTGCTTGTTCATGGAGAGAGCAGGCTGTGTTAAATCTGAGCTGAAACCAGACTGGACAATAAGAATGGCACTTGGGATAAAAGAGATGATTTCCCACCTTGTTGACTTGGGGCAAATCACCTGTTATTTAGTTTAGTTCAGTTTAGTTTATTATGAACAAAGGTACAGGGAAAAGCTTTTGTTGCGTGCTAACCAGTCAGCGGAAAGACAATACATGATTACAATCGAGCCATTCACAGAGTACAGATACATAATAACATTAATAACCTACAGAGCAAGATAAAGCAGTAACGTCCAATCAAATATAGTCCGAAGGTCTCCAATGAGGATAGTTAGTAGTTCAGGACTGCTCTTTAATTGTGATAAGATGGTTCAGTTGCCTGATAACAGCTGGGAAGAAACTGTCCCTGAATCTGGAGGTATGCATTTTCACACTTCTATATCTTTTGCCCGATGGGGGAGAGGAGAACAGAGAGTGGCCGGGGTATGACTCACCCTTGATTATGCTGCTGGCCTTGCCGAGGCAGCGCGAGGTACAAATGGAGTCAATGAAGGGAGGTTGGTTTGTGTGATGGTCTGGGCTGCGTCCACAATTCTCTGCAATATCTTGCAGTCTTGGATGGAGTAGTTCCCAAACCATGCTGTGATGCATCCCGATAAAATGCTTTCTACATCGCATCTGTAGAAGTTGGTGAAAGTTGTTGGTAACACGCCGAGCCGCCTAAGCCTACTAAGGAAGTCGAGGAGCTGGTGTGCTTTCTTGCCCATTGCTTCAATATGGGTGATCCAGGAAAAGCTGTTGGTGATATTTACTCCAAGGAATTTGAAGTTCTAGAGAAGTTCCTGTTATGTCAATGCTGTGACAATTTGCCATGCCCAATGATAAAGCAAGAGTGAACTGCCTCTGATGCGTAGTTACTCCCACCCCATGCCAAGGGCTTCACTATATTACATAGAAACATAGAAAATAGGTGCAGCAGGTAATTCAATATGATCATGGCTGATCATCCAACTCGGTATCCTGTACTTGCCTTCTCTCCATACCCCCTGATCCCTTTAGCCACAAGGGCCACATCTAACTCCCTCTTAAATATAGCCAATGAACTGGCCTCAACTACCTTCTGTGGCAGAGAATTCCACAGATTCACAACTCTCTGTGTGAAAAATGATTTTCTCATCTCGGTCCTAAAAGACTTCCCCCTTATCCTTAAACTGTGACCCCTTGTTCTGGACTTCCCCAACATCGGAAACAATCTTCCTGCATCTAGCCTGTCCAACCCCTTAAGAATTTTGTAAGACTTTATAAGATCACCCCTCTTCTAAATTCTAAATCTTCTAAATTCTAGCGAGTACAAGCTGAGTCTATCCAGTCTTTCTTCATATGAAAGTTCTGCCATCCCAGGAATCAGTCTGGTGAACCTTCTCTGTACTCCCTCTATGGCAAGAATGTCTTTCCTCAGATTAGGAGACCAAAACTGTATGCAATACTCCAGGTGTGGCCTCACCAAGACCCTGTAAAACTGCAGTAGAACCTCCCTGCTCTTGTACTCAAATCCTTTTGCTATGAATGCTAACATACCATTTGCTTTCTTCACTGCCTGCTGCACCTGAATGCCTCATTTAAACGACTGGTATACCATGACACCCAGGTCTCGTTTTATCTCCCCTTTTCCTAATCAGCCACCATTCAGATAATAGTCTACTTGCCTGTTTTTGCCACCAAAGTGGATAACCTCACATTTATCCACATTATACTGCATGCGCCATGCATCTGCCCACTCACCCAACCTATCCAAGTCACCTTGCAGCCTCCTAGCATCCCCCTCACAGCTAACACTGCCCCCCAGCTTTGTGTCATCCGCAAACTTGGAGATGTTGCATTCAATTCCCTCATCCAGATCATTAATATATATTGTAAATAGCTGGGGTCCCAGCACTGAGCCTTGCGGTACCCCACTAGTCACTGTCTGCCATTCTGAAAAGGACCCGTTTACTCCTACTCTTTGCTTCCTGTCTGCCAGCAAGTTCTCTATCCACATCCATTTAAACTGAACAAGGGGGGTGGGGTGTCAAATGAGATAGTCGAAGATGGAGTTAAAGGGAAAGAGAGTAAAGGGATGGTTAATGACCCCAGAATTAACGGGAAAGGAAGCTCACAAAGGGATAGGAGAGTATGGCCAAGTTAATAGGGGTCGATGTGAAAGGTGAGATGCGTAAGGAATTAAAAGTATTGTATATGAATGCGCAAAGTATAAGAAGTAAAGTAGATGAGCTTGAGGCTCAGTTAGCGGTTGGTAGATATGACATTGTGGGGATTACCGAGACGTGACTGCAGGTGGATCGGGCCTGGGAACTTAATATTCAGAGTTATACATCCTATAGAAAGGACAGGCAGGTGGGCAGAGGAGGGGGGGGGGTTAGCTCTGCTGGTGAGGGATGGAATTCAGTCCCTTGCGAGGGAAGACATACGGACTGACGAGGTAGAGTCACTGTGGATTGAGTTATGGAATTGTAAAGGCAAGACGACACTAATTGGTGTTATTTACAGACCCCCAAGTAGTAGCCCGGATGTAGGGTGTAAGTTACAGCAGGAGTTAAAACTGGCATGTAACAAAGGTATTGCCATTGTGGTGATGGGGGATTCCAATATGCAGGTAGACTGGGAAAATCAGGTTGGTTCAGGACCCCAAGAAAGAGAATTTGTAGAATGCCTCCGAGGTGGATTCTTAGAGCAGCTTGTAATGGAGCCGACCAGAGAAAAGGCAATTCTGGATTTAGTGTTGTCCAATGAACCAGATATGATAAGAGAACTCGAGGTAAAGGAACCGCTTGGAGGTAGTGATCATAATATGATTAGTTTTAATCTGCAATTTGAGAAGGAGAACGTTAAATCGGAAGTGGCAGTGATGCAGTTGAATAAAGGGGACTATGAAGGCATGAGAGGGGAGGTGGCCTCTGTAGACTGGAAAGTAGACTGGAAAGGGATCCTAGTAGGAATGACGGTGGAACAGCAATGGCAGGAATTTCTGGGCATAATCCGGAAGACGCAGGATCATTTCATTCCAAAAAGGAAGAAAGATTCTAAGGGGAGTAGGAGGCAACAAGAGAAGTTAGGGATAGAATAAAACAAAAAGAAAAGATGTATAACACAGCAAAGAGTAGCCGGAAGCCAGAGGATTGTGAAACTTTCATAGGACAACAGAAGGAAACAAAACGGGCAATACGGGCTGAAAAGATGAAGTATGTAATTATGTCATCATTACACTGAGTTACTGATTCGAAATAAATATTTGTAGCCAGTTGTAAATGTCTGGTTTTGACTATGATAAAGCTTCTATTGGGCAGCACAGTGGCACAGCTGGTAGACCTACTGCCCAGAAACCTCGGTTCGATCCTGACCTCGGGTTCTGTCTGTGTGGAGTTTGCATGTTCTCCTAGTGGGTTTCTTCCGGATGTTCCGGTTTCCTCCCACCTCCTAAAGACATGCGTGTTTGTAGGTTAATTGGCCTTTGTAAAATTGCCCATAGTGTGTCGGGGGTGCATGTGAACTAGTGCGAACGCGTGATCAATGATCGGTGTGGACTTGGTGGCCAAAGGGCCTGTTTCTTTGCTGCATCTCTGAACTAAAATAAATTTGCCGCTGGCAGGTTGCTGTATAAACATGGAGAATATGGGAAGTAAAAAAGAACTCACTGTTTCATTTATGGTCCTCCTAGAGTCACCTCTACACTGATAAGCACTTGCAGAAAGCTAGAGTCCACCCAAAGATTGAGGCAATAAAGGAAGCTTACAGTCCTGTTTGCAGCTACTCTTTGATCAGCCCCACTACATTGGGAGAATATGCATTGTCTGCTTAAGTCCATTGACCAGCGACACCACGATGGGACAGGGAAAGTGCTCTAATGGCAGGAAGTACATTGTTTGGCATCACACTGAGATGTTGTATAATGTGTTTGCACTGGAGCAGAAGTCACCAGGAAACCAAATAACACTTAGGTCTCAGGCAATTTATTTCAATTCAGCCTGAAAACAAATGATCAATAAAATCATGTAGCTCAACAAAAGGGATTTTCTGAGGGAACATTAATCTCTGATTTATCAGCACTGTTTAACATCATAACAATTAAACAGGAGATGCTGACATCCATTGTGTGCAGGGCAAGATTACATGAAAGGCACTTTAAAAATATATTTGGAACATTTGGAAAAGGACTATTTAAAACATGGTAAAAAAACATGTCACTTATTGCTCAAAATCTTGTTCTTTCTTAATAAGTCCTTCAAGAATGATACGATTTGACAATTTGTCAGTCTGGGATTTATTGACCAGGAACTATCTTGGTTGCACTAGCAACTTTGGGCTTTAGTTTTGCATTTTCTTGATTTTTTAAATTTATTGAATCTTTTTTGTTTATTAAGTTATCTATAACTACTGTGCTTACAGACCTGTTATGCTGCTGCAAGTAAGAATTTCATTGTTCTGTTTTCGGTACATATGACAATTATGGGTAGCACATTGGTGTAGTTGCTGCTTCATAGCGTCAGAGGCCCTGATTCGATCCTGACTATGGGTGCGGTAAGCACGTTTTCCTTGTGACCGCATGGGCTTTCTCTGGGTGATCCGGTTTCCTCCCATATTCCAAAGACGTACAGGTTTGTAGGTTATTTGGCTTCTGCAAATTTTCCGTAAAAAATTGTGGACGCAGTCCAGAACATCACACAAGTCTGAAGAAGGGTCTCGACCCGAAACGTCGCCTATCTCCTTCGCTCCTTAGATGCTGCTGCACCCGCTGAGTTTCTCCAGCTTTTTGTGTAACCCCCATCACACAAGTCAAGTCAAGTCGTGTCACTTTTATTTCTATAGCACATTTAAAAAGAAACTCTCGTTGGCCAAAGCGCTTTACATTGGTGGAGGTACTAACGTTATACAACAGTGGTTCATAGATTTACATACATAAATACATACATATAGCCCTCACTCAGAGGACATCAAGAAAGGCTTGAGAGTAAAGATGAGTTTTTAGTCTCGACTTAAAGGAGTCGATGGAGGGGGCAGTTCTGATGGGAAGAGGGATGCTGTTCCACAGTCTAGGAGCTGCAACTGCAAAGGCGCGGTCGCCCTGATCTTATGCCTAGACCGCGGGATGTTTAGTAACCCCAAGTCGGCCGATCTGAGGGACCTGGAGGTGGTGGGTGGGTAAGCAGACTTTTGATGTAGGTGGGGGCAAGCCCGTTAAGGGCTTTGTAAACATAAAGATGAATCTTGAAATTTATTCGGAACTGCACAGGGAGCCAGTGGAGAGAGGCCAGAATCGGGGTGATGTGGTCCCTTTTTCGGGTGCCCATCAGGAGTCTCGCTGCGGCGTTTAGGACCAGTTGCAGGTGGGACAGGGAGGATTGGCTGATGCCAGTGCAGAGGGAGTTGTAGTAATCGACGCGGAAGGAGATAAATGTGTGGATGATCTTTTCGAGGTCATCAAACTGGAGGAAATGTTTTATTTTAGCTATCATCCGAAGCTGGAAGAAGCTAGCTTTTACCACACAAACCAACCTTCCCTCCATTGATTCCATTTATACCTCATGCTACCTCTGTGGATTCCGGTTCTAGACTTTCCCCCTTAGCCTGGTTCAGCCAAACACTGAATCCGAGCGCTGGAAATCCAGGTCTCCTTTATTGTACACAACACCGCGGGACAGATCCTCGTTACTTATTCAAACCCACACAGCCTCACGCAAATAGAACAAACCCAAGATGATCGGCAGACCCCAATGTGCTCCCCACTCTTTTATACCCTTACAAACTAAAGGCGCGAAAATACATAGGGGAGGCAAACTCTACAAGTCAATTACCAATACAGGCTGCAAAGTACATGGAATGACAGTTCCTTAACCCAATCATACAATATCACATAATATAGTTTCAACACAAAACACTTCCATTAAGTAAAGAAACATTATCACCAAAGATCCTATAGTGGAGCAAGATGGCCTACTCCTACAAAAAACGCGTAGTGCGGTCATAGGCGGTTTCATGGGTAATTATAGGACCCATTTTAGCAACCAGCTTCCGCCATCTTGCTTCCGCCCAAAGATATGATCTTTACTTCCGCCTCCGTCTTTGGGGCTGAGGCGGTTTTCCGGCGGAGTGGCCCGACTGGGGGGTGAGGCGGCGTTCTGGCGGAACGGCCAAACTTCGGAGGTTCGGCCGCGAGCCGGTGGACGGCATCGTCGGGAGCTTGCGGGTCACAGGTTGGTGACCTGTTTTTCCGGAGCTCCCGCGGCAACAGCTTTGTCTGCTGGACTGGAGGGCGGCAGCTTCGACCACCCCGGGCCGCGGAGTTTGAACCGGCCCGTGGTAATATTGGTGCCACATGCTGCTGACGTGTCGTTATCAGATATTCAGTGTTAAAAAGAGAAATAAATCACAATAAAAGCGAAAAGATGGAACATAGCGTGCGGCGAGTCTGGCCCGGATCAGCACGGCCGAGACACCAAAGTGAAGTTGCGGGGAGGTTTACAAAGTTTTTTAATTTAATGTTGTCCCTTGTCTAGTCTGAAATAAAGTTCATCATTGGATATAAAAATCGGAAGAAATGTAAATGTGTGAGTTATTATTATATACATCTAGATCACATTCATGTATGTGTGTTCTTTCCA
The DNA here is from genome assembly GCA_963514005.1 of Raja brachyura. Next base: position 69,974,025 of record OY740787.1, on the reverse strand, counting down.
GCACAATCTAATCAGTTGTATGCTCGCTGAATAAAACCATCCTTAAATTATACATCATTTGTAAATCTTGCTTAAACACATTTAATTTTGTGAAATACTTAATTTAGATAACCCTGCCATTACAGACAGATCTCATTCCACTCTCTGGCTGTTGGCAAGACCAGGCCCATTTTATTGTTGAGAAACAACTCCATAGACACAAAAACATTAAGTAACATTCCAGGGCTAAAGCAACTGGAATCTTCATATTGCTATTATTTTCCCAAATACTGCAGTTGTGAACAGTGTGATTAGATGAATGAATTACAGAGTGCAAGTGTAATACAAAATCAACTCAAACACAGCACATGAGCCATTTAAAAAGAAATGATATAAAAAACATTAAAAAAGAAAATCACCAGAATCAAAATTTATAAACATTTTATTATTTAACAAGAATTAACAGAATTATGAATCTAACCTTCTATCACACACACACAAACTGTTCCCCCGCAACTTTGATTACACTGCGAGTCAGGCCGGGTGGGTTCCGGTTACTATAAAATCAACTCAAACACAGCTTATGAGCCCTTAAAAAGAAATGATTTAAAATACATTAAAAAAAAATTACCAGAGTCAAATTTTATTCTTTAACAAGAATTAAAGAATTATGAACTAACAGAATTATGAATCTAGCCCTATATCACACACACAAAATGTCCCCCCCCGCAACGTTGATTACACTGTGAGTCGGGTCGGGAAGTTTCCGGTTCCTGAAATGGACGAAAAAAATGCCCACGTTCCGCTCCGTTGCGTACTACACATCAGCCCATTGCATTTCGCAGGAGGGGCCTATCTTGCTCCGCTATAGGATCTTTGATTATCACTAGATAAAGAAACATCTTTGGTGAGGCCACTCTCCTGGACCAAACACAATTAGCGGCGGGAAGGCTCTTCAATGTTAGGTTTCAACATAATTGAAACCTAACATTTCCCCAAGCAATCGCAAGCATGCCTTTACAGCAGTGCATAGCTCCTTCTGCAGAATCCCATACATATTAACAACTTGCCGGCCATCTGGACAGAAACCTCACTGCAACCCCTTCCCAGGATTCAGACTTTCTGGAGTCATCCATGTCACATGGCTCTGCAGCTTTCCGCAAAAATGTCAAGCAGGTTTTACAGATCTTTAAACAGCTTCCATTTTTCCAACTACCCAAAATTGCTGATATTAACACCTTGGCAATGCCAGCAGTATAATCAAGGATGAGTCACACCCTGGCCTCATTCCATCTTCTCCCCTCTCCCATCAGGCAAAATGTACAGAAGTGTGAAAACGCATACCAGATTCAGGTACAGTTTCTTCCCAACTGTTATTGGTCAACTGAACCATCCTACCATAATCAGAGAGCAGTGCTGAACTACTATCTACCTCTTTGATGTCCCTTCGACTGTCCTTGACTGGACTTTGCCAGCTTTACCTTGCACTAAAAGTTATTCCCTTATCATGTATCTGTTCACAGTAAATGGATTGATTATAAGCATGTAGTGTCTTTCTGCTGACTCGTTAGCACGCAATAAAAAGCTTATCACTGTACATCGGTACACGTGACAATGCACTGAACTGTAGTGTGTAGGATAGTGCTACACTGTGCTAGTGTGTGGGGTGATTGCTGGTCAGCATGGACATGGTGGGCCGAAGGGCCTGTTTCCATGCTGTATCTCTAAAGTATAAAGTCTAAAAATTAAGCACACTTGACTCTTCACTCTTGTTGAATATCTTGTAACACTATTTTCAATAATTTCTTCAATGAAAATAAGAGGTTTTAATGATTTGTTTACAAGCCTGACAAGGGCAGGCTGTGCTGGAAGGAACTGCAGATGTTAGTTCACACCGAAGCTGGGCACAAAAAGCTGGAGTAACTCAGCGACTCAGGCAGCATTCTGGAGAAAAAGAATGAGTGATGTATCGGGTCGAAGTTAAAGGGGCAGGTTGAGCGAGCTTTACAAATAGACAAACTTAACATTTTGAGAATTAAAGACAGGGATTCAACTTTAGTAAGGAGTGGTTTTGAAGGGGAGATGTCTGGGTTACGGAGACGCACATGTCATTGCTCTTTGCTTGGGTCTCGGTGGGAGATTGCTCCATGCAGTGTGGAGCTGAGTCACGAAGATGAGAACGCCCCATGTCTGATCAGCCACAGTCGATGCTGGCCTTGTTAATCTCAGCTGGCCAGCACGTGGAAAAATACAGTCACCTCTGTGTCCTGAGATTTGGGAAAGGAAAATAAATCAGCAAGAGCTCCCACTGCTGTGGATTTATGCAGATGACAGAATCAGCTTCAGCGGATACACGGAAAATGACCATTAGGATGAATAACCAACGGGAAGCTGATGTCTTGTGAATAATATCATAATCATAAGGGAATCATGTCAGAGGATCAGGCCATTCGGCCCACTGGGTCTACTCTGCCATTGAATCGTGGCTGATCTATCTTTCCCCCGCAACCCCATTCTTCTGATTTCTCCCCATAACCTTTGACACCCTTACTCATCAAGAACCTGTCAATCCCCGCTTTAATAATACCCAATGACTTGGCCTCCACCGCCGTCTGTGGCAATGAAATCCAGAGATTCATCACCCTCTGACTCAAGAAATTCTTCCTCACCTCCTTTCTAAAGGTACAAAATTTTATTTATTTTTTTCTCCTTTAATATCCCTGGGCAGAGAGTAGGATTTTGGAGAAAAAGGAAAGTAAAAGGAAAGAACATCATGGATGGAGATAAAACTGTGCCTACAATCATTTTGAATTTATACATTACATATCACTACCACTTCTTCAAATGTATTAATATTGACTCAGAAATGGATCAGTGGATCAGTGTTAATGGAATTTCCAGAGATGCTGCCTGACCCGTTGAGTTACTCCAGCACTTTGTGTCCTTTAACAGAATCAAAGCTTGGCAACTAAAACTGTAATTGAACAGTGAGAAGTCACAAGAAACTGCAGATATTAAAGAAGAGTCCTGACCCAAAACATTGCCTATCCATGTCCCCCACAGCTGCTTCCTGATCAACTCCAGCACTTTGTGTTGAACTGTGTGGGTTCTTCAAGGTGGAGATGTTTCAGCAACAGTCTTGGTACAATTCCCACAAGGGACAAGCAAAGGGAAATTAAATACAGACAGATGATCAAGAGAGCAGAGAGTATAAGACTGCAGGTTATGGTGCAAATGACAAAAGCCAAGGTGTTCATGTGTAAATCAGGCTGATAATAGAACATTCAGAATAGGATGCAATGAAGGACATAATAGAGATATAGGAGCAAGATGAATCAATGGAGCAAACATAATAGGGAACCCCATAATGTTCTATAAGCATGAAAATAGATGAAGTAAAACACAATGTCGTTTTAGTTTTGTTTTAGAGTTACAGCATGAAAACAGACCCTTCGGCCCACCGAGTCCGTGGCGACCATTTATCATTTGTACCCCAGTTCAATCCTGCACATGAGGGACAATTTACCAATTAACCTACAGACTTGTAAATCTTTGGGATGTGGGTGGAAACCAGAGAACCCAGAGAAAACCCACGCGGTCACAGGGAGAACATACAAACTCCGCACAGACAGCACACGTGATCAGGATGGAACCCAAGTCTCTGCCGCTGTAAGGCAGCAACTCCACCACTGTGCCGCTGCGCCGACAGATGGAGATTGTTTTGAGAAAGCTGGCATGGATTTGTTGAAGGCGAATCATGCCTAAGTAACCTTGTGGAGTTTTTTGATCAGACAACTGAGAAGGACGATAAAAGAAATGTGGTACTTGGTTTGAATGGACTTCCAGAAAGTCAATTGGCAGAGTGCTTCATTATAGGCATGGCAGCAAGATTAAAGTTCACAGAGTAAGAAGGACCATGGACATGCGGACGAATCTTGAACAATTAACTGGAAAAAGAGTTAGAGTCATAGTATGTGGAAACAGGCCATTCAGCCCAACTTCCCCATGCTGACCTGCACATCCCACCTGCTGGTGGCCCAAATCCTTCTGAACCTATCCTATCTATGTACCTGTCTGAATGCTTGTTAAACATTGTGATAGTACATGCCTCAACTACCTCCTCTGACAGCACTTTCCATACATCCACCACACTTTGTGCAAAAATGTTACCCCTCAGGTTCCTATTAAATCTTTCCCTGCTACACTTAAATCTGTGTCCTGTGGTTTTCGATTCCATATTCTGGGCAAAAGTCTCTGTGCGTTTACCTGATCTCATGATTTTATACACCTCTATAAGACGACCCCTCATCCTCCTGTGCTCCAGGGAATAGTCCTAGCCTGCTCAACCTCTCTCTCTAGCTCAGACCCTCGAGTCCTGGTAGCATCCTCATAAATCTTCTCTGCACCCTCTTAGCTTGACAAGTTGTATTGAAATCTGTTTTTCAGACTGGAGGTAAGTCAGAGGTGTTCTCTAGAGATTGGTACGACGAAAATGCTTTCTTGCACAAAAGAACTGCAAATGCTGGTTTAAATTGAAGATAGACACAAAATGCAGGAGTAACTCAGCAGGCCAGGCAGCATCTTTGGAGAGAAGGAATGGGTGATGTTTCTGGGTTGAGACCCTTCTTCAGACAATAATTCTTCTTAATATGTATCACAGGTGTTGACGAGGGAGAATTATGCACGATTTACAAATTTTTGCTTGACATGAAATTTGGAGGCATGATCAACCTCAGTGAAGAAAATAAGTAAAAACATCTCAGGTTGCTGGAGTGGGCAAATAAAATTTAATGCTAAGAGTTTCCTCCCACACATCAATGTCACTCACTAGGGGCGCCATACTGATGGCAGCCTCTGCCTACAGCCTGCTGTTTTTCTGTCTTTTAAAAAAATTGTTAGTTTTAAAAGTTTGTTTTGGAGATTTCTTTAGCTTTTTTATGTGCGGGAGGGGGGGTAGGGTAAGGGGGAAACCGTTTCCCAGTCACCTCCTGCCAAGGACACCATTGTTCTCCGAGTCGCGTCCTCGTCCCACTCCTCGCGGCCTACCAACAGGATTGGCATGGCCTTTCCTGTCGGGGGCCGGCCAAAGCTTCAGCAGCTTTGGATACATCGCGGAGCGGGCGATGCCTTACCTGGATTGCCATTGAAGCTCCGGAGTGTTGGGCCTGCTGCTTCAACATCGGAGCTGTGGATCGTAGAGCTTCCAGCATGGGCGGCGCTGACTTCAACATTGCGGAGTCCTGGGGCCCTTTACTGAGGGCAGCCAGCGTTGAATCTCCGCCCGGCGCGGCCTGCGGACTTTGGGAGCCGCGGATTACGGTAGGAGGTGGCCGATTCGGATGTCCAAGCCGTTGAGAATGTCCTCGTGCACCGACGTCGGACTACCATCACCCCGGCGAGCGGGCCTGCACATCAGGCCGCCCATAGCGGTGACAGCGGGGGGTTCGGGAGCACCCCGACCATGGGAGGACAACAGAGGCCGATGACTGAATTTTGGCGCCTTCCTTCACAGTGGGAAACTTTGATCCCGTTGTGTGGGGATGTCTGTGCTCAAGACTATCGTGTTCTGTGCTCTTTATTATTCGTATGGCTGTATGGCGACCACACATTTTACTGTACCAATTGGTACATGTGACAAATACATTTATCTTGTAACTTGTATATGTTTGTAGGTTAATTGGCTTCAGTAAAAATTGTAAATGATCCTTGGTGTGTAGGATAGTATAGTGTATGGGAATCGCTGGTAAGTGTGGACTCGGTGGGCTAAAGGGTCTGTTTCCATGCTGCATCTCTAAACTAAACTAAATTAAATTAGACAAGTGGATAGACTTGAGGAGCTGGATCTGGTCACTTAGGAACAGAGGAGGCCCTGATCTGATACAAGTACTTAAAATCACAAAGAGTATTGACAGCATAGGGAGAGGGGGGATCGGTGCCCAACTGGCAGTGGAGTCAAGAACCAGGACGTGAAATTAATGTGAATGTCAAAAGAACCTAAAGTAACACAAAGAAAATCTTTCTTGTACCGCATTCGGTTAGAGTCTCCGCCAGTGGTGGTAAAGGAGGCAGATTGAAAAGAGAGGTGGACAGGTATCTGAAAAGAAACAATTGAAGGTCTACACGTGTCTGATAAAGTGAGACTTATGTTCTTGCTCGATGGAAGAGTTGGCGGAGACTCAATGGTGGAATGGCCTTCTTCCCACTAAGAACCTTATGAGGTTCTGAGGTGCCAAGCATACTGTATTTTCCGCCACATATCCTTACCTGCTAATTAATTAATGAAAGGTACAGTATGGAAACAGACCCTTCGGCCCACCGAGTTCATGCCGACCATCAATCACCCGTTCACACTGGTTCTGTTATCCCGCTCTCTACACACCACGGACAATTTTCAGTGGCCAATTGACCTGCCAATCTGCGTGTCTTTGGGATGAGGGAGGAAACTGGAGTGCCCAGAGGAAACCCATGCGGTCACTGGGAGAATGTGCAAACTCCACACGGACAGCCCCCTGAGATCAGGATCCAGCTCGGGTCTCTGGCGCTGCGAGGCAGCCGCTCTACCAGCTGCGCCACTGTGCCGCCCAAACCCATACCTAAGCTTCTTTATGTTTCAGAGGGAAGGTCACACCTGTTAATGCACAAGAATACAATAGTATTGTGTGTGTGAGTGCCGGGTTTATTAATAGTGATGGCCTGAGTGGTAACTGGTTGCATTTCCCCAGGTGTTCCTCCATCCATTTATCTAAGAGATATAAATAGTTGCTGGTACATTAAGTTGACAGTTTCACTGCACTGATATAAAAAGCAGCAAGAATTTAAGGCCACCACTGAATTTATTTTGCGTGAAACAATAAAATGGGCCACTACTTCCAGTGGACCAAGAGGAAGAGGCCGTAAACTAACATTTATAATGTAAATGTTTGAAATTAATTGGGTAGGTGTGTAGATTTCAACAAAACAAACCTTGGATACAGCAGTCATGAAAGCGGCTACGTACTGAAATTGAAATGTCTGTTATCTTCCACTTGGTCTGCAAAGGGAAATCTATACTCGACAATTTGTACCAAATGGCGCCATCTGTACTGCATAATCTTCCCACTCTCTGAACCCATTCCAGGTTAGGCTCTCTGTGAATTGGTCTAAATTAAAACGCATGAGCAGAAGAATGTCCTTCGCAAACCGCTGCATTGAGAACGATGTGCTGTCTTTAGTCCTTTTGGCAACCCACAGTCTATAACTCTGGTGTAAAGACAGGAAAATTTGTCTTTTCACGGATGTAAGTGGAAGCTTTTATCTCCATTACAGGTTATGGGGACAGGCTGTTGCAATAATGCCTGCCTCAGCCTTCTATCTCCGAGCACCGTGTGCCAATGATGAGGCAACAGCTTCAGCTGCAGACTGCTGTGCTGGGACTCGGGGAAAAAAATAAATGCCTCTCGGAGATGGTTCCTCATGCGAAGGGGCCTTTATTTTTTTTATGAAGCCACCTGGACATTGTTAAATACACGGCCTGGCTTGCAGATTCGCTTTGTGCAATCAGGTGTTAGTGCAAGTCTTCTTTATTTACAGCAATTACACCTCCAGCATTCCCTTCTCAAGGCAGACAATTAACAGAGTTCTGATATTCCTTCTAATTGCTCTTGTTGAGGAGGTTGGTAGGATGCCAATGATCTGATAGGGTGGAGGATTATCATTTTTTAGCCTACTGCCTCAAAAAATCATTTGTAATATCCCTTGTGTAATTAGCAAAGACTCATGATTAATTGTCCTGTAAAAATTTCCTCTCTGTTGCTTTTATTTCCCAGCAAGAAGTATTAATTAATATTAACTCCTTTTGTTCCCACCATTCTAGTCTTCAACATTCCTGTGAAAATAAATGACGCTCGTGGCATATCAGCATCTAATTTAGGGTTCAGAGAATAAATCTTTGTTTTATTGAAAAATTAATATTTGTGATAAGGTGAAATTGGAATTATCTTCCAAAATAGTTTTGTCACTTGAAGAATTAAAGGACGTCGCTTTAGTTAATACCTTTTCAGGGAGTCATTGTTGCTGAGGTTAACATTGCCCTTGAATGCTAAGTTTTATAATATTCCCGACTTTCCCGATTCTCTACCTCAATAAGTTTGAGTTTTTGAGTTTAGTTTATTGTCACGTGTACTGAGGTACAGTGATAAGCTCTTCGGCGGCAAGACAATACATGATTAATCCACAGTGTACAGATACATGATAAAGGGAATAACATGAATAATGTTTAGTGCATGATAAAGTCCAATAAATTCCGATCAAAGATAGTGTGTGGGGTCCCCTATAATCACAACTGTTAAAGTCTAATTACTCGTTTGTCTCTTTCCCCTTGTTTCGCTACACAAGAGGATTTATAGATACAAGTACTTTCTTCCCATTATTAATATCTACTAACTCTAACCTTGGATGGGTTTGGGTTTGTAATAACAAGGTGAGCAGTAGGGAAGCACAGTGGTGCAGCTGGTAGAGCTGCTACCCAACAGCACCGCAGGCCCAGGTTCGATCCTGACCTCGGGTGCCATCTATGTGGCGTTTGCACGTTCTCCCTGTGATCGCGTGTGTTTCTTCCCCATCCCAAAGATGTGTGGGTTTGTAGATTAAAATGACCTCTGTAAATTGCCCCAAACTTGCAGCGAGTGGATGACAACGCGGGATAACATAGAACTAGTGTGAACCGGTGATCAAGGGTCGGTGTGGACACGGTGGGCTGAAGGGCCCCTTTCCACGTAGTATCTCTACACTAAAACAAACTCCATTAACATTTTAGACACAAAATGCTGGAGTAACTGAGCGGGTCAGGCAGCATCTCTGGAGCTAGGGAATAGGTGACGTTTTGGATCGAGACCCTTCTTCAGACTGAGAGTCACGGGCGAGGGAAACTAGAGGTATGAAAAGGTTCAGAAGAAATCAGAGACAGCACTGATGACCTCAGAAAGGTGGAGCCCACAATGGTCCATTGTTGACTGTGGAATAGGTGATAATGGAGGGATATATAGATGCGAACATTGGAACTAGCAGGATGACTGGGATGGGGAGGAGCAGAGAGAGTGGGACTGGGATGGGGAAGGGATGGAGAGAGAGATTGCTCGATTGAAATATCACCAACAATAGGCGTCGGTAAGAATACAAATCTGTTACTCTGGAAACAAGGCTATTCAGTGAATGTGCTACAAAGAACAGAAAGTAAAACATTCCATCTTTACCTTGCTGAATGCAAGGATATTGCTCTTCGTATACAGTCGGAGCTACAGAAGCTGCAACCTTGGCTGTTCAGTACATGATCCTTTAATGGGCTTGCACTGTTATACTATAAAGAGTCCTGAGTGGCAGCACCAGTACCTTGGAGCAGGCTGCCCTGCATAATTCTGGTGCTGAGTAGGCAGATGGTCTGGTCCCTAGTCAATTGTACACACAGCCAAATGGCACACGCAATCACTAAATAGTTCCTGTGGGCCCAAACACTATTTTTCTCCCACCTTGCTTTGTAAGGAAAGTGATTCAAAAACATTGCAGATCCAGTGCACAGTACTTCATTAACGTTGTTAGCATGCTACAGACGGTTTAAAAATATCTATCAGAAATTGGATCTTTCTCAAATAACCTTGAGTCCATTTAGTACACTGATTTCAAGAGTCTGCTCGGATTTTGTATGTTCTCCCTATGACTGTGTGAGTTTTCTCCGTGTGCTCCAGTTTCCTCCCACGCTCCAAAGACGTGCAGGTTTGTATGTTAATTGGCTTTGGTAACGTTGTAAAATTGTCCCTAGTGTGTACGATAGTGTTAGTGTGCTCCTGAACCTGGTCCTTACAATTTTCACGCTTCTATATCGATCATCTCCATAAATATTATCAATTAATGCCAATCAAAATAGCCATGATTGATTGAATGATGCAGCATGGAAACAGGCCAATTGGCTCACCAAGTCCACGCTGACCATCGATCACCAGTTCACACTAGTTCTAATTTATTCCCACTTTTGTATCCACTCTCTACACACTAGGGGCAATTCACAGAGGCCAATTACTTTGAGATGTGGGACAAAACTGGGGAAGCTAGAGGAAACTCAGGCAGGCACCGGGAGGACTTGCAAACTCCACACAGATGGTACCCGAGGTCAGAATTGAACCCGGGTCACTGGCACTGTGAGGCAGCAACTCTACCAGCTGCTGCCTCACAACCGTATGTTGAGGTCGTAATAGAATCAGTTCTATTATAAAGTTTAACAACACGTTCGGCAACTGGCACAGCAGTGGAGCTGCTGACTCACAGCGCCAGAGACCCGGGTTTGATCCTGATTGCTGGTGCTGTCTGTGCAGAGTTTGCTCGTTCTCCCTGTGACCACGTGGGTTTTCTCCAGGTGATCTGTTTTTTGCCCACATTCCAGAGTTATGCCGGTTTGTTGGTTAATCGGATTCTGAAAATTGTCCCTAGTGTGTAGGATGCAAAACTGGGATAATGTAGCAGCACCAAACGTGGTGAACAAACATTTGATTTATTCAGACATTACATTGTTGGTGTACATGCAAGTTTGGTCCTCTAACATACTAAGTCATTGCTGCTGCTGCTGAGCGAGGGTGTTGCCTCGAGCTCAGCTACCTGTACACTCATGATCTCCAGGTGAGATCTGCTTATGTAGCAGGACACTCCCCTTAACCCATGACGTCGCATGACAGCTCACGTAACCACTGATGAGGGTTCGACTGTAAGTGGTCTGACCATGAGCTGATGCAACAGGACACCCCCCCCCATTCCCTGAAACGGAGGAAGGAAAATTAGCAGGCCAATAAAAACTTGTAAATGCACAGGCAAAAAGGATAGAATGCGCTAACCTTCTACAAGAAGGTGTAAGCATGGTTGAGGGTGGCTCCTGCTGTGGGTCGGGGGCACCCCGGCCGTGGGTCGGGATGGTGGGGCCTGCGGGCGCAGTTGACGCTCCGGCTGAGGGCCATCCCGTTTGTATGCCGAGGGGTGTAAGGAGTTTGTTTACCAATGCAAAAGCCGCAGGATGGACGAGACACAGTCACATCTCATCGACCAGCAGGGGATCGTGTCCCAAGAAATACGGCACCCAGCAACGGGAACCGTCGGCAACAATGTAAACCAAATAAAATACAACAAAGAAATAAGAATAAATTAATAGCTAAACATGGCGAGGTCATTACAGTGTAAAAAAGTGAAAAGAAACAAAACAAACAACAGTGAGCAAACAAGTCCAAAGTGGTAGGAAACCGTAAGTTCAAATTGTCCAGTGCCTGATGTGAAGCTGTGCTGGACGCTGGAAAACTGGAGGTTGTAGGTACATCATCCGACCTGACGTGGCGCTGTTGCTGGCGGTCAGGCTGCAGAGACGGCATCTGGCCGGATGGTGGCGCTGTTGGCGGCGGTCAGGCTGCAGAGACGGCATGCGGCCGGAAGGTGGCGCTGTTGACGGCGGTCAGAGCAGGTCGAGCATCGCTTCTGGCCGGCCGCAGCGGCCATTTTTACAGTCGCTATGGCAGCCATGTGGTAGTAGGCCGCAACGGCCATTTTGTCTGCCGACCGAGGTGGCCTTTACTGGTGGCCAACCGAGACGATTCCGTATGCGTGTGGGGTGGCCGGCATTGATGGGCCTCGCCCCACCGCTGCAGGTAGGGACTCTACCCACTGTTGCTGGTGTCATTAGAGAAGGGCTGTGCTGCCGCGCCCTTGACAGAGACTGGAAGCTGCCGGGGAATCCGTTGCGGGACTGCCGACTCACGACCGGCCAAGACACCAGCCCACTGCTGGGCCGACCACAGCCTGACCGGATGGGCAGGCAGCGCCTGGGGATCTTCGGGGTCCGCACCGGTGAGTGCTAAAGGACGTCTTCGGGCAGCCGCCCTAGGTAGGCCCACTCGATCGGGAGGCTAAGCCTTGAGCAGGGTAAGAGGTGGGCCTGCTCTCTCCCCGCTCCTGGGGCCATCGTGTAGGTGTCAGTGATGCTTGCGGTGGGGGGGGCTGTTAAACTCGCAGCTCTTGCAGCAGCTGGTGCGGGAGCGGCGGTTGGTGGGGGAGCGGGCTGCTGGGGGAGCGGCGGCAGCTCCGGTAGGCAGCAGCAGGTGGGGGAGCGGTGGCAGCCGCGGCCTCTCAGCTCCGGTAGGCAGCAGCTCGTGGGGGAGCGGTGGCAGCCGCGGCCTCTCAGCCGTGGTGGTCGGCTCCGGGCGGGTCATGCGGGAGAGGTTGCCGGCCGTCAAACAAGGGCCGGTCTGCGCCCATCGACCCGGCCAGCATACATTACGGTAGGGCCGGGTTGGTGCCAGCGTCGTTCAGCAGGGCTGGGCTGTCGGCTGCAGACATCAGGTCTCCCGAGGCTGCGTGTGTCGGGAGAAATCCAAAATCCCAATTTGGATCATCGCGGGTCACCAATCTAGCGGCACCAAACGTGGTAAACAAACAATTGATTTATTCAGACATTACATGGTTGGTGTACATGCAAGTTTGGTCCTCTAACATTCTAATTCATTGCTGCTGCTGCTAAGCGAGGGTGTTGCCTCGAGCTCACCTACCTGTACACTGATGATCTCCAGGTGAGAACTGCTTATGTAGCAGGACTCTCCCCTTAACCCATGACGTCACGTGACAGTCCTCGTAACCACTGACGAGGGTTCGACCGTAAGTGGTCTGACCATCAGCTGAGGCCACACTAATATAGAATTGGCATATGGGTGATCAATGGTCAATGTGGACTCAATGTGCAAAGTGCCGAAGGGCCTGTTTACATTCTGTATTTCTAAATTAAACTAAACTATACAAAAATGACATGCATTTCTATACTGAGATTAACATGGTAAATTACTCCAATTTTCCATTCAGCTAAAAATGGTAAGGAAGAACACACATTTTTAGATGCCTGAATGCACACACAGTCAGGAACTACTCATACTACAGGGAGAATGTACAAACACCATACAGACAGCACCTACAGTCAGGGTCGAACCCGGGTCCCTGGTGGTGTAATGCAGCAACTCTACCGCTGCGCAATCATGCCATACTCATTAAGCCGTAATGGACACAAATAATCAAACCAATCTCTGACCCAAAGTGTTCTTGAAGCTGCCAGCCTTTACACCAACGTGAACCTCAGCACATAAAGAAGATGGTCGTACTTCATCTTCCCATTCAGGGAGGATAGCTCGACAGTGGTTAATAAAAGTAATATTTTAATTGTGATGTTTTAGTGAGACCAGGCAGGTTGAGTTGAATAATTATTATTGTCAAATAAAAACGGTAAAGTAACTCGGTAACAGGCATGCCTGACTCGCCCTGTTGCTGAGAGGAGCGCTGACGACTGACTGGAAAGCCCACGATCGAACCCCCCATGGTCACGTGATCGAGTCAACCAATGACGAGGGTTCGGTCTTTCCCATACCACCACTAGGTGTCGTAACAGGACCCCCTCCCCCTTCAGAACCAGAGGCTAGGAACCGAGTGGAAGGCTGAATGAGGCGACCAGGCTGAGTGGAGACCGGAGTACCAGGCACAACCGGCGGTACAGGATGAACGGATGGAGCAGGGGTAGCAGGCGGAAAAGTCACAGGTGGAACAGGGACAAGAGGTGTAACAGGTGACCTCTACGCCGGGGTTGAGCCACCACCACCGGGCTATCTACATCCAGGTGGGCGGGCTTGAGGTGGGCCACCGAAACGATCTCCTCACGACCCCCGACATCCAACAGAAACGTCACGATGCCGGGCCACAACACTGGGAAAGGACCTTCGTAAGTCCGCTGCAGCGGAGTCCCTGCGAATAAAAAGAAAAAGGCAGTCCTACAGCTCCGGCGGAACGTAGACAGGAGCAACCCCATGGCGAGAGGTCGGAATAGGAGCCAGGCCGCCCACATTCTCCCGCAGGCTCGCCAACACGGACGAAGTGGGCTCCTGCAGCCCCGGACCTGCAGGAAGGAAATCCCCGGGTACCCACAGCGGGGAGCCGTACACTACTTCGGCGAACGACGTGTCCAAATCCGCCTTCGGGGCCGTGCGGAATCCCAGCAACGCACAAAGCAACTGGTCTACCAAATCCAGGTCGGTGAGCCGCGCCTTCAGCGCCAACTTCAAATGCAGATGGAACCGCTCCACTAAACCGTTGGCCTGAGGGTGGTGCGCGCTAGTGTGATGCAGCTGCGTCCCGTACTGCTGTGCCAGAGCTGACCACAAGGCAGAAGTAAACTGGGCATCACGGTCGGTGGGGATGTCCGCAGGCACGCCAAAACGCGCCACCCAGTGGGCCGTGATGACCCGAGCACAAGTCGCGGCGAAGTTATCAGATAGAGGAACAGCCTTAGGCCACCTCCTGAAGCAATCCACAATGGTGAGCAGGTGAGTGGCACCACGAGACGTCAGTAGCGAACCCACCAAATCGACATGGATGTGCTCGAACCTGTGAGGGAGAACCGCGAAATCCCGAAACGGTGCACGCACATGCCGCCAGACCTTCGACATCTGGCAGGGAATGCAGGTCCTGGTCCAGGCCACAACCTGTTTACGAAGCCCCTGCCAGACGCACTTGTCCGCTACCAATGCAGAAGTCGCCCGGATGGAAGGGTGGACCAGACCATGGACAGCGTTGAACACACGCCGCCGCCGCCAACCCGCAGGGATGATGGGGAGTTGCTGCCCAGTGGAAACATCGCATAGGACCGTCACACCCGCAGGTCCGAAGGGGACATTGGCCAACACCAATCCCGACGCGGCAGTCCGATAGGCACCCATCTCACCGCTCTCACGTTGTGCAGCAGCCAGAATAGTCAATGTCTGGGTCCACGGACAACATGGCGTGGACTGCAGGGCAAGACAAAGCGTCCGTGACCTGGTGCAGTTTGCCCGCCACATGCTGGACATCGGTGGTGTATTCTAAGACAAAAACGGCAGGTGCCACTGTTGCCAAGCAGACCAGGGGCCGGACACAAATGTTAGGGGATTGTGGTCTGTGAATGCCATGAAGGGCCTGCCCTCTAGGAAATAGCGTAAATGATGGACTGCCAAATAAAGGGCCAGGAGCTCCCGATCAGGCGCGTTGTAGCTCCGCTCCGGAGGATGCAGGTGCCGGCTGAAAAAGGCAAGCGGTTGCCAGCGTCCGCCAATAAATTGCTCCAGGATCCCCCAACAGCCGTATCCGAGGCATCAACGGTGAGGCGGTCGAAGCAGCAGCCCATGGGTGCACCAGCATGGTGGCCTTGGCCAGCGCCTCCTTAGTACCAGAAAAAGCAGCCACGGTCTCACGTCCCACACGAGGTCCCGTGTGTTACCAGCCAGGCACTGGAACAAGGGCCGCATGATCCGGGCCACCGCCGGAACAAAACAATGATAGAAATTCATCATGCCTACGAATTCCTGCAGACCCTTGACGGTGAGTGGCAAATCGCCTCCATCTTACCGGGAAGAGGCGCAGCGCCCTGCGAGATGACATGGTGTTCCAGGAAGGAAATAGGGCTGAGCCCAAACTGCCATTTTGTGGTGCTAATAACCAGCCTGTGGTCCCTGAGCCACTGGAACAGCACCTGTAGGTGCGTGCAGAGTTCCTGGTGGGAGCAGCTGGCAACCAGAATGTCATCCAGGTACACAAAAACAAAGTCCAACCCTCGACCAACCATGTCCATCAACCGCTGAAAAGCCTGTGCGGCGTTCTTCTGCCTGAACGGCATCCGCAGTCATTCAAATAGGCTGAACTGGGTGATGATGGCGGTCTTGGGCACATCATTGGGGTGGATGGGAATCTGGTGGTAGCCGCACAACAGATCCACCTTGGAATAGATGGTAGCACCGTCCAAATGGGCCGTGAAGTCCTGGATGTGCGGGACTGGATAGCGGTCGTGACAGTGGTCGTGACAGTGTTCAGGCAGCGGTATTGCCCACACGGTCTCCATCCCCCAGATGATTTGCGAACCATATGTAATGGGGAAGCCCATGGGCTGTTGGAGTGCCGCACATTCCCCATGTCCCCCCTTGCTGGAACTCCGACTTGGCTAAACACAGCTTCTCGGGCGGGAGCCTGCGCACCCCTGCATGCAGTGGGGAGCCGGCTGTGAGAATATGATGCACCACCCCGTGCTTAGGGATGGCCGCATGAAAGCGAGGGGTCAGGAACTCCTGGAATTCGGCCCGGGTGGGAGCATATGCCCCACCCACATCCGTCACAGATCCGAGGTGCGGGCCAGAGGGAACCGCGGGCCATGAGGACACAGACTAGGGGAGGCTCCGGAGGAACGAGGCGCTGGCCCTGAACGTCCACCAGGAGGGAAAAGGCCCGCAAAAAATTGGCAATTTTGTGCAACGTCCGCAATAGTAAAGGGCCACGACTAACGGCAGGAGTCGAGGACGAGGGAAATAGTCCGAGTGCCGTTGGTGCGGATGGGCGGGGCCATGCTTACCGGCACAAGTATCGAGCCCAGATGGAGGAAGGATGCTCAGCACAGCCCCAGTGTCCACAAGGTAGCGAAGTCCGGAATGATGGTCCCGGACGCAGAGGCAATGGTTCTGGCCGACCGCGATAGCCTCTACTAGCGATCAGCCGAGGCATTTTCCGAAAACAAGCAGGGAGCGCGGCTTCGGCGGGCCTCTGCCACACAGCGTTGGTGGTAATAGCACCACTGCTGCATACAGCGGAGGGTTAGACGTCTCTGTGAGGCCGCTGGTGCGAAGGCGCGGACAACCGGCTGATGGATCCACTGTCCTGCTGCTTGGTGAGCCACAGCTCCTCTGCCCGTTCAGCGAGCTGCAGGGGGTCGGCGAAATCGGACCCGGCAAGGAGCAGGCGGATGTCGTCGGGCATCTGCTCCAGGAAGGCTTGCTCGAATAGCAGGCAGGGCTGGTGGCCATCCATAAGAGCAAACATCTCGCTCATCAACGTGGACGGCTTACGATTGCCGAGGCCGTCCATATGCAACAGGCGACTGAGCCCGAAAGTGCAGAGCAGCAGTGTCTTGAGACCTTCGTACTTGTCGAACGTGGGCGGATTCTGCAGGTAAGGCTGCAACCCGGTGGCAGTCTCTTGACTGAGCGCCCCCACCACATAGAAGTAACGGGTAGCATCCGTGACGATGTGGCAGAGCTCAAATTGAGCCTCAATGCGGGCGAACCACACTTGAGGCTGTACCGCCCAGAAAACGGGGAGTTTCAGGGCAACCGCATTTTGCTGGGTGGGCTGGGCGTTGAGGTTTTCGACGGCGTTTAGTGCGAAGATCCAAAAAACGTTCGGACCGTCGGGGTCACCACTATAGCGAGACCAGGCAGGTTGAGGTGAATAATTTTTATTGTCAAATAAAAACGGTAACGAAACTCTGTAACACTCATGCCTGACAAGCTAACACGAGAATAGCTCCTGTTGTTGGGAGGAGCACTGACGACTGACTGGAAAGCCCGCGAACAAACCCCCCACGGTCACGTGATCTAACCAAATGACGAGGGTTCGAATTTCCCCAAAGCACCACTAGGTGCCGCTACAATATATGCCATATTATAGAGATTGATCAGTTGGGCATTCACAGATGCCCGACTTCTTGATAAGAAGTATCTAACGTGCCCAGAACAGGCAGTTTAATATGTTTGTATTAGACATGTGTTAGCACTTGAAGGTTGATGATAAAATTTGCTTCATCCGACATTAAACCTTATATCGCAGTTGTGGAACTTTGTTGGAATGAGATAATTTGTTAGGTTTGGACAAAATATAGAAATTGCTTCAGAAGGAAGATCAGTGCCTCTGTGGCTGATCACATATATTTATCCTGCAGGTGGACTAATACTTTAGAGATACAGCATGGAAACAGGCCCTCCGGTCCACTGGGTTCGTGCGGACCAGCAATCGTGCCGTTCACCGGCACTATACGACACACTAGGAACAATTTACAATTTACAGAAGTCAGTTAACCTACAAATCCGCAAGTCTTTGGAGTGTGTGACGAAACCGTCCACGTGGTCACTGGGAGAATGTACAAACTCCATATAGACAGCACCTTAGTCATGATCGAACCAGGGTCTCTGGCAATGTAAGGCAGCAACTCTATGGCTGTGCCACTGTGCCGCGATTAACATGGTGCTCTGGTTGACCCTCAAATAAATGTCAATTTCCCCACCCTGGAGCTGGAATTGTCATGGGCACGATATTATAGTTGGTGTCTTTTTTACTCTATAAAATTCTGTTCCACTTACTTCAACACTTATTACTTATTTGCTTTATGGGATTTCAACTGGAACTCGATGTTGCTATTGGTCTTCCCCAGTCTGGGTTGTTAGATGATGTACCATTCAAATTTGGAAAATGTTATTAATCGGCAGTGTGAAATTGATATTTCCATATATGCTCCAAACTCCTCTTTCCGGTGAGGTAATATTTAATGAGCTTAACAGTGAAATATAGAAACAAGGAACTGTGGATGCTGCTTTATACGACACAAAGTTATGGGTTGGGCAGCATCTCGGGAGAAAAAGGATGGGTGACATTTCAGGTCGAGACCATTCTTCAGTCTGAAGAAGGATTCTGACCCGAAACATCACCCTCCTTATTCTCCAGAGATGTTGCCTGACCCGCTGAGTTACTCCGGAACTTTGTGTCTATCTCAACACTGAAATAGTTCATTTGTCACCTCCTGGGTTACAGGTGTGATGAGGGGTGGTGTCTTCCCTTCTCAGCCCCCTTGACATGATTTCCTGATGACGAGGACCATCTCGAACCCTGTACATGGTGCGTACTTCATTTTCTCTTTTCTGATTAGCACATCTGGGTTACCACGTCCCTTGCCTCAAGTTCAGACGTGCACTTCCTCCTTATTATTGATTGATTGAGAATGGAAACAGCCCTTCGGCCCACCGAGTCCACACTGACACTGATCACCCGTTCACACTAGTTCTGTTATTCCACTTTCGCACAGGGGGATTTACAGAGGCCAATTAACCTACAAATCTGCAGGTCTGTGGAATGTGGGAGGAAACCGGAGGAAACCCATGCGATCGCAGGGAGAATGTGCAAACTCCGTACAGACAGCATCCTTAGTCAGGATCAAACCCGGGTCTCTGGCGCTGTGAGGCCGAGTCACTTGGTTTAGTATTGGCATTGGTATAACTGCTGCATCCTGAAATATGAGGGTCCAGCTGAGTAAACAATCTCGATTCTGATGAAGGGTCTGAAGAAGGGTCTCGACCCGAAACGTCGCCTATCTCCTTCACTCCTTAGATGCTGCTGCACCCGCTGAGTTTCTCCAGCTTTTTGTGTAACCCTCGATTCTGATGAGTTCTGATTGCTGCTGTTAATCAGAGAATAATGTATTGTGAAGGGGGCAGGTATGAGAAATATTGAACCACAAATATCTATGGACGTCACCTTATGGCCAGACAGATAGAAGATAGAGGGGGGGGGGGGGGGGGGGAGGGAGGAGTGCGGGGTGGTGGGGGGGGGGAAGAAGAAAACATCACTTACCCACATTCTCCAGAGATGCTGCTTGGCTTGTTGAGTTACTTCAACACTATGTGTCTTTTCTTGTATACAAGCACCTGCAGTTCCTTGTTTCTTTAAATGTACAGTGTTTGTTGCGATGAGGAGCAGGAATCTGAAACTCTTTATCCAATAAAAATGTTGAATGTTGGTCAATTGCAAATTTCAAAACCGAAATTTTAGATTTGTGGTAATCAGAAGTATGAAGAAGGGTTAAGGAACCCTTAAGGTATATTGTTGGAATTAAGCTCCAAGATTAGTTTGGGTTGAATGGTGGCACAGTGGCGCAGCAGTAGAGTTGCTGCGCCAAAGACCTGGGTTCGATCCTGACTACGGGTTCTGTCTGTACGGAGTTTATACATTGTCCCTGTGACTGGGTGGGTATTCTCCGGGTGCTCCGGTTTCCTCCCACATTTCAAAGATGAGCAGGTTTTGAAGGTTAATTGGCTTCTGTAAATTGTCCCCAGTGTGTAGGATGGAACTAGTGATCGCTGGTCAGCGACGTCTCGATGGGCCAAAGGGCCTGTTTCCACACTGCATCTCTCAACTAAACCAAACTAAACTAAACTAAACTCAACTAAATAGCAGGATAAGTCTGAGGGGCTGATCTGACCAACTGCTCTTTGTGTGATGACATAGGAGTACTTTCTTCCCCCAAAAATGACGCATGCTGATGAATTCTGAAAGCAGGTCTACAAATGTCTGTTTCTCACCTTCCCCCTCCTCCCATATTCCTTCCTCTGGCATTACAACTCACAACTCTTCAATCCTGTCGGGGGTTACACAAAAAGCTGGAGAAACTCAGCGGGTGCAGCAGCATCTAAGGAGTGAAGGAGATAGGCGACGTTTCGGGTCGAGACCCTTCTTCAATCCTGTCTCTGTCTCACACCTTCCTCTTTTATCTCTGGCCTTTGGTCCAACTATTTGCCTATCAAAACCCCCCTCGCTTGTTTCCACCTATTACCTGCTACGCTTTGTCCTGCCTCTCCTCTCTTCCAGCTTCCTTCCCACCCCCACCCCACAATCAGTCTGTAGAAAGGTCCCGACCCAACACGCCACCTATCCACATTATCCACAGATGCTGCATGTCCTACTGAGTTACTTCAGAACTCTGTGTCCTTTTGTGTAAAACAGCATCTGCAGTTCCTTGTTTCTACAAATTAATTAATTTGAAATGTTTGATAGGAAATGGTTGTGTGTGTTTACAATGCATTCACAAATCACAGAATTGACTATTTAACTAATTATCGGATGGTTTGTGCAGACTTCAGTGGTTGAGTTTTATTGTTTGTTGGTTACACCAGATGTTTATTGTGTATTTCTCCCTCTATCCCCTAATTAGTCAGCAAAGTCAGCTGAAAAATAAATGCCTTGCACAACTGTTCAGTCCACCTACTATCAAACAACTAAGGAACTTAATGAGAAGTTGCACAAGGGGCAGAGGACAAATGTGCTTCAGGACTACAAACATTTGTTTAATATAGTGACTTCATTTTAAGATGCACGGCATGGTGGTGCAGTGGTATAGTTGCTGCCTTACAGCGCCAGGGACCCGGGTTCGATCCTTACTGCAGGTGCTGTCTGTACAAAGTTTGTACATTTTCCCTATGACCTGCGTGGGTTTTCTCTGGGAGCTCCGGTTTCCTCCCACACTGCAAAGACATACAGATTTGTAGGTTAATTGGCTTGGTAAAATTGTGAAATTGTCCCTAGTGTGTGTTGGATAGTGATAGTGTGTGGGGATCGCTGGTCGGCACGGACTCGGTGGGCTGAAGGGCCTGTATCTGCGCTGTATCTCAAAACTAAACCAGCAATTGTTACCGTACCTTTAAAGTGGCAATAATCTGTAGCACATTTGGGAACTTTTCTGCAGTGCAATATTAGCTGTGACAACCAAAAGTTTTTAATCATTCCTTGGAGATTGGTATTGGGACCTCTCTTGCTTGCCAAATACATTTCCAGGAGTTGGTCAATGACAGAATATTAACATTTGTTTGTGGTACCAAATCGGGGAATGGGCCATTTGGGAGGACTGTACAAGCACTGCAGGAGAGCATTAATACAATAATGGTGCACAGATGTGCAGCTAATATAATACAGTTTGCTCATTTGGTGGGATTTGTAAAAGAAAATGACTTGCTTTTCCAATTGTGTTCACTTAGTAAAACTCCATAAATTTGGTGGATGAGCTGCAGAAACTTTGGAAGTAAAGGCAAAAGTATTGCTTATGCCTCTTAAATTGGGATTAAAGGTCCTTTGCCAAAATTATGATGAATGAAATCAGCATAAAAAATACATTGGAGCCATAGCAATTTTGAATCATGAGGAAAATACCAGGGTTGAAAAAATATAGTTAAAGGAGGGCTTTAGAAAAAATAGTACTGCAGTTGCTGAAGTGTAGAAGGGCAAGGAACTGGCAGGTGGTTGAAGAAGCGTTTCGACCTGAAATGTCACCCTTCCTTTTTCTCCTGAGATGCTGCCTGATCCACTGAGTTACTCCAGCACGTTGTGTCTATCTTTGGTATAAACCTGCATCTGCAGTTCTTTGTTTCTACATTTAGGCATGTTTGAAACCTGGTCACTGCATCCATGACAAGGGGACATAAACTTTAGGATTAAACCTGGAAGCATTAAGAAGGAGGTTGAAGTCATTTCTTGGTGCGGAGTTATCATTGTACGAAATGTCAGTGAACAGATGGTTATTAAAATAGAGTCAACCATGACATTGGAACATATTGAGAACTACTGTGCTAAAGGCGATGGAGAAAAAAATGCAGCCATAAAGAGTTGACCAGATCTATCTATGCACATGCTTCTATGGATTTTGCTGTGATGAAGAGGTAAAAAGAGTAATGCCAACTGGTTCTTCATTTTCAATTGTTAGAGCCAAGGCTCTGATTTGCCCTTTTAGATGAAAGGAATTTTTTTTTCGAAGGTGAGTAGGAATTGACTTAAAGAGGCTGTATTTAACTGTGCGCTGGTAGAAGATAGTCGGCACAGTGGCGTAGCAGTAGAGTTGCTGCCTTACAGCGCCAGAGACCCGGGTTCAATCCTGAATACGGGTGCAGTCTTAACGCGTTTGTACATTCTTCCCATGGGTTTTCTACGGGTGCTCCGGCTTCCTCCCACATTCAAAGACGTACAGGTTTGTAGGTTAATTGGCTTGGTAAAATTGTAAATTGTCCCTAGAATGTATAGGACAGTATTAGTGTGTGTGGATTGCTGGTCGGCACGGACTCGGTGGACCGAAGGGCCTGTTTCCAAAGCCTACAAAGCTTACAAAGCCCCCCCCCCTCCCCCACCTTGGACAGTCTGATCACCTCTCATTGTTCCTGCTCCCAAAGTACTCCCCACTCATCAGACGTGTTAAACCCACAGTGAGGACAGTTAAAGTTTGATCAGAGGAGGCGAACTCCACACATCAGCAGCGTTTTGGAAACACTGACTAGAATGTGTTTGCAGCCCAGGCCACCCTTGACTCCCACACGGACATTGACTCTTATACATCCTCTGTTTTGGACTTTATCAACTCCACCATCAACAGTGTCACCTCCCTCAAACGGATTACCACATTCCCGAATCAGAAGCCATGGATGAACAGCGAGGTCAGGCTACTGCTGAAGGCACGTGACACCGCTTTCAGGTCAGGCGATGCTCAAGCCTACAGTTCATCCAGGGCTAACCTGAAGAGGGGCATCACGAAGGCCAAGCACAGCTACAAGCTAAGGATCGAGGAGCACTTCAATAACAACTCCGACCCCCGACGCATGTGGCAAGGCATCCAGGCCATCACGGACTATAAATCACCAACACCACTCCCACATCCAGCGATGCCTCCTTCCTTGAGGAGCTTAACCACTTTTATGGCCGCTTTGACAGGGACAATCAAGAGATGGCCATCAAGGCTATGCTCCCTGCTGATCACCAGCCCCTCACACTCACCCCCATCGACGTGTAATCGGCATTGAGCAGGATTAATGCACGAAAGGCCGCTGGCCCTGACGGCATCCCCGTGCGCGTCCTCAGGGCCTGTGCTGTGCAGCTAACAGATGCCAGGACTGACATCTTCAACCTGTCACTTGCCCAAGCAGCTGTCCCCACGTGCCTTAAAACCACCTCCATCGTGCCGGTGCCAAACCACTCCACTGCGGCGAGCCTCAACGACTTCCGCCCAGTTACACTTACTCCCATCATCACTAAGTGCTTCGAGAGGCTGGTCCTGGCACACCTCAAAGGCTGCCTACCTCCCACACTGTACCCCTATCAGTTTGCCTACTGCAAGAACAGGAGTACAGAGGATGTACCTCAATGGCACTCCACTCCGTCCTCTCCCACCTCGACAACAGAGACACCTACGTGAGAATGCTGTTCATCGACTATAGCTCAGCATTTAACACCATTATCCCCTCAAAATTGATCACCAAACTCAGTGACCTGGGCATCGACCCCTCCCTCTGCAACTGGATACTGGACTTTCTAACCAACAAACCACAGTCTGTTAGGTTAGACAACCACACCAATTCAACCCTCACCCTGAACACCGGCGTTCCACAGGGCTGTGTGCTGAGCCCTCTCCTCTACTCCCTCTTTA
This sequence comes from Raja brachyura, assembly GCA_963514005.1. The sequence continues at coordinate 69,949,982 of OY740787.1, read as the reverse complement.
CCTACGACTGCACACTTGTACATGGTACTAACACCATCATCAAGTATGCAGATGATACAACAGTGATTGGCCTCATCAGCGACAATGATGAGTCGGCCTATAGGGAGGAGGTCCAGCTCCTAGCAGCATGGTGCGCTGACAACAACCTGGCCCCTAACTAAGAAGACCAAGGAGCTAATTGTAGACTACAGAAGGTCTAGGGGTGGCACGCACACCCCCATCCATATTAATGGGACGGAGGTGGAACGTGTTTCCAGCTTCAGGTTTCTGGGGGTCAACATCTCTGATGACCTCTCTTGGACCCACAATACCTCAACACTGGTCAAGAAGGCTCACCAGCGTCTCTTCTTCCTGAGGAGACTAAAGAAGGTCCATCTGTCTCCTCAGATTCTGGTGAACTTCTACCGCTGCACCATCGAGAACATCCTTATCAACTGTATCACTGTATGGTATGGCAACTGCTCTGTCTCCGACCGGAAAGCACTGCAGAGGGTGGTGAAAACTGCCCAACGCATCACCGGTTCCTCACTCCCCTCCATTGAGTCTGTCCAGAGCAAGCGATGTCTGCGAAGGGCGCGCAGCATCTGGCTCTCACCCCAGCCACAGACTGTTTACCCTCCTCCCATCCGGGAAGCGCTACAGGTCTCTCCGTTGTCGGACCAGCAGGCTCAGGAACAGCTTCTTCCCTATGGCTGTTACACAACTTAACTCTGTACCTTGGTGACTGCTAGTCACCCCCCCCCCCCCCCCACTCCTTCCCCCAGAAAAATTGCACTATTGCTACTGTATGTACATATATATATTTTGCTGTTCCATTATTTGCTGTTCGCTCTTCTGGGTGAGATACTAACTGCATTTTGTTGTCTCTGTACTGTACACTGCACAATGACAATAAAGATGGAATCTGAATCTGAATCTGAATCTGTTTCCACGCTCTATCTCTAAAACTAAACTAAACTAAAAGCAATTACAATGCTAAGCTTAATTTAGCTCCCTGAAATGGGGTTAAAGAGAACATATGAACTGTCAGCACATCAGTCCACACAATGGATAGACAGATAATGGTGAAATAATTCATGCTGTTTCTACCTATCTCACCATTTCCATTTGTACGGTCAACTGACTATCTGCTTTAGCATCTTATATTTGTTCTGCATTACAAACTTCAAACGCTGAACACACCCCAATTCCAAAATGTCATGGACTTTTTAACGAGCTTTAAAAAACATGAAATCGTCCAGGATTCATCCCTCGGTCTGTGTTTATGAAAAAAAGTTGGTTGTTCCATTGGGTCTTTATTTTGAGGGTTAATTATCGGTAAATCGCTATGAACTGAGCCATGGCAGTGTCAGCAGAGACCTTCAGCAGTACTGACAGCTGCAGATGTAAATCGCGTCATCTTGCAGTCAGCAGAAATGAAAATTCAGCTCTCACTTTGTGTGGGTTGACTTTTACTATCCCCCTTGCATTGATTTGAACTAATTGAAGATTCCGGTCCTGATTTATTTGCAAGTGGCCGGCTTCATCTCAACCGGAGACCCCAAAGGTCTGAGGAAGGACAGACTCCCAGTATTTCGTTGCTCACCTTCTGGTTGTCAGGTAATCTCCTGCACTCCTGCACCATAGCACTGGTGTTGGGAATCTCTCCAGAGTGTATCTACCCAAAGTGAGCAGGGCAGCATGGTGGTGCAGCAGTAGAGTTGCTGTCTTACAGCACCAGGGACCCAGGTTCGATCCTGACCACAGGCGCTGTCTGTACGGAGTTTGCACGTTCTCCCTGTGACCGTGTGGGTTTTCTCCAGGTGCTCCGGTCTCCTCCCACACTCCAAAGACATGCAGGGTTGTAGGTTAATTGGCTTCACAAAAAAAAAATGTAAGTTGTCCCTGGTGTGTAGGATGGTGTTAGATTATGGGGTGATCGCTGGTCAACAAGTGGAGTCAGTGGGCCAAAGGGCCAGTTTACCAGGCTGTGCCTTTAAAGTCTAATGCCCCTGTCCCACTTAGGAAACCTGAACGGAAACCTCTGGAGACTTTGCGCCCCACACAAGGTTAATTGGCCTCTGTAAATTGCCCTAGTGAGTGGGATAGTACTAGTGTACGGATGATTGTTGGTCGCCACAAACACGTGGGCCAAACGGCCTGTTTCCATGCTGTATCTCTAAACTAAACCAAACTACGCAGGATCTGAAATCAAGATATTGGCACCTTTTTAATCTCATTTAGGGTTCATTCCAAATCTAACCTTTTGCTCGCTGAGAGTGGTGCACTTTTTAGATATTTCAAAAATAAACATTTCAAACTGAAAAATATATATACAACACAAAAACTGTGCAAAACCTCTTCATACATTCTCAGCGTTTATGCAATTTAGTTTAGTTTAGTTTGGATACAGACCCTTCAGCCCACCAAATCCATGCTGGCCATTGATCACCTGTACACACTAGTTCTATGTTCTCCCATTTTTTCATCTACTCCCTCCACATTAGGGGCAATTTACAGAGACCAATTAACTTAAAAATCTACATGTCTACAGCGGGAAACATGCCCTCCCACTCACCGAGTACAAGATGACCAGCGATCAGCCTGTGCAGTAGCACTATCCTACACAATAGGGACAATTCACAATTTTCATTGCAGCCAATTAACTTACAAAACTTGTACATCTTTGGAGTTTGGGAGGAAATTGGAGGGAGAACATACAAACTCCATACAGACAACAGCCATAGTCAGGATCAAACCTGGGTCTCTAGCGCTATAAGGCAGCAACTCTACCATTGCGTCTCTGTGCCGCCCGAATAGTGGTGTTCAATGTTACTTTAATACAGGGGATTGCTCCTTAGTCATCTGAGGGACTCTTTAATAAACTATGCCGTAACTTTGACATCATCCTACAGCACTTTCTTCTTATCATGCAATTTATTGATGACACAAGGATAAGTAGGAAGAGAGCACAAGGTGGCAACGATGGGATGGAGGTGCTTCAAGAGGAGGGCACAGATCTGACAAATGGAGTATAATATGGGAAATTGCTAACTTGTCTATTTTTAGTGTAATTTAGAGATACAGCATAGAATCATGCCCTTCGGCCCACTGGGTCTGCGCCGACCAACGATCCCTGTACATGAGCGCTATCCTACACACTGGGGTCAATTGACAATATTTACCAAAGCCAATTAACCTACAAACCTGTACGTGTTTGGATAGTGGGAGAAAACCGGAGTACCCGGAGAAAACCCAGGCGGTCACAGGGAGAATGTATAAACTCCGTACAGGCAGCACCAGTAGTCAGGCTCGAACCTGGGTCTCTGGCGCTGCAAGGCAGCAACTCTACCACTGCGCCACCGTGCTACCCCATTTTGTGGCAGAAAAAGTTGAAGAAAAGAAGCACTTTATATAAAAAATGAGATTACAGAATTGTGAGATGCGGAGGGATCAGGGTATCGTAACGTGTAATTCTGTGAGGCTGAATATGCAGGTGCAGCAATTAATTATAAAAAGCTAACAGGATGTGATCGCAATGGCCAGGGGAAAGAGATGAAAAGTAGGGAAGTTAAGCTTCAGTTATATGTTTTTGAGACCACATCTGGAGCACCAGTCTCTTTATTTAATGCAATGTAGGAAGGAACTGCAGGTGCTGGTTTAAACCAAAGAGAGACACAAAAAGCTGGAATAACTCAGCGGGTCAGACAGCATCTTTGGAGAAAAGGAATAGGTGGCGTTTTGGGTTGAGACCCTTCTTCAGTCTCGACATGAAACGTTACCTATTCCTTTCATCAGAGATGCTGCCTTACAGTGCTTCAGCTTTTTGTGTCTATCTTCTATATTTAAGGCAGCAGTTCCAAGCTTCACTTGCCTGGAGTGGGCTGGTGTTTTTCTTAAGAAGAATAGGGCGGACAATGCTTGTCTCATATGCATGTCACAGCGACAGGACTAGCCACACATGTGTACAGCCCTGTGTCTTGGCTGTGTGGAAATAGCATGCACGTGTCTCGAGTTGCTGTGAGTTTTGGTTTGAGGTCAGCTAATTTGGTTGAGTTTGTAAATTTATTTCTGGTAAAATGAAGTCTACAGGTATCAGTGATCAAAAAAATTAGGGTAGAGACTAAGAAAAGCAGGAAAAAATGGAGCAATAGATGCATTTATGTGCAGCACAGTGGTCGAGTCATTTTCACAGTGGTGCAGTGGTAGAGTTGCTGCTTTACACCGAATGCAGCGCCAGAGACCCGGGTTCGATCCTGAATACAGGTGCTGTCAGTACGGAGTTTGTATGTTCTCCCCGTGATCTGTGTAGGTTTTCTCCGAGATGTTCGGTTTCCTCCCACACTCCAAAGACGTACACGTTTGTAGGTTATTTGGCTTGGTAAAAGTAAAAAAATGGTCTCTAGTGGGTGTAGGGTAGTGTTAATGTGCAGGGATCGCTGGTCAGTGCGGACCCGGTGGGCCGAAGGGCCTGTTTCTGCGCTGTATCTCTAAACTAAACTAAAAGTAACTGCCTTACAGCACCAGAGACCTGAGTTTGATCCTGATTGCTGGTGCTGTTTAAGGGCAAGGCTGCTTTATCAAAGGGAGCTGAGGGAATGTTCTGTGTTCAGTTTCACAGAGACATGGCTCACCCCCAGCTCCCCACACTCAGCGGTCCAGCCTGAAGGGTTCTCCATCCACTGCATGGACCGTACACTGGCATCTGGGAAAGGGAGAGGAGGGGGCGTCTGCCTCATGGTCAACTCTGCATGGTGGTCAGACATGGCAGTCCTCTCCAACTGCTCTCCACACCTCGAACATCTGGCGGTGAAGTGCCGTCCCTTCTACCTTCCGAGGAAATTCACCTCCATCATCATGACCGCGGTCTACATCCCACCCCAGGCAGAAGTCCGTCTGGCACTGGAGGAGCTGCACGCCATGGTCAACAAACACCAGACGTCTTACCCCGAGGCATTTACCACCATTGCTGGGTACTTCAATAAGGCAACCCTAAATAAATCACTCCCCAACTTCCACCAACATGTCTCCTGCTGCACCAGAGGACCAAACACCCTCGACCACTGCTAGACCACCATCAAAAATGCCTATCGTCCTATCCCTCGCCCTCACTTCGGTAAATCCGACCATACCACGGTGCTGCTTCTTCCTGCCTACAGGCAGCAATTAAAGTGCGCACCCCCAGAGGTGAGGACAGCACAGAGCTGGTCGGGGGGGGGGGGGGGGGGGGGGGGGGGGGGGGGGCAGAGGAACAACTCCAGGATTGTTTGGAGTCTGTAGACTGGGCAATGTTCAAGGACTTGAACGAATACGCCACAGTCGTTACAGACTTCATTAAGAAATGTGTGGAGGACTGCATCCCCACAAAAACCTTCCGAGTGTTTCCCAATCAGAAACCTTGGATGAACTGTGAGATCTGCAATCTTCTGAAGAGCAGACACCGGGCATTCATGTCTGATGATACAGTGGTCTACAAGAAGTTTAGATACAACCTTGGTAAGGCCATCAAAAAGGCCAAAAGGGACTTCTGCTCCAAGCTAGAGGATGAGACAGTTGCTCGGCAGCTGTGGTGGGGCCTGAATGCAATCACCTCCTACAAGCCAAAATGAGGAGGCAGCCCGAATGTCGGTGAAACAACATTCCCTGACGAGCTCAGTGCATTTTACGCACGCTTTGATAGGGAGAACACCGATGAGCCTTCCCGAGCCCCCATTCGCTGTGATGGTATTTCAGTCTCAGTCACAGAGGCAGACATCAGGAAATCCTTCAGAGGGGTGAACCCTCGAAAAGCACCTGGATCTGATGGCATACCTGGTCATGTTCTAAAAACCTGTGCGGACCAACTGGCTGGAGTTTTTACGGACATTTTCAACCTGTCACTTCTAAGGTCTGAGGTTCCCACCTCCTTCAAAAGGGCATCAATAATACCGGTGCCCAAGAAGAGCAAGGTGACGTGCCTCAATAACTATCGACTAATGGCACTAACGCCTGTGGTGATGAAGTGCTTTGAGAGGTTGATCATTGTGCAAATCAACTCCTACCTCGACAAAAACCTGGACCCACTGCAGTTTGCTTACCGTCATAACAGATCAACGGTGGATGCGATCTCGCTGGCTCTCCACTCCGCTCTGGACCACTTAGACAACAAAAACTCATATGTCAGGCTGTTATTCATCGATTACAGCTCGGCATTTAATACTATCATCCCCTCCAAGCTGGTTACCAAACTCGCAGAACTGGGTCTCTGCGCATCCCTCTGCAATTGGATCCTCCACTTCCTCATCCACAGACCACAGTCTGTTCGTATTGGTGGAAATGTGTCAGCCTCGATAACAATCAGCATGGGAGCACCTCAGGGCTGCATGCTCAGCCCCCTGCTGCACTCACTCTATACTCATGACTGCGGAGCCGGTCATAGTGCGAACTCCATCATCAAGTTCGCTGACGACACCACTGTTGTGGGGCGTATCACTGATGGGGATGAGTCGGAGTACAGAAGAGAGATCGAGCAACTGTCCATATGGTGCCAGCACAACAACCTGGCCCTCAACACCAGCAAAACCAAGGAACTGATTGTGGACTTTGGAAGGAGTAGGATGGGAACACACAGTCCCGTTTATATCAACGCGTCGATGGTTGAAAGGGTCAAGAGCTTCAAATTCCTGGAGTGCACATATCTGAAGATCTTTCCTGGTCCGAGAACACTGATGCAATTATCAAGAAAGCACATCAGCGCCTCTACTTCCTGAGAAGATTACGGAGAGTCGATCTGTCAAGGAGGACTCTCTATAACTTATACAGGTGCACAGTAGAGAGCTTGCTGACCGGTTGCATCGTAGCTTGGTTCGGCAACTTGAGCGCTCTGGAGAGGAACAGACTACAAAAAGTAGTAAACACTGCCCAGTCCATCATCGGCTCTGACCTTCCTTCCATCGAGGGGATTTATCGCAGTCGCTGCCTCAAAAAGGCGGGCAGCATCATCAAGGACCCACACCATCCTGGCCACACACTCATCTCCCTGCTGCCTTCAGGTAGAAGGTACAGGAGCCTGAGGACTGCAACGACCCGGTTCAGGAATAGCTACTTCCCCACAGCCATCAGGCTATTAAACCTGGCTCGGACAAAACTCTGAACATTAATAATCCATTGTCTGTTATTTGCACTTTATCAGTTTATTTATTCATGTGTCTATTTACGTATATAATGGTATATGGACACAGTGATCTGTTTTGTAGTCAATGCCTACTATGTTCTGTTGTGCTGAAGCAAAGCAAGAATTTAATTGTCCTATCAAGGACACATGACAATAAACTCACTTGAACTTGTATTTGTTTGTGCGGTCTCCCTGTGATAGACAATAGATAAAAGACAATAGACAATAGGTTCAGGAGTAGGCCATTCGGCCCTTCGAGCCAGCACCACCATTCAATGTGATCATGACTGATCATCCCCAATCAGTACCCCGTTCGTGCCTTCTTCCTTTATCCCCGACTCCGCTATCTTTAAGAGCCCTATCTAGCTCTCTCTTGAAAGCATCCAGAGAACCGGCCTCCACCGCCCTATAAGGCAGAGAATTCCGCAGACTCACAACTCACAACAAAAATTGTTTCCTCATCTCCATTTTAAATGGCTTGCCCCTTATACTTAAACTGTGGTGCCTGGTTCCGGACTCCCCCAACATCAAGATCATGTTTCCTGCCTCTAGCGTGTCCAAACCCTTAATAGTTTTATATGTTTCAATAAGATATCCTCTCATCCTTCTAAATTCCAAAGTATACAAGCCCAGCTGCTCCATTCTCTCTGCATATGACAGCCTCGCCATCCCGGGAATTCACTTGGTGAACCTACGCTGCACTCCCTCAATAGCGAGAATGTCCTTCCTCAAATTAGGGGACCAAAACAGCACACAATAGTCCAGGTGTGGTCTCAGTCGGGCCCTGTACAACTGCATCTTTTACATTCTCCCTGTGATCATGTGGGCTTTGTTCAGGTGATCCGGTTTCCTTCCAAATCCCAAAGTCACGCAGGTTTGCAGGTTAATTGGTTTCTGTAAATTGTCCCTAGCGGGTAGGTTAGAAACCAGGGTGATCACTGGTCAGCGTGGACTCGGTGGGCCGAAGGGCCTGTTTCCATGCTGTATCTTTAAACTAAACTGAAAGCTCCTCAAAAGTCACTGATTAATTGGTAAAGTTGATGCCATCTTCTAAGGCACTGGAAGTGATGCAAGGCTGCTTTGATTTGGGCAGTGAACGTCATTGAATGCATACAGTGATGCAGTGAAATGCTTGTTCTGCATCCATCAAATCATACCATACATGAGTATAATGGATCCTCTTCTGGAACAGCAGACAGAGATAATGCTGATCGAAGGAGTGACAGCTGCCAAGAATGTCCCACTGCCCTGATTAACAAAACATAACACATACAATGAAATGTAATCAATAATTAAATATCCCATAACCCATTCAAACTGGCTTCACTCTACCGCATCTGTTCACTTTGTCCCGTTCATTGATGTACTGAAGAAGGGTCTTGACCTGAGATGTTGTCTGTCGATTTCCCTCCGCAGATGCTGCCTGACCCGCTGAGTCCCTCCGGCAGTGTGTTTTTTTGATCCCAACCTTTTTCTACTTTTGTTACAAATGTTCATGAATAATGAATGCGAACCCGAGGGAGCTTTGATGGGCTTTGAGTTTTGTGCTCTTTGAAATATTGAGGAAAGTTATGTGGATAGAATAACAAAAATGGTTATTTGGCATGGTTTATTAAAGAGTCCTTCAGATGAACAAGGTGCGTTTCCCCATATTTAAAGTAACATTGAACACCAGTTCCAGTTGTCTTACTTGCTCTACAATCAGCAAGGCTGGACTACAGATAATAAGGGCCTACTGCAATATAACACCCAATGTAAAAATAAGAACCCACTTCAATATATGTGATCGGCACAGTGTTATTGTCTTACAGGTTCGAACCTGACTACAGGTGCTGTCTGAACGGAGTTTGTACGTTCTCCCTGTGACCACCTGCGTTTGCTCTGGGTGCTCCTGTTTCCTCCCATACTCCAAAGATGTACAGGCCGGTAGGTTCATTGGCTTCTGTAAATTAAAAATTGTCCCTAGCGTGTGACATAGTGTTAGTGTTCAGAGCGATCGCTGGCCGGCGTGGGTTTCCGTGAGCCAAAGGGCTGTATCTCTAGAGTCTAAAGCCCAAAGTCTAAGATACAAAACTGATCATTTAAACTGATGAGATTTATTCTAGTGACGTAAAGAGTGTTAATTGACAGCTTGTGAAGAATGTACACCATTCTGCAAGAAAGTTTCAAGATTGTCTAGAGATGATATGGAATATCTTTGATTTTTGTTCGCCTTAATATTGTCATTAATTGATTAAATTAGCCTTATTGCAGAAAACCGCTGGCATAGGATGAATCATTGGATTGTAATAGAAACACTGTTATTCACGAATAATGAAGTTTTGCCAGGCATTTGTGCACATTAATACTCAAGATGAAAGTAGCTATTGTGGCACAGTGATGTTCAAATGAAAAATGGTTCACAATTGGACATTTGGGCTTGAAAAAGTGCAAACATTTTTTTTTTTCTGGAAACAAAGGGAATATTGACCGGAAACTCAACTGGACCAGCTGCATGAAGAAATGAGGAACTGCAAATGCTGGTTTACAAAAAAAGGATGCAAACTGCTGGAGTAACTGAGAGGGCCAGGCAGTATCTCTGGAGAACATGGATAGGCAACGTTTCAGGTCAGGACCCTTCATTAGTCGAAATATAGTGTCCCGACCCAACATGCCGTATCTATATGTTCTCCAGAGATGCTGCCTGATTTGCTGAGTTACTCCTGCACTCTGTGTCCAGCCACATGGAGACCTCAATTACCAGAGACAGGCAGAGGGTTGGTATCCAATGGTGAGTGTCACATTTCTTCACTCTAAAGCACTTCCTTCAAGAAAACACAAGCCAATGGATTATGCTCCACAATCTGAAGAAGGGTCTCGACCCGAAACGTCGCCTATCTCCTTCGCTCCTTAGATGCTGCTGCACCCGCTGAGTTTCTCCAGCTTCTTGTGTAACCCTCGATTCTCCAGCATCTGCAGTTCCTTCTTTAACAATTATGCTCCACTTGCCTGGAGGAGTGCAGGCCCCTAACAATCAGGAAGCTCAACGCTAAATAACTCTAAGCTCATCAAGGTATTGCAAAACTAAAGTAAAACTAAAGCTAAAGCTAAAGCTAAACTACAAGTAAAAGTTAAAGTAGGGTGGCATGGTGGCACGGCAGTAGAGTTGCTGCCTTACAGCTCCAGGGATCCAGGTTTGATCCTGACTACGGGTGCTGTCTATACTTCTCTCTTATAATTGTTTACAGAAGCCAATTAATCTACAAACCTGTACATCTTTGGAGTGTGTTTCAACGCTGTATGACACAGGAAAATCTGTATCTCAGCCAACAGAATAGCTTCACCGGGGGGGACACTGCTGTTCATGTCCTGCCCCAACAATGAAATCATTGCTTTCTGACTTGAGAAACGGAATAAAAGTATAGCTGTCAAAAGACAAAGATATAAATGATGACATGAAGCCAGCACTGCATGCACGTGGGTCTTAAATTGCCGTGATCCTGATGCTGTAAAATCTGGTGTGAGCTATTCCCAGCTTTGTTCCAGAGGAACTGGACACCAGTCATTGGATTTCTCACAGTCAGTAGCATCCCCAGTGTAAACTCACAGGATTTACCCCATCCCGGTTGTTGGCTTCATTGCAGCTATAAAATGTTCTGTGGGGTTGCCATCGGCAACAAGAGGCCCACGAGCAGCTGACCGTTCCAACAACCCAGCGAGCAGACCGTAAAAGCAGCTATAAACGGTGTAATAGATTCCACTGACTTCCAGCCACAAGCACTGTTGCAGGCCACTTCTGAAAGGTGTGTTTATTGGGAAAGTGAGTCCGAAGCTGTATATTTCTGTAAAACCCGTTGGCCAGTTGAGAAAGTGTTGAAAGGTTTATCTGAACTGTAGCAGTCCTAATGCTAATGACAGACTAGGGAGAGGAGTGTATGCAACCTACGCTGTTAGCCTTTAGTTTTAAAGAATAAAGTTCTCATAACTTGCTACAAAATATATTTTTTCCCTTACGGATTGGGAGTCTGGTGGAAACCCGACCTTGCCAGACGTTGCATACATCCTGAGCCACCCTGGTGACGTTGCTGGGGTGGAGGCCCACATGTGTCCCATTGTGTCTTCATTCAGTTTTATTGGAGCCAGCACATTTGACTGGCCCACAGCCAGCCCGGCCTAGCCCTGGAAAATTCAGAGCACTTCCTTCCATCTTTCCTTCCCTTCCCCTTCAACTACAACAAGCAGTTACGTTCAGGCAGTTTCCGACTGTTTTTCTGCAGAAAGGGTTTAGGGAAAAAAAAACTTTTAAGCGTTGGGTTTTGAAAATAAAGTGGATTTACACAAGTCTACCTACTCTGGGTAGTCAGAGAGTGATATAGCGTGGAAACCTGCCCACACCGACCAACATACTCCATCTACACTAGTCCCACCTGCCTGCATTTGGCCCATATCCCTCTAAATCTGTCCTATCCATGTACCTGTCTAATTGTTTCTTAAACATTGCAATAGTACCTTCCACAACTACCTCTGGCAGCTCATTCCATACACCCACCACCCTTGGTGTGAAAAAGTCACCACTCAGATTCCTATTAAATCTTTCCCCTTTCACCTTAAACCTATGTCCTCTGGTTCTCGATTCCCCCACTTTGGGCAAGAGACTGTGCATCCACCCGATCTATTCCCCTCAAAATCTTAAGCACAAATAATTTTGCAAAAAAATTGTTACAAATTATTGGAACCAAAGTGGATTTACACATGTCTACGTATGTTGGGTTTTGCAAAGAAAGTGGATTTACACAAGTCTACATAAAAATGTGCCTGGACAAAAGATGATTAATATCCTCATGGTAGTTGCGTTCCCTAAGGACCGTAAACAATAAACAATTCATTAATCTGTTTTGGCAATCGATAAACCTTGACCTGGAACGTTGTCATATTTTACTGCCGTTAATTTGGCTCATAATGGTTGTTTTTACCTTCACCTGATGAGCCCAGGCCTCTCTCATAGACACTGCTCCCAACTCATAGCATCTGCAAGCGTCTTGCTTTAACCGCACCAATGTGATGGCAGCAACTTTGTTCCTGAAGTGGGTGAAACACAATCTCCTTCACCTGACATTGATATAGCTGAGGGGTTGAAACACTAAACAGACTTCAGATGATTTCATGTGAGCCGCTTTAATGAGTTTAAAAGCTTTTCTTTCGGCGAGAACCTGCGCTCTGTATATCAATGCTTCAAAGCCACAGACTCAGTGTGTCTGAGCTTTATCAGATGCAAACCTTCTGCCAAACACTTGGACTAACCAAGCAGGAGCTCTGACGAAACAGAGCTGACCAGTAGAAATATATCTACACCCTTTTTATAACAGAGGTTTTATAGGGCAGCACAGTGGCGCTGTGGTAGAGGTGCTGCCTCACAGTGCCAGAGACCCGGATTCAATCCTTGCTACGAGTGCTGTCCGTGTGCAGTTTGTACATTCTCCCCTGTGACCACGTGGGTTTTCTCCGGGTGCCCTGGTTTCCTCCCACACTCCAAAGACATGGGGGTTTGTAGGGTAATTGGCATCCATATAATTGTCCCTGGTGTGTATGATAGAACTAGCGCACGGGGTGATCATTGGTCGGCGAGGACTCGGTGGGCCGACGGGCCTGTTTCCACGCTGCATCTCCAAACTAAACTAAACTAAAGATGGGACAGGAGCAAGAGAGCGAGAGAGCGAGGTATTACATTAAGAGATGATTGCAAACTAGAAAAGGGAATAGAATTGAACTCAACAGCTTGGAAAGGCCATGAGGGTAAAATTCCACAGTACAGTCCACTCACTATTACTCTGCTGCCCCACAGAATGTGTGCTGGCAGCATAACCTGTTCCTGCTCCTTTTTGAGAAACAATCCGTCAGGACTTTGTATTTCACCAGGTACATCATAGCCACAATGAATCAAGTTACCAATTGTTTTAAGTGAACCCTTCTCGGGCATCATTTATTAAGTGTAAAATATTAACTCACCCAGTTCACCACCCTCTGACTAAAGAAATTCTTCCTCATCTCCTTTGTAAAGATATGTTCTTTTATTCTGAGGCTATAGCCTCTGGTCCCAGACTCTCCCACTAGTGGAAACATCCTCTCCACTACTCCCTCTAGGCCTTTCACTATTCGGTAAGTTTCAATGGGGTCACCCCTCATCATTCTAAACTCCAGGGAGTACAGGACCAGAGCTGTCAAATGTTAACCTAATCATGCCTGGAGTCATTCTCGTAAAACTCTTCTGGACCTTCTCCTATGTCAAATATGCGGCCCTAAACGGCTCACAATACTTCATCCTCCATCAAACTTCAACAGTTCCATTAGCCACTTACAATTATTCTTGCTCCAGTATAACTACCAACAATCACGTGGCTTGGGATGTCAGCTAACAGTGTACAATGCTAAGTAAAACACAAAATGTTGGAGTAATTCAGCGGGTCAGGCAGCATCTGTGGAGTGTACGGACTGGCGATGTTTGGGTCTGGACTCTTCGTGTGACTCTTTACAAATCCATTCCCTTCACGGAAGCCGGCTGACTCGATGAGTTACTCCAGCACTTTGTGTTTGCTCAAGATTCCTGCATCTGCAGGTCCTTGTGTCTCCATTACCCTGTGGTGTATAGTTGCTCCAGAGGTATACGTTGTGATAGTTTGAATAATGGAACTGGTTCTTGTCTGACAAAATATTATAAACTTGGATACTTCTGAGAAGCAGGGAAGCTGAAATAATGGGTTATATTCAGGAATCTTCAGGATAGCAAGGAAAATATAACTCACCATTCAACTGTTTTACCTTTCAAATCTCTGAAAAAGGGAAATAAGGTTTTTTTGGAGTAATTATGTAACTGTAATGAAGGCACATAAAAACAGCGACATAAATGCAACATAGGAAAAGTTACTGTCTGGATCAATTCACTTTTTCTTTCCGATACACAATTTGAATCAGCATCTTATTACAAGGGCTAATTAGCCACAGATAAATATTGAGGGAAACTCTAATTTCACCAATAGCAGTGGGTCATCAAACCTCCAAGGAAAGTACCAATTTGTCATTAAGATGGGAATTAGCTGACGAAACGGCACAGATGCGGCACAATGGTGCAGCAGTAGAGTCGCTGCCTTACAGCGTCAGAGACCCGGGTTCAATCCTGACTACGGGTGCAGGCTGTACAGTTTGTACGTTCTCCCTGTGACCGCGTGGGTTTACTCCGGGTGCTCCATTCTACTCCCATATTCCAAAGACGTGCAGGTTTGTGGGCTAATTGGATTCTGTAAATTGTCCCTAGTGTGTAGGATAGAACTAATGTACACGTGATCATTGGTTGGCATTGACTCGGTGGGTCAAAGAACCTGTTTCCACGCTGCATCTCAAAGCTAAACAAAACTAAACTAAACTGTGGACTCATTGGGCCGCAGGCCCTGTTGCCACACTCTATCCTGAAACTAGATGACACTAAACTATAAGACCATTCAGCCCATCGAGTTTACTGTGCCATTCGATCATGGCTGATATCATAAGGTCGTGTCATAAGCAATAGGAGTACAATTAGGCCATTCGGCCCATTAAGTCTATTCTGCCATTCAAACAAGGCTGATCTATCTCTCCCTCCTAACCCCATTCTCCTGCCTTCTCCCCCATAACCTCTGATGTACTAATCACAAATTTATCTATCTCTGCCTTCAATATATCCACAGACTTGGCCTCCCTTGCCTTCTGTGGCAAAGAATTCCACAGATTCACCACAGTCTGACTAAAGACATTTCTTGTCATCTCCTTCCTAAAAGAACGCCCTTTAATTCTGATGCTATGACCTCTAGTCCTAGACTTTCCCATCCCCTCCACATCCACTTTATTCAAGCCTTTCACTATGCTGCATGTTTCAATGAGGTCCCCCCTCGTTCTTCTATTTTTACCTCTCAACCCCATGACGAAGCCAGGGTTCTTTAAGCATTGAACAGAATAGATTTGTTGCCAACTGCAGTTCCTCCCCAGTTTGTGTGAAACACACCTGTGAGAGAATTATCCCAGCGTTGATCCCACACCTCTTGCCAAATGCTACTTATCCTGAAGCCTGTAAGTTCTCACTACAGCCACACAACACTTTGCGCATTGATGCAAAATGAAAATTATATTGATCGAAGGCGAGATTGCAGTGTAGCTGGGCCATTAATTTAATGCGCTGCTTTGAATAGTCTATTCATTAATGATGCCATGGGTCATATCTTTTCTTCCCTGTTTATTCATTTTCAGTATCATTACACAGTGCGATAGCTTGCATTCATGGCTTTTCGTTGATTCCGTTCCCATTACCGGTACCCTGCTGTACAATTACAGGAGAGTTATCCTCGGTGCCTGCCCTCGCTAACACTGATCATCTGATCATTATCACATTGTTGCTTCTGGGATCTTGCTCTGCACACATCTCCAACAATTCAGCGGTGACCACATTTTAAATACTATTTTGTTGGCTGTAAAACATCTGGGACATCTGAAGCTGTGAGGCACTAAATATTTTTTATTTTCTTTGTCCGTGGAGAGTTGTTGCAAGACCAAGTATGTTGGGTCATTAAAGCCAAGTTCTGCACACTTGCCAATAGAGCATAGCTTTAAACACAAATAAAAAGCAGCCAGAAATCAAATCAATAGGAAATGTATTCCACTGTCATTTAGTTCAGTTTTGAGACACAGTGTCAGTGGAAACAGGCCCTTTAGCCCACCATGTCTGCGCCAACCACAATCACCCATGAACGCTAGGTCTATCCTGCACACTAGGGACAATTTTCTTACGGAAGCCAATTATCCTACAAACCTGCAAGTCTTTGGAGTGTGGGAGGAAACCGGAGCACCCAGAGAAAACCCACGTGGTCACAGGGAGAATGTACACACTGTGCCACTTATGGTCTTATGGTTTGTGCTGTTTGACTGTGATATTCAGTCTGCTGCTGTCTGTGTAGATTGCCGCTGTGAAATAAAAATCTAAGTGCTGGACATATGCAGTTGGTTAGGGAGACTCTGCATCGAAAAAGTAATTTAAATTTGTATTAGAGGTCTGACATGAACTGCTCGGGTAGAAGTGGGGAAACAAGGACCAGCAGATTAGTATGGGTCATTAAAGCCAAGTATGGGGGTTATGGGGAGAAGGTAGAAGAATGGGATTAGGAGGGCGAAATAGATCAGCTATGATTGAATGGCGGTGTAGACTTGATGGGCCGAATGGCCTAATTCTGCTCCCATCACTTATGACCTTATGAACAGATGCTGGTTAATGCACAAAGGATACAAAATGCTGGTCAGACAGAATCTCTGGAAGACATGGATAGATGATGTTTTGGTTTGGGATTCTGGTTCACACTGATTGTAGATGGGGAGAAGAAAGCTGGAAGAGGGGAGAGGCAAGACAGAGTGTGGCAGGCAATAGGTGGACACAGGCAAGGAGTCCTACAGGGTAGAAACATAGAACATAGAAACATAGAAAAATAGGTGCAGGAGTAGGCCATTCGGCCCTTCGAGCCTGCACCGCCATTTAATATGATCATGGCTGATCATCCAACTCAGTATCCCGTACCTGCCTTCTCTCCATACCCCCTGATCCCTTTAGCCACAAGTGCCACATCTAACGCCCTCTTAAATATAGCCAATGAACTGGCCTCAACTACCTTCTGTGGCAGAGAATTCCAGAGACTCACCACTCTCTGTGTAAAGAATGCTTTCCTCATCTCGGTCCTAAAGGAATTCCCCCTTATCCTTAGACTGTGACCCCTTGTTCTGGACTCCCCCAACATCGGGAACAATCTTCCAGCATCTAGCTTGTCCAACCCCTTAAGAATTTTGTAAGTTTCTATAAGATCCCCCCTCAATCTTCTAAATTCCAGCGAGTACAAGCCGAGTCTATCCAATCTTTCCTCATCTGAAAGTCCTGACAGGCCCAGTGGCCCAACCTGCCCACCAATATGTCCCATCCACACTAGTCCCACATGCCTGCCTTTGACCTATATCCCCATAAAACTATCCTATCCATGTACCTGTCTAAATGTTTCTTAAACATGCAATAGTACCTGCCTCAACTACCTCCTCCACCAACTTGTTCCATATACCCATCACCCTTTGTGTAAAAAAGTTACCTCTCAGGTTCCTATTAAATCTTTCCCCCCTCTACCTTAAACCTATGTCCTTTGGTTCTTGATTCCCCTATTCTGGGCAAGAGACTCTGTCCATCTACCCGAACTATCCTCTCATGATTTTGTACACCTCTAGAAGATCACCCCTCACCCTTATCCTCCTGCGCTCCAAGGAATAGAATGCTAGCCTGCTCATCCTCTTCCCTCAGTCCACGCAACATCCTCATAAATCTTCTCTGCACCCTTTCCAGCTTGAGATACGCAGATGGTCAGAACAAAGGCCAACGAAAAGAGCAGAAGGTGTGGCGCAGGATTACAAAGTTGGCCGATTAGCAGATGTTTGAAAGGAGCTGGATAAGAATGAGAAGCGGGGTTGTGAGGAAGAGCAGTGGAGAGAGTCCTGTTGCTTCTCACACAGAGACAGTGGGGACTCACACAGGTCAAAATGGAGAAATTAACACAAGCTGAGTTTGAGTTGTGTTAAGGTACACAAAAATGCTGGAGAAACTCAGCGGGTGCAGCAGCATCTATGGAGCGAAGGAAAGAAGGAAATAGGCCAATTGGGTTTAGTTGAGTTTAGTTTATTGTCACGTGTACCGAGGTACAGTGAATAGCTTTTGTTGTGTGCTAATCAGTCAGTGGAAAAACCATACATGATTACAATCGAGCCATCCACAGTGTACATGAGATACATGATAAAGGGAACAATGCGAATAACATTTAGTGCAACATCAAGTCCAGTAAAGTCTGATCAAGTCCAGTAAAGTCCAATAAAGTCCGATTAAATGTCTAGCAAAGTCCGCTCAAAAGCTGAGCCTATGAATTGCAATTTCTCGGAGCCCCAAGCTCAGATAGGCCAGTTGAACATCAGCTCATAAGGTCCAGCTTGCAATCAAGGCTGGAATCTCCCTTGAGGAACCTTGAGGTCCTCTGATAAACTCCTACCACTATCTTTAATTGTAAATGTGAGACAGGTCCTACAACAACATATATTAACAGATGCCATCCCAGATAAGAGGCAAAGATCTGAGAAGTATATGAGATTTCACACCGTTCAGACATAAAAAATTTAAGCTGCATGGATCACCATTTGAAGGCAGAGTGATCTCATTAAGGTTGGTAACACGATCCTAGGGTTCACTGCCTTGTGTAAATCATTCACTTTTCACATGAAGTTTAATGTGCAGTTCAAGCTCCTTCACTGCGTTTTCTGTCTGGGTAACTTCCTATGACTGATCTACCAGTTGTACTTGTATTTCAGCAGAAAGACAAAAGTGGTAAGAAGTGGCCGAATCTAAGGTCATTGGGCAAGTTATTTTCAGCCTTCGGTGTGATTTTTAAAAGGAAAAGAAAGAAAATAAATGAGGACAGGCCTGGTCAGCAGTGAGTGAGTGGTGCAGAGCACAGCAGTGAGAGTTACCAATTACTATGGAGGATATGGCGTCGGCTATATCTGTATTCCCCACCTGCCTGTAAAAGCAGCCTGTATACTAATGGCAGCCACAAGCTGTTCCTGTAGCAACCCAGCAGAAAATAGAAACCGTAAAACTGTTGCTAGGATAAAGTCGCACAGGAGATTGGCTTATGTCTCCATTAATTTAGGATTGCTTTTGTTTTAAAGCAGTTACTAAAATTATAGGAAACATTCATTGATCATTTAGTGTCAATAGGAATACGTGGGGCGACCCTTACAAATGTACAGATTCGCCAGTATCAATCTAATTATTGCATTACAGGTGGATTTACACGTGGACTTTGTTTGATTTTATCCATCCAGATGTTGTGCTCAGTTAGGCATCATTTAACTTTTGTTTCAGAGAGGCGGCATGAAAACGGGCCCTTCAGCCCACCGAGTCCACGCCGACCGCTGATCACCCATTCGCATAAGTTATATGTGGAAGAAGGGTTCCAACCTGAAACATCACCTATTCCTTCCCTCCAGAGATGCTGCCTGACCCGCTGAGTTACTCCAGCATTTGTGTGCACTTACCTGCGAGAAACTGAGTATAGTCAAGGTGTACGAAACTGGCCCCTGAGATGGCACGCTTGCTGCATGAGAAAGGTTGAGTAGACTAGCTCATCATTCTCCAGGGTTCAGAAGAATGGGAAAGGAACTCATTGATCTTAAAGAGCTCGTCAGAGGGTGGATACTGGGAGGATACTTGCCTTGGCCGAGGAGTCTAGAACCAGGGGTCAGAGCCTCATGATACGGCGAAGTTCATTTACAACTGACAGGAAGGGAAAATTCTTTGCTCAGTGGATGATAAATCTTTGAAATTCTCCACCCCCCAAGGGTTGTAAAGGCTCAGTCACTGAGTTCATTTAAAACAGAAATTGGCAGATTCTGGCTATAAAAGGGAATAGTGCAGGAAAATGGTGTTGAGATCAAGTCAAGTTGAATTTATAGTCAGAGGCACATGTACGGTGAGGTTCAGCTCCAATTAAAATCTGCCTTGCAGCAGCGTCACGGGCACATAGAGAAACATACAAAAACATACATTTAAAATAAGTTGCACAAAAAAAATTGCAAGGCAGTAATAAGAAAAAGTATTGTGCAAAAAAATCAAGACATTAATGCAATCACAATTAGAGAGGCCAATAACAAGTGGGCAATAGTCTAGGAGATGGTTTGCTGTGTCGGCAAGGCAGGATTCTGGTTCGGAAGGTTGTTTCAGGAACCTGATGGTTGTCGGGAAGTAGCTGTTCTTGAACCTGATAGTGTGGGACTTCAGGCTTCTGTACCTCCTGCCTGATGGTGACAGCGAAAAGAGGGCCTGAGCTGGTGTAGTGGGGATCCCTGATGATAGGTTAGCCTAGTTTAGTTTCGTTTAGTTTAGTTTAGCTTGGTTTAGTATAGTTTAGTTGAGGTTAGTTTAGTTTAGTAATAGACAATAGACAATAGACAATATGTGCAGGAGTAGGCCATTTGGCCCTTCGAACCAGCACCGCCATTCAATGTGATCATGGCTGATCATCCCCAATCAGTACCCCGTTCCTGCCTTCTCCCCATATCCCCTGACTCCGCTATTTTTAAGAGCCCTATCTAGCTCTCTCTTGAAAGCATCCGGAGAACCTGCCTCCACCGCCCCCTGAGGCAGAGAATTCCACAGACTCACCACTCTCTGTGAGAAAAACAAAAGTTTAGTTTAGAGGTACAGCATGGAAACTGGCCCTTCGGCCCACTAAGTCCATGCCGACTATTGATTGCCAATGTTCCCAAGTTCTATGTGATCCCACTTTCTCATCCACCCCCTACACATTGGGGACAACTTACAGAGGCCAATTAACCACAAAAACAATGTCATTGGGATATGGTAGGAAACCAAAGCAACCGGAGGAAACCCATGCAGTTAGAGTGTTGACGTGCAAACTCTACACAGACAGCACCCGAGAGGACCTGGGTCTCTGGCGCTGTGAGGCAGTGGCCCTACCCCAGCTGCGCCACTGAGCCACCCTCTTGAGGCAGCTCTTCATGTGGATGATTTTGATGGTGGGGAGTGCTGTGTCCGTGATGGACCTGCTTGAGCTAGATGATCACCCATGATCTTGGTGACTGGTGGAGGAGGCTTAAAGGGCCAGGTTAGCTGCTCCTGTTCCACCAGTCACCAAGATCAAGAATTATTCTGTTCTGGAAACACTTGCCTCGGATTGTTAGGGATGGCATAGTGGCGCAGCGGTAGAGTTCCTGCCTCACAGCGCCAGAGAAACGGGTTTGATCCTGACTACAGGTGCTGTCTGTATGGAGTTTATACACTCACCCCGTGACTGTGAGAATTTTCTCCGGGTGCTCCGGTTTCCACCCACACTCGAAAGACGTACAGGTTTGTAGGTTAATTTGCTTTGGTAAAAATGGTTAATTGTCCCTAGTGCGTAGGATTGTGCGAGTGTACGGGGCGATCGTTGCTTGGTGCGGACTCGCTTGGCAGAAGGGCCTGTTTCTGCACTTCTAAACTAAACTATGGAAATTATATAAAGCTCAGTAACACAAAATATATAACCTGCCTTGAAATGAGTTAAATATCATCGTTCAACATGGCTTCCTGGTGTCATTCTATGTAGCTAAGATTTTGGTTTGGTAATGGTTTGTTACGGAGGAATTAAGAATGAAATGGTGCATTCCTACCCTGCCCTTTCCAGAATGGAAGTGGATAATTATGGGGATGAGTGTGCTGAATCAATATTTGATATTGCCTTATTGCTGGCCGTTTTGAGCTGACCAGGGAGTGTATCTGTCTGAAACTTACAGAGACACAGACACAAAAGGAACTGCAGATGCTAGAGTCTTGAGAAACAATAAAGTGCCGGTGGAATTCAGCAAGTCAGGCAGCATCCGTGGTGGGAATGGGACAAGCCACATTTCAGGTTGGGACCCTTCGGACACCTTCTTCCATCTGAAGAAGGTTCCCAGCTTAAAATGCCATCTGCCCATTCCCTCCACAGAAGGTGAGTTCCTCCAGCACTTTAAGTTTTATTAATGTTTGGCCAATTGCTTAGGCAAATCAGGCATCAGTTGTGCGAGTATATGAGGCCTGGTTTGCGATTGTGATTGACCGGAATTTACGCAGAAAACTGTAATAATTTTTCTCTATTAGACAGCAACCAACAGCTCTTAAAGGAGATGCCAGACAGGTTAATTGAACAATTGTGCTCATCGGAGTATGTGGCTGGGGATTTAGGATTCGTGTTCTTGGGTTTATGGGCTGTGTTAAAACTACAGCTGTGGTCACTCACTACCTTGTATTTATCTTAACCTTTGACAGGCTAGTACCTGGCAGTGGGTCAGGCAGCATCTGTGGAGGGAGGGGACAGGCGACATTTCAGGTTGGGATCTTTCTTCAGATGGAAGAGGGCACCCTAATGGTATGGGCAGGTGGCTTCTCCATGCATCAGTTGAAATCTCTTTGAGGGACAGGCACTGTGAGATTCACCTTTAATGCCGAATGTTTCTGCTCTGTTCAAAAACACACACAAAGTGCTAGAGTAACTGGGCAGCCAAGAATAGGTGACCTTTCATGCCAGGACTCTTGTCCAGGGAAGTTACCCGCTGAGTTACTCCAGAACATTGTGCCTGTGTTTGTAAACCAGCATCTGCAATCCTCTGACCATACAGATTTCTGCTCTGTGGTGCACATACGATATGTGCACCACATATTGGACTGGAAGGGCCGAGAGGGCCTGTTTCCATGCTGTAATTGTTATATGGTTATATGGTTATATGTGGGCCCCAGTCTGAAGTGCAGAGTGTAGAGAATAGTCAGGGAACATGGAGCGCTCCAGAAGGTGGCTCAGTTTTAGTTGAGGTTCTTTTCAGACATGCACACAATACATATGTAATCAAATATATTGTAAAGTGTTCTCTCAGTCTCAGCAGTATAGCTGCAGCAGGAAGACCATCCTGACTGTGTGCATGTGCTGAGACTGAGCTCCAAGCCGTCAGTAACTCAGTCAGTGAAGTATCCACAGATATGGACCTTGCACTCAACTTCCACAGACCAAGCTCCTCCAGCAGCCTGCCCCTGTTGTACAACAGCACCCTCTGACAATAAGCGTCCGTGGCAAGACTCAGGAAAAGCCGGGTCCCTTCCCATGTCTCGGGAACAAGCAAGGAAGGCAGGCATTGACGATACACATTAAAACTACATTTGCGTCCATGATGAAAATACGAACTTTTGTGAAGAATTGACCGGGTAAAAGTGTGGATTCAACAGGGATTTAACCCATTGGATTGACACTCGGATGATGCAAGTGGTCTAATTGCAGGTGACTGGACGCAGACTGGTGTGTTGGATAGATTGATAATGGAGCTAAGCAGTTTGGCTAACCACTCCATTATGTTGCTATGCAAACACACATTGCACACTGCTCTACAGTATCGACTTCGTGACTCTTTGCTCCTCTCCTCTATGACCACTAACACTTGCATCTGTCTTTTAAGCACCTGCTTGTGAAAGCACAGGAGTTGCTGTTCTCTCACCCCTGTTAATATAACCATCCTTCCAGCTGCGACACTGATTTATTTTCTCTTCTTCCAGCCTGACGCTCGGTGCTCGCTGTCCCCACACACTGCCTCCACTGTGCAGAGGTGACCAAACTTAACTTTGCCGAACCATCTGCAACTGTGCCTCTGAGCTTCAATGGTTCAATGGTTCAATGGTTCAATGGCTCTTCATTATCACATGTACAGTGGTACAGTGAAATTCTTTTTTTTCTGCACACAGTTCAGAACCAAGTACCACCATACCAAGGCACAATCCCCGATTAGGTGCAAAGTGTATAGAAATAATCCACTGAGACAGTATACAAGAGTCGCCAGGTTTTGGTACCACTTTCAAAGTCCTGTCCGGATTGCGCCCTCTGTCTTCAGGAACGGTGCCTGATCCAGGTGAGCCCCAGCAGGGCCTCCAGCCTTCGCCTTGATCTGCCTGGATCGACCCAGCCAGCAAACCGTCATCTCTCTCTTCGCCCGTCAATCTTTGGCTGTCCGGCTGTTTATCCATTTAATTCTCCGTCCCCCTCTCATTCAGCTATCTTTGTCATGGCAATGGTAACCAGCCACAGGTTTATAACATAGAACATATAAAATAGCACCGTGCACACAGCACATAGAACATAGTAACTATGCAAACACACATTGCACACTGCTCTACAGTTTCGACTTCACAGCACACAGCACACAGCACATAGCACATTGGAGGTAGTGATCATAATATGATTAGTTTTAATCTGCAATTTGAGAAGGAGAACGTTAAATCGGAAGTGGCAGTGATGCAGTTGAATAAAGGGGACTATGAAGGCATGAGAGGGGAGCTGGCCAAAGTAGACTGGAAAGGGATCCAAGCAGGAATGACGGTGGAACAGCAATGGCAGGAATTTCTGGGCATAATCTGGAAGACGCAGGATCATTTCATTCCAAAAAGGAAGAAAGATTCTAAGGGGAATAGGAGGCAACCATGGCTGACAAGAGAAGTTAGGGATAGAATAAAACTAAAAGAAAAAATGAATAACACAGCAAAGAGTAGCCGGAAGCCGGAGGATTGGGAAACTTTCATAGGACAACAGAAGGAAACAAAGCAGGCAATACGGGCTGAAAAGATGAAGTACGAGGGGAAGCTGGCCAGGAATATAAAGAAGGACAGTAAAAGCTTCTTTAGATATGTTAAGGGAAAAAGAGTAGCAAAGTCAAATGTGGGCCCCTTGAAGGCAGACACGGGTGAAATAATTATGGGCAGCAAGGAAATGGCAGAAGAGTTGAATAGATACTTTGGATCCGTCTTCACTAAGGAGAACACAAACAATCTCCCAGATGTACTGGAGGACAGAGGAGCTAAGGGGGTAGAGGGACTGAAAGAAATTTTCATTAGGCGAGAAATAGTATTGGGTAGGCTAATGGGACTGAAGGATGATAAATCCCCTGGCCCTGATGGTCTGCATCCCAGGGTCCTCAGGGAGGTGGCTCTAGAAATAGTGGACGCATCGGTGATCATTTTCCAATGTTCAATAGATTCAGGATCAGTTCCTGTGGATTGGAGGATAGCTAATGTTATCCCACTTTTCAAGAAAGGAGCGAGAGAGAAAACGGGGAATTACAGACCAGTTAGCCTGACTTCGGTGGTGGGAAAGATGCTGGAGTCAATTATTAAAGAGGTAATAATGGAGCATTTGGATAGCAGTAAAAGGATTAGTCCAAGTCAACATTTCTGAAAGCCTTTGATAAGGTTCCGCACGGGAGACTGGTGACTAAAGTGAGAGCGCATGGCATTGTGGGTAGGGTGTTGACATGGATAGAAAATTGGTTGGCAGACTGGAAGCAAAGAGTAGGAGTGAACGGGTCCTTTTCAGAATGGCTAGCAGTGGCGAGTGGAGTGCCGCAAGGCTCGGTGTTGGGGCCGCAATTGTTTACCATAGATATAACTGATTTGGAAGAGGGAATTAGGAGCAACACTAGCAAGTTTGCGGATGACACAAAGCTGGGTGGCAGTGTGAGCTGTGAAGAGGATGTTAGGAGGTTGCAGGGGGACCTGGACAGGTTGAGTGAGTGGGCAGTTGCGTGGCAGATGCAGTATAATATAGATAAATGTGAGGTTATCCCCTTTGGCGACAAAACCAAGGGAGCAGATTATTATCTCAATGGGGTTAGGTTAGGTAAGGGGGAGGTACAGCGAGACCTGGGTGTCCTTGTACACCAGTCACTGAAAGCTGGCGTGCAGGTACAGCAGGCAGTGAAGAAAGCTAATGGAATGTTGGCCTTCATAACAAGAGGATTTCAGTACAGGAGTAAAGAGGTTCTTCTGCAGTTGTATAGGGCTCTGGTGAGACCACATCTGCAGTATTGTGTACAGTTTTGGTCTCCTAATTTGAGGAAGGACTGCTTGTGATTGAGGCAGTACAGCGTAGGTTCACGAGATTGATCCCTGGGATGGCGGGACTGTCATATGAGGAGTGATTGAAAAGACTAGGATTGTATTCACTGGAGTTTAGAAGGATGAGGGGGAATCTTATAGAAACATATAAAATTATAAAAGGACTGGACAAGCTAGATGCAGGAAAAATGTTCCCAATGTTGGGTGAGTCCAGAACCAGGGGCCACAGTCTTAGAATAAAGGGGAGGTCATTTAAGACTGAGCTGAGAAAAAACTTTTTTACCCAGAGAGTTGTGAATTTATGGAATTCCTAGCCACAGAGGGCAGTGGAGGCCAAATCACTGGATGGATTTAAGAGAGAGTTGGATAGAGCTCTAGGCGCTAGTGGAGTCAAGGGATACGGGGAGAAGGCAGGCACGGGTTATTGATAGCGGACGATCAACCATCATCATATTGAATGGCGGTGCTGACTCGAAGGGCCGAAAGGCCTCCTCCTGCACCTATTTTCTATGTTTCTATGTTTCTATAGCACATTGAACATAGAACACTACAGCACTGGAACAGGCTCTTTGGCCTGCATTGTCTCCGCCAAACATGTTGCCAAGTTAAGCGGATCTCATCTGCCTACACATGACCCTTGTACTTCCATTACCTAAGTTATGACCTAAATCTTCACTTTGCATATCCACGTGGACGGATGTGATAAATGCCAACAATAGGGAGTGCAATATTCCGGAGACCAAGAGTTCTTCAAGATAGCAGAGTAAAGAGATATGGGGAGAAGGCAGGAACAGGGGACTGATTGTGGATGATCAGCCATGATCACAGTGAATGGCGGTGCTGGCTCAAAGGGCCGAATGGCCTACTCCTGCACCTATTGTCTATTCACTGAGTGTTTTATAACAACTAAAACAGTTTAGAGATATAGCATGGTAATGGGCCCTTCAGCCCTTCAGGCCAACCCATTCACACACCAATATCCTATTTTCGCATCCACTCCCTACTCACTATGGGCAATTTACAAAGTTCAATTAACAATACAAACCTGCATGTCTTTGGGATGGAGAAACTCACGTGGTCACAAGGAGAACGTAAAAAGGCCACACAGACAGCAGGAACTCCTCACCGAGTCCGCACCGACCAGCGATCTCCACACAATAACACTATCCTACACACTAGGAACAATTTACAATTTTGCCAAGCCAATTAACCTACAAATCTGTACACAAAAAGCTGGAGAAACTCAGCGGGTGCAGCAGCATCTAAGGAGCGAAGGAGATAGGCGACGTTTCGGGTCGAGACCCTTCTTCAGACTGATCAGGAATCAGGGAAACGAGAGATATAGACAGTGATGTGGAGAGATAAAGAACAATGAATGAAAGATATGCAAAAAAGTATTGATGATAAAGGAAACAGGCCATTGTAAGCTGTTTGTGGTGTGAAAATTAGAAGCTAGTGCGACTGGGGTGGGGAGATGGAGAAGGAATGTCAGGGCCCGAGGGCTGAGGGAGAGGTGGGGAGGGGGAGGGGGCAGTCTGGGTTAACAGAATTGAGAAAATTCAATGTTTAAGCCCAGAGGATGCAGACTCCCCAAGTGGAATATGAGGTGCTGTTCCTCCAACTTGCGGTGTTGCTCACTCTGGCCGTGGAGGAGGCCCAGGACCGAGAGGTCGGATACGGAATGGGAGGGGGAGTTAAAGTGCTGAGCCACCGGGAGGTCGGGTTGGTTATTGTGGACCGAGCGGAGGTGTTCGGCGAAACGATCGCCCAGCCTCCGCTTGGTCTCACCGATGTAGATCAGAGGTGCGGTTCCTCCAACTTGCGGTGTTGCTCACTCTGGCCGTGGAGGAGGCCCAGGACCGAGAGGTCGGATACGGAATGGGAGGGGGAGTTAAAGTGAGTAAACCTACAAACCTGCATGTCTTTG
Organism: Raja brachyura; assembly: GCA_963514005.1. The sequence goes on along the minus strand of OY740787.1, from coordinate 69,922,442 downwards.
GAGTGTGGGAGGATACTGGAGCACCTGGAGAAAACCCACGCAGGTCACAGGGAGAATGTTCAAATTCCGTACATACAGAGCCCGTGTTCAGGATCGAACCCGGGTCCCTGGTGCCGGACGGCAGCAACAGTAACACAGCGCTGCTCATTCATATTGCAACGCCATGGGACGTAGTTGTGTGGTGTCATTGAATGCATCCTGATTTTAAAATAGCTGCATTTCCTTTTCTAACCCATGCATTCCTGAGCAAATGTTGTCGGCATGCACCTGTTGAAGTGGCTCGTGTGGGGACCTGCTGCTGAGTGGACGGTTGTTGCACCTATTCTTGCTGCTTCAATTACCATTCCCAGGGAGCAACTTCCACAATGAATGATGATTCCTGCCGGGAAAATGGGACAATGCTATTGTCTGCACTCAAGCTCCACATTTCCTTAAGATGTTTTTTCCCATTTCAGTGAAGGTTTTGCCAACATTCTTGCCAGATTGGCCCACCCTTCCAATAACAACACAGTTGTTTCCTTGGCACAAATTATAAAACGGTAGTTTAGTTTAGTTTAGTTTAGAGATACAGTGAGGAAACAGGCCCATCAGCCCACCGAGTCCGTGCCGACCAGCGATCCCTGCACACTGTCCTACATGCACTAGGGACAATTTACAATTTTACCAAGTCAATTGTGTGTGGGAGGAAACCAGAGCACCTGAAGAAAACCCATGCAGGTCACGGGGAGAACAAACAAACTCTGTACAGGCAGGACCTGTGGCCAGGTTCGAACCTGGGTCTCGGCGCTGTAAGGCAGCAACTCTATCGCTGTGCCACCATGCTGACCGTGTAAGAATTGGAAAGGGTGATAATCCATTAAGCAGTTACTTCTCTGCCTCATCTGAAAGAAAGATACTTAAATCAATTCTCTCTGTAAAATTGCTATCATTATTGTGGTTTTTATTGGACGTTGACTTATCTTCCCCATAATTGCAGGAGGGGCTTTTTTTCTTGTCAGAAGCAGCACAGAAAATAAAGTATAAAATGAGCAGTTGACAGTTTAATGCAACTGCCGATCCATCATACTGATGCTGCAAATACATTTATCCCCTCGTAATAAATGGGTAAGCCTGGACTTTAACCCTGAGAGGTAATCTCCATGTGGGGGAGAGGGTGACAAGGGAGAACTGGTGGGGAGGGCATAAGGTGCCGGCTTGCTGGTGTACAGTGCGGAAAGCTGGAAGCCATCAGCTGGGGCTCACGGCGAAAGATCAAGTGGCAGCATCAAAGTCAAGGGTTGTCAGGAGTTATGGGGAAAGGGCAGGAGAATGAGGTCGAGAGGGAAAGATTGTTCAGCCACGATCGAATGGCGGAGTAGACATGCTGGGCCGAATGGCCTATATTAATGATCTGGATGAGGGAATTGAATGCAACATCTCCAAGTTTGTGGATGACACGAAGCTGGAGGGGCAGTGTTAGCTGTGAGGAGGATGCTAGGAGGCTGCAAGGTGACTTGGATAGGTTGGGGAGTGGGCAAATGCATGGCAGATGCGGTATAATGTGGATAGATGTGAGGTTATCCACTTTGGAGGTTATCCACTTATCCACTGGCGGCAAAAACAGGAGGGTAGACTATTATCGGAACGGTGGCCGATTAGGAAATGGGGAGATGCAACGAGACCTGGGTGTCATGGTACACCAGTCATTGAAAGTAGGCATGCAGGTGCAGCAGGCTGTGAAGAAAGCGAATGGTATGTTGGCATTCATAGCAAAAGGATTTGAGTACAAGAGCAGGGAGGTTCTACTGCAGTTGTACAGGGTCTAGGTGAGGCCACACCTGGAGTATTGCGTACAGTTTTGGTCTCCTAATCTGAGGAAAGACATTCTTGCCATAGAGGGAGTACAGAGAAGATTCACCAGACAGATTCCTGGGATGGCAGGACTTCCATATGAAGAAAGACTGGATAGACTAGGCTTGTACTCGCTGGAATTTAGGAGATTGAGGGGGGATCTTATAGAGACTTACAAAATTCTTAAGGGGTTGGACAGGCTAGATGCAGAAAGATTGTTCCCGATGTTGGGAAACTCCAGAACAAGGGGTCACAGTTTAAGGATAAGGGGGAAGTCTTTTAGGACCGAGATGAGAAGATTATTTTTCACACAGAGAGTGGTGAGTCTGTGGAATTCTCTCCCACAGAAGGTAGTTGAGGCCAGTTCATTGGCTATATTTAAGAGGGAGTTAGATGTGGGCCTTGTGGAGAGAAGGCAGGTACAGGATACTGATTTGGATGATCAGCCATGATCATATTGAATGGCGGTGCAGGCTCTAAGGGCCGAATGGCCTACTCCTGCACCTATTTTCTATGTTTCTATTATTCTATGAATTCTGGAACCAATGAGACCAAGAGAGGACCCGGCGATCAATTAGCTGAATACTTGTCCTCAGTCTGTCAGGCTCGATTGCTAATCATTTTAATTCCCCTTCCCATTCCCATACTGACCTTTCTGTCCTGAGCCTCCTCTATTGCCGTATTGAGGTCAAATGTGAACCTGAGGAACAGCACCTCATATTCCGCATGGGCAACTTACAACCCAACGGGATGAACAATGAATTCTCCAATTTTGGGAAACCATTAACAACTGCCTCCTGCTCCACTTTCTCCCCCCACAGCCCCTTTCTTCCATTCTCCCCGTCCACTGTGCTCCACCTGGGCTCACACCTATTTCTCTCCCTCCCTCTCTACTTACCTTCCTTATTCTGCCTTCACAACTCACAACCCTTCAATTCTTTTGTCTCACATTTTCTGTTTTTTTCATTTTTGGCCTTTGTTGAACAGTCTGCCTATTCCAAATCTCCCTCACCTGTGTTCACCCATTACCTACCACTCGTTGTCCTGCCCTTCTTCTATCCAGCTTTCATCCTCTGCTCCTATTGTCAGTCTGAAGTGTCCCGGACTGAAATGTCCGCTATCCATGTTTTCCAGAGATGCCGCCTAACCCACTGAGTGACACTTTGTGTCTATTTTTTGTAAACCAGCATCTGCAGTTCCCCATTTCTATTAATTAGGGACAGAATGAATTTTTATACGACCATCTTCTTGGATGTTTTATCTATGATTAATAACTTCCCTCAGGACAGTAAATATGTTGACTCGGGTTCATGAAAGCATTTGAACTGATGAAATAATTAATGCATCAATGCATCATTTTTCATGTTTCTTTATCAGTTTTAAATTGAAAGATGCAGCATGGTAACAGGCCCTTCGGCCCAGTGAGTTCATGCCGACCATCAATCAACCGTCCACACTAGTTTTATGTTATCCCACTTTTGCATCAACCCCCTAAGCACTAAGAACAATTTACAGTTTAACCTAAAAAATCGACACGTTTTTGAGATGTTGGAGGAAGGTGGAGCCCCCTGAAGAAACCCACGCAGTCACGGGGAGAACATACAAACTCCACACAGACAGCACCCGAGGTCAGGATCAAACCTGTGTCTCTGGTGTTGTGAGGTATCTGCTCTGCCAGCTGCACCACTGTGCTTCTTTTTTGGCTCCATGCAATGTCAGTCAGTAAAGCAGCAGGTAATAGCAAAATAGCTACTTGGAATAATAATGGGTTAATTAAGGAGAAGAATGAACTTTTATACGACCATCTTCTTGGATGATTTATCTATGATTAATAACTTCCCTTAGGAAAGTAAATATGTTGATGAGAGTTTAAACTGATGAAAGGATAATGAATGCATCAAATATTTTTTCCTACTCCTTTATAATATTTCAATTGTTTCCCTTTCACTACAGTTTGCAGCTATATATCGTGCCTTTAACAAAGTCAGATGTCTCAAGTCGCTTCACTGGTATGTGATCAACCAAAAATTGACTTTGAGGAAAATTAGCCATTAGGTCAGGTGAACACATGGACAGTCAAGTTTAGTTTTTAAGGAGCCTCTTAAAATAGGTGGAAATATGGGAAAATAATTCAATATCATAGATCTTAAGTAACAAAAGACATGGGCACCAACAATGGGGAGGAGAGAGTGGGGTTTGGCTGGGGTTAGGGGAACACGGCATTCTCAGAGGATTGAAGGACACCATGAAGATGGGGAGAAAGGGTGAGTTAGTTTGAGAAGGCCATGGAAGGGTTTGGAAACTAGGAGAAGAATTTTAAGATCTTAGTGGTGCTGGATGGGAGATTCATCAAGTCAGTGAAGAGACCTGTGATGAATTGGTAGAAGGAGTTTAGTTTTCTAATGAATTAAAAATGAACTGCAGATGCTGGTTTACAAAGAAGGGTCCCAACCCGAAACGTCATCCATCAATTTCCCCCAGAGATGCTTTGTGTTTATCTTTAGATTAGTTTAGATGGACACAAAATACTGGAGTAACTCAGAGGGTCAAGCAGCATCTCTGGAGAAAAGGAATTGGTGAAGTTTCGGGTCGAGTCCCTTCTTCAGACTGAGAGTCAAGGGAGAGGGAAACTAGAGGTACGAAAAGGTGCAGAACAAATCAGGGCTACCACTGATGACTCAAGAAAGGTGAAGCCCAAAATGGGTTGTATGCTGTCCAAACAAAACATGTGGCGTTGTTCCTCCTATTTGCATGTGACCTTACTCTGACAGTGGAGGAGGCCCAGGACAGAAAGATCAGTGTGGGAATGGGAGGGGGAGTTGAAATGTTTGGCAACTGGGAGATCGCATATGCCAAGGTGGACTGAGTGTAGGTGAAAGTTTAATTTAGTTTAGTTTAGTTTAGTTTGTTTAGTTTGCAACATGGAAACAGGCCCGTCATCCCGCTAAGTCCACACCATGTTAGGATGCTATATGTTAGCAAGGGATTGGGCAGCTGAGCTGTGGATGGGTCTCAGGTCTCGTACAAGGAGGTGGAAAACAATCTGGGAGGAGACTGCAATCATCTGATTTGGGGCAACAAGGATTATTCTTGAGCTTGAAAATGTAACAAACTGATGTCAGACTTTCATTGTTCTATTTTTGGTACATGTGACAATTAACCACTCTTGACTCTGGAGTGGTGTTAGAATGGTGGAATGGGGAAAAAATTAGGTCGGAGATTTCACCGAGGGACAGATAGGTTTCCATGGATCAAATAGTCTGGATCAGCCAACCTGATCAATCAATGGTTCAATGGTTCGTTTATTATCACATGTGCGAAATGCTAACACAGTGAAATTATTTGTTATACAGTTTAGTAGTGTATTGCCATACACATGATCCTTGGTGAGCAAATGTACATAAATAGTTTAGTTTAGTTTCGTTTAGAGATACAGTGTGGAAACAGGCCCTTCGGCCCACCTAGTCCGCACCGACCAGCAATCCCCGCACACTTACGCCATACTACACACACCAACGGGACAATTTACATTTAGACCAAGCCAATTAACCTACAAACCTGTACGTCTTTGGAGTGTGGAAGGAAACGGAAGGTCGCTGAGAAAACCCACACAGGTCACGGGGAGAACATACAAACGCCGTACAGACAACACCCATAGTCAGGATCAAACTTGGGTCTCTGGCGCTGTAAGGCAGTAGCTCTACCGCATGCAAGAAGCGTCATCAGGTATTTGTTATGGATATCATTGCAACAGAAGGAGAACTTGCCCTGTGCTTGGTGCAGCAACATTCAGAAAACTACAAGACCATAAGACATAGGAGCAGGATTAGGCCATTCGGCCCATCGAGTCTGTTCCACCATTCAATCATGGCTGATTTTATTCCCCCCTCAACACCATTTCCCTGTCTTCTCCCGGTAACCTTTGACGCCCTTACTAATGAAGAACCTATCAACCTCTGCTTTAAAAACACCCAATGACTTGGCCTCCACAACCGTCTGTGGCAATGAATTCCGCAGATTCACCACCCTCTGGCTAAATAAATTCCTCCTCATCTCCCGGAGAGGTTTTTCTTCCCCTCCAGCACTAGGTTCTGTAGCGCTTATCCCACCTCCAGCCTTTACCTGCCCCAACTTTGATTAGCAAAATAAGTGCAGTCCAGAGTTGAGCCTTGAATTACTGGTCCATCTATCTCATACCATGTCCTTGTGTACTTGTTTTCTGTGCTTGCTGTTGCAAATGTTTCATGCTTATGTTAAACATCTTTGCATCATGCCTAAATCCGAGACAACGGAGACACTCGGACTATCTTTGATCCGACTCTGTGAAAACACACAGCTCCAGATTCAGGAACAGTTTCTTCCCAGCTGTTATCAGGCAACTGAACCAATCTACCTTCAACTAAAGGGCAGTCCCAAGCTACTGTCTACCTCATTGGAGACCATCACACTATCTTTGATCAGACATTACTGGACTTAATCATGCACTAAATGATATTCACGTTATTCCCTTTAATCATGTATTTGGATGGCTCGATTGTAATCATGTATTGCCTTTCCGCTGACTGGTTAGCACGCAACAAAAGCTTTTCACTGTACCTCGGTACACATTATAATAAACTAAACTAAACTAAATTTTAACTAAACGGTTGGGTAGAATTTTCCTCTGACTATTGCACGTAATGTATTTTCTTTCATGTAATGCCTACTCACCAGAGTCTGCTGCCTCTGAAGATCTTTCATGGAATGTTATGGCCATCTGTTTCTTAACAGGCAATTGTTCCCTAAAGGCTTATGGAAGTATCTACTGGGAATGACTGCAAACTGTAAGCAACCTCTAGTAAGAGGTAACAAGGTTGTCTGAGTCAATCAAGGTCATAAATGCTTTGAAATCCTTTGCAACTTGATTCTTCTGGGCAGCATATGGTGACTCTTTGCCACACAGGTCAGGCAGTTGCTAAATATGATACAAAGAGGTCACTAGTATGAACTCCGGAGAAACTGTGAAGTTCAAAACCTTTCCAGCAGTGTCAAACAAACCAAAGGAGCAAGCTATCCACTTATATAAGTTAGCAGCATTCCTGCCCAACAGTTTAAACTATGGTCTTACATGGTTTCTCTTTTCATTGCCCCAGAGTCCTGTTTTTGGAATCTCATATCTGCCAAATGTCACCTTCTTAATTAACAGTACGAGACTTGTCGAGAATCTTCCCAGTCGCTGATATTATGGAGTATGTTGTTGTTTCAAAAATACTCTCAAGCAAAGGAACACTCCATTTAAAGCTGCCGTTCTCTCCTAGCATGGTGGCGCAGCGGTAGAGTCTGATCCTGATTTACGTAAGCTGCCTGTATGGAATTTGAAAGGTTCTCCCTGTGACAGCGTGGGTTTTCTCCAGGTGCTCCGGTTTCCTCCCACACTCCAAAAGACGTACAGTTTTGTAGGTGACTTGGACTTTGTAAATTGTAAATTGTCCCTAATGTTTAGGATAGTGCTAGTGTTCGGGGTGATCGCTGGGCCGAAGAGCCTGTTTCCACGCTGCATCTCTAAAGTCTAAGTACTTGGAAACGGTATTATTTCTGAAACCTTTCTTGCTCAGCATTTGAGGGGCCCAGGCGGGATGTGTAATGGGTTAGTGCTGGATTCACCCCGGGTGGGAGGTATCCGAGTCCCCTACCAATCTGTCAACACTGCGAGAATTCAGCTCAGTGTATTACAAAGAAATGCCTTTGACGCCCCTTGCTTCACAAAGGACGCTGTAATTGAGCGGCCATTTCTTGAGTCAGAAATTCAGGTGTAGACTACAGGCCCTGCTTTCAGTAGTAACATAAAGATGACAACAGTCTTGAATTTCTACGCAACTGGATTATTCCAAGTCATGACTGGCAAAATATACCCGATAAATCATTTTCATGTGCACTGATGCATCAAGCAGGTGACAGAAGCCTTGCTTGACTGGATAAGCTCTTTCATCACTTTCCCTGCGGAAAGGTGGCAGCAACTCGAGCAGGCTCAACGCAGTTAACAGATGCTTGGTTCGTCTAAAGTAAAGGATACGGCACGTATGTGGACCTGTAAGCATTTGAGTTCCAACAGCAAGAACACAGCATTGACGAGCAGGAAGTGCTTCTGTCCTATTAATGTGCAAATAGTCTCTCTGATTCAGGTCTTTAATGGTACTGTTTGCTGTCCTTAAAGATCAAGTGCTTTGCGAGATATTAATGTTACATATCCATTCCCCAAGATAGCATGCCTCTTGCAGCTGTTAGAATTAACATCTGACAGGCATTAGAATTACACTAACAAGCTGACCGTGCAAAGTCAAGAGCAGTTTTAGTTTTTTTTAGTTCTTGAGATACGGTGCAGAAACAGGCCCTTCAGCCCACCGAGTCCGCACTGACCCTCGATAACCCATATACTAGCAACGTTACAAAATTTTGAGATTTAAAAAATCAAGTCTGCAATTTATCCCATCAGATAAAGAATAAAAATAAGTTTAATTTGACACCTAATTTACTTTCATATCTTCAGTATTAAGAAAGTTATGGCCATTTTCATACTCGGAAATTAGCATCTTGCTCCCCATTGCCTTTCAATTGACTTAACACAAAAGCTGTGATCTGGAAAAGTTAAAAGCCCAGAACTTTCTTAAAAATTAAGAGAACTCAATGAAATTTTCAGTTATTATAGATTGAAGCATTCTGAAACAAATATGAAACAATCTTACTTGGATGACCTGAAATTAAAGCATATAATTAGTTAGTTATCTAATTGTAGCTAATTACAAAATTCAATGAGTAGATCTAATCATCTATCCATTTCTTAAGAAAAGATAAACTTTTTTAAAATTGCCTAAGTGTCCAAATAACATTCACACAATAATCCACAATATAACATAATTTTTAAATCTCATTTTCATGAATTTCTGGGCCAAATGGAAGGAATTTAGTGTTTGATTCCTGTAAATTAATGGCCATTTAAATCAACTAGCGAGTAGGTTTTAGTGGATTGCGGTGGATTGGAACGTTGCGGTTAGCGGTGAAGTCGGGAGGAAAAATACTGTTTGTTCATACATTTTTTGGGACCCCATTTCGCAACATAAAAATATTATTAAAGCCTCCCGAAAAACCAACTTTTAATATAAAAATAAACTATTTACCTTTTCTTCTCCCCTACGCAAAATCCTTCCGGTTGTCGGTGCTCACGGCTTTTGAAGGTGATTTTTAAATTACTCTAGTTAATAAATAATTTAGAGTTTAAAAATACCTTCATTCATGAAATGTCGGAGCGATTTTTCTTCCGCAACAAAATAGCCCGACATTGATCGATTTTCCATGTCTGTTGAAAAACGCCACTTTAAGCCCGCCCCCCTCTGAAAGGCGCCAAAGTCGCGCACACGGGGAGCGGCAGAACTGCAGCGCTGCTCAAGTTAAGTTTTGCAACATACCTACATATACAAGTTCTATGTTATCTCAGGGGCAATAAACAGAAGCCAATTAACCTACAAAACCGCATGTCCTTGGAACTGGAGCACTCGGAGAATACTCACGTGGTGACAGGGAGAACATGCAAACTCCATACAGAAGCACCCATAGTCAGAATCAAACCTGGGTCTCTATCGCTGCACCACTGTGTCGCACATGCTGCAGATGCTGCATCCTTTATTGTCTGAACTCATCTGGGGATTCCATCAGATAATAATTACAACAGTGTGACCAATGGATGTAGCAATGGTAGTTTATTTTACAATTTGGCTGCTGTGGTCCGAGCCTGTGCAACAGTTCTCCCCAAACACCCTGAGCAACACAGCTGCATGCAAAGCCTACACCGCATCGCCCAACAGAGAACCAGAGGAATAACACCTGCGGCCCCAGGGAGAGCATCCGTAGTTTGAATCAAACGTGGGTTTCTGGCGCTGTAAGCCATCAGCTCTACCCTGCCGGTGCAACAGTTGATTCTGCACCAGTGTCCTGGCCTGTGGTGTTCGCCCGCCTTCCAGTTGCCCCCCTTATACATAGGGGAATCAAGAACCAGAGGGCATAGTTTTAGTTTTAGTTTAGTTTAGATATACAGCGTGAAAAAAAAACCTTCGGCCCACTGAGTCCTCAACAAATTTACAAACTCCACACCCGTGGTCAGATTCGAAGGGCTGAAAGGCCTACTCCTGCACCTATTGTCTATGTATCTATATATCTATGAACCTGGGTTTCTGGCGCTGTAGGGCAGCAACTCTACCGCTGTGCCACTGTACCGGCACAGCAGTTGATTCACGGTGTTCTGGTCTGCGGTGTTAGACTGGTCTTCCAACAGCTCCCCTTAAACAATGGGGAATCAAGAACTAGAGGACATAGTCGGAGGTGAGCGGGGGAGGGGGGGGGGGGGGGGAATGATTTAATGGGAAACTGAGGGGGTAATTTTTTTACACAAAGAGTGGTGGATGTATGGAATGAGCTGCCAGAGGAGGTAGTTGAGGCAGGTACAATTGCAACGTTTAAGCTGCATTTGGACAGGATAGGGTTAGAGGGCTTTGGGCCAAACGCAGGCAGCTGGGACTAGTGTAGACGGGGCATATTGGTCAGCCTGGGCAGGTTGGGCCTAAGGGCCCGTTTCCATACTGTATGACCCTATGAGTCTATGTCGTGGGTTTGCTCCACCTCCTGTCTATTGCTTCACATTAGGAAAAGCATCCTAAAGGTCTATTACACGGCTAATCGAAGGAAAGTGGGCAAAAAGGGACAAAGATTCTGACAAAGTCTGAAGAAGTCTCGATATGAAATGTCACCCATTCCTTCTCTCTCGAGATGCTGCTTGTCCTGCTGAGTTACTTAGCTTTTTGTGTCAATAGAAAACATAGAAAATAGGTGCAGGAGTAGGCCATTCTGCCCTTTGAGCCAGCACCGCCATTCAATATGATCATGGCTGATCATCCAGAATCAGTAGCCCGTTCCGGCTTTTTCCCCATATCCCTTGATTCCGTTAACCCTAAGGGCTAAATCTAACTCTTTCTTGAAATACAATACTATCTATAGTTTCTTCCTACACAAAGATTCTGATGCTGGTTGGAAAGCTTCACCCGATGCTCAGCTCATCATCAGCATTTCCGAGGCTGAAGAACTGAAGGGCAGAGGTCCACACCAGCGATTGATAAGAAAACCCTGGCGGAAGATGAGTCTCAGCAAGTCCCACTCCAGAACGAGAGATGGAGATATGGGATTGTGTTAGATGGTGGGAGAGTGACCTTGGTAGTTATTCCGAGGTATTGGGTGTCGTAGCTCAGCACGCTGGAGAGAGAGTCAGGCTGCCCTGAAGCAACTGCTGACCGACGCTGCATGTGGTCACCTCGCGAGGCATAGAGGAGGCAAATATCATGTAAGACGAGGCAGCATGTCTCTGCTTCAGGCTCAGCTCAGGCCACATTTTAATCCTTTACCAATCTCCATTGACTTGAGGCAAGAAATCTGTGTGTAAGAATCGGATATAGTAGAAAAACGGACACAAAATGCTGGAGTAACTCAGTGGGTCAGGCTATGTTGTTGGAGAAGGTATATAGGTTAAGGGGGGTGGACACAAAGAGGAGGGGCAGGACAAGAGGAGGGGCAGGACAAAATCTGGTGAGTGATGGGTGGATGCAAACGGGGGGTGGGGGAGTTTGACAGACATATTGTCAGTCATGGTCTAGAAATGTAAAACCTAAAGGGGTGAGATAAGGATAGAAGAGATGTGTATTGTGAAGCCAGAGGAAGGAATGTAGGTGGAAGAGAAGGGGGAAGGTGAGACAAGGGTGCGAGTCCAGGTGGGGGACAGTATGGGAAGGGAAAAAAAGGGCCATTTTATGTAGGACAATTGGAGAATTCAATATTCATACCATTGAGTTGTAATCCACCCAATCAGAATATGAGGTGATATTCCTCCAGTTCGTGTGTGACCTTACTCTGACAACGGAGAAAGAGCAGGACAGAGACATCCATGTTGGAATGGGAAGTGGAGGTAAATGGTTAGCATCTGGGAGATCCAACAGGCTTTGGCAGACTGAGTTTGGGAAAATGGTTACATAATCTATGTTTGCCCCGCCAATGTACAGGAGACCACATCGGGAATACTGAATACAGTAGATCAGTTTAGAGGAGGTGCATGTAAACCTCTATCTCACCTGGAAGGATTGAAGGGCTGCTGGGGTCCCTGGATGAATGTGAGGGAGGAGATATAGGGACAGGTGTTATATCTCCTGCGGTTGCAGGGTTAAGTGACTGGGAAGGGAGTTGTTTAATGTGAAGGGATGAATGAACCAAAGAGTTGAAGAGGGTAGTCTCTGTGGAAGGCAGAAAAGGGTGACATGGGAAGATGTGACTGGTGGTGGGATTACATTGAAGGTGACGGAACTTTTGGAGGATGATGTTTTGGATGCAGAGGCTGGTGGGGTGAAAGGTAAGGACCAGGGGAATATCTTTGGTCCATCTAGGGAGAGGGTGAGCGAGAGTAGAACTCTGGGACATTGAGGAGATGCAGGTGAGGAATCCATCTATGACAGTCGGGTGAACACCATGTTTACTAAAGAAAGAGGACATATCGGAAAGGAACAGAAAGCCTCATCTTGGGGGCTGATGTGACGGAGATGATGAAATAGAGAGTTGGGGATAGCATCTTTGCAAGAGGTAGGGTGGGAGGAGGTGTAGTCCAGATAGATGGGGACCATGCAAGTGCTCATGGCCACATCTTTAAATTGAAGAAAGTGAGAGGAGTCAGAAGAGATGTTGAGAGTGAGGACGTTCCACCAGGCAGGGGAGAGTATTAGTAGGGGGAAAATGATTGGAGATATCTGTGCAGGAGAACGGCCTGGAATTTGCTCAAAGCTCCTCCTCATTGCACCCGAATTACCCTTTTAACACCATTTATGTGTCTGTAGATGTCATAGTCATAGAGTCTTACAACAATGAAACTGGGCCTTCAGCCCAACTCGTTCATACCAACCAAGATGCCCCATCTAAGCTAGTACCATTTGCCTGCATTAGGCCCATATCCCTCTATTACAATAGCAAGGTAAGGAATACTCATTGCTAATTGTTCCTGTAATTTTTATAGACGTACATCATGCTAAGCATTGTGCACACAAGTGGTGAAAATCTTCAGTGTGATTACACACTGCTTCATTTCAGCAGTTGGCGGCACAATCTATTAGGGCGGCACAGTGGTGCAGCAGCAGAGTTGCTGCCTTATAGACCTGGGTTTGATCCTGACCACCGGTGCTGTCTGTATGGACTAAATCTAAACTAAACTAAACTAATCTTAATCAAATTCAGACCCAGTTTTGTGATCTGGTGTGGAAGGTGGATGAAATGACGGAGTGGGTCAATCTATCATGGTGTGGAGTGACACAGATGGACCAGTTGAAACTTCTCTTCCCATCTATTTCTTATTTTCTCCCCAAGATGTTAAGTGGTCTTTGGAGAATAAGAACCCCATTGTAACGTGATCGCAGTGCATTCAATCTGATTGGTAAAAGTAGCTCTCACCACATAACTTTCAGTACTTTGTTTCTCTGTGTGATTGTTCAATATGCATGACGGGACACTTTGTACTTGCTATTTTTATGTAGCAATTTTTCTGACCATAGGATGTTCCAGAACACTTTGCAAAAAGTAAAGTAATTTTGAAATGGAGCCTCTATTATAATGTTGGAAATACAACAGTAGACTATTGCATTGCACATTCTCATCAATAGCAATGTAATAATGACAGGCACTCAGCTTTATTGATTTTGGCTGAAATATAACTCATGATCAGAATGTCGGGGGTAACGCTCCTGGTCTTCTCTGGATTGATGCCATAGGATCTTCCAATTTATCTGAGAGCTTCTTTACATCTTATTCAAAAGACAGCAATGGCATTAATTATCTTGATGCCTTCACCTTTTTTGTGCGTAGTGCACCGAGACACGGGTATTCATTTTGTGGCCTGCCAATATTGTTTGTAACAGTTGGTATTCTACTCTGTCTGAAGGTAAGCCAAATAAAGTGTTACTGTGTGCCAGGGACTTCAGCGAAATTGACTTCAAAACGTGATACATTCTTCATGCTGCTCCATAGGACTTTGGTTGGGACGCATTTGGAGTATTAAAATGTGGTCTGTTCGCCCCATTACAGGAAGGATGTGGAGGCGTTGGAAAGGGTGCAGAGGAGGTTTACCAGAATGATGCCTGGATTACTGGGATATTAGCTAAAAGGAGAGGTTGGACAGACTTGGACTGTTTTCTCTGGAATGCAGGAGGTCGCAGGGAGACCTAATAGAAGAATGTAAGATTGTGAGAGGAATAGAAAGGGTAGACAATCAAAACCTTTTCCCCAGGATGGAAACATTAAATACTAGAGGGCATAGCTTTAAGATGAATGGAGCAATGTTTAAAGGAAATGTGTGGGGTAAGTTTGTTACACAGTGGGTGATGAGTGCCTGGAACATGCTGCCAGGGGTAGTGGTTGAGATAGATCGAATAGTGACATCTAAGAGATATTTGGCTAGGTGTATGTATATGCAGGGAATGGAGGGATATGGATTATGTGCAGGCAGATAAGAGTTGGTTTTAGCATCAGGTTTGGCACAGGCTTTGTGGGCTGTAGGCCCTGTTCATGTGCTGTACTTTTCTATGATCTATGTGCTATCCCAACAGTTGTATACATTCATCCTCTCAGGGAGAACTTCCTCGGGAGTTTGAAGAGTGATTCCTGTAGATAGGGATCCGGACCCCAGGGGCATGCATTTTAAAGGATGGATGCAGAAAATGAAAGACTAAAGTCTTTGTGAATTGTTCTTAGGACCACCCATAACTTGCTGTGTTGAAGGACAGATTGGAAGGAGTCAGCAACTGAAGGAATAACTGGAGCTGAAGCCCCATTATTCAGAGACCCCTAATGTTGACGATTTAAAGTGCAATGTACTTAAAGGACACATATCGACTAGGCACATCAAACAGAAGTTTACAGCTCCGATGGAAGCCATTATCCTTTAGGGAGGGAAATCTACCACACTTTTCTGCTGGAACCACAAAACTCTGGCCCATACACTCTACAACAGAGGGTGGAGTATTTATTTGAAAGGATAGAATAGGTGCAGGAGTAGGCCATTCAGCCCCCTGAGCCAGCACTGCCATTCAATGTGATCATGGCTGATCATCCACAATCAGTACCCCGTTCCTACCTTCTCCCCATATCCCTTAACTCCGCTATCTTTAAGAGCTCTATCTAACTCTCTCTTGAAAGCATCCAGAGAATTGGCCTTCACCACCCTTTGAGGCAGAAAATTCCACAGACTCACAACTCCCTGTGTGAAAAAGTGTTTCCTCGTCTCCATTCTAAATGGCTTACCCCTTAATCTTAAACTGTGGCCCTGGTTCTGGACTCCCCACATCAGGAAAATGTTTCCTGCCTCTAGTGTGTCCAAACTATTAATAATCTTATATGTTTCAATAAGATCCCCTCTCACCCTTCTAAATTCCAGTGTATAAAAGCCCAGTCGCTCCATTCTATCAACATATGACAGTCCCGCCATCCCGGGAATTAACCTGGTGAGCCTACGCTGCCCTCCCTCAATAGCAAGAATGTCCTTCCTCAAATTGGGAGACAAAAACTGCACACAATCCTCCAGGTGTGGTCTCACTAGGGCCCTGTACAACTGCAGAAGGACCTCATTGCTCCTATACCACTCCTCTTGTTATGAAGGCCAACATGCCATTGGCTTTCTTCACTGCCTGCTGTACCTGCATGCTTACTTTCAGCAATGTTAGAACTAACTGTTGATATGTGACTTCAGCACCAACAACACATTGCTGACTTTTGATGGCTTCAAAGTGGCTAGGCATGGACAAGAAATGCAGCATGGCCTAATTCCACAAAAACATTTATAATGATTTGCCTCACAAGCGAAGAAATATATCATTTCACAATAAGCATCTTAATCGGTTATTTTACTAATTAAACTCAAATGACTCTCACACTAGTGGGAGAGTCTAGGATCAGGGGCCATTGCCTCAGAATAAAAGGACGTACCTGAGGAGGAATTTATTTAGTAGGAGGGTGATGTATTCATAGATGTCATTGCCACAGAAGGCTGTGGAGGCCAAGTCATTGGGTATTTTTGGGGCACATATTGACAGATTCTTGGTTAGTATGGATGTCAGGGGTTACGGGGAGAAGGCAGTCCAGTCTGAAGAAGGGTCTCGACCTGAAACGTCGCCTATCTCCTTCGCTCCTTAGATGCTGCTGCACCCGCTGTGTTTCTCCAGCTTTTTGTGTAACCCCCGCAGGAGAATGGGGTTGAGAGGGAAAAATAGATCAGCCATGATTGAATGGCAGAGTAGACTTGATGGGCCAAATGGCCTACTTCTGCTCATATAACTCTTGAACATATATCACAAGGAGAGATTTCTGACAGATTGAATATACCATCAGATTGAATTCATGAAATTAAATCTTTGGCAGAGAATTTATTGATAGGGCACCACGTCGGTCACCTTTGTGTGAAAATCATTGCTTGATTCACTTTCCAAATGATTTTGGCGAACAAATGAGTCTTTCGTTTCTATCAAACTGAAATGAAAATCTCAGAATATAATGAAATTTCGTAAGTTCCCTCCTCAGCACTGATTGATCACTAAGCCTAACAGAAGTTTCAGTAAATCTTCCATTTGATTGACCCACCTAATGTGCCAGTATTGATTGAAACAAATAAATTACTAATTAAGCTCTACCAAAGTCACTATCTGTCAAATATTCTCTGAGTTTTGCCATCCAGCTTTGAATCATGCAAGGTTTAATATGTAAAGGCACAATTTTTGTTCATTTCAGTGTTAAACAAGATAAGATTAATCTGTAATAACATATCATCAAACCTTAAACTGTTATTTGCCTAATACAGCAGTCTAAAGTTCCGCTGAGTTTAGTGTATTGTCACGTGTACCGAGGTACAGTGAAAAGCTTTTGTTGCCTACTAACCAGCCAGCGGTTAGACAAACCACGATCACAATCGTGCCATCCACGGTATACTGATACATGATAAAGGGAATAACATTGATAATGTTCATTGCAAGATAAAGGCCAGTAAAGTCCAATCAAAGATAGTCCGTGGGTCTCCAATGAGGTAAATAGTAGCTCAGGACTGCTCTCTAGTTGTGGTAGGATGGATCAGTTGCCTGAGTTTAAATACCTTCAAAGAAATGGTTTAATACACAGCCCAGTGACGCCTTTGGAGATTTTCAGGGTGCATTTGGAGAAATCCAAGTCTATGGTGAATGATGGCAGTGGCGGTGGATGGATTGAAGGAGGCTGTTGGTGAGGGGCAGGGAATCACCTGCCGTTCCCTTCGGAGGTGCTCTGGGTGGTCCAACGAGGCCAAGAGAGGAGAGGGATGGCACGTACGGAGGTCGATGTGCCTGGATCATCACTTCATTGGAGCTGGCCACTGGAGGCCTTGCAGCAGGCTGGGGCTCGATGAGATCGGCTCCAAGTGGTGGATTGGAGGCAACCTGCAGCGGCACGGAGCTATGGATGACATGGCTGGCATCACCTGGCCAAGCCGACCCCTGCAACTTTCATTCCTGTGGAAAAAAAACCCCCAAAACATGTAAATGCCTACTATCTGGTGGCTCTAATATCCACCCTCATGAAGTGCTTTGAGAAGTTGTTCAAGGGGCACGTCAACTCCCAGACAACTGAGACCCACTGCAATTCACTGACCGCCACAACAGCTGCATGGCAGATGTCATCTCCTCTCCCTACACTCATCCTTGGAACACCTGGATAATAATGACACCTGTGCCACACTCCAATTTACTGACAGTAACTCTATTTTCAACATCATCATTCCAACCAAACCCAACTCCAAATCCAGAATCTTGGTCTTAGCACCTTCCTTTTGCAACTGAATCCTCGACTTCCTGACCCACGTTCTGTAATCAGTAAGGGTAGGTGACAAAACCTATTCCATGATTATTCGCATCAGCGATTCCCCACAAAGATGTGTTCCCAGCCCCTTACTATGCTCCCCATACACTCACCACAGTGCATTCAAATTCTGCTCTAACTTCAGTTAAAAGTTTACAGGTAACACCGTCACAGTGGGCTGGATCTCAAAAAACAAATAGGTGGAGTACTGGAAGGAGATTACGCGGTCGGTAGATTTATGCCAAGACAGCACCTCTCCCTCAGCATCAGCCAAATGAAGGAGCTCTTCATTGACATCAATGGCGCTGAAGTAGAGGTGGTCAAGAGCTTCAAGTTCCTCGGTGTAAATGTCACTAACAATCCGTCCCGGTCAACCACATTGATGCTATGACCAAGAAAGCACACCAACGCTTAAGCTTGCTTAGGAAGCCAAGAATATTTGGCAAGTCTCCAATGACACTTACGAATTTCTACAGATGCACCTGAGAAACCATCCTATTTGGATACATCGCTGCCCAGGTTGTGAACGCAGCCCAGTCCATCACACAAAACAAGTCACCTCCCCATCCTCATTGACTCCATTTATAGTTCACACTGCCTCAGAAAAGCAGCCTACATAATCAAGGACCACCCACACTCCAGTCAATCTCTCTTCTCCTATCTCTCGACATTCCATCATATTCAGAAACAGCTTCTTCCCCGCTAATATCAGACTCTTGAATGGACCTCTAGAATGCCAAAGATTAATTCCTGATCTCCCAAGTCGTTGTGGTCCTCTGGTTGTGGTCCTCTGACCTCTTTTTTTATCTGCACTTCTTCTACAGCTGGAACACTCTATTGTGCATTCTTTTTCCCATTCTGTCGTATTACCTGATATACTAATGGAGCACGCAATAGTGCTTTTCACTGTTTCTCAGTACGTGATAATCAATCTTAGTCTATAGAGATGCAGCACAGAAACTGGCCCTTTGGCCCACCAAGTCCACACCAACCTGTTATCACCTCATACACGAGCAACTGTCCTACACACTAGCAACAATTTACAATTTGTTTATGGAAGCCAATTAACCTACAAACCTGTATGTCTTTGGAATGAATATGAGCGGAAACTGGGGCACTCGGAGAAAACCCACGCGATCACAGGGAAAACGTACAAACTCCATACAGACAGCACCCGTAGTCAGGGTCGAAGCCAGGTGTCAGGCACTGTAAGGCAGCAGCTCGATTGCTCTGCCACTGTGCTGCCCCTAAACCACGTAAACCAAGAAACCAATGCAAATTTCGGGAGATATGTCATCCATTAAGACCAGGGAGAGGAAATAAAGTTATTCTTGTCGAGGGTTGTTAATGAGTGGAACACCCCACCACAGGACTGAACTATTCAAGACATTCTTAGGTTTTTGGACTGTTTGGGAATATAGAATATTGTGGGAACAGGCACAAATGTAGAACTGAAGTCAACCATGAAATCAGCTCTGATCTTATTGAATAAGAGAGCAGACTTGTGGTACAGTTTGACCCTCTCCCCTTTCCATTTTCCAAGATCAGGAAGGTTTTTCAGCATTTTTCCGGTGCACGATTGTGGGAAGCAAATTGTTGAAGCAGGAAAATTGGACAAGAGCCACTTACATTGATTTTCCATCGTTAAATCCTCCCCTCCTTTGTAATTGTTGTCCTTTAGGTGGGACTCCCATGGAGTTGTGTATGTGGAAGGCCAGTGCCACTAAAGCCCCTGCCGTTACACACGCACTAAACCCAGAGTGACTTAGACCAAGAACCTGAGCATGGAGTTATGGGCCTATCCCGCTTAGGCGACTTTTTAGGCGAGTGCAGGAGAATATGTGCCACATGGTTGCCACATGTTCGCTGATGGTCTCTGGTGAGTCTCCTTCATGGTCGCGAGGAGTTCCCGCTTTCTGGGAACTAGTCGCGGCCTCAGTATGGTCGCCGCAAATCACATTTTTCGCCATGGAGAAAATCGATAATCCTGTAGTTGTTGGTGCAGTTGTAGTGGGGTCGCCATGTAGTTATGGGTAGTCGGGGTTGTCATAGGTAGTTTTAATTAAGTGCCTTTGCTCATTTTCATTGGCTCATTGGGGAAACAAACGTTTGCAGGAGTTTTCAGAACCAAGGATAACCGACCGGTAATGTTAAATGTCCGCCGAACTTCACAGATGTGTATCTCTGGCTTATTAAAAGTTGACTGGCTTCTTAAAAGTGTTCCCACTCCTTCTCCCACCCTCTCCCCCCTTCTTCCCTCTTTTAAAGGATTTACTGTACACTGCGCCAGCCGTCTTAATTACAGCGCCAACCTCCCTGTTCACTGCGGTGTGTGTCTGTATCACCATGGCTTTGTACAATGTGAATTTCAGACAGTGCTCTCCCGCTTGCCCTGGCCCCCGCCTTTGCTATGTGTTTGTGTGTGTGTGTGTGTTCCACTCTGACAGTCACCGGTCCAGTTCCCGGTTTTTCAGGAGACTGCCAGCAGCTTAACAGTCACCGGCAGTCCGCAGAGAAATCGCCTAAGTGGGACAGGCCCATTATTGTGCGGATTGGCTAATACAGTTGGAGAGTAAGAGCTTATGTGTGGAGTTGTCAGGAGAGTTGTCCCGATACTTCCTGCAAATGGCAAGTGACAAATGACAAGGGTGGCACAGTGGCGCAGTGGTAGAGTTGCTGCCTTCAGCACCAGACACCCGGGTTTGATCCTGATTATGGGTGCTGTCTGTGCAGCGTTTGTACGTTCTCCCTGTGTCCGCATGTGTTCTCTCCATGTACTCGGTTTCCTCCCACATTCCAAAGACATGCGGGTTTGTAAGTTAATTGGCTACTGTAAATTGTCCCTAGTGTGTAGGATAGAACTAATGTGATTGGGTTGGCATCAATTAACCTACAAACCTGTACCTCGTTGGAATATGGGAGGAAACATGAGAACCCAGTCAAAACCCACTCAGTCACGGAGAACATACAAACTCCTTGCAGAGAGCACCCATAGTCAGGATTGAACCTGTGTCTCTGGCGCTGTGAGATAACAACTCTATAATGGCACCACTGTGCCACCATTTGCAGATGTTATTTAAGCCATGTATTGTGGTCAGGCGTTTGGGTAGCCAACTCTTTGTCATTGAACTGAGTCCAAAGATCGTTTCCATCATCTATGAGGGTGGATTGTGCCTCGATCTGATGCCTCATATAAAAGATGGCAGCCATGAAAATTCAGCAATTCAGTTATTCACAGAAATAGGATGTGATAGATTGCTGTGATGACCAGGGATTGTGCTCTTTGTAAAGCAAAGTCTTTAAGGTGAGGGATTTAAAAATAGGAAAGACATACTCGGGCTTTTCAAGCTTTCCAAGGGCAGGTTTAAAGCTGATGAGGTACCTTTTCTAGTGCTGTCACTGTTCTGTAGGAAAGACAGAAGCCAAGTTAATCCCAGCAAACACACATCCATGGTCAATGGTCAATGGTGCTTTATTATCACATGTGCACATGCATTTGTCACCGACATTTTAGTGAAGTATTGCCATACCGAAGCACAATCCCCGATTAGCAACATGCTCAGAAATAGAACTCTGAGACCACATGCAAGAGGCGCCAGGTTTTCGCACCATTTTCATAGTCCAGTCCGCGCTCTAGGTCTTATGAGCGGCACCTGTTCCAGGAAAGCCCCAGTCTGCTGCAGGGCCTCCGGTCTCCTTGAACGGCGAACCAACATCTCTCCTCTCCAGTCCACCTTTGTGCCCCAGGGATGTTTGTAGGTTAATTTGCCCTCTGTAAATTGGCCCAAGAGTTTTGGAAGCGGATGTGAAAGTGGGATAACATTGAACTAGTGTGAACGGGTGATTAATAGTCAATGTGGATTTGTTGGGCAGAAGGGCCTGTTTTAAGCTGTGTTTCTGAACTAAACCTTTGATAAATCCGTCATTGATGGATTGTTTCCAGATAATAATGCTCTACTGATCGATAGAGACCAAATCAGATTTTTGCGCCAGTGCGCTTCTAGAGTACACGTCCACCAACGATTTTCCAGCACCCTCGGTTCCAAAGCATTTTGGCATTATCCGTTTTGTCGGACCAGAGGTCATGGCCTCCGAGAGGAGACAACCAGTACTAGAACGGTCCACCTAGGCTGCAGTGGGGCCGTGATACCGGCCCGCAAACCTGGCCTCGGAGGTTAGCTGTCTACAGGCTCCAGCCGGGCTGCGGTTCCAGAGCCCTGGCCGCAGGGTGCACAATGTGACCTGACGATCAGCT
Organism: Raja brachyura; assembly: GCA_963514005.1. Next base: position 69,900,433 of record OY740787.1, on the reverse strand, counting down.
GCGGAGGTCCTGATGAGACTGATTTTGACTGTCTCATCCAGCCTAGGCGCCACATTTTCGGGGGGGGGGGGGGGGGGGGCTTCCGGGGGAGATTTCAAATGTGCTCTTCCAATTTTCTCTGAATTAAAGAAGGAGCCGGTCCACCAATTGCCGTAAAATTGGCGGTGCACCTGTAGAAACCAAGCGTACAACTGGGCCACTGAAAACACCACATTAGCACTTCACACACTGAATGGAATTCAGTTTCTGTGGCTGCATCCTCCCATTCAGTCCAACATTTTCTCTGCTGAACACGAGTCTGCATCCCAGAATAAACACTCAGACCTCATCATTTATATGAATTTCCAACATGACAGCAATAATTTATTGTGTGAAACCATTTGTGAAGTTTTACTGTTAGAAACCACCGATCAACAGAGGCATTGTTAAATCATTTTAACAGCGTCCAATGCATTTTGATATTTTTTGTTGGTTTACAGCAAGTCGGTTGGCCGCAGCATCGGTGCGGTTTACAGCAACTTAAGGTTATCCAAGCTATTCCTCTGCCAGTTGACAATATAACGTGCATTTCTGGAGCTATGTGCATGTGTACAAAAGGGGATAGTTAAATCACTGTGCGGTCTTTATTATTTCAACAGGGTACTCCATCTTCGTGAAAGTACGCACAATTTAAAACAACTCTGCAAATAAGCGCAGCCCCGACAAGTTGAAAAAAACCCGCTTCCACTGCCAATCTTGCAGAACCACAGGAGGTTTGAAAATTGGTGGCCATGATCTTTTAAGCCATTAAATGATGGTGAAGATCAGAGATGTCACTGGGTTTCTGGTTCCAATCATTCAGCATACACCCTGTCAATGAGGAGGCCATTTACTGGGGATACATCACTCTCCCAATCAATTCCTGAGCTGAGTGACTGCCCATCATGCAAACAACATCTGTTCCTGTGGACATATCAGTGCTCACATCATTCGTATTCTGCACACATTTAATTGCCCTGATGTTAAACGGAGGATGGAGCCCACTTTCTAATCAAGGTGGAAAAATATAGATAGATATCTGGAGAAAGGCAAAGCTTTTGTGCGATTCCATCCTTTACATTTCATGAGAGTCAAGAGTGTTTTATTGTCATATGTCGCAGACAGAATTAAATTCTTACTTGCAGCAGCACAACAGAATATGTAAACATAGTACCCTGTGAACAATATAATAAATGAGAAAAAAATGTTCAGTATACATATAACTGAACAGTTTTTTTACACACACACACATATACACACATACATATGTGCACATAAAACAAACAATAATAGTGCAAAAAGACAACGTCAATTCCGCAAGTCTTTGTAGTTCAGAGCTTCTTTAAACACAGAAGAGAAACAATGCTCTTATAAAGACCATGAGTGAAATATTTAGTGACTCGCACAACCCGTTACAAACATGCGTCTGCACAAGGCACAGGGGATGCCGATAGCTCAGGGTCAAGAAATGGTGTAAACGTTTGCTATTCATATTTCCAGTAGAATTCTTCCAAGAGCGCCTTTCATGTATTTCACTTTTGCATCAGCTTCCATTCTCTTGCTTTGTTTTATTCACTTTCCTTTCAAATTCATTTCAATTAAATCAATTAAAATACACAGCTGTTCCAGGCTCTCCGCTGGCAATTCCCCTCGGTTTTGATGAAAGCAAGTGAACACATCTCGTAATGAGTAACCGCTGAAATGATCGCAGTCTGAATGTAACATGGCTGAAAACAGCTACAACATGTTCTCTTGTATTCCTGAGAAAAAACATGCAGCTCAAACTTAACAAAGGGTCGCAATGTCTTCTGATTGCCACTTTAAAAACAGCCAAACTTCAGATTTTACTGGAATATTGTTGAAAATGTTCTTTTAAAATGGTTAGTTGTAAAACAATTTCAGAAATCGTCTCAGTGCCTTGTAATATTCAAGCAATGAATTACATCGCAGGAAGGATGTGGAGGCTTTGGGGAGAGGATGCAGAAGAGGCTTACCAGAATAATGTGGGAAGGAACTGCAGATGCTGGTTTATACCAAAGATAAACAACAAATGCTGGAGGAACTCAATGGATCAGGCTGCATTTCTGGAGAAAAAGAATACAGAAACCTCGATAATGTTTGGGACAAAGACCCACCATTTATTTATTTGCCTCTGTACTCCACAATTTGAGATTTGTAATAGAAAAAAAAATCACGTGGTTAAAGTGCACATTCTCAGATTTTATTGAAGGCCATTTTAATATATTTTTGTTTCACCATGTAGAAATTACAGCTGTGCTTATACATAGTTTCCCCCATTTCAGGGCACCATAATGTTTGGGACACATGGCTTCACAGGTGTTTGTAATTGCTCAGGTGTGTTTAAATGCCTCCTTAATGCAGGTATAAGAGAGCTCTCAGCACCTAGTTTTTCCCCCAGTCTTTCCATCACTGTTGGAAGCTTTAATTGCTGTTTATCAACATGAGGACCAAAGTTGTGCCAATGAAAGTCAAAGAAGCCATTATGGCCTGGGCATGTATGGCTGCTGAAGGTACTGGCTCACTTATCTTCATTGATGATACAACTGCTGATGGTAGTAGCATAATGAATTCTGAAGTGTATAGACACATCCTATCTGCTCAAGTTCAAACAAATGCCTCAAAACTCATTGGCCAGTGGTTCATACTACAGCAAGACAATGATCCCAAACATACTGCTAAAGCAACAAAGGGGTTTTTTAAAGCTAAAAAATGGTCAATTCTTGAGTGGCCAAGTCAATCACCCGATCTCCCCAATTGAGCATGCCTTTTATATGCTGAAGAGAAAAACTGAAGGGAAACAAGCAGAAGCTAAAGATGACTGCAATACAGGCCTGGTAGAGCATCACCAGAGAAGACACCCAGCAACTGGTGATGTCCACGAATCGTAGACTTCAAGCAGTCATTGCATGCAAAGGATATGCAACAAAATACTAAACATGATTACTTTCATTTACTTGATGTTGCTGTGTCCCAAACATTATGGTGCCTTGAGATGGGGGGACTATGTATAAACACAGCTGTAATTTCTACATGTTGAAACCAAAATGTATAAAAATGGCCTTCATTAACCACTTTAACCACATGTGACTTTTCTTTTATGTTACAATTCTCAAATTGTGGAGTACAGAGACAAATAAATAAATGATGGGTCTTTGTCCCAACCATTTGGGAGGACACTGTAGGTGATGTTTCAGATCGGAATCCTTCGTCAGGTTCTGAAGAAAGGTTCCGACCCAAAACATCACCTATTAACCTTTCTCCAGAGATGCTGCCTGACCCGCTGAGTTACTCCAGCCTTTTGTGTCTATTAACCAGAATAATGGCTGGATTAGAAGGTATTGGCTATGAGAGGTTGGACAAACCTGCTTGGTTTTCTATGGAGGAAAGCCCTCTCAAGGGGAGACCTGACAGAAGTATATAAAATTATGAGAGGCATAGATAGGATAGACAGTCAGAACCATTTTCCCAGAAAGGAGAAATCAACTACTGGAGGGCATAGCTTTGAGGTGAGAGTTAAAGAAGATGTGCGGGGCAAGTTATTTACACAAAGGTTGGTGGGTGCCTGGAATACGCTGCTGGGGTTGGTGCTTGAGGTCGATACTGTAGTGGCATTGAAGAGCCTTTTGGATAGGTGTATGATATGCAGAGATTCCCTCCTCTTTTCCCTTTCATCTCCTTCCATTTCCATTTCCTCCAGCCATATCAGTTGCAACCAATAAGTCTTCACCCCCCACCCCCCGTCTCTCTGCAAACACACTTTTGTCTGTGCCCAATTTCAGACATGTAGTTATTCTCTCCACCTTTCTGCAACTTCAGTTTAGTTTAGAGTTTTAAGATACAGCCAGGAAACAGGCCCTTCGGCCTACCTAGTCCACATCGACCATCGATCACCTGTTCACACTAGTCCTATGTTATCCCACTTTCCCATCTACTCCCTGCAGACTAGAGGCAATTACCGAGGTCAATTAACCCACAAACCCACATGACTGTGCCAAACATGATGCCAAGACCAACTCTTGTCTGCCTACGAATAGTCCATATCCCTCCATTCCATGCATATCCGTACGCCTATCCAAAAGGACCTTCAGTGCCACTGTAGTATCGACCTCAGCCGCCAACCCCAGCAGCACGTTGCAGGCACCCACCACCCTTTGTGTAAAAAAACTCTCCTTAAAGCTATGCCCTCTAGTAATTGATTTCTCCATCCTTCGAATGTCTACCCTAGCTATACCTCTCATAATGCTATATACTTCTATCAGGTCGCCCCACAACCTCTAAATTGCAAGAGAAAACAGTCCAAGTCTGTCCAACCTCTTTCTGTAGCTAATACCTCCTAATCCAGGCATAATTCTGGTAAATCTCCTCTGCACCCTTTCAAAGCCTCCACATCCTCCCTGCCACGGGGTGACTAGAACTGCATGCAATACTCCAAATGCAGCCTAACCAAAGTCCTATAAAGTTCTCTGTCTTCTCTGAGTATTTCTGCTGAGTATTTCCAGCATTCTCTGTTTGTAATTATGTTTGCATGGAAGGAGAACTAATAGATGGATGGGGAGAAACTATTTCTAGTGGGTGGGGAGTCTGGGAAAGGCGAATGAAGTCTAAAAATTAAAGCCAGGCCTTTCAGACGTGACGTTAGGTAACAGAGGGTGGGAACAACTTGGAATTCTCTTCCCCAGGCAGCAATTAATGCAAGATCAATTGTTAGTTTCAAAGGTTTCAAATGTTTCAAAGGTCTTTTATTGTCACGTGTACCAATTAAGGTACAGTGATATTCGAATTACCATACAGCCATACTTTAAAAAAAAGCAACAAGACACACAACTACATAAAAGTTAACATAAACATCCACTACAACGGATTCCCCACATTCCTCAATGTGATGCAAGGCAATATTGTTATTTTTAAACTGTGATTGATAGATCTTTGTTAATCGTTTGTAAAGATACTGAGAAAAGGAGAGTAAATGAAGGCGGGTTACATATCAACTATGAACTTGATATGGTCCCATGAGTCAAGTTTGACAAGTCCCGTTTCCATGTTTATATAAACAACTGGTACTATGTGGATCAATGTTAAATTTGGTCTGCATCCTATTTCCCTGTTTTGTTTACGTTGAGAATGAATTGTATTACATCTGTTAAAGATTGAAGCCTCCTGACATATCTGTTGTCAGTGTGGACAGATTTTGAAATTGCTGTTCCAATGGTCAGCTTCAGGGCCTTGACGCTGCCAACACTGGCAGTCAAATTTATGTTTACACATCAATCACATTTACTTGCCTTAACCGAGGGGACTAAACAGATTCCAAACGGGGCAGGCAATGAATGCATTGCCATGTTTCCATTCTGTACATCTCCCTATTAGCTACAGGGAGAGGTCGGACAGGCTTGGATTGTTTTGTCTAGAATTCTGGAGGAAATTGCTGCAAACCTTCTCCTGTTTTGTATCGGTGGTTTTCCCTGAAGTCCGGTCTGCCTTCGCTGTGCTCAGGATGGTGAATCTGTGGAATTCTTTGCCACAGACGGCTGTGGATGCCAAGTCAGTGGATAATTTTAAAGCAGAGATTGACAGATTCTCGATTAGTAAGGTGGTCAGGGGTTATGGGGGAGAAGGCAGGAGAATGGGGTTGAGAGGGAAAGATAGATCAGTCATGATTGAATGGCAGAGTAGACTTGATGGGCTGGATGGACTATATCTGCTCCTAGAAGTTGTGAACTTATGAACTTATGACTCAAAACATCACATATTGCTTTTCTCCAAAGAGGCTGCCTGACCCGCTGAGTTACTCCAACATTGTGTGTCGATCTTCGGTATAAACCAGCATCTGCTGTTCCTTCCGACACATCCTGGACACACTCGGAAATCTGCCGTCCACAGAAGGTAGAACTCAGTGATCATATGCTCTTAAATTCCTACCATCTGGGCATAATGATCCTTGATTACAAGGAGGCAGGGACATTTTTTCCATTCCCACTCTCCTCTTATGGTGCCTTTGGCACTTTCTTATATGCTCATTGTTAGGGAGGACTGATGACATTTACCTCAACAATTGAATAAATAGACCATTGTTAGTTAAATATTTAACTTCATAATTGGAAAAGTATTTAAGACATTTGCAAAATATGCAACTGTGCAGCGGTAGAGTTGCTGCATCATAGTGCCAGGTTTGATCCTGACTACGGGTGCTGTTTGTACGATTTTGCACATTCTCCCCGTGACCTGCGTGGGTTTCTTCTGGATGCTCCAGTTTCCCCCCCCACACTCCAAAGACATACGGGTTTGTAGGTAATTGGCTTGGTAAAATCATAAATTGTCCGCAGTGAGTGTGGAGGATAGTGTTAGTGTGCGGGGATCGCTGGTCGACGCAGACCCGGTGGGCCGAAGGGCCTGTTTTTCACACTGTATCTCTAAACTGAACTAAACTTCACACCGCTGATGATAGATTGTCTCCGTATGTTCATGGACCGGTAATCTAGACAAGACTGGATCCAAAAACACAGAATGTACCCACTACCGATATTCACACTCAAAATTCCGGGTGGGGTGTGCCGGAAAAATAATCCCTCAGGTGGCTGAGTGCGGACGTTGCAACCCAGGAGGGCAAACCCTTTGACCAACAACCCCTCAGGAGGGTGGGCAGCAGCCTTCTGAGACCGGAAGCTGCACTCGAGAAGTGCACTGGCAATGGAAGTGGGTAAATGGTTCGTTACGGCACACCAACGACATATCTACACCAAATGTCAGCCGGGTCCACAACTCAAGCACATCAAATGACGAAGGTTGAACAATGGCATGTTATAAATATCATCTGTACTCACGAAAGGGCACAAAGCTATGGGTGTGAACGAGAATATGGGGCGCCGTCCAGTTGGTATGGCTGCCCAGCCTGCAGCTGTCTGTTTTTTAACTTCTTTCTTTTATTTTTAGTGAGTTTTAGTGTTTTGGTTTTGGAGCCCTAGCCTTTTTTATGTGGGGGGTGGTGGGGGGGAAGGGGGAAACTGCTTTTCCTGGTCCCTACCTGGTCGGAGAGGCAGCTTTTCTCCGGGCTGCACCGTCGACCCGTCCTCGTGGCCTACCAGCGGGCCTGCAGCGGCGTTTCCTGAGGGGGCCGCCCAGAACCTCGGCTTCGGCAGCGGCTCAGCGCTGGAGCACCATCGGGGAGCTGAGCGGGCGATACCTTGCCTGGGTCGCCGCGCTGGAGCTGCAGAATGCTGAGACCACAGGTGAACATCGCGGAGCTGCGGGACTGTGGAGCGTCCGGCTGCGGGCGGCAGCGCTGGGCTTTGACATCGGGAGCCTGGGATCTCTCGGCGAGATCACCAGTTGTGGAGCTCCATCCGGCGCGGCTTTGTCAGCTTCGGAAGCCACGTACTCCGGTAGGGAAGCGGCCCTTCCAGGTGTCCTAAGCCGCTGTGAGGACTCTACTGACGCCGGGGCACCATCACCCGGCGAGAAGGCCTAAAACATCGGGCCGCTGTAGCGCCAACTGCGAAGGCCTCAATAGGCCTGATTATGGGTGGACATGGGGATGGGACTGGACTTTGTGCCTTCCCCCACAGTGAGAACCATTGTGGGGGATGTTTTTATGTTCATTGTTAATTCTTTAGTGTTGGGTCTTATCTTTATCTGTGTGCTGCATGGCAAGTCAAATTTCACTGCACCAATTGGTGTATGTGACAATAATTGTCCTTTGTCCTTTGAATACAACATATTAAAATCAAATTGTGGCGACACCTGGTGGCAAGCCACGGGCACAAGGAACCCTCGGCTCTGGAGGGAGACGCCTCGATGTGGGAGGCGCCTTCATGGGGTTTTTACCTGAGTGGGTATTTAAAGCTGGCCCACTTGGACCTGAGCGAGCCAGTCCAGGTGCCTTAACTCCTCCGTCGCGGGCGTCCGCCCACCCCGGCTCCCGGGGATTCTTCCGAATCGAGCAAGACCCCGGGGCGGGGGGATGTAGCTACTCGTTCTGGCATCCTCGTTCGGCATCCCGTCCAGTTTGGTGCCTCTGGTTCTGGGGGGGGGGGGGGGGGGAGGGGGGGTCATGTGGCGGCACCTGGTGGCAAGCCATGGGCAGAACGATCCCTCGGCTCTGGAGGGAGGCGTCTCGGTGTGGGAGGCGCTAGTCACGGGGTTTCTTACCTGAGTGGGTATTTAAGGCCAGGTAACACCCGTGACTAGTGAGGAGCAGGGAGCAGTAGTGTAGCAGAATGAAATAGTCTCATTCACACAACTTGTGTTCCGCTTGGTTTTTGGCAGGACTCCTGTGAGTCCCCGCTACAAAATACTAAAATAAACCCTATGGTACAAAATCATTACTGATTGAAGTACTGAATAAAGACCATGTAAGTCAATGCATTAAAGATCTCCATTTTAGTGAGAGGCTTTGAGGCTTTGCATTACTGTACTCTGCATTTAATATAAACAAAAGGAAATTAATTTCTACTATTTTCTGTTCTTACAGGAGTTTCAATTGATGCATTTTCTGAGTCTTCACTGATTAATATATTAGATTGTCTGTAGATAATTTTGAGACCAGACAAGCAAAGCTTTACCAGTAATTTATGTCAAGACTGTGTATGGATCATGTTCTTTGGATAAGAATAGAGTCTTGTCTTTGGCAGCAATATAATTCCAACAAATGTGTTGTTTGTTAAATCTAATAAGTTAGGCAGGCTCGAAAGACAAGCAGCTCTTTCAGTATTCAGGAAATTCCTGCTATTTACATCTGCAGTCTGGGTCAACAAACTAATTTGATCTCTGAATACGTGAAATAAGCAATTTCACACATTTCCAACAACTTTAAACAGAAAATGAGGGTTTGTTTATAAGAAGTCTGAAAGCCTTTCTGTAAACCTTTGTGTCCTGTCACGGGCAAATGTGATGCCAGAGCTGGCAAGCTGCTGCTCAGAGATTTTCCACTGAGTATTCTGCGCTGTTGACTGGGCACGGATGAAAATTGACACCCACATATTTTGGATTTGGTTTGCACTGCTGCCATCTCAGATTTTCAAGACCATCGTCATGGTGGCATGGTGGTGCAGTGGTAGAGTTGCTGGCTTACTGCCTGACTGCGCCAGAGACCCATATTGGTGGATCTGCAAGGACAGCCAATAAGCTTGCGTCAGTTAGGATAGAGCAGGGCACATGATCAGTGCACAAGCCGTCACAGGCAATATCAATCGTTCTGTCCTGCTATTAGTATGTTCTGTTATCATTATGTTGTAACTATTATGTTCTGTCCTGCAGGGGTGGCACAGTGGCGCTGCAGTATAGTTGCTTCCTTACAGCGCCAGGGAGCCGGGTTCGATCCTGACCATGGGTGCTGTCTGATGGAGTTTGTACATTCTTCCCGTGAATGCTTGTGTTTTCTCCGCGAGCTCCGGTTTCCGCCCACATTCCAAAGATGTACATGTTTGTATGTTAATTGGCTTTGGTAAGAATTGTAAATTGAGCCGAATGTGTAGGATAGTGCTAGTGTACGGGGCTCGCTGGTCGGCGCCGACTCAGTGGGCTGAAGGGCCTGTTTCCATGCTGTATCTCTAAACAAAACGAAACAAAACGAATCTGTAAAATAATTGGTTATCTATGGGATGCAACAAAGATACCTTAACAGGCCCTCATAATGTAGCCCCCGCTATTATATAGGACAAGAGCAAAGAGATTGCTTGGAAATCTTATCCTGCACCTAAAGGGTCTGTCCTACCAGCATCCGACTCCATGCGATGAGCGCGATCAAACTAGAAGCGGGGGCCGCGCGGAGGTCGGGTGATCCCCTGTACAGGGCCGTTCCCACCAGCATGCGCCTGCATGCGGCAAGCGTGACCAAACTGGCAGCGAGGGCCGCGCGGAGGTCGGGTGAGTGGCGCAACGCGGCACAAAGTGAGGCGAACTTGGAGCGAAGTCTTCAGGTAAGTTTGCCAGGACAGAGAGGGGCACAGAGGCCCACACACAGAGGGCCATGGAGCCACACACATAGAGGGTCACGGAGGCACCTACAGATAGGTTCACGGAGGCACGATGTTGGGGCGGTGTGTCCTGCGTCGAGGCGACTGCGAGCCGACAAGCCGTTGCCGCGCGGAATTTTCGAACATGATTGTAGTATTGTTACACTTGCCTTGTTGAAAACGTTCACTATTGTGCTATAGCAATAGGTTGCCTGAACGAGGCACGGAAATCGCTATCAAAACATGGGGGGGACACAATTTCTTGGCGGCCGCGCGCATGCACACACTCACACACACACACACACACACACACACACACACACACACACACACACACACACACACACACACACACACACACACACACACACACACACACACACACACACACACACACACACAGGTGCGAGGCTTGGAGGCTTCAGCCATGGGCCCTGTGGACGGTAATTACGGGAACGACGGCCCAGGTTTACGGCCAGTGCGGAGAAGCAGCACTAAATGCAAATGCAATTCAACTCTGCCTGTCTCGCCGGGTTAACCTACAGCCCTGCCTGGACTGACGGGACACCAGTCCAGAGCCTTGGAGCTAGCGCTGCTTCGCCGTGCTGGCCGTAAATCTGGGCCGTTGTTCCCGTAAGTCCACGTATGGTTGTTGGGTTAGCAGGCAGAGTTGAGCTGGATTTAGCGCTGCTTCGCCGCGCTGGCCGTAAACCTGGGCCGTTGTTCCTGTAAGTCCTGGCAGGGCTGTAGGTTAACCTGGCGGGACAGGCAGAGTTGAGTTGGATTTAGCGCTGCTTCTCTGCGCTGGCTGTGGGCCTGGGGGCACCGCTCCCGTCTGACTGTCGACGTCTCTGGCCGCCCCCGGGCGTGTGGGGGGACGGGCACTCGGGTGGGGACGGGAATGGTCCAGTGGCGGTTCGGCAGCGATTGCAGCGCCGGAGATCCTGGATTGATCCTGGCTGCGGATGAGGGGCAGGTCTGTGTCCAGGACTGCCGAGAGTTTTTCGCTTGTGACCCTGGGCATGCAAATCAAGCTCCGCTCTATGATCTTTGCTCCACCAGGACACCTCCCTCCTCCAATCACTGCGCTCTATCCTCAGTCCCACCCCCCCTACTTCCACCTCTGACCGACACCTCTCTCCTCCAATCATCACGCTGAATCATCATGGTCCCCCCCCCCCCCATTGCCTGCTGACCGACATCTCTCTCGTCCAATCAACGCTCTCAACCATCAGTCCCACCCCCACTGTCTCGTGGAAAGCGGAGATTTCACCGAGTTTTAAAATCCGGATTACAAAAAATGGGGGCGATCGTCCCCACCTCTCAAAACGGGAGGGACTGTTCCCCCTGCCCCCCCAGGATTTCTGCCCCTGCCTGATCGCATTGTATCATCTGGAGCATGATGAAATAAACTATTGCCATTGAATGCTTAATGACATACATACTGCAGTTGCAGGTTTAAATCGAAGGTAGACACAAAATGTTGGAATAACTCAGCAGGTCTGGCATCATCACTGGAGAGAAGGAATGGGTGATGTTTCGGGTCGAGACTCTTCTGCAGACTGTCAGGGGAGGGGGCGGGACAAAGATCGAATGTATTTGGAGACAGTAAGATTAGTGGGTGAACTGGGAAGGAGGAGGGGATACAGAGGGAAAGCAAGGGCTATCTGAAGTTAGAGAAGTCAATGTTCATACAGCTGGGGTGTAACTACCCAAGCAAAGTTGTTCCTCCAATTTGCGCTGGGCTTCACTCTGACAATGGAAGAGGCCCAGGACAGAAAGGTCAGATTGGGAATGGGAGGGGGAGTTGATGATTGATGTGCTGAGCCACTGGGAGATCAGGTAGGCTAAGATGGACTGAGCGGAGGTGTTCAGCGAAGTGATCGCCAAGCCTGCACATGGTCTCGCCGATGTAGAGAAGTTGACACCTGGAACAGCGGATACAGTAGATGAGGTTGGAGGAGATGCAAGTGAACCTCTGCCTCACCTGGAAAGACTGTCTGGGTCCTTGGATGGAGTCGAGGGGAGAGGTAAAGGGACAGGTGTTGCATCTCCTGCAGTTGGAGAAAGGGTGGAGATTGGAAGATGTGGCCAGTTGGAGGTGGTGAAAATGTTGGAGGATTATATGCTGTATGTGATGGCTGATGGGATGGAAGGTGAGGACAAGGGGGACTCTTGAATTGGGGAGGGGGGAGCAAGAGTGGAGCTGCGGGATATTGAGGAGACCCTAGTGAGAACTTCATCTATAGTGGAAGAGGAAATCCCCCTTTTCCTGAAGAATGAAGACATCTCCGATGCCATGGTATGACACACCTCATCCTGGGCGCAGATGCCTTGTAGACGGTGGATATGGGAGTAGGGGATAGAGTCTTTACAGGAAGCAGGGTAGCTATGGGAGTCAGTAGGTTTGTAGTAGATGTTGCTCAATGGTTTACTGTGATGGAGACGGTGAGATCTCGAAACGGTAGGGAGATGTTGGAGATGGTCCAAGTGAATTTGAGTGAAAATTAGTGGTGGTTGATGAAGTCAGTGAGTTCTGCATGACTGCAGGAGGTAGCACCAATGCAGTTGTCTATGTAGCGGAGGTAGAGTTTGTGGATGTGCAGAGGATGTTTCCACACGTAGGAGAGTCTAGGACCCGAGGCCATAGCCTCAGAATAAAAGTATGTACCTTTAGAAAGGAGATGAGAAGGAATTTCTTTGGTCAGAGGGTTGTGAATCTGTGGAATTCATTGCCGCAGAAGGCTGTGGAGGCCAACTCAATGGATATTTATAAAGCAGAGATTGACAGATTCTTGATTAGTAAGGTGTGTCGGGGGTTATGTGGAGAAGGCAGGAGAATGGGGTTGAGAGCGAATTATAGACCAGCCATGATTGAATGGCGGAGCAGACCTGATGGGCTCAATCACCTAATACTGCTCCAAGAACTTATGAACTTATGAACGAGTACAAGCCAACAAAAAATCAAAGTTGTGAAGGCATAACACGGAGCACACCAATTACGTGAAAGCACTACATTTCTAATTTGCTTAATAAGATCCTCTATGAAATAAAGTGTATAAAAATATTACATTATTCAGTCAGATCAAAGGGCTTTGACAGTTGGCCATCTGTTTCCTTATTAATGGGATATTAGCTTTTGTCTTGATCTGTGCAACCTAATGTTGGAAGGTTAATTGACAAGTCCCATTAGGAGCAGTACAGAAGTGAAGCTGTAAGGAAATATATTTACTGCCTTGTAGACAAGTGACATATTTCTAATTTCTTCGTTTTATTTTAATTGTTACAGAAATTAATTATTTTTTTATGATTTACCAAAGCTTTTCATTGGGCAGATTAATTTCTGTCATTACTCTATAAGAAAAGTACTGAAGTGCTAATGTCTTGGTTGCCAGTGTCAATATACCCTCAGTCTAAGTTTTCCTTTAATAGATTATAGAGGTTAGCTATGTTTTCAGTGCTCAGGGCACAATTCTAATCACTAAATGATACCCAAAATGGTGCCCGTGCTCTCACATGGCACACGGTGCAATGGCTGCCATCATGGTAGAATTTTCTGCCAATGTTCCATAGACATTATAGATGAGGCAGATCTCAGTCACCAATCACCAGTATGAAGAAGGGTCTCGACCCGAAACGTCACCCAATCCTTCTCTCCAGAGATGCTGTCAGTCCCACTGAGTTACTCCAGCATGTTGTGTCTACCTTTGGTTTAAACCAGCATCTGCAGTTCCTTCCTACACACCATGAAGTTTAGTTTAGTTTAGTTTATTATTGTCATGTATACCGACCGAGGTACAGTGAAAAGCTTTTGTCTGCGAACTATCCAGTCAAAGAAAAAACTATACGTGAATACAGTCAAGCTGCCCACAGTACACCGATACAAGATAAAGGGTGCAACATTTAGTGCAAAGATAACATTGAACTCTGATTATGTCCAATCAAACATAGTTCAAAGGTTTCCAATGAGGTAGATGGGAGGTCAGGACCATATTCTAGCAGATGAGAGGAGCGTTCAGTTTCCTGATAACAGCTGGGAAGAAACTGTTCCTGAATCTGGAGGTGTGTGTTTTCAAACTTCTGTAGCTCTTGCCCTTTGGGAGTGGGGAGAAGGGGGAGTGACCAGGGTGAGACTTGTCCTTGATTATGTTTGGATGGCAGTGAGGCAATTTTGGAATTCAGTGTTTAAGCTACTGTTCTCTCTTAGCCTTGTGCAGCTTGATTTGCATTCAGCAGTTGGAAAACACCTCAGCCATTTCCCTGACCGACTATTTCATGGGATCATGAATTGCTTTCACGTTTAATACTTGATTCGTTTCTATGGGTGGTTAGTTTGCTCTTTCAGTTTAGTTTAGTTTAATTTAGAAATACAGCACTGAAACATGCCCTTCAGCCCATCTGGTCCGCGCCAACCAACGATCCTTGCAGTCTAACACTATCCTACACACTAGGGACAACTTACATTTAAAACCAAGCCAATTAGCCTACAAACCTGTACATCTTTGGAGTTGTCTGTAAAGTTGCTCCAAACTGCCCATTACCCTGCTCCACCTTGCCACCCCACCATGCTTATTTGTGTAAAGAAAGTATTCTGGTGGGATGCATTTCAGCCCAGTAGGGCAACCACGGTGCTCTTGACTGTCTGAGCCTGCAGGGAGTTGGTAAACGCATGCTTGTCATTTCCTTCCAGCTGGACCATCTTCATGGTGCTTTGCATTAGGAAGGCTGGAAGTATCATCAAGATGGCTGCCACCCTGGCCATTCCCTTTTCTATCTTCTACCTTCTGCGAAAAGATACTGAAGCTAGAAAACACAGACATCCAGGCTTAAGAATAGCTTCTTCCCTACTGCAGTCCACCTCCTGAACCAGACCTCCTTCCCAGAGGTGCTCCCACATACCCTTACTCTCATCTCTACCACAATTATTTAAATGCATTTCGTTGTCTCTGTACTGTACACTGACAATGACAATTAAAATTGAATCTGAATCTGAATTAGTTATTCCATTATTGTATTTCAATATTCATATGCACGACTCAGAATTTGCACTGCAATCTTGCGCTATTCTGCTGTTTTGCACCTTATCATTGTACCTACTGTTGAATTTATCATTATTGTATGTACACTATTTATTCTGTGATCATCGTGTAATCAAGGAATTTCATTGCACCCTCTATATATGATATAACATATATGATAATATATGATAATATATGTTATATATATGTTATATATGATAATGAACTAATCTGAATCTGAAGATAGACACAAAGTGCTGGAGTAACTCAGCGGGTCAGGCAGCATCTCTGGAGAGAAGGAATAGGTGACGTTTCGGGTCGAGACCCTTCTTCGGAGAGTGGTGAATCTCTGGAATTCTCTGCCACAGAAGGTAGTTGAGGCCATTTCATTGGCTATATTTAAGAGGGAGTCAGATGTGGCCCTTGTGGCTTAAGGGATCAGGGGGTATGGAGAGAAGGCAGGTACAGGATACTGAGTTGGATGATCAGCCATGATCATATTGAATGGCGGTGCAGGCTCGAAGGGCCGAATGGCCTACTCCTGCACCTATTTTCTATGTTTCTATGTTTCAGACTGAGAGTCAGGGGAAAGGGGAACCTTTCATTCTGCATCTGTATCTGAATGTACCACGTCCTTATGCTTGGAAATAAAGGATGTGCTTCAAGGCAACACCAAACACTGGAGATCTGAACACTGTGGTATTCTCTGACTGCTCTGGTTTCCTCCCACACTCCAAAGATATACAGGTTTGCAGGCTCATTAGCGTCAGTAAGATTGTAAATTGTCCCTATGTGTAAGATAGTGTTAGTGTGCGGGGCTCGCTGGTTGCTGCAGACCTAGTGAGCCAAAGGGCCTGTTTCCGTGCTGTATCTCCAAACTAAACTAAAATAAAATAAACTTAATATGCCGCCTGACCTGCTGAGTTACTCCAGCACATTGCGATCTTTTGTGTAAACCAGCATCTGCAGTTCCTTGAATCGACTGAGCAGAAAATGCCAAAGGAAGGGAAGGAAGAGAACAGGGAGTAGGGCCAGTTGGAAGATATACATAGTTAGCATGGGAATCGTTTATTCGACCTGAAGCCAACATTAGGACAACAGAGCAGTGTCTTGGACAGGCAAAGGAGAAGCACAGCACTAATCCCAACCATCTCTGTATCTGCATGCATGCTGTCAAGTCTCAACATAGTTAAAAGTTGCCTTGCTCACCAATCCAGGCCAGATCAGGGATACTTTGGGATCTTCACAAGGCTAATGATTGGGTCTATGACTTTAGTTTAGTTTAGTTTAGAGATACAACGCAAAAACAGGCCCCTTGGCGCACCGAGTCCTTGCGACCAGCGATCCCCACACACTTGTTCCATCAAATATATCAGGGACAATTTACAATCTTTCTACCAAAGCCAATTAAACTACAAATGTGTCCGTCTTTAGAGTGTGGGAGGAAACCGGAGTACCCGGTGGAAACTGACACGGTCACAGGAAGAGTGTACAAACTCTGTACATGCAGCACACATAGCCAAGATGGAACCTGGGTCTCTGGCGCTGTAAGGCAGCAACTCTGCCGCTGCGCCACCGTACTGCCCCAGGTGATGAACTAGCAGAAGGCCTGAAATGTAGTGAGGTGCAAGCACTCTGCATAACAGCAACAATGTCCTCACTGAAACCTGCCATATGCTCCAGCCACAATCCACCTCCGCAGCGAGAGGTGCGAGCGGGCCAGCATTAAGTAGTTCTAACCTGTCACTGTTTTATAACCCTGCTGAGATGCACAGCCTCTCTGCAATATGGCTAATGCCAGCTGCGAGCTGCAATTATATTAATAAGCAGACACTGTGAAGTTGGCCTGCTGTTTGCATTGGAAGCAACATCCAATGTTAACGATTCTTGCGTCAGGTTTTGGGGGCCATCCAGTTTGGCTCCTGCACAGTCTGTTTTGCTCCAAGTCTGACTTAGAAATAACTGTGAAAGACGATAAACAAGGCTGCTGCCACTATGCTTTGCTGGAACCATCATTCATTTCTTTCTGACTGTAGTGATCCCTCAACTGAATTTCCACCTAACAAACGTTTATTCTTGTACGCCAGAGGGATAATGACAATGGTTCCACCGGCTTTTGTTTTCACATGTGCAAAGTGCAAACGCACAGTGAAATTCTTTTCTTACAAACAGTCCAGTAGAGTTTTGCCAGACCCAAGCACAACCCCGATCTGCAAGTGCACAGAAATAGTCTACAGAATCCGCATGCAAGAGGCGCCACGTATTGGCTGCATTTACAAAGTCCAGCCCACACCCTGGTTGTTGTGAGCGTTGTCCGATCTAGGTGAGCCTCAGGCTGCTGCTGGTCTCCAGCCATCGCCTTCCTTGGACATCTGGATTGACCTGCGAACCCACGTCCCTCTCCTCGCCCGTCCACCTTTGTTCCTGGGGGTGCTTCCCGCAGCCGACCTCGAGGGAGCGGTAGGCCAGACCAAGATTCCCTCTCCTCTGCTACCGGCCTTGCTCCTCTTCCGTCGACATCGCCAGCTCCTTCCTCTAGTCCTCAGGGGACGAGCAGGGGCCGGCTCAGTGGCTCCCCCTTCCAGGCCGCGGGCCGCATTCGGCTGCTGGGGACCATCTCGGCCGCTACCCCGTGCAGGCTGTCGGGTCTAGATGCCAGGCCCCAAAAGGCACAACGATTCCGCCTGATAAAGTTTTGGTACATCTGCTTTCCGAGCTGCCAATGAAATTGTGTGCCATCCCCAGCATGAACACACAGAGATGAATTAAACTTTACAGGGAGTTGGGGAACAATATCAGATACGGGGCAAGAAATCACAGCTCAATCACATAACATTGTGCCTTGGTTATGGTCATCAAAGGCACCATTTAACATCATCTTCCTCTTTTGTGACCTGTTTTCTAATACAGGAAGATAGACTAATAATTTATTGTCACTGTCCTTTAAATAATCACAGACTTAATAAGGTATCTAACAGCCCCCAGAATCATCTTATGGTTCGAAAGTAAACACTGTCATAAAGTACACCGTGAGAGCTATAAACACTTTTTGTCTTACCTTAGTTGGTGTATGAATAATGGGATATAGTTCATAGCTCTCCAGACATATCCTTGTGTAATGAAACGTTGCACTTTCCCACCTTCTCCGCTTCAGCACTCACATTCCTTTCCTTGCCTTAAAGCTCTTTTTATAAAACAAACGTTGTTTATTGACTTCAGTAAATCTTTTGACCTGACAGCAGACTTACTGCTGGCATCAAGAAACAAATTCTTCAGTTGCTCGGCTTGGAAGAGCTTGACCATTTTCTGACTCTCTGCAAAGTGTGATGAGCTTCAGGGAAATGGTGCGGTTTTGTTACAACTCCATGGGCTGGAAATTCTTTCACATGGCGTAATGTCTTTATGCGCAGTTCAATGAGATTTAATTTAATGCCTGATTGCTGGAATGTGATCAGCTTCATTCAAGACCGCAAAATTTGCAGAGGGTTATGGACATAGCCCAGACCATTGCGCAAACCAATCTCCCTTCCATTGACTCCATCTACACTATTAGTTTTAGAGATGCAGCATGGAAACAGGCTCTTCGGCCCATCGAGTCCACACCGACCAATGATCACATACTATCACTCCTACACACTACGGACAAAGTCAATCAACCTACAAACCCTCACATAGTTGGAATGTGGGAGGAAACCAGTGCACCCATAGAAAACCCATGTAGACATGGGGAGAACCTCCAAACTCCGTACCGACAGCACCTGTAGTCAGGATCGAACCCGAGTCAACGGTGCTGTAAGGCAGCAGCTCTACCGCTGTGCCACTGTGTCGCCCTTTGCCTCGCTGCCTCGGCAAGGCCTGCCAGCATTATCAAGCACCAGGCTCACCCTGGTCACACCCTCTTCTCCCCTCTCCCATCAGGCAGGAGATACAGAAGTTTGAAAACAAATATTCCCAGATTCAGGAACGTTTTATTCCCAGCTGTTATCAGTTAACTGAATGGTCCTCTCATCAGCCAGAGTGCAGTCCTGACCTTCCGTCTACCTCATTGGAGATCTTTGAACTGTCTTTAATCGCACTTTATCCGACTTCAATGTCATATCTTTGCACTAAATGTTGTAACCTTTATCCTTTAATTTTGCACTGCAGACAGCTTCATTGGGAATTTCTAAAGTGGAGATTGACAGATTCGTGATTAGTAAAGGGCCTGTCCTACAAGCATGCAACTCCATGTGATGAGCGCGACCTAACGTGGTCACTTGAGCCATCCAGCCTCGCGGGGCCGGTCCCACTTCGATCGCCGGAGCCGTGCGGAATTGTGCGGAGTTTGTCCCGACATCGCGTGGGGCTCCGAAAAACTGACTATGTTCAAAAATTCCGCGCGGCAACGGCTTGTCGGCTCGCAGTTGCCTCGATGCATTACACACCGCCTCGACATCGTGACGGTGTCAAGGGTTATGGGGAGAAGGCAGGAGAATGGGGTTGAGTGAGAAAGATAGATCAGCTCCAAGTGAATGGTGCAGTAGACTCGATGGGCCGAATGGTCTACTTCGGTTCCTAGGACTAATTAACTTCTGATTGTATTCATGTACACTTTTGTTTGACGGGATAGAATGCAACCAAATGTTTTCACTGTGCCTCCATACACGTGAAAATAATAATAAACTAAACTGAAATGATCAGGTTCAGAAACTTTGTTCTGAACCTTCTCTGCTTATGGCACACAGATGCACTAAGCTATTGATTAAGTGCACTGATGTCAATGGCTGCTGCAATAGTTACAGGGCAAAGGCCTCATCAGATCCACTGCCCTGGAGTTACTGCTGCACTGTGGTGTGTGCTCCTCATCTTATGAACAGTATCATTACGCCAATTCCCCTCCCGGACTATGGTCCAATTACACTTCTTATTCCCCCACAGCCTGCAGTCCAACACCGTCACCAGCTTTCCCACAACCGGATTGATGTCTCTCACGTTGATGCCTCTGCCCCTGTGGCTGGCCCTTGCCTCTATCTTCTCCCTGCTCTTAATGCTGTACCCCTGCTCGATACTATGTATTCCCTTAATACTGTCCTTCCCTCAATCCTCCTCCTCCCGCAATATTTGCGAAACTATTTCCTAAACCTCCTTCCCACGATTCTGCCCCTTTCCTCATGGCTCCCTTTTCCCTCAATACTCCCCTTCCCACAATCCTGCCTGTTCCCACATTGATCCCCCTTCCCACAAAGCTGCCCCTTCCCACAACTCCCCTTTCAACAACTTTGCCCCTTCCCACGTTGCTCTCTCTTGCTTCAGTTCTGTCCGTTCCCATGACAACCCTTATATCGATATTTACCTCTCTCCCCATTTTGCTTCCTCCTTCGCTGGCACCCCCAAGCACCCCCACACCAGGAACAGTGCCTCTTAATTCCCCCCTCATCCCTTTCTCAAACCACACTCTGCCTAGTCTGTGCTCCTGATTGCCAACACTTGACACACATAGGAAAGCCCAAGCAACATGGAGTAATATTCTCAGGAGCATCAATAATTGAGAGGTTTTCTCTCTGAACAAGCCCTGCCAGGGCAGAAGCTGGGGGAATGTTTTAAGGTTAGACTTTAGACTTTAGAGATACAGCATGGAAACAGGCCTTTCCTCTCACCAACTTCACATCAAACAATTCTATACAATAGGGACTATTTACAATTTTACCAAAGCCAATTAACCTAAAAACCTGTACGTGTTTGGAGTGTGGGAGGAAACTGGATCATCCGGAGAAAACCCACGTGGTCAAAGGGTGAATGGACAAAATCCTTACAGACAGCAAACAAACTCAATGCTAGCATTTATTTCAATAGAGCTTGTATACAAAAACAGGGATCTAATGCTGAAGGCCTATAAGGCGCTGGTAAGGCCGCATTTGGAATATTGTGAGCAATTTAAGGCACTATATCTGAGGAAGGATGTGCTGGCTCTGGAGAGGGTCCATTGGTAGTTTACAAGAATGATCCCAAGATTGAGTAGGTTAACCTATGATGAGCGTTGGTCAGCACTGGGCCTGTACTTGCTGGAGTTTAGAAGAATGAGCGGGGACCTAATTGAAAAATACAGAATAGTGAAAGGCTTGGATAGAGTGGATGTGGAGAGGATGTTTCCACTAGTGGGAGAGTCTAGGACTAGAGGTTCTCAGAATTAAAGGACGTTCTTTTAGGAAAAGAGATGAGGAGAAATTTATTTAGTCAGATGGTGGTGCATCTGTGGAATTCTTTGCATTGAAGGCTGTGAAGACTGTCAGTGGATATTTTAAGGCAGAGGTAGATATATTATTTATTAGTACAGGTGTCAGAAGTTATGGGGAGAAGGCAGGAGAATGGGGTTTGGAGGGAGAGGTAGATTAGCCATGATTGAATGGCGGAGGAAACTTTATAGGTTGAATGGCCTAATTTTACTTTGGAGTCACGTGAGTGACTACGTGAAGACCCCGCCAGCACGCATGCGCGACATATTGTCGAACGCATTGCGGAAGCGACAGTCGGGAGGAGCGCCGCTCCTCCAGCGTAAGTTTTTGAAAAACCTACCGAAGGGAAGTCTGACCATTTCTGGTGAGCATGGCGACTCGGTGTTCTTTGTTTTCCAGAGACAAAACAAGCACCATGGAGTCGAGAAAATACAGGAGAGCAGCGGCAAAATCTGCTGCTGTGGAAAGCAGCCAGCAGTGTGCCGACTCTCCAGAGCTGTAGGTGTTGCCAGCAGCTCCCGACTTCTCGCCGCAACAGACCGCAGGTGCGCCGCGGTCCGCCGGCAAAACCACCCGGAAGTCGGACAGGTCCGTTGCCTCGGCTGGCTCGGGACCTCAGGACACCCCGTTCGCGGTTAGCGACCGCAGTCATCTTTCCCGCATGGAGCGGATGGTGGAGCAGTTGCTCCAGCGTGACCTGCTTATGCAGGGGCAGAGTCACAGTGGGTCACTTCGCAGACCCACGGCAGCATCCTATCAAGGACTGCTAAATGTCTCACCCTCTTCGCAGGGGAGCATTAGGGGTCAGAGCTGGGCTGACCCTGAAGAAGGGGCAATGGCTGAAGAGTACCTGTGTCAGGGGTGCCAGAAGAGTTGTTGGGCATGGTTAATAAACATGCTGTACCAACCCAGAGAATTGCATTTCTCTAAATGTGCCTGCAGTCAACAACCCCATCTGGGGCAACATGAGCCCAACTACAAGAAGCCAGGAGGTGAAACTCCAGAAAATCCTTAAACTGCTGACTGCTGGTATCACAGCAGCGGCCAGAACAGCGATGGGGTTGAGATGCCTGAAGAGCTACAAGACGCTCTAGCACTCCTGTGCAATACTCAATTCAGATTAACAGCTACAGGAAGAGCATCATCAAGCCTGCACTCAATCAAATTGCGGGATTATGCAGGACTAGCAGCACACAGCCACCAACTTGCTGTTTGGGGACAACCCCCCGAAACAGGTAAAAGACCTGGATGAGGAGGCCAAGGCTATAGGCCTGATCAAGGTACCAAACACCGCCAAAACCCATTATCAGCAGCGGCAGCACCCCTACACATCCACCAGACATCGTTATAATGAGAGACCATCTGGTGGTGAAAGCTCGAAGGCCGGCCCACCTGCACAACGGTCTTTTTTAGACCATGGCCCAGCCCGGCCTTCTTGGAAAATGCGGCAACCCCACAACGCAGCAACACAATACACGAAGAAACAAGGACAGAGACAACCCACACAACACCGGTAACCTTGGAGGTAGGTGGGTCTGGTTGTCTCAAAAACATTGCTGCCTAGATTCATCAAGGGTTGGTGGACGGTTGCACTTGTTTCATCATGTGTGGAACACTTTTACCTCTGATCCTTACATACTCGGAAGTATTCAGGGTACTAATTGAATTTGTATACGAACTCCCCATCCCAGTTCAGCATACGCCCAGCCGAAAGTTCATATTTTCACAAAAAGAGAGAACAGCAGGCCATGCTGAACTGTTAAGACTAAACAAAAAAAGGGTAATTGAGAAGACAATCAGAATCTCAGGAGTTCGTATCAAATATTTTTACAAAAACAAAAAAGATGGCGGATGCCGCATCATTATAGATTTGACCAAACTAAATACTTCCGTTCAGTATGCCTATTTCAAATGGACACGTTTGTCACAGCCAAATAGCTAATTTCTGAGAGGTACTTCATGGCTTGCATCGATTTAAAGGATGCATACTATTCAGTGCCAATACACAAGGATCATCGGAAATATCTAAAATATGTCTGGATGGGACAGCCTTGGCAGTATAAAGCCTTACCCATTGGGTTGTCATCGGCACCCAGGCTGCTTACAAAATTGTTAAAACCAGCTTTAGCATAATTAAGGAAACATAACCATATTGCCATGGTTTACCTTGACGATATTCTCATTGTAGGTGAGAATTTGGAGATGGCTACATTGGCAGTATCAGCCACAAAACATATTTTCAAAAGCTGGGATTAACATACATCCAGATAAATCAAAAATGAAACCCTCCACTACCATGGATTATCTGGGGTTCACTATCGATTCTGTTCAAATGTCTATCACTTTGCCACCAAACAAAGGGACAGACTTGACGGAAGCATGTAAAACCCTCACTGGCATCAGGGAACCATCCATTCTGCAAGTAGCCAGAGTGATTGAGAAACTAGTGGCTGCATTCCAGCAGCACAATTTGGACCACTCCATTAACAAAACCTGCAAAGAGCAAAAATTCTAGCTCTTAAAAATCATGCGGGCCATTTTGATAGGCCTATGAAACTACCAGAGAAGCTAAATTAGAATTATATTGGTGGATAGAAAATGCTCAGCATTGTTCTAACCCCATCACTATCATGAATCCCTCGGTTACATTACAGACTGATGCCAGTGCTAAAGGTTGGGGAGCAGCTAATACCACCACAAGTTGTGGTGGCAGATGGAGTGCACAAGAATTAACCCTGTTGGGAGCACTAGGGATTAATTATCTAGAAATGCTGGGAGCATTTCATGGACTCCGGGCCTACTGCTCAGATATGCACCAGTTGCATGTATGGTTACAAATTGACACAGTGGTGGCCTATATTAATCATATGGGTGGAATAAAATCGATATCATGTGATGAATTGGCTAATTATATCTGGCACTGGTGTCTGGATAGAGAGATTTGGATCTCAGCCACTTACCTTCCAGGTAAACTAAATACGGTGGCGGACACCAGGTCACGCAAATTCAACGACAACATTGAATGGATGTTGGATCGGGACCTGGGGGCAGCAGCGATGGATGCTTCTCGCTGCATTGGGGGGATTTGTTTTGCTATGCATTTCCCCCCTTCTGTCTCATCAGTCGGGTCTTACAAAAAATTAAACAAGACTCCGCAACGGGTATTTCGGTTGTTCCCGACTGGCCTACCCAACCATGGTCCCAGCAGTACCAAAGATGGCCGCAGAACACTGCATTCGGATCCTCAAACGGCCGAGCCTGTTGGTACACCCTGTGACGGGTAAGTCATCCGTGCCATGATCGAATGAACCTATTGATTGCAGATTCTGAACAGGCCATTTCTGGACTACGGACTCTCCGACAGGACGATCAATGTCATCACAGCGTCGTGCAGGGAGTCCACCAGAGACAGAACTGACATATGTCAGAAGATGGGAAGTGTTCTGCATCAGAACAAACACTTCATATGACTCGGCCACCATCACTGAAGTGCTGGAGTTCTGGCCACCCTTCATTCCATGAAGGATTGAGCTACAGTGCCATTAATTGTGCAAGGAGTGCCCTATCTAATTACCTGGGCCGAGGGAGTGATCACCTGCCTATAGGATCACACCCACTGGTATCTAAACTGATGAGGGGTATTAATTCTAAATCCCCCAGGCCCAGATACACCCATACATGGGACATAGGCATAGAATTAACTATGCTTCGAGGATGGACACCAATATTGGGGCTCACTCTGGATAAACTAACATATAATATGGTTATGTTTATGGCACTTGTAACAGCACAACGGGTCCAGTCCTTACAAAAGCTAAGTATGGATGCCATGTGTATAACCAATGGCAAGATAACCTTTCTGATACAGGGGTTACTCAAACTATATCGACCCAGTTCCTCAGGCCAAAAATTATAATTTCTGGCCTATCCTGCAGATAGTCGGCTCTGCATTGTGACATATATTTTACGATATAGAAGTAACCAAGAATCTGAGGGGCACGGAGAGGGCTTTACCCATAAGCCACAAACGCCCTCATCATAAGGTCACAGTGCAAGCCATTTCCAGTTGGTTAAGGGTGGTATTGGGTGCAGCGGGGGTGGACACTAATGTTTTTAAATCTCACTCCACCAGGGCTGCATCCACATCGGCGGCTAGGATGATGGGAGTTCCTATGGACCACATCCTTGCTACAGTGGGTTGGAGCAATGAACGGACTTTTCAGCACTTCTATAATAAACCCGTGGCCGCTCCTCAGACGTTTGCAGGGGAAAATGTTAAGTTCTGTTACATGATTTACCCAATGTGGGGCATATCATTTTAGGTATGATTAAATACCTTCTTTGTTTTTCAGCACAGTGTCATGTCTGAAATACGTTCATCCTCCATCCCTAGCAGGGCAGTGTGTGAGCATGGACTTGTTCCAGGGCATGAAATCACAGAGCTTTGAAATCTTCACGTAGTCACTCACATGACTCCGAAGTAAAATAGTAAGATTAAATGAGAATTTACCAGTTTGAAGTTTGATCTTTATTTTATGAGGAGTTACGATGAGGGATTACGTGCCCTCTGCTCCCAAACCCTCTATTATAAAGTTCAACTGGTATATAAAGTTCTCTCTTATCTTACTATGTTAGTCTACTCTGGTATCTGTGATTTCACACCACTGCTTTGAAGAATGCCGCGCATGCGTGCTGGCAGAGTCTTCACGTAATCCCTCATCGTAACTCCTCATAAAATAAAGATCAAACTTCAAAGTTCTCATTTAATCTTACTATTCTACTCCTATCACTTATGACCGTATGACCATATGGCAGAACCCTTAGTCAGGATCGAACCCGGGTCTCTGGCACTGTAATCAGCAACTCTACTGTTGCGTCACTGTGTCACCCAGGTCGTTATCTCTGGTGAGGAATTCAGAACGGTGGAGCATATTCTTAGGGTAAGGGATCAACCACTTAAGCCTCTGCCTACAAAGAGGATTTCTCATCTTTCATGGATGTGAATCATTAGAACTCTCTTCCCAAGAGAGCTGTGGAAAGTGATCAAATAATTTCAAGGCTGAGACAGATGGATTGTTGGACAATAACAGAATTAAGAGTTTTAGGGATGAGACAGGAAAATAGAGGTGGAACCAACGATCAAACCAGAACATAGACGCTTGGAACGGCAGATGCTGGAATACTGTGCAAAACACAAAGTGTTGGTGTAACTCAGCACATCAGGTATCATCTGTGGAAGACATGGATAGGCGATGTTTTAGGCCAGGACCCTTCTTCAGACTCAAGAAGTGTCCCAAGCCATAACCTCACATCTCTACTCCCTACACAGATGCTGGCTGACCCGTGGAGTTCCTCCAGCACTTTTTTTCAATCATTCAAAAAATATTCCCTCAACCTTTCCATTACTCTTTGAAGTTTGACAACTCAGATCAATTATCACCAATTCTGAGGCAACCTTGAGGAAATAGATTGCCTGTCATTTGGCACTAAAAATTACATTCAAATTCTATTGCAAACAACTCTCATTTTATTGTACCTACTCCCTGTAAAAAGTGACAATGGTATGACCACTCTCTCCTCTCCATTTCAAATGGCTCCAGTAATTACCATGGTCATGGGAGTGAGAGTGGAGGCTTTAGCAGATTGAAGAGTATTTTCATTTGCGGAATATGAAAGGTGAATGGTGGTAGTTATTTTACTGTCTGTGGAACAATGCCGAAACAAATGCGTTATTCTGAACTTTTATTCTTAAGCTGGAAAGGGAGCAGAGAAGATTTAGAAGGATGTTGCCAGGACTATTGGGAGCTATTGGGAGATGCTGGGCAGACTAGGACTTTATTCATGGAGGATGGGGGGTGATCTTATAGAGATGTATAAGATCATGAGGGGATTAGATACGGTAAATGCAGTCTTTTACCCAGAGCGGGGGAATCAAAACCAGAGGTCATAGGCTTAAGGTGATGGGGAAAGATTTAACATGAACCTGAGGGGCAATTTTTTTACAGAAACAGTGGTAGGTGTATGGAACGAGCTTCCAGGAGAGGTAGTTGGAGCAGGTACTATCACAAGGCTTAAGAAACATTTGTACTTGGATCATACTGGTACAAAGATAGGATAGGTTTGGAGGGATATGGGTCAAACACAGGCAGTTGGGACTAGTATAGATGCAGCGTGTTGGTCGGCATGAGAAAGTTGAGCCAAAGGACCTGTTTCCATGCTGTATGACAACAGGTGTTCCAATGGCTTAGATTTTAATGTTTTAAGGATGAATTGGATGAGGACACAGACAAAAATAAGGATAGGATTTCTTTGAGCTTGGAGCGACAACACTAAGTGGCAGTGCTTTGTGGGCCAACGTTTTTACAGCATGCCATTACAATACTTTATTGCATTTATGTGACATAGAACATAGAACAGTACAGCACAGGAACAGGTCCTTTGGGCCACTATGTCTTTGCCGAACATGTTGCCAAGATAAACCAATCTCATCTTCCTGCAATAGATGCAAAATTCTGGAGTAACTCAACGGGATAAGCAGGATATCTGGAGAAAAGAATAGGTGGTGTTTTGGGTCAAGACCCTTCTTCAGACACTGCACATGATCCATATGCTACCATTCCCAGCAGATAGAAACATGGAAAATAGGTGCAGGAGTTGGCCATTTGGCCCATCAAGCCAGCACCACCATTCAATATGATCATGACTGATCATCCAAAATCAGTACCCCGTTCCTGCTTTCTCCCCATATCCCTTGATTCCGTTAGCCCTAAGAGCTATATCTAACTCGCTCTTGAAAACATCCAGTGAATTGGCCTCCACTACCTTCTGTGGCAGAGAATTCCATAGATTCGCAACTCTCTGTGTGAAAAGGTTTTTCCTCATATCAGTCTTAAATGGCCTACCCCTTATTCTTAAACTATGATCCCTGGTTCTGGACTCCCTCAACATCGGGAATATTTTTCCTGCACCTAGCATGTCCAATCTCTTAAGAATTGTACATGTTTCCATAAGATCCCCTCTCATTCTTGAATATACTGTAAGCCCAGTCAATCCATTCTTTCATCATATGTCAGTCCCGCCATCCCGGGAATTCACTTGCTGAACCTACGCTGCACTCCCTCAATAGCGAGAATGTCCTTCCTCAAGTTAGGGGACCAAAACTGCACACAACACTCCAGGTGTGGTCTCACCAGGGCCCTGTATAACTGCAGTAGGACCTCCTTGCTCCTATACTCAAATCCTCTCGCTATGAAGGCCAACACGCCATTTGCTTTCTTCACTGCCTACTGTACCTGCATGCTTATTTTCAGTGACTGATGTACAAGGACTCCCAGATCTCGTTGCACCTCCCCTTTTCCTAATCTGACACCATTCAGATAATAATCTGCCTTCTTGTTTTTGCGACCAAAGTGGATAACCTCACATTTATCCACATTATACTGCATCTGCCATGCATCTGCCCACAAACCCAACCTATCCAAGTCACCCTGCAGCCTCATAGCATCCTACTCGCAGCTCACATTGTCACCCAACTTTGTGTCATCTGCAAACTTGGAGATGTTACATTTGAATCCACATGAATTTCTTACAGATTCATGTGATTCTCCACATATCCATTGGAGAACAGAACATCTGTCCAATACAACAAGCCTTCTACAATTACCATGCTCAAAGCCCTTTGTAATGAGTTAGAAAGGTACGTGGTGGATTTAGTTTACAGGTCATGGTGACAGTGGTCAGGGGAAGGTATGGGTTAGTTGAGGTATTATCTTGGGCAAAGGTAGAACACAGGACTCCAAAGGTCAGTTTTGCCATGGGAGAGAGAAGGTGAACGGCTTTGCATGTGGAGGCAGTAACTGGTTGCTGGAGAGGAAAGAATGGGTGTTCAGGTAATGATTGATCAGCCTGATGGCGTTCTCAGGATCTTTCAGTGGTCACTGAGTTCCTCCAGTACTTTTATTTTTGCTCTCAATTCCAGCATCTGCAATCTCCATGGTATCTATTACTGTTTCACTGGCTGAGGCCCAGCTTCCTGAGCTTGTTTGTGAGTGTTTGGTTAGGGTTGTGTGACAACTCAGTTAGCGTCAGAGGGTCATACAGCATGGAAACTAACCCTTTGGCCCAACTTGTCCATGCTGACTATAGATGCCCTGGCTTCACTAGTCCCACCGGCCCATTTTTTGCCCATATCACTCTAAACCTTTCCTATCCATCAGCTCAGTAGGTTTGGGTTTAGGTTTAGGGATAGGTTTAGTATTGTCATGTTTACTGAGGTATAGTATTTTATCCAGGTCTGAATGATTTGTTTAATGTTAGCATGTGAGCTCTGTTCTTGATTGTTGTCTAGTACTTGAATCTCAATCCCATCAACAACATGTTGAAGGTTGTTATATTTACATTGATGGTCACACCATCACATATATATATGTACTGTTTTCGTACATGGAATATTCAGTACATAATCTGACATCCACAGATAATCTGATGGATAGGAAAGCTTTAGAGAATGAGGACAAATGTGGACACATGGTACTTGTGTCGATGGGGCATCTTGCTTGGTATGTGCAAGTTGGTGGAAAGGGCCTGTTTCCATGTTGTATGACTCCATGACTATACTTTCTGCTTCTGGTCAGCTTCAATTAGGATTTGGTCAGGTTTTTATTTATATCAGGGCACACTTCGGTCATTTAAGCAAATGGAAGAAAAAATTGTAGCAAGTGTAACAATATCTGCTGCTTTGCTATTACCATTCAGGGTAACTTTCCTTCCTTTTTGGTGTTCGCAAATATTTTTTTGCACAGACCCTTGATTGTTTAAAAGGTGAACTTCCTTATTGAAAATATAAATTCTACATCTGCCCTATTCCATCCCTCACAGTTGGCATCTTGTGACGTAGAGGATTTGTTACAATTATTTTGCTCTGCTAAGTCACGGTTGGGCAAATCACACAGCAAATCATGAATCACAAACACTGAGCGTAATATGGTTGAAAATATGACTTTTAACAGCGTGTTTCATTTCTCTGAAACATGGGGTTCAAACTCTGACCCTTAACTTTCCAATGCACATAAAACAATGAACAGCACCAAGCTGTCAATATGTCTGGCCCAATAACACTCTCGTGCGTTCAGCCTGAAATTGAAACCAACCTCCATTATCTGATGTAAGCTGAGGAATCCGATGGGCAGCAGGAAGAATGTAACTAAAAGAGGCAGAGTGGCAGAGGAATTTATATATCCAATATTGGATTAGCAGGAGAAACATACAATACTTGGATGACTGACCCAACTTAATGTAATAAGGCAGAACTTCTTGTGTGTATCTTATGTGCAGAAATTACTTAAATATCATATCAAATTAATATTATGGAGGGTCCTAAAAATCAATGGTAATAGTATAAATGTAATTATTTATATGCAGTTAGAGTTTATGAAATATAGGCTATGTCCTATTTAAACTTATTAGGATTGATTTTAGTTTTACATAATTTCAGCTTGTTGACTCAATGGTAAATCTGATTTAATTTATTTTTGATCTTGGCATCAGATGTTTCCAGTCCAAATTGCCCTTTTCTTAGGCGTCCAGTTGCACAGCCAAATTTTAACAGAAAAGTTGCAGATTTATTTAAAAAAAACACTTCCCTCACCTCCAGCTTGTGACTCATCTACACTCTCTTCCCTTCAAGCTCCCAGAACAAACATGCTCACTCTCCCATTACCAGGTC
This sequence comes from Raja brachyura, assembly GCA_963514005.1. Next base: position 69,869,490 of record OY740787.1, on the reverse strand, counting down.
TGTTGAAATCAATCCTTCAAAACATCTTCATTCCTTGTTAATGGCTGATACCTTTTGTATATTTAGGCACAGTTGCACAGTTCTCTCCATAGCTGCAGTTACTCCAACGCTGTCATATTGCCTTGCATTCCCCAGTTGTTGGTCTGCACTCCCCCCAAAAAGCAATGCCACAAGATGCAACTGAACAGCTACTTGTGGTGTGAGACCTTTTATTTGATTCCATCTTTCCTTCGTTTCCAAATTACACGTTGATTATGCTTCAGTATTTTTTTACGACTTAAAAACAGAATTATATAAGGAATCCCATGAGCGTCTTGGCCCTTTTAAGCTTCCAGTAATAATAAGATGCTTGTCCAAACAGATTATTTTCTGTCACTAAAAATGTAGAATTGAGCCATTATCTTACCCAGTGATTTCTTTATTTTTGCTTCACTAAATTCACATATCTGAGAACCATTCCAATCGCAGTGTCTGTGGTCACCTATTAAACTGAGAGCTTCACATCAGGGCTGGTTAATTCAGTCTTGGCCCTGGGGCATTAATTGCAGCTGTAATGCAATGAGTTGATGTCGAGTCTCGTCCTAAGGTCAGTTTATTTGCAGAAACAGCTCTCCTCGCACGTATTGTCTGGTGGGCTGAGGATGCATCCAGGACATTTGATGGTCTGATAAGCCAGTGTTGGTAGTTTTTAAAACTCCTCAGGTTTTTGAGACGGAGGTCTAGGTCTTAGAAATAATTGCTTCTTTTTTGGCACCAAAGTTTTTTAACGCAAGGCTGGATTAGCATTAAATGAGCCACTTTGATCAAGGTCGACTCTCTTCCCTTTCCACCGATGCTGCCTAACCTGCTGGGTTTATGTTTATGTGTAGGATGGAACTGCAGATGGTGGTTTGAACCAAAGATATGGTCTGAAGAAGGGTCGTGACCCGAAACGTTACCTATTCCTTTTCTCCAGAGATACTATCAGACCCGCTGAATTACTCCAGGTTTTTGTGGCTACCTTCGTGTTTATGTTTATATTATTCACTCTCTCTCCTCCACTCTTTGCCACGACCTTTCGAGTCTTTCTCCAAATTCGGAAACATTCCCATCTTTTGCACCCGTTCAAAACACAATGTGTTGAAGTATCTCAGTGGGTCAGGCAGCACCCATGTGTAGGAAGGAACTGCAGATGCAGATTTATACCAAAGATAGACACAAAATGCTGGAGTAACTCAGCGGGTATGGCAGCATCGTTGGAGAAAAATAATAGGTGATGTTTCGAGTTGGAACCTTTCTTCAGATTGAGAGTAGAGGTGGAGGGGGAATAAACTGGAGATGAGAAAAGGCCAGAACAAATCAGGACTGGTAACAGATGACCAATAAACCATCCATCCTATCACCAAATAGAGAGCAGTTCTGACCTACCATCCACCTCATTGGAGATCTTCGGACTATCTTTAATCGGACTGTATCTTGCACTATATGCTATTCCCTTCATTCTGCGCACTATGGATGGCTTGATTGTAAACATATGTAGTCCTTTTGGTAAATGGATAGTACACAATAAAAAATATTTTCATTTTACCTCAGTACACGTGAAAGTAATAATAAACTAAACTAAAATAAAGTCCAATAAAGTCCAATTAAACATAGCTGTGGTCTCAAATGAGGTAGATGGGAGTTCAGGACCACTCTCAAATTGGTGTGAAGATGGTGCAGATGCCAGATAACAGCTGGGAAGAAACTGTCCCTGAATCTGGAGGTATGCGTTTGCAAACGTTTGTATCTCTTGCCTAATGGGATAGGATTGGCACTGGATGGGATAGGATGGGATAGGTGAGACTTGTCCTTGATAATGCTGGTGGCCTTATCGAGCCAGCATGAAGTGTAGATGAAGTAAATGGAAGGTTGGTTTGCGTGTTGGTCTGGGCTGTGTCCTCAATTCACTGCAATTTCTTGCGGTCTTGAATGGAGTTGTTTCCAAACCATGTTGTGGCGTGGACCCTTCTCCAATATGATGCCTTGAATAGAAGATATTAGCTACAAATAGAGTTGGACACACATGCATTGTCTTGAATATATTGGTGGTTGAGGGGAAACCTGATATAGTTATATAAAATGATGCGAGGTATAGACCGTTTTCACAGGTTTCAAGTACAGTTTATCAAATGCTAGAGGGCATAGTTTTTAAGTGAGAGGGGTAAACTGATGTGCTGTCATAGGTGGTGATGGAGGTAGATACGATAGTGGCATTCAAGAGGCTTTTTAGACAGGGTCATGGATATGTAGGGAATGAAGGGATATTGATTGTTTGCAAGCAGATAAGAATTGGTCTTGGCATCATGTTCGGCACAGACATTGTGGGCCGAAGGGCTTGTTCGAGTGCTGTACTATGTTCTATGTTCTATGTTCTGGCATTAATCTGTAGAGTGTTCTGGGCCACTGCGGGTTGGGATTCTTGCTCCATCTCATCTATTCATTGACCAATGTGCCTGGAACCACATCAGAAAATTGAGACGCTCATTCTTGCGTGATGTGCCCAATACCCATGTGATGATTTTAACCATTAGTTGAAAGCAATGAGCATTTTACCTGTAGGAGGATCAGGCATAGTTTAGTTTAGTTTAGAGATAGAGAGTGGAAGCAGTCGTTGGCCCACTGAGTCCACGCCAACCAGCCAAATCACCCATATACTAGTTCTATTCTACACACTAGTCAATTCCAAGCAGCCTATGAAGTTATAGAAACATAGAAACATAGAAATTAGATGCAGGAGTAGGCCATTCGGCCCTTCGAGCCTGCACCGCCATTCAATATGATCATGGCTGATCATCCAACTCAGCCTCCCGCACCTGCCTTCTCTCCATACCCTCTGATCCCCTTAGCCACAATGGCCACATCTAACTCCCTCTTAATTATAGCCAATGAACTGGCCTCAACTACCCTCTGTGGCAGAGAGTTCCAGAGACTCACCACTCTCTGTGTGAAAAAAGTCCTTCTCATCTCGGTCCTAAAGGATTTCCCCCTTATCCTTAAGCTGTGACTCCTTGTCCTGGACCTCCCCAACATCGGGAACAATCTTCCTGCATCTAGCCTGTCCAACCCCTTAAGAATTTTGTAAGTTTCTATAAGATCCCCTCTCAATCTCCTAAATTCTAGAGAGTAAAAACCGAGTCGATGCAGTCTTTGTTCATAAGACAGTCCTGACATCCCAGGAATCAGTCTGGTGAACCTTCTCTGCACTCCCTCTATGGCAATAATGTCCTTCCTCAGATTTGGAGACCAGAACTGTACGCAATACTCCAGGTGTGGTCTCACCAAGACCCTATACAGCTGAAGTAGAACCTCCCTGCTCCTATACTCAAATCCTTTTGCTATGAAAGCTAACATACCATTCGCTTTCTTCACTGCCTGCTGCACCTGCATGCCTACTTTCAATGACTGGTGTACCATGACACCCAGGTCGCGCTGCATCTCCCCTTTTCCTAATCGGCCACCATTTAGATAATAGTCTGCTTTCCTATTTTTGCCACCAAACTGGATAACCTCACATTTATCCACATTATACTGCATCTGCCAAACATTTGCCCACTCACCCAGCCTATCCAAGTCACCTTGCAGTCTCCTAGCATCCTCCTCACAGCTAACACTGCCCCCCAGCTTAGTGTCATCCGCAAACTTGGAGATATTGCCTTCAATTCCCTCATCCAGATCATTAAATTATATTGTAAATAGCTGGGGTCCCAGCACTGAGCCTTTCGGTACCCCACCAGTCACTGCCTGCCATTGTGAAAAGGACCCGTTTACTCCTACTCTTTGCTTCCTGTTTGCCAGCCAGTTCTCTGTCCACATCAATACTGAACCCCCAATGCCGTATGCTTTAAGTTTATATACTAATCTCTTATGTGGGACCTTGTTGAAAGCCTTCTGGAAGTCCAGATACACCACATCCACTGGTTCTCCCCTATCAACGCTACTAGTTACATCCTCGAAAAATTCCAAAAGATTCGTCAGACATGATTTACCTTTCGTAAATCCATGCTGACTTCCATGCTTATTAAGCAGCACATCTTTGGAATGTGGGAAGAAACGGGAGCACCTGGATAAAACCCACCCCTTCACTGCGAGAATGTACAAACGCCACACAGACAACACCTATAGTCAGGATTGAACCCGGGTCTCTGGCTGAAAGGCAGCAACGCTACTGCTGCACCACCATGCCGCCATTAGGTGAACCATTAGTTGAAAGCAATGAGCACTTTACCTTCAGGGGGGTCAGGCATGGGGCCCACATCACTCTCTTGCTTCATCTGCACCACTAAATTAGCCCCATGCATATGTGTTAAGACAATAAACAGCACATTCAACTGGAGGGACACTTCAGGATAATGAGGTGGGAGCATCACATTTTGCACGGGGTGAATTGGGCACGAGTTAATTACAGTGCGTGATCCTAAAGCTGGAAACCCATGTTGTTAGACCATCTACATTTCGAAAGCTGTTGCAGATATTGTCTTGATTAGCACATTCTATACTTGGGCTTTATGTTTCTCCAAATCTAATGATCTCCTCCCCCACATGTGGCAGTGTTGTTACCACATGCGTGCTGCCCACCTGTGGACATTGAGCATCGGAAGCAGGTCCCCAGTGTTTTATTCTCTTTCGGGCCATCAGCTGACCTCCTGTTAATTCCTGGCATGACCCATAAATGCCGCAAGTGTTAATATTTTATATTTGGCTGTCATTCTGGCACCTTGCTGCTTTCTAGCCCTGAGGTGGGAACAGTGTTTTAAATTATTTCTCTCATCGTTGCATGTTCTTGGCCAGAAGCCAGAAACAGTTTGCTGATTTCCCCAAACACTCCTCCCACCACCCTATCCCCAGCAAGTTTTACCAATAAATGCACAGAGTTTGAATTTTTTTTTTTATACAGCTCAGGTTCCCGGCTGTGAACTGGGAACTGTATTTCAAATCGTTTTTCACTAACCATTAACTGACCTTCCATGTGTTCCCTGAACAATAACTCTGATCCAAGTGATATTGAAATCCCCTTACTGGTATTCCTTTAAAGTCCTGTTTCTGATGGTCCTTTATTTCATAAATCCTCATTCCCCACATTTATTATTCATCCTACATTTATTGTTTGTTTAAGTCACATTCCTTGTGCTGCATTCTGTCACCAACACTGTTTTTAGTATTGAATTGTACTCCTGATATTTTCTTCATTCTTGCTCCCCTGGTTTTCTTGTTTTTAGCTCCTAATCTGGTTCTTGATTCTCAAATGGAGACATGAAGAACTGCAGATGCTGGTTTAAAAAAAAAAAGACACAAAGTGCTGGAGTAAATCTGCGGGATAGCATATCTGGAGAACATGGATAGGTGACATTTTGGGTAAGTGCTCTTAGACGAGCCTATCCATGTTCTCTAGAGATGCTGTCTGTCCCGCTGAGTTACTCCAATACTTTGTGTCTTTCTTTATTCTCAACTCCCATCGTAGTGGAGTGGTGAGGTACTGCTCATTTATTTTTTAACTAGACTAAGTGGGACCTGTTGGGTCCCTATCACATGGGACGCCTGGTCCCCCAATGCAACCCGTTCCCCAATGCAATATTCCGCCACTCACCCATTCCCCCAATGCAACACGTTCCCCCAAAGCAATATTGCAGCACTCACGCACAGTCCCCAACTGTGCAGGCACGGCTCATTTCCCCTCATCCCCCAGCACACCCTCCCCCTCCTCTTCACCCTCCCTCTTCTTTCCCCTCTACTCCTCCACTCCCCCAATCCCTCCCTCACCTCTCCCTCCCTCCCTCCATAACTCCTCTCCCCTCACTACCCGTACTCCTATCCCTCTATCCCCCACTCCTCACCTCCCCTATCCCCCCCACTATCCCACCTGACCTCCCCCACTTCCCCCCTCCTCTCCCTCTATTCCCCCTCCTCCCCTACTCTCCTCACCTCCCCCACTTTCCCCCTCTCCCTCCCTACCCCTTCCCCTTCTTCAATCCCCCACTCTCCCTCCTCACCTCCCCCAATCCCTCCCTCACCTCTCCCTCCCTCTCCTTTCCCCTACCCTCAGTCGCTCCCTCCCTCCATCCATCCATAAAACGCAGCATCTGCAGTCCCTTCCTCCACAGGCCAGTCATTGTTAGCTGTGGTTTAGATCCCGTTGACTTGACGATTGGACCAGTTTGCATTGTGTGTGTGTGTGAGTCACTCAAACTCCACGCAAACTGCAACCCAACTCTCCCTCCCTTCCTCTGCCCTCTCCGGCTCAGCCACTGCTCGGCCCATCTCCACCCTGCACGCACGCCCACCGGTGCCGCTCGGCCCATCCCCGCCCTGCCCACCCACCTGCCTACCTGCCTTCTCGCTGCCGGTGGCTGGCCGTGGGGGGGGGGGGGGGGGGGGGTGGAGTCGGTGTTCGTCCATGTGGGCACCATGAGCTTCGTTGAGCTGGTGGAGAAGATTTCCTCTGAGAAGGCCGTGACAACGGCGGCGGCGGTGGAGACGGACCCGGGGGGACGGGTAGACGGGACCGCCATTGCCGCAGAGGGCGGGCGGGGGAGGGAGTGGGGTGAATGATGAGGGAGAGAGAGAGAGACGGGACCAGGACCGTCACTGGGCCTCAACTGAACCCCTCCCCCCGCTGCCGTTGCTATTGGTGGGGGAGACGATAGACAAGTTACTATGAGGGGAGAGAGGCGTTTGTGAGCGAGGTGGGGCAGGAAGGGGCATCGCCATTCCAGCCGTTGCATTGACTGACAGGAGAAGAGACCAATCTGCGTGGTGCTGACTGGAGGAATCTGCGTATGTGCATTTTTAAAGATTTTTAAACCTTGATAACAGTTACAATATACCACCGATCGGAACAAAACTTGTTGCACTCGCAGCACAGGAGGACGGTGAGTAACCTGGCGAAAAATTGTAGCGCTATCGTGTACCGTTTTTGTGCAAATTGAAAAACCCCGCAAACCGGAGGAGCACAAGTTTTAGTTATGTATAGATAGATAGATGGATGGATAGATGGATGGACGGACGGACGGACGGACGGACGGACGGACGGACGGACAAACAGACAGACAGATAGATCTCAATGGAAATAAAACAGAAATCATTCTTATTGGCTCAAAGTCCACACTCTCCAAAACCCACCTGTTTACCATTTCAGTTGATGGCTCACCCATACCCACCTCCTCCCATGTCAAAAGTCTCGGCGTCATTTTGGACAGTACACTTTCCTTTGGCCCCCATATCAGCAATATCACACGCTCTGCATACTTTCATCTCTGCGACATCTCCAGACTCCGCCCCTCCCTCTCCAAAGACAATACAAAAGTCCTCATCCACGCTCTGGTCACATCCTGCATCGATTACTGCAACGCCCTCCTCACTGCAACGCACCTCCAATAAACTTCTTCATCGCCTCCAATGCATTCAGAACTCTGCAGCTCTGATCATCACCCGCACCATATCATCGGACCACATCACACCCATCCTCACTCAGCTCTAGAGAGAGAGAGAGAGAGAGAGATAGATAGATAGATAGATAGATAGATAGATAGATAGATAGATAGATAGATAGATAGATAGATAGATAGATAGATAGATAGATAGATAGATAGATAGATAGATAGATAGATAGATAGATAGATGATGTAAAAACATCACATTCCCAATTCTTGCTTATTTTTAAAGCTCTGTTTTTATATATTAGAAAAATGCTATCCCTAATATAATACTCTTTTAAGTCCTGTTTACATTGCAATTTATATTTTTACATCCCATTCACGATCTTTTCAAGTGTTTATATTCCCTAAGACCCTTACAGGAGAACGGTGCGTAACCTGGTGAAAAACGTAGCGCTATCGCGTACAGTATTTGCGCAAAAAGAAAACCCCGTAAACCGGAAGAGCACAAGATCAGAGGTTTAGTTATTTATAGATACATAGAGAGATGGAGAGATAGAGAGATAGAGAAATAGAGATAGTGAAGAGGAAATAGAGAAGAGGAAATAGAGAAGAGGAAATAGAGAAGAGAAGATAGAAAAGAGAAGATAGATAGATAGATAGATAGATAGATAGATAGATAGATAGATAGACAGATAGACAGATAGACAGATAGACAGATAGACAGATAGATAGATAGATAGATAGATAGATAGATAGATAGATAGATAGATAGATAGATAGATAGATAGATAGATAGATAGATAGATAGATAGATGGATAGATGGATAGATGGATAGATGGATAGATGGATAGATGGATAGATGGATAGATAGATAGATAGATAGATAGATAGATAGATAGATAGATAGATAGATAGATAGATGGATAGATGGATAGATGGATAGATGGATAGATAGTTAGATGGATAGATAGATAGATGGATAGATAGATAGATAGATAGATAGATAGATAGATAGATAGATAGATAGATAGATAGATAGATAGATAGATAGATAGATAGATAGATAGATAGATAGATAGATAGATAGATAGAAAGAAGATTTTAAAAAATCCCATCCCAATTCTTGCTTATTATTAAAGCTGCTTTTATACAGTAGAAACATGCCATTCCTAATATAATGCTCTTTTAAGTCCTGTTTATATTGCAATTTTTATTTTGACATCCCATTCACGATCTTTTCAAGTGTTTATATTCCCTAAGACCCTTACTTCTGGTATTTCTTTTCAAATCCTGTTCCAAAGGATTGTTTCCTAAGCCCTACGTTACTTTAAAAAAATATCCTGTTGAGAGTGCGGCTCCTTGAATCAAAGTACAGTAGCTGGGATTTTCCATGATGTTGCTGATGTGAATTTTGTTGTTAGTTATGTTTCGTTGGAAAATAATGCATCTATATGTGTCAACAATTCCATTGGTGGGGATTTTCAAGCTGTTTACTGAGATTCATTGAGATGAAACAATCAGATGTTTTATTGAATTAATACAGGATTCCCATAGCTGACTTTGTGGGCGTATCTCGCCACCCCTGGTAGCCCTGGTGGACAGTTATGGCACCGTTCGACTCCTCTCGGAGGCCGTGTCCTCTGTTGGTCCAGCATCAAATGGATAATCCAGCAAGGCTCTGGAACCGAGGGTGCCGGAAATGTATATGGTATCATGGAATCACATGGAACTGTAGATGCCGGATGTTGTACGTTCAATGTTCTATAAATCTTGGGCAAAACACAAAGTGCTGGAGTAACTCAAAGGGGCAGGCAGCATCTATGAAGGGAATGGACAGATAACATTTTAGGTTGGGAGCCTTCTCCAGACTGATTCGGTCTGAATAAAGAACCCAACCCGAAAATGTCACCTAAACACTTCCTCCACTGATGATGCCTGACCCAGTGATTTACTCCAGCACTTTGTATATTGCTTAAGATATAAGGTATAAACCCTGTCATCAACAATGGTAGTAAATGTAACCTTGAGCACTTCAATGTGCAGATAAGGAAACATTTCAACCATTTTAATGTGCAGATAAGGGAACACGCCTCCTTTACTATTTTAAATTTTGCTTTGCATTTGATGTCTTTAACATAATATGTTACAATAAAAGATATTCCAGTTTTCTGCAGGCAATGTGAGTTCTTCCACTTCTTCAGAAGCAGTTGTTTACTCTTGCAGTGTTGCATAACTTTCCTACCAGTTTACATTGGACCTCTCCTCTCCCACACATTCACCATTTCATAATGCCAACATTCTTCCCCCTCATCTCTTCCTCCTCCAGTCTTGAGGACAACATTCACTTCACTGTTTTCAAGCCGGGCTGCCAACTTTCATTAATGCTCATTCAGTGCATAATCAGATTTTCCAATTCAATCCCTCTCTCCTTCCGCTTCTTCTGGAAGCTTCTACTGCTCATCGGTCTCAGATTTGTATCCATTCATTGGTCCCTTTCATAAGTTCGTAGGTTCATAAGTAATAGGAGCAGAATTAGGCCTTACAGCCAGTCCACTTAGTCTACTCACGGCTGTGGGGCAAAGTCAATGGATATTTTGCTTGATTAGTAGGGTGTCTGGGGTTATAAGGAGAAGGGAACAGAATGGGGATGAGACAGAAAGATAGATCAGCCATGATTGGATGGCAGAGTAGACAATGGCCTAATTCTTTCTCCTATAACTTATGAACTTATGACTTCAATCATTGCTCATCTCTCTTTCCCTCTCAACCCTGTTCTCCTGCCTTCTCCCCAAAACCTTTAACACCTTTACTAATCAAGAACCTGTCTATCTCCACTTTAAAAATACCCAAAGATGGCCTCCACATCTCTCTGTGGCAAAGAATTCCACAGATTCGCCACTCTTTGGCTAAAGAAATTCCTCCTCATCTTTCTAAAGGAACGTCCTTTTATTCTGAGGCTGTGCCACCTGGTCCTAGACTCTCCCACCAGTGGAAACGTCCTTTCTGCAGCCACTCTATTCAGGTCTTTCACTATTCGGTAAGTGTCAATGAGGTCCCCCCTCATCTTTCTAAATTCCAGCGAGTGCATCCCAGTGCTGTCAAATGCTTTCCAATCCTATTGCTTGCTGCACCAAGAATGAAACAGATTGGGGAGGTGAAGAATCTTTCGTTGCTTCTCACAGTAGGAATGGATCCAAGTCATGTCCATGCCTACTAACAAGCACAGAGCAGAGGTGGCCTGACTACAAGGTGAAGCATCATCTCAAACCCATCCTGTTTTGTATCATGTCCATTGACTGGCAACCCAAGTGAGAGCATGAAGCGTCCACCCACCCTCCCGTGACTAGCTTTTTGCTTCCTCCTCAAACACCCCTCTTCTCAGCTTTAATTCCAACATTTTAAAAATAAATCTTGCTCCTTCCCCTCCAGAATCCCCCCCGCCCCTTTCTCTCTCTTTACTGCCACTATTGATCTGGGTACAGAACAATTCTGATTATTAACAAACTACTGGGAACGTCAAGGTTTAGCACAGGGTAGGTAGGTGTCCACTAACAGATCCAGCATTGGGTAGATACAGACAAAATCTCCACATAACCGGCTCCATCAAGCACTCCCAGAGCAGATACACAGTTGAAAATAGACTGACTTGATTGATTAAATTAATTGAAGGATACATCACGGAGATAGGCCATACAGTTTGTTGCTTTTTATTAGTATCACTGTATGGCAAATCAAATTCCTCGTATGTTGCAAAACATACTTGGTTAATAAAGTGAGTATGAGTATGAGTACAGCCCGCCAAGTCCACGCCTACCATCGATACATGAGGCTCACACACATTCTATGTTATCCACCTTTTGCAATCCACTCCAATTTACAGAGGTTAATTAACCTACAAACATGCACATCTTTGGGATGTGGGAGGAAACTGGGCACTCGGAGGAAACCCATCGGGCCACAAGGTGAATGAGCAAACTCCACCCAGACAGCACCTGAGATCAGGATCGAACCCGGGTCTCTGGAGCTGAGAGGTAGCAGCTCTGCCAGTTACTGATTCTGTTCCTCAGTATAGGAGTAAGATCATGAGATGTTGGGTTAGTGCCATCGATGCAGGGCTGCATGTCAGGGGGATCAACAGTACACAATGAAGCAATAGGTTGAGATGCGCAGCAATTCTCACATGGGGTTGCTGCTGGCAATGCCCCTCTATCAAAAAGTATAACCTCTGAACACTTCCGAGAAACATCCGACAGGACTCTCTTAGTTGAGTTCATGAACACGGTGGGAAAGGATAAGAGTGTGAGCAGTCACAATGTGACAAATCTCTAACACCTTATACTGATTAACCAGGATGATCCCAATGTCAACACATCTCAACAACAGTATGAAGGTCTCCTTGATTTCACCATCCATTATCTCCTCTAGTGCCAGGGCACTGGGCCTCTGTTCTTGATAAGTTCACTGATGGCACCAAACAGGAATCGGTGTATGGACCTTCATTTCTGCCACTATCCAGGGACTCCACCCGACCACCCTGGAGAAGGGATAGGGAGAGGCTCCAACTTTCATCTGCTCGCCAGTCAGGTACGCCAGGGTGGCAAGATGGTGCAGCGGTAGAGTTGCTGCCTCAAAGCACCAGAGGACCGGGTTCAATCCTGACTATGGGTGCTGTCTGTATGGAGTTTGTACGTTCTCCCTGTGACCTGGGTCTCTGATGCTGTAAGGCAGCAACTCTACTGCTGAGCCACTGTTCCGCTGGGAGGTGGTGGGATGGCACCGTGAACCTAGAGACGATGCATCGGGAGTACACAGGAGTCAAGCGTGAATGAGCAGCGGAGCACACAAACTGAAATACACAGCAAAACAAGTTCCTTGTAAAAAGGCGAGTGTACTTATAATATATATGTACAAGAGCAAAGCTCATGCACAAGGATAAATTACTGTTATTGGCTGCTTGTCTGCTCGCACTGGGTGGATAAGGGAGAGCTGTACCAGAACTAAAATGTTAAGGAGCCAAGTCAAGAATTTCAAAAAGGCATTACAAATTCCACAGTAGCAAAGCATGTCTTATTTTATTCATTTTATGAATTTTGATGTTCTTATGTCATGTTATTTCTGGACAGCATATGTGTAACTTTCCAGAAAAGCCATTCAAACAAAGTATAAGGCCACACATTTTAGCGTGAACTGAATGTGTTCAGCCCATTGAAGCCTGCCAGCTGGATTAGCGGCAGCTGTTTTGCAGAGAAAGCACATATTAGTAAAAAAATTCTGAAAATTGGCAAAACAAGCTGATACTTTTTTTCTCTTTTACACCCTGAAATAACGGAAATAGACCAACAATAACATATTCATCGGATGAGTCGACTTAAACAACTATCAATCACTTACTAAATGTAGCTTGAACACTTCAGTCTGCAAACAATGCATGTTTTATATAATTGGATAGTTTATAATCATTGTTTTATGTCCTCCTGATAACTGTGATAGATTTTTTATCCCAAAGAAACTCAGCCCAGGATTAATTAAATTGTTGATAATGCATCCATTACAAATATATCCAATTTATTTCAATATATTTATGGTACATTTGTTTCCAAGAATATTATTTCTTAATTTTTTTTGGTCTCCCTATTTATTCGATGACCCTGAATTTTTGTTCTACTTCCTGCCACTGAGCAGCTGTGAGTTTGCCAGAGGTGTTTTATAGGGACGGCACAGTGGTGCAGCAGTAGAGTTGCAGCCTTAAGGGCCTGTCCCACTTGGGCATTATTTGGGCGTCACGCAGGTGGCACGCAAAGATTTTATGAATCCCAAAATCCTCAGGGCACTGCGTGTGACCACTCGCCACTGCCTACATTACCACACACCATGCGAGCGTAATGCACACCATGCATGCATCACGTGCGCGTCACGAAGTGTAAATTATGTTGTGTAAATGACGTGCAAATGATGCCCAAGTGGGACAGGCCCTTTATAGTGACAGAGACCTGGGTGTGACCCTGACTACAGGTGTTGTCTTTACGGAGTTTGTACATTCTCCCTGTGATCGTGTGGGTTTTCTCCGGGTGCTCTGGTTTCCTCCCACATTTCAAAGATGTACAAGCTTGCAGGTTAATTGGCTTTGTTAAGTTGTAAAAATTGTCCCAAGTATGTGGAATTGTGTTAGTGTACGGAGTGATCGCTGGTCGGCATGGACCTGGTGGGCCGAATGGCCTGCTTCTGCACTGTATCCCTATAGTCTAAAGCTAAAGTAAATTCTAAATCCTATGCATAGGGCTTGAAATCCATTTCTGTGGAAATATCAGTGGTGTAGTGGCAAAAGGTTCAAAGAAAGGTGATGACATTGAACATTTAACTCATTGCTTCTCACTAAGTTATTCTGGGAATGTCTGATCAACATTACGAAGATATACATTTCAACTTTCTTGATGACAGTTGAATTCCTTGTATGAGGAGGCAGGGGGCAGGCTTCCTGATTTATACAGCGCTTGTCTGTAGCAAAGAGTTTAGTTTGTTCAGAGATATAGCATGGATATAGGCATTTCATCCCACCAAGTCCATGCCGACCACTGATCACCCACTGACATTAGTTCGATATTATCCCACTTTCTCGTCAACTCCCTACACATTCGGGGCAATTTACAGATGCCAGTTAACCTACAAACTGACACATCGTTGTGATTTTTAGTTTAGTTTTGAGATACAGCACGGAACCAGGCCATTTCAACCCACCGAGTTGTGCCGACCAGTGATCCCCGCACACTAACACTATCCAACACACACTAGGGACAATTTAAATTTTACAAAGCCAATTAACCTACAAACCAATATGTCTTTTGAGTGTGAGAGGAAACCGGAGCTCCTGGGGAAAACCCACACAGGTTATGGGAGAACGTATAAGCTCCATACTGACCGCACCCGAAGTCTAGATTGAACCCGGGACTCTTGCACTATAAGGCAGCAACTCTACTGATATGCCACAGTGCTCTGCACTACTGCACCAGCCTATGTATGAGGGTCAGGAGCTGAACTCACCCAACGAGTGAAGAACATTTGTTGAATTGAGTTTAATTGAAAGATACAGCAGGGAAACAGGCCCTTCGGCCCACTGGGTGCATGTCAACCACCGATCATGCATTCACATTGGTTCTATGTACTCCCACTTTCCCATCCACTTTATTAGAGGCCAATTAACCTACAAACCTGCATGTGTTCAGGATGTGGGAGGAAACCGGAGCACTCAGATGAAACCCGTGTGTTTCCAGCAGCAACTCTATCGCTGCACCCCTGTGGTGTGGGAGGAAACCAGAGCAACCGGAGGAACCCACGAGATCACAGGGAGAATGTGCAAACTCTGCACAGACAGCACCCGAGGTTAGGATCGAACCCGGGTCTCTTGCTCTGTGAGACAGCAGTTCAATCAGCTGCACCACTGTGCTGCCCTAGGTAGCCCATGCCACTAAGGTATTCATTTGAACAGAACCCTTTGCACAACAATGGAACTCATTGTGAGGTGTCGACTACATCTGGCAACCAAAACCTGCTTGCTCCGCTATTTTATAAAGACTGGATCATTTAACCATATGCCGTATGGGATTTTCATGGTGCCTTCTTGTTGGGTAGAAGTGGGGACAGAATGTTTCTGTTCAGCGTACATGTCCATTTCTGGACAGGTAGATCCAAAATATTGATAATGACAAATGCATTGAAATCAGACCGTGGCAAGTGATTTTCAACAGTGTGTCCAGCTGCCCAAAGCTGATCGAGTCTGAAGAAGGATCTCGGCCTGAAATGTCACTTATTTCTTTTCGCCAGAGATGATGCCTGACCCGCTGAGGTCCAGCTTTTTGTGTCTATCTTTTAAGAGAAGGGTTGTTGTCTTGACACCAGGTTATGAGGTTCTTAGGCTTATGCGGAATATCACCAAGTACGCCGGGAGAGAGGGGCAGGAAGGTGAGGTTCACCCTTCCATCTACAGGGGACATTTCCATCCGCAGGAGACATTGGGTGTATGAATGGAAAGCTCAGTGCTGAGCCATTGTACAACGTGTTGCTATGTGCCTGCCAGTGTAGCCCACACCTTCAGTGGAAGTACAGTAGGTGCAAAGAGCCAACATACACTGCTCCAGGAAAATTGGATCTAATTAACACTTGAGTTCCAAACCTGCAGGTTTCAGTTTCGACAGCCCCAGGCAAGTTGAAATGATGGTAATCAGCAATTAAACTCAAAACTGTGTGCTAAATCAAGACTTTCAAACAGTTGTCTCATTAGCACAGAACATTTAGTGCCCCTTTTCTTCCTTTCGTTAAAATAACCTTCAGGTGTTCAAGGCACCAAGACACTCTCAGCTACAAACTTTAGCAAGAGACATGAAATAAAACAGCGTCAAAGCAACGGCTCTGCTGGCAAGCCTGTGGATTTAAAAACAAGTTGAAAGAAGTCAACGTTCTCTGTTTAGTTCTCCACAGGAGGTAGTTTTGCTTGGATTATTTTTCATCAAAGACAATGTCAACACCTCCATGTCCCCACCTCATCCTTGGCAAGCAGCACTGGATCAGAAACACTGCTGAGATTTTCATCAGACTGGGAAGAGCAGGGCAAACGTGACCCGTTGGTGCCAAACCAAAACTTTGTGCACCCTGAGTTAAGACTACCAAACTTCATTGGCCAATTGGATGCTAATTTTACCCATCACCATGTATGTAAGTCGGAGACCACTAGTTGGGGACATTTTTCTGCAGTCTGGCAATTAATAATAAATGTGGGATAACATCCCACTCCAAAGACGTACAGGCATGATTGTTAATTGGTGTATGTGTAAATTGTCCCTCGTGTAGGATAGGGTTAATGTGCGGGGATCGCTGGTCGGTGCGAAGACGGTGGGCTAAAGGGCCTGTTTCCGTGCTGTATCTCTAAATGATACTAAGCTAAACGAAACAAAATATCGAATTGGTATGAATGGTCAGTGTGGACTCGTGTGTTGAAGGGTCTGTTTGTCTGAAGAAGGGTCCAGACCCAAAACATCACCTATCCATGTTCATTGGGGATGTTGCCAGACCCGCTGTTTTTTCAGTTTAGTTTAATTTGGAGATACAGCACAAAAACAGGCCCTTCAGCCCATTGAGTCTATGCTGGCCAGTTATCTCCGTACACTCGCACTATCCTGCACACAAGGGAAATTTTACAATTTTTACCGAAGCCTATTAACCTAAAAATCTGTACTCTTTGGAGTGTGGGAGGAAACTGGAGCACCCGGAGAAAATCCATGCGGTCACAAGGAGAACGTACAAACTCCGTACAGACAGCACCTGTAATCAGGATCAAACCCGGGTCTCTGGTGCTGTAAAGCAACAACTCTACCGCTGTGCCACCGTGCCACCCAAAGTTCCTCCAGTATTTTGTGTCCTTTTGGTCTGATTCCATGATGTCCTTCTAAACTTCAAACTCTAAACTCTAATAATAAATTCACACCTTTTTTTTTAATTCAAGGTAACATAACAAGGCTCACAGAGGTGCAGGAGAACAATATGAATCTATGTTTTCCCATTTTGAAGAAGGGTCCCAACCCTAAACATTACCTATCAATGTTCTTTAGAGATGCTGCTTGACCCATTGATTCACTCCGGCACTTTGAGCCTTTCATTAATACAGCAAGACATTTGAGTTACTTGTTCACATTTCGTTAAAAGTAATTTGTATGTGTGAAAAAAACCCATGATACCAGTTTTATGGACTTGCCTCACAGCTTATGGATTTGTGAATTTGTAGTCCAGTTGTGTGTTCAGAAGTAATCCTATGGAAGTAGAAACAAGGAACTGCAGATGCTGGTTTATACAAAAGATATTCACAAAGTGCTGGAGTAACTCAAACAGCATCTCTAGAGAAAAGGGATGGGCGCAGTTTCAGGTCGAGACACTTCTTCGGACTTCAGATGGAAGTCCTTGCAGATGACATTTGTGGCAGAGAATTCCGCAGATTCACAACTCTCTGGATGAAGTAGTTTTCCTCATCTCAGTCCTAAACGGCCTACCCCTTACTCTTAAACTGTGACCCCTGGTTCTGGACTCCCCCAACATCGGGAACATTTTTCCTGCATCTAGCTTGTTCAATCCTTTAAGAATTTTATATGTTTCTATAAGGTCCCCTTTCATCCTTCTAAATTCCACTGAATACAAGCCCAGTCGACCCATTCTTTCATCATATGTCAGTCCCGCCATCCCAATTAACCCGGTGAACCTACGCTGCACTCCCTCAATAGCAATAATGTCCTTCCTCAAATTAGGAGAACAAAAATGCACACAATACTCCAGGTGCGGTCTCACCAAGGCCCTGTACAACTGCAGTAGGACCTCCTTTCTCCTAAACTCAAATCCTCTCGCTATGAAGTCCAACATGCCATTACCTTTCTTCAGTGCCTGCTGCACCTGCATGCTTACTTTCAGTGGCTGATGTACAAGCATACCCAGGTCTCGTTGCACCTCCCCTTTTCCTTATTCTGCCTTCCTGTTCTTGCCACCAAAGTGGATAACCTCACATTTATCCACATTATGCTGATATCTGCCATTCATCTGCCCACTCACCCAACCTATCCAAGTTACCCTGCAGCCTCATAGTTTCCTCATCGCAGCTCACACTGCCACCCAGCTTTGTGTCATCTGCAAACTTGGAGATGTCATATTTAATTCCCTTGTCTAAATCGTTAATATACATTGTAAATAATGGGGGTCCCAGCACCGAGCCTTGAGGCACCCCACTAGTCACTGCCTGCGATTCTAAAACGGACCCGTTAATTCCTGTCTGCCAATCAGTTCTCTATCCATGTCTTACCCTACCCCCAATACCATGTGCTCTAATTTTGCACACTAATCTCTTGTGTGGGACTTTGTCAAAGTTCTGTGCAGAGTTTGTATGTTCTTCTGTGACCATGTGGATTTTCTCAGGATCCTCTGGTTTCCTCCCATACCCCAAAGACAGATGTGTAGTCTAATTGGCTTCAGTAAAAACAAATGTCAATTGTCACTCGTGCATAGGATAGTGCTAGTATATGGGGTGATCATTAGCCTGTGCGAACTCGGTGGGCCGAAGGGCCTGTCCACACTCTATCTCTAACGTAGTCTAAAGAGTTCTGGGTACTATGTGATAGGAAACATAATTTACACATGGAAGATGTGTGGCATAGAATAACAGGAATGATATTAATTAATTAAGTGGAAATTGCTTAATTAAGTAGAAATTAATTCCTCCTGAGTTCCTCCTATGTAGTGTCTAGGGACGCCACGAACTGCAGATGCTGGAATATTGAGCAAAGATGCTGGAATCTTAGTATCTGTAGAAGGGTCCGACCTGAAATGTCACCTTGTCCATTCCCTCCACAGGTACTGCCAGACCTTCTGAGTTGCTCCAGAACTTTGTGTTTTACTTCCGGTCATGTCTGTTGGTTCTATTCCCAAACTTTTCTTTTATAGCTCTGAAATGGAGTAGTAAATGGAATACATAAATTAGATGCAATCTAGATTATATATGCTGGAATTTAGAAGCTGAAGGAGCAACTTTACCCAAAGTATTAAGGCAAGTGGAGAAGGGAACTCCTATTCTAATGTAGACACAAGGAACTGCAGTCACAAAATGCTGGAGTAACTCAGCGGGACAGGCAGCATCTCTGGAAAGAAGGAATAGGTGACGTTTCAGGTCGAGACCCTTCTTCAGAGTGATGTCAGGGGAGTGCATGGGACAAGGATAGAATGTAGTCAGAGACAGTAAGACTGGGAAGAGGGAGGGGATTGAGAGAGAGGGAAAGCATGAAGGTAGAGAAGTCAATGTTCATATCACTGGGGTGTAAGCTACCAAAGCAGAATATGAGGTGCTTTTCCTCCAATTCTCACTGGTCCTCACTCTGACAATGGTGGAGGCTCAGGACAGAAAGGTCAGATTGGGAATGGGAGGGGGAGTTAAAGTGCTGAACAACCGGGAGATCAGGTAGGTTAAGGCGGACTGAGCGGTTGGAGGAGGTGCAAGTGAACCTCTGCCTCACCTGAAAAGACGGTCGGGGTCCTTGGATGGAGTCGAGGGGGGGAGGTAAAGGGACGGGTGTTGCATCTCCTGTGGTTGCAGGGGAAGTACCTGGGGAGGCGGTGGTTTGGGTGGGAAGAGATGAGTTGACCAGGGACTTGCGGAGGGAACTGAAAGCAGAAAGGGGTGGAAATGGGAAGATGTGGCCCGTAGTGGGATCCCGTTTGAGGCGGTGCAAATTTTGGAGGATTATATGGGGGACAAGGGGGACTCTGTCCTTGTTACGAATGGGAGGAGGGGGAGCAAGAGCGGAGCTGCGGGATATTGAAGAGACCCAAGTGAGAGCCTCACCTATAATGGAAGAAGGGAACCCCCATTCCATAAAGCATGAGGAACTGCAGATGCTGGTTTACAAAAGGAGGCACAAAGTGCTGGAGTAACTCGGCACTCCAGAGATGCTGCTTGTCCCACTGAGTTACTCCAGCACTTTGTGTCTTTTTTCTGTTCTAATGTTCCATGTCCCTATGCAATGTGCGGAACTCAGAGTAGTATGAGTTAAAATGACACTTTCTATAACATTCTTTCAAACATCCTGAAAATCACCCTCTTCAGGGTTACTTTCTTCATTAACCATTGAGAAAAAAGACTCAAAATGCTGGAGGAAATCAGTGAGTCAGGCAGCATCTCTGGAGAATATGGGTGTGATATTTTGGGTCAGGACCGGATCCCAACCTGAAACATCATCTATTCATGTTCTCCAGGGATGCCACCTGATCCGCTGAGTTAGTTTAATTTAGTTTATTATTATTATTGTCACCGAGGGACAGTGAAAAGTTTTTTTGTTGTGTACTCTTCAGTCAGCGAAAAGACTATACATGATTACAATCAAGCCGTCCATAGTGTACAAATACAGGATAAAGGGAATAATGTTTAGTGCAAGATAAAGTCCAGTAAAGTCCAATTAAAGACAGTTCGAAGGTCTCCAATGTGGTAGATGATTGGTCAGGACTGCTATCTAGTTGGTGATATGATAGTTCAGTTGCCTGATAACAGCTAGGAAGAAACTGTCCCTGGATCTGGAGGTGTGCTTTTTCACACTTCTATACCTTTTGCCCGAGGGGAGAAGAGGGAGGGTGAGACTCCAGTACTTTGTTTTCTTTTTTCTGTAAACCGGCATCTGCAGTTCCTTGTTCCTTTAGTAACCCGTGGTTGAGCCATTTCCAAATGTTTCCTTTCTTCTGCACCAAAATTGAAATCCTACTTGCACTAGGATGTTGCCTTTTATAGACTAAAAATATCCACGCATGTAGCCAAATCAGGGCTGGTGTTTTTACTCTAATGTCGGATGGATTTTGGAGCTGAATGAAGAGCTTAAAAGGTGCCTGGAACTGAAGGTCAGACAGTGAGCTGCAGTTACTGGCTTGTTTCCTCAGCAGTATATCAGTGCATCCTTTAGGCTACAGCAGCATCTATTTTTATAATTGCATTCATTGTATACACCTCAGGGCATCCTTATTTCTCTTTATTTCAGGCACCAGAAGACAAACCATCTGGTTCCCCTGCACTTTATTGCCTATAATTTAGTAAGTATTTCTATCCAGTGGTATGCAGTCATTTGAGACTCCGCTGTCTCATGCTGTTTACCTTTCCTTTGGTGAAACATGACTCTACTGAAAAGGAATGCAGGTCTGAACTTTCTTTCTTTCTTTCTCTGCACAGAATACTCTCATTACTTTATAAAATATAGACTGAGTGTGTGCTAATGTTTTTCAGACTATCGGCAGTCAGCTAAAGTGAGGTTGAGAATTAAACTTCAGTTCAAGAGGAATTCACTGTAAAGTCCCATCTAGGTAGAGTCAATAATACATAGTTTTGGCTATGCATTATTCATGAAGACATTTCCAAAACAGAATCCAATGTTAAGATTTTGTACCGTGTACAATAACAATTCCTTCATCTTTTAATCTTTTAATCATTCCCTAAGTGCAGAACATGTATCATTGCTATCATGTACAACATCATTTACAATTGTTTCACATTACAGCCTCCATCTGTAATGCTGCAAATGAAGCACTAACATACTTGGTATGTCGGTACACTTTTTAGGAGAATTTAGTATGTAGATAATAATGTATGTTAAGTGAGACGTTTTTCCTGTTTTATTGTCTTACGGGAATATTGAACTTTATTCACTTGGAGGCCAAAGTTGTCACAGAATATCAAAGAGAGTTTTGCAGTGGGGAATATGGATTGCTGCATTAAGTTAGCTATTGAAGGTTGTCAAGCATTAAAGTTATGGGAAAAGTGAGATTTAGTGTTTAAAAGGATGTGCGTGATCAAGTTTATTCAGTGCAGAGTCTGGGCGATTTTGCAGAAGGAAGATTCAGAATTGTATCTAAATAAAATTGTATTTATTTTATGAGGAGTTACGATGAGGGATTACGTGAAGAACCTATCAGCCCGCATGCGCGTCAACCTTCAAATCAGCAGTGTAATTCACAGATAACATTTGTTGAACTGAATATAGGAAGATTCGAGAACCTAGAACTACCAACTGACCTTTATGAGAGAGGGTTGGGAGCGGAGGGCACATAATTCCTCATCTTAACTCCTCATAAAATAAAGATCAAACTTCAAACTGGTAAGTTCTCGTTTAATCTTACTATTTTACTTCGGAGTCACGTGAGTGACTACGTGAAGATTTCAAAGCTCTGTGATTTCATGCCGTGAACACAAGTCCATACCACACACTGCATCAGTTGACCAAGGATGAGTGAAATTCATAATGCATTCAGACATGACATAGATTTAAAACATGCAAATACTTTTTAATGAACAAATGATAACAATGGTGACCCCTCTCATCCAGGAGGAAACTTTAAAACAGAACCTAAAAATAGGGTTGGCAAATACCCCCGGTCTGGCAATGGGTTTGGTATAAAATGTTTGGAAAGTTCGCTCATTTGACCATCCTGCAGCTGCTAGGATGTCGGAATGTCCATAACCCTCGCTGCTGATGTTGTTGCAGCCCTGGTAGAGTGCGATTTGAAAACATCAGTGTCCACTCCTGCACAAGCCAGAACCCGTTTTAACCACCTGGAGATGGTCTGTACTGTTACCTTCTTATGAGTTTTTTTGTAACTAACAAGCATTGCTAGTTCAGAGCCTATAAGGCCCTTGGTGACCTTAATGTACTGTTGTAGATGTGTGACCACACACAACCGAAGGTCCATGGGGTATGCCATGAAAACTAGTTTGAGACCGGACGCCCCTGGTCTACTCTGCTTGACTAAGTTATAAACATAAAATGTTATATTATTTGCAGATGTAACCATCCTGTCCAGTCGCAGCTTATGCAACGACTGGATCCGCTGTGCTGAAACCAGCGCCATGAGCATGACCACTTTGTAAGTGTGTTTGACCAAGGATAGAGATGTAGCTGGAGCCTACCGGCGAAGCAGTATCAACACCACGTTAACATCCCATATCTCCGATTACCTGGGCCTGGGGGGATTTGAGTTGAAGATACCCTTCATAAACCTGGATATCAGTGGGTGAGACCCGACAGAGTGGTGTCCCGATCCCAGCAACAAGTATGTTGACAAGGCATTTCTGGCACAATTTATGGCACTATAACTCAATCTCTCATCAAAATATAGTTTTGAGAGGAATTCCAACACATCTGTTATACGTGCCGTGTCATACGATATGTTGGACTGTAACAGAACACTTCCCATTTCTTGATATAGGAGATGTACTGTTTCTTGGTACTATCTCTCCAGGCAGCAGGGATCACGTCCACCGTACGATCTGACAGTCTGAGCCCCAGAAAAGGTCTTCTCAGAGTCTGCAAACCAACAGATTGATTTGATCATGCAGTGGATGATTCTCCCCAGTCACGGGGTGAACCAGCAGATTTCTGTGTTTGGGAACAGCCATAAAAGGCTCTGTTATCATTCCCAGTATGAGTGGGAACCATGGCTGTGTCAGGCACTATCAAAATGCCTGAGGCGGAGTCTTGTTGGATCTTAAGCAAGCACCGACTGATGAGGCAAAATGTGGGGAATGCACAGAAGAACATTCCTCCCCAGTGTAGCGAGAATGCATCTATCGCCACTGCCCCTGGGTCTGGTTCCCATGCAACATACTTTGGTAACTGGTGATTGAGTCTGGATGCAAACCAATCTATATCCGGTGTTCCATACCGAGGGACAACATTATTAAACGCTTTATGATTCAACATCCATTCTGTGTTGTCATTGAATTTCCATGACCTGGTGTCCGCCACCATATTAAACCTACCTGGTAAGTAGCTAGCTGAAATCCAAATGTTTCTTGTAATACACCAGTGCCAAATAAAGTTAGCCAATTTATCACAGGTTACTGACTTGATTCCACCCATGTGATTAAAGTATGCCACCGTGGTAGTGTTGTCAATCTGAAGTTGAACATGCAGATGATGCATATTCCCACAATAAGCCTTCAACCCATAGAGTACTCCCAGCAACTCTAAGCAGTTAATGCCATGTAACTGAAGAATTGATGACTCATGCACATCCCATCTGCCACCACAGCTAGGGATGGTATTAATAGCTCCCCATGCTAGAGCACTAGCATCAGTTTATAAATATAACTGAAGGTTTGTTGACCAAAATGTTACTGGAGCAATGCCAAATATTGGTCATCCACCATTGTACTCAGAAATGGCTTCAGCTGGCAATCGCATAGACCTGTTAAAGTGACCTGAATGGTATGAGTGCCTGCTCCTTTGCACATTGTAACTTTTGATAATGGAAAGGCCCAAACTGTGCAGCTGGAAAAGCAACCACTAATTTGTCAATTATACTGGCTACTTGTCGAATAGAAGGTTGCTCCTTAATAATAAGATTGTTACAGGCTTCTATTAATTCTAATCTCTTGCCCCAAGGTAGAGTCACAGACATGTGAATAGAGTTAATGGTAAATCCCAAATAATCAATAACCCTAGATGGTATCAACTTGGATTTAACTGGATGGATGAGAAACCCCAATCTCTAAAACATGAGTTTAGTGACCTAAACAGCTAATTTAGCTAATTTCAGAGTTTTTCCTATGATTAGGATATCATCCAAGTATGCCATCACAATATGATTTTCAGCTCGAAGTAGCCCTAGTACTGGTTTCAATAATTTTGGAAATAATCTGGGGGCTGAAGTTAACCCATTAGGCAACACTTTAAACTGCCACATTTGCCCCATCCAGCTAAACCTCAAAAATTTCTGGTGATCCCAGTGAATGAGTACTGAATAGTATGCATCTTTGATCGATGCATGCCATATAACATCCTTTGGAATCCAGTTGTTTGGCAGTAACAAAGTTTTCCATTTTGAAACGTCTATACTGCACAAAGGAGTTAAGTCAAGTCAAATCAATGATGATTCAGCATCCTCCATTCTTCTTTCATCTTGTAAATATATTAGAACAAATTGGTGAGGTTCATGACTCGACTTCTCAATTACCCCTTTTGTGTATTGAATTTCAGCTTGAACATCCAAACCTTCCTGTTGTGAATGAACAAATGTCCAGTTTGGTGTGTGGGTGGAAACGAATTAGGAAGGAATTTGATTTGGAACGCTTGTATACTGTGCAGTATAAACGGATCTGATGTTATCCAATGCCATTCATTCAAAACAAGTGTGATCTCCCACTATCTTGTAACTGATCCACACACCCTATGTTCCAGAAAGAACCAGAACCACCTACCTCCATGGTTACTGGTGGATGTATGGTTTCTATTTCCGCCCCCGAGGTTTGGGGGTTAGGGCTGATGGAGAGCGCGAACTGCACATCTTCGACGAGGGCCGGCTTGGGCCTTGGCCTATCAAAGACCTCTGCCCAATGTGTTCGGCCTTCGAACTGCCATCAGTTTCAGCGAACCGCTTGCTGCTGATGGAAACGTAGGGGTGCTGCCGCCGGAATGATGAAGCTTTGCTTGTTGATGGAGCCTTTATCAGCCCGACAGCTTTCGCTTCTTCGTCCAGGTCCTTGATGTGCTTTGGCAGATCTTCTCTGAACAAAAAATTTGGCGGCAGTACATTGCTGGCCCTGCACAGTCCCACAAACGTGGGGTTCAGGGCATTTTACGAAAACAGCTGATTTCAAAATGTGCATTGCACATTAATGCCAGGCCATCCTGTTGCACATCGGACAAGGGACCCCAATCCACGGACCTGGCAAAGGCCGTGATGCCTGAAGCCAGCAAATTCAGGATTCTCTGGAGCTTCATCTCCTGGGCTTTGATGCCCCCTCCGATGTAACCCCAGATGGAGCTGTTCACAGCCGGCACATTTAGTGAAGCACAATTAGCAGGTGTGTGGTACTTCATAGATGTTTCCACCATTACCTGTTCCTGGAGCTGGTGCCATGCAAGGTAATTAATGCTCGTAGCTAATTCCTCATCCAGCGGCTCCCCTATTTGCGAGGGTATCGCAAACCTTGATGCCATAGCAGGCAATTCTGCTTCACGACCTCTTGCATCCTGGTATGCTCTCCAGACATACCACCAAACTCACATACTTCCGAGTTTGGAGTCAGTCATCCCCTAACCCTTGGCACTCCCCTCCACAGAGAGGGAGATTTGTAAGCAGCCCTGAAACAGGCGCTGCCGCAGGCCCCCGAGAAGACCTGCGCTGATATGGCCCTGATTCATGGACCATATTATGATGGAGCATCACCTTTGTGGGATGAACGCCCGAGGAAGCTATCCATGCTCCATCTGGGTTAAACGCCCGAGGACATACCCATGTTTGTTGGAGGGGAACCCTCCTGGCCTGACTCGTACCAGTCCAGGCCTCTCAGACTCCGTTTGGCTGCACACCCTTTTTGGGCTGCCGAAGTCTGAAGTCGCTGACCACAGTGTCAGTGACTCGGGTAGCGAACCCGACGGCCGCCGGCTACCCGCATCTCCGTGGTCCGTAGCCGGTTTCCCCGCGGCCCGTCAGGATTTTGCCCCGGATTCTCATATCCAGCAGGAACTCTGTAAAAGAGATTCCTGCAACCAAAAAATACACCTGAGAATAAGTTTAAAAACTTACCTGCAGGGTTTGAAACTTACCGCTGGAGGAGCGACGTGCCGCCCAGCCAGTCGTGCGCAATGCATTAGACGTATTGGCACGCATGCGGGCTGGCGGGCTTCTTCACGTAGTCTCTCACGTGACTCCGAAGTAAAATTAATAGTTAAAGAGCGAAAACCAAAGAGGGGTCAAGGCAGTATGCAACCTAGAAATTGCCTCCAAAACATAGCTGCCTGATAAGTAGGACACCCAATTCTGCACCCAACGATGCAGTTATTGTGGTATTTTGTAGAGAACTAGAACCAGTAAGAAGGATTCAGTGTTATTGTCAGCCCTTCGGCCCAACTCATCCATGCTGACCACCTAAGCTAGTCCATATCCCTCTGAACCTTTCTATCCCTGTACCTGTCCAAGTGTTTTTTAAATGTTGTTAGAGCACCTGCAACAGTTTCAATCTTCCCGATGTTTAATTAAGGGAAATTCTGCCTCATTTAACTTTGTGGCAAATGGGCAGAGTGGCAGCATAGTGATGGTCACAAAGTCAGGAAACTGGTGGAGGGGTAACCCTAGTGTGAGACAACCTCAACGTAAA
This sequence comes from Raja brachyura, assembly GCA_963514005.1. The sequence goes on along the minus strand of OY740787.1, from coordinate 69,842,438 downwards.
GAATAGACAAGACTGAATGTGATACAAGTGGCGATGTGAAAATAAGAACGGGGAGGTTGGTACATGTGACAATAATCTAAACTAATTAATGAATGAAAAAGGGGCTAAGTTATTGCTGACGATGCACTGGCTACTTTAGGGTGGGCAGAGAAGATTTACGAGGATGTTGCCAGAACTTGAGGGCCTGAACTCTTGGTAGCGGTTGGGCAGGCTAGGACTTTATTCTGTGGAGCACAGGAAGATGAGGGGCGATCTTATAGAGGTGCATAAAATCATGAGGAGAATAGACAGGGTGAATACAGACTTTTTGTCAGGGAAATCGAAAATCAGAAGACATAAGTTTAAGGTGAGAGGGGAAAGATTTAATAGCAACCCAAGAGACAACCTTTTCACACAAAGGATGGTGGGTATATGGAATGAGCTGCCAGAGGAAGTAGTAGAGGCAGGCACAGTAACAATATTTAAAAGATATTTGGACAGATAAATGGGTAACAAAGGTAGATAGGATATGAACCAGGTGCAGGCAAATGGGACTAACTTAGATGGAGCATCTTGCTCACTGTGGATGTGTTGGGCGAACGGGCCCTGTTTCCATGCTGTATGATTAAATGACCCTTAGAGTGAAATACCCTGCAAGTGTATCTGAGGATGAAGGATGGTGGAGGAGAATGGTTTTATTGTGTCAGTTATCTCAGTGGAAACAAAGAATGATAGTCTTCTGTGACTGTAGTCGATGCAGAGAATGGTGTTCATGACCTTAGCCAGAACAGTGCTAGGTGTTGTAAAGAGTGAAAAATAGATGGAAGGGATTCAAAAAGAGTTGTGGGCAAGACACTTTATTCAATGACCTTGAAGAAGGCAGAGGAGGTGAGAGTATTTTTTTTGAGGAGTAGTTTGGTGACAACATTTTGAAGTATAACATAATGACAGGGAGGACCATCTCCAAAGTACTGTATTTGTAAGAAAAGGACAGGGAAAGATGATTTAACCAGCTTGCATTATCCCTAGTCCCTTAAATTCTTTAGCCACACAGGGTGATTGTCTGCAAGTATATTTATCTTTGTACATTTATTTTCGGGGATATATCTCAGAATTAGTTATAAAAATTGCGCATTTAATGCATCTCCATTATAGTTCCTGTGTGAATGTGCCGAGTGAATTTGTGGAGTTGACTTGATGGGCCGAATGGCCAAATTCTGCTGCTAGAACTTCTGTGAACATTCACAAATGAACAAAGTTGTTTCCGTTTAAACGCTAAGAATGTTTTATAACTTCCACAAAATGAATGCAAGTCTCAAAATACCGTTGCTGCATAAGGAGAAGTCTCATGATTTTAGATTGCTGTTCAAGACAAAGCTAAAAAACTAAGCCTTCTGGTGTTTTTACATTATTACCACTTAAAACTAGAATAATTTGTGCCTGGATATTGAGCATTTGAGTATTCATCTTGCTGAGAAGTGTTTTCAATTCAGCTTTCCTTGAAACCATTTGACTTTGCAGCCTAATGTTCTTCAATCCTGCAGGGAGCCAGTTTTTTTTCCATTTTGTGAAGCCGTCACTTACAGTATGTGTGTTTGGTTGGACTTGAACAGTATAGTTTCAGTCACCAGGACCAGGATCCTTTTTGAGACGAGATAAAGATACAGCATGGAAATAGGCCCTTCTGCCCACCAATGATAGACACAAAATGCTGGACTAACTCAGCGGGACAGGCAGCATCTCTGGAGAGAAGGAATGGGCGACGTTTTGGGGCGAGACTCTTCTTCAGAATGAAGCATTTTGTGTCTATCTTCAGTTTAAACCAGCATCTGCAGTTCCTCCCTACACCTTTCAGCCCACCAAGTCCACGCCCGCCATCAATCACCTGTTCACACCAATCTACATTATCTCACATTCACATCTTCTCCCTACATACTAGGGGCAAATTACAGAGCCCAAATAACCTACAAACCTGCACATCTTTGGGATATGGGAGGAAAGCGGAGCACCGGGAGGAAACCCATACAGTCGCAGGGAGAATGTGCAAATTCCACACATTCAGCAACCGAGGTCAGGGTCGAACTTGGGTCTCTGGTGCCATGAGGCAGTGGCTCCACCAGCTCTTCCACTACTGCACACTGTCTGCAGTTTTCTGACAAACTTTGCTGTGCCCATGAAATTGTCATAAAATACCTTTCTGCGGAACATAAGATAAGCAATCAATAATATTGGAATCTAGAAAGTAAAATATGAACATTTCGGATATTATTTGCATATTTTATCGATTTTCTAATATGTACATTTTTTTAATTGTTGATTTCAATTGACTTAATTTAACTTGTGCTATAGAAAATGGCAATGTGAACAAATTCAAATAATGGCACATAACTCCTTGAGAACATCCAACTGAGATGTGGCAGAGTCATGCGTCATATCATAATCAGATTGATCAGTGAACTACCAGTGTTTCTCATTAAAATATAATTCAACTCATAATTAAGAGGCCCACTTAATTTTGGCTGAGGGACTGATTCAATCATGATCATTTTGGACCTATTTCTGTAGCTTTTCTTATTCCATAATTCAAGATATTTCATCTTCATCAATGTGGTGAGGTATCCGAGATGGTTCATTGTAGGTATGTTACAAAACTTACCTTGAGCGGCACTGCAGTTCTGCCACTCCCTGTGTGCGTGACTTTGGCAACTTTCAGAGGGGGGGGGGGGGGGTTTAAAATGTTGTTTTTCTCCAGACAGTTCAAATCGATCCATCTCAGGGGATTTTGTTGCTAAAGGGAAATTGTTCCGACATTTGTTTTAAGAAGGTATTTTTAAACTACGCTAGATCATTTATTAGCTAGAGTAATTTAAAAATCATCTTCTAAAGCCATGAGCGTCGACAACGGGAAGGATTTTACGTAGGGGATAAAAGAAGGTACACAGTATATTTTTACATAAAAACGTGGTTCTTAGGAAGCCTTTAATCAAATTTTCATGTATTTTGACCGGCTGGACCGGCAGTATTTTCCCTGCCGACTGTGCTTTAAATTTACCACAAACCGCAATGTTCCAATCCACCGCGTTCCACTAAAACCCACTCGCAAGTTGATTTAAATGGCCATTAATTTACGGGAATTAAACACTAAATTCCTTCCATTTGGCCTATAAATTCATGAAAATGAGATTTAAAAATCATGTTATATTATGAATTATTGTGTGAATGTTATTTGGACACTTAGGCAATTTAAAAATGTTTATCTTTTCTTGAGAAATGGATAGATGTTTAGGTCTAGTAATTGAATTTTGTAATTAGCTACAATTAGTTAACTAACTAATTATATGCTTTAATTTCAGGTCATCCAAGTAAGATTGTTTCATATTTGTTTCAGAATGCTTCAATCTACAATAACTAAACATTTCATTGTTCTCTAAATTTTTAAGAAAGTTATGGGCTTTTGACTGTCCTAGATCACAGCTTTTGAGTTAAGTCAATGGAAAGGCAAAGGGGAACAAGATGCTAATTTCCGAGTATGAAAATGGTCATAACCTTTTTAATACTGAAGATATGAACGTGAATTAGGTGTCAAATTAAACTTCTTTTTATGCTTTATCTGATGGGATAAATTGTAGACTTGATTTTTAAAATCTCAAAATTTTGTAACATTGCTTTTCATTGGACTTCACTCTGAGACAGTGAGACTGAACGTGATCCTTCTGCAATGTGCCATTGGTTAAAGCTGCAGGCTGACGCCCTACAAAAACTAGAAGAAAATAACAAAAATGAGCAGAATAGCATGGGATAGACCAATAAATCGACATAGAAGATAAAAGCATGATAAAAGAATGAATGAATGAATGAAGCCTTTATTTTCACATGTAACAAGTCACTGAAAATCTTTGCTTGCATACCCACATAAAGGCCCCCAACAAAGTTACAAAGTCATGCTACGATGTAACAATCGCGTTATAGAAAATTATAAATACAATGTAATCAATGGGGAAAATGGGCTCATGGGATAAATCCTTTCTTTTTATATGTTTGTAAATGATCTTGCAGTTTATTTTTATGCACCTTGCAAATTTAGTCAGCTCTATTTTTCCTCTTTTTTAGCCAATTAGCCTACAAACCTGCACATCTTTCGAATGTGGGAGAATAACGGAGCATTGTGTAAGAAGACCAAGTTTGATCTCTGCAAGGCTTCAGGGCTACAATGACGGACTTACAAAACAAGTTGATGCTCAGTTTAATCAAAAAGATGCCAGGCAACTGTGGCAGTGCCTGAATACCATTAAGGGCTACAAGCTAAAGACAGGGATGCTCTCTGGCAATCATGCATCTAACCTAATGCATTTTACACCCGTTTTGAACAGGCAAGCTGCACCTCAGCACATTTCCTCATTGTGGGGAAGAAGCTGTTTCTCAGGAAGGCTGGAAGTATTGTCAAGGATACCTGTTGCATGGGCCATTCCATTTTCTCGCTTCTACTTCTGGGAGAAGATACAGGAACTTGATAGCTTGGACATCCAGTTAGGAACAGGTTCTTCCCCACTCCTGAATCAATAACTTATTTCACACCCCATTCCCGGAAATGCAGTTATGTACTCTTACCTCTATCTCATTGGTTATCCCATTTTTTACTTACATATCTTTTTCCACTACTTGAATTTTGCTCTACAATCTTGCACCATTCTGTTGTTTTGAACTCGTCATTGTATTTATTGTTGTATTTATCATCTGCAGTTCCTTGTTCCTGTATTTGGAATTTATTATTGAAATAGAGGCAGATTGTTCTACTAACTAGGACATGTTTGAGTTAGATTCCTGAAGCACTTTTTCCAAAATTAGTGTCTCTCACCTCTGTGACAAGAACAACTCGTGTACAGTCATAAAAATTATTGTTTACTGTTATTATTATTTAAGAATGAATAAATATGATCTCACATTGTTTCAGCGTGAAAATAACATCAATTATTACCTCCAAATTGGCATGTTTGTAGGTTGGCTGTTCCACGCAGGAACAATGATAAAACAACACTTCAAAAAAGATATTCTATTGATATTCTGCTTGAAGTAGTCAGTGTTTATTTCCAGTAATGATGACCCAATTATTAAAGCTTTGCAGAATATGATAGATAAATAATTTTCAGTCAATCCTCAATCCTGCAAGAACTGAAAGAGTGGGCAGATTAAACGGAAGATGTATCCTGAATGATCAGGAAGGAAAATGTATATTCCATAAATAAAGTTGCTCCATGGCTCACAATTAGTTAAAAATAGATTGCAATTGGACTCATTGTTACAACTGCAAATTATATTCCACAGCTTCTCGAATACATCCTGTCTATATTGCTTGGAATTGTATTTTTAATATGTTAAGAGACATTTGGAAACATTGGGTGTGCTTCATATTCTTCCCCATTCTGAGAGTTGCCTTTCTGCTCGCATCCAAATGGCAGTCATCCTGCAAATTCCTGAACCAAGATTAGGTATGAAGTATTCATGGGACAACTCTGTAAAACAACATCCAGAGACTCTGTGACTCGTGGTGTCAGAATGATTTTTCTTTTTACTCTGCGCTATCACAAAAACGTTTAAAAAAAAACTCCATTTAAGTAGCTGGCGGAAGATCAAACTGTACAAATAATTAGAGTTTTATGTGGTAGGTTTAGAGTGACAAGTCAAAGAATTTGGGGAAATTTGAACCACAGTTATCACTCTGATAAACAGCTGCCAGAAACTCATCTCACTTCCTCAGGATGTATACCTCACCCTGTCCCTCTCCCCTCCCTGCTTCCAGTCTCCCCGAGCCTGGGTTCACCCCAAGGGTGGACCATCGTGTTATGCTGTTTGAGCCAAAGCTCAGAGTGATACTCTTTAGGTTTTTGATAATGGATATTATGTTGGCCACTCTCCAGTCATCGATCTCAATTCCACACACAATATAGCCTTGAAATACATGTCCGTCTCTCTCTCTTGTCCAATTCCTTCTGGATCCTTGGTGGTATCCTCTAAGGATCTTTATTAATTTGCTTCCTTTTCTGATACCTGCATTTTCTTTGTATCTATTATAGTATTGCTTGTCTTCTGTAGCTTCGATTGTATTTAACTAATACATGATCCTCTGCGGCTCAAGATCTCCCTCTGTCATAAATATTGAAATAAAATACTAATTATGTATCCCTGCTCTCTTTCCATGTTTCCTTCATCAAATTAACTTGACGGCATGTGGTGCAGTGGTAGAGTTGCAGCCTACAGTGCCAGAGACCCGGGTTTGATCCCGATTATGGAGTGTTGTCTGTACAGATTTTGTACGTTCTCCCTGTGACCGTGTGGGTTTTCTTCGGGTGCTCAGGTTTCCTCCCACATTCCAAAGACGTACAGGTTTGTAGGTTAATTGGCTTCGATAAAAAATAGTTAATTGTTCCTTTTGTTTAGGATAGTGCTAGTGTACGGGGATCACTGATCGCTGAAGGGGCAAACTAATATTAACCATTATACTCTTGATTAGTACCTCACTGTGTAGGCAGGAACTGCAGAGCTGGTTTAAACCGAAGACACAAATGCTGGAGTAACTCAGCAGGTCATGCAGCATCTCTGGAGAAAAGAAACAGGTGACGTTTTGGGTCAAGGCCCTTCTTCAGACTACTTCACTGCACCTTTTCATGCTTTTTAATTTTTTTCGCATTCTTCTATCTTGCTTGCTTTATCCTTCATTTTCCACTCGTAGCTAGTCGTAGTTGGTCTTAGGTGTGGAAGACTGAGGTCGAGGGGCATTCTAGGAGGTCGTAGACATAGTTGCCTGAGGCCTTTACTTCGGCGAGTCAACCTTGACCTTGACAGGCCCTAAAATAGCACCTCATGCATATGGAACTCAGTGGGCTGTTCGGTACATTCTGTACTAACTGGGGGATTGTGCTTATGCACGGGGATAGTCTTGCTGCTCTGTATGCAATAAAGTAGCTCACTGTACCTTGGTACATGTGATAATAAAGAAACAATTGAACTACGTATTAAACCTCTAAACGTTATTCACATAATTTCCTTTATCATGTATCTCATATACACTGTCGATGGCTCAATTGTAATCCTGTATTGTCTTTCCTCTGATTGGTTAGCATACAACAAAAACTTTTCACTGTACCTCAGAGGCTCCAGGAAAGCATCATGAATGATCAATAGGATGTACAGGAGCTTATCCAGTATAACTCCAAATATGTTGCCTTTCCCACACAGATTTATTAGGGCGGCACAGTGGTGCAATGGTAGAGTTGCTGCCTTACAGAACCCAGAGACCCAGGTTTGATCGTGAACACGGGTGCTGTCTGTATGGAAATTGTACATTCTCCCAGTGACCACGTGGGTTTTCTCACGGTGCTCTGGTTTCCTCCCACACTCTGAAAATGTGCAGATTTGTAGTTCAATTGGATTCTGTACTGTCCCTAGTGTGTAGGATGGAACTAGTGCGAATGGGCAATTGGGGTCGGCATTGCATCGGTGGGCCAAAGGGCCTGTTTCCATGCTGTTGCAAGCCCCTTGACCTTTGGTGCCATACACCCACCACCTGAGTGTGAAGAAGGGTCTCAACACAAAACGTCACATATTCCTTTTCCCCAGAGATGCTCCCTGACCCGCTGAGTTACTCCAGCATTTTGTGTCTATCGTCGGTGTAAACCAGCATCCGCAGTTCCTTCCTACACATGTACCCACCATCCTCTGTGTGAAAAGAATCAGTCACAATCGGTACGATGTTTTGTCAAATGGTTTGCTAATTCTTCACTGTGGGACGAACGGTATGGGGAAGATGGTGTGAGGGGCGGTGATGCAGGATGTGGGCAGGGCTGGGAAGCTCAGCTGAACGCCAGAGCTCCAGGCTGACCCCACACATCTCTTTCTACGGCGCACGGATGTGGCCATCCTTCCTATGTTGCTTCCTTTCCTTCCTCTGATGCTTCCTTGACTGTTGAGACTGTTGACTGTTGACGCCAGTGCTGTGCCTACTCCAGATGCGGAGCTCCACACAAAGCAAGGCTGTGCAATATGCATAAGGCCTGCAGGTGACACCCTACGCGGGGATTCCTCCTGTGTGTTCTCAAAGGATCCCGTGTAGCTTTCTGCCTTCAACCGTGTCTCCGCTACTAACTCGGGTCTTCAGCCACGTCTGAAGAGGATGTCTGTCCCCTGCATCTTGGCGGTCAGCATGTCAAGCTCCTCACATGGTTCATAAGCTCATAAGGTCATCAGTGATAGGAGTAGAATTTGGCCATTTGGCCCATCATAACAATCTCCCTGATGTACTAGTGGCCTACTCAAGTATAAGAAATACAGTGGACGAGCTTGAGGCTCAGTTAGAAATTGGCAAGTATGATGTTGTGGGAATTACAGAGACATGGCTGCAAGAGGACCAGGGCTGGGAACTGAATATTCAAGGGTATACATCCTATCGAAAAGGTGGGCAGAGGGGGTGAGGTAGCTCTGTTGGTGAGGAATTGGAGTCAGTATTGATAGAACTAAGGAATTGTAAGGGTAAAAAGACACTAATTGGACTTATCTACAGACCCCCAAACAATAGCCTGGTTATAGGGCGCAAGTTGAATCAAGAGTTAAAATTTGCATGTCGCAAAGGTATTGCTACGGTTGTTATGGGAGATTTCAACATGCAGGTAGACTGGGAAAATCAGATTGATACTGGACCCCAAGAAAGGGAATTTATGGAGCACCTCCATGATGGGTTCTTAGAGCAGCTTTTACTGGAGCCTACCAGGGAGAAGGCAATTTTGGATTTAGTGTTGTGGAATGAACCGGATTTGATAAGGGAACTCGAGATAAAGGAACCATTACATAGAAACATAGAAACATAGAAAATAGGTGCAGGAGTAGGCCATTCGGCCCTTCGAGCCTGCACCGCCATTCAATATCATCATGGCTGATCATCCAACTCAATATCCTGTACCTGCCTTCTCTCCATACCCCCGATCCCATTAGCCACAAGGGCCACATCTAACTCCCTCTTAAATATAGCCAACGAACTGGCCTCAACTACCTTCTGTGGCAGAGAATTCCACAGATTCACCACTCTCTGTGTGAAAAATGAAAAATGATTTGAAGTACAATTACAAGGTAGTGATCATAATATTAAATTTTAATTTACAATTTGAGAGGGAGAAAGGTAAATTGGAGGTGTCAGTATTACAGTTGAATAAAGGGGACTATGGAGCCATGAGGGAGGAGCTGACCAAGGTTGACTGGAAAGATACCCTAGCAGGGATGACAGCGGAACAACAATGGCAGGTATTTCTAGGAACAATACAGAAGGTGCAGGATCAGTTCATTCCAAAGAGGAAGAAAGATTCCAAGGGGAGTAAGGGGCGACCGTGGCTGACAAGGGAAGTCAGGGACAGTATATTAAAAAAAAGGAGAAGAAATATAACATAGCAAAGATGAGCAGGAAGCCAGAGGATTGGGAACTTTTAAAGAACAACAGAAGATAACTAAAAAGGCAATACTCAGAGAAAAGATGAGGTACGAAGGTCAGCTAGCCAAGAATATAAAGGAGGATAGTAAAAGCTTCTTTAGGTATGTGAAGAGGAAAAAATTAGTTAAGACTAAAGTTGGACACTTTAAGACTGAAAAAGGTAAATTTATTATGGAGAACAATGAAATGGCAGACGGCTTGAACATTGGATCCGTCATCACTGGGGAAGACACAAACAATCTCCCTGATGTACTAGTGGCCAGAGGATCTAGGGTGATGGAGGAGCTGAAGGAAATTCACATTAGGCAGGAAATTGTGTGGGGTAGACTGATGGGACTGAAGGCTGATAAATCCCCAGGGCCTGATGGTCTGCATCCCAGGGTACTTAAGGAAGTGGGTCTAGAAATTGTAGACGCATAGGTGATCATTTTCCAATGTTCTATAGATTCAGGATCAGTTCCCGTGGAATGGAGGGTAGTTAATGTTATCCCACTTTTTAAGAAAGGCGGGAGAGAGAAAACAGGGAATTATAGACCAGTTAGCCTGACATCGGTGGTGGGGAAGATGCTGGAATCAATTATAAAAGATGATAGAGCGGCACATTTGGATAGCAGTAACAAGGTCGGTCCCAGTCAGCATAGATTTACGAAGGGGAAATCATGCTTGACTAATCTTCTGGAATTTTTTTGAGGATGTATCTAGGAAAATGGACAAGGGAGAACCAGCAGATGTAGTGTACCTGGACTTTCAGAAAGCATTTGATAAAGTACCACATAGGAGAATTGTGGGCAAAATTCCCACATGATCACATTGAATGCCGGTGCTGGCTCGAGGGGCCTAATGGCTTACTCCTGCACCTATTGTCTATTGTCTATTGTCATTCAATTATGGCTGATCTATCTCTCCCTCCTAACCGTTTGGTAAGTCACCTGAAGTATAAAACATTTAGATGCGCACAAAATGCTGGAGTAACTCAGTGGGACAGGCAGCATCTCTGGAGAGAAGGAATGGGTGACGTTTTGGGTCAAGATCCTTCTTTAGACTGAGAAACTAGAGATATGAGAGAGCACAACATCGGAACAGGCCCTTCAATCCTTTGGTGTGGGCGGCCCAGTGGGGCAGCAGTAGAGTTGCTGCCATACAGAGATAGACACCAGGGTTCGATCCTGACTACGGGTGCTGTCTGTATAGAGTTTGCATGTTCTCTCCAAGCCCGCGTGGGTTTTCTCCAGATGCCCTGGTTTCCTCCCACACTCCAAAGATGTACAGATTTGTAGGTTAATTGGTTTTGGTAAAATTGTACATTGTCCCTAGTTTTTTTAGGATAGTGTTAGTGTACGTGGTGATCGCTGGTTGGCACGGGGCTTGGTAGGCCGAAGGACCGGTATCCATGCTGTATCACTAAAGTCTAAAGTTTAAAAGACTCACAATACCTGTGCCAAACATGATGCCAGGTAAAAACTAATCTCCTCGGCCTGCACGTGATCCATATCTCCCTATTACCCTGCCCATCCAAAAGTCTCTTAAATGCCATTATCATATCTGCCTCCAGCAGCATAATTACTGTGGCCAGAAGAACATGTCAGAGGTTGACCTCATCTTGTGAGTGACTCACTTCCTGAGTCAATAAATCATTTCCACCATCTACAAATCATGTCAGGCCCACGATGGGAATAGTCTTCACTCGCCCGGAGGTCTGCAGCTCCAACATCTCTCCAGAAACTCAACACCATCCAGGCTGCCTGACCTGCACTCCAACAACCACACTACATATCCATTCCCTCCAGCACTAGTTCACAGTGGCTGCACGGCAGCAACTTGCCCAGGCCACGCCAGCCTGTGCAATAGCATCTCCCAAAGCCCACAACCAACAAAGACAAGGACAGCAGATGGAGGCAACGCTACCACCCAATTGTTCTTTTCCAAGTGTCCTGAACTTGAAACATATCAATGGTTCAATGATTCAATGGTTTTTTATTCTCACGTATGCATAGCACAGTGAAATCCTCCTGCCCATCCCATTAATGTACAGTCGCCATGCTTTGGTGCCATTTACAAAGAAAACTCCAAAGTCCAAAATCCAAAGTTGCGTCCACATGTTGGATGTACTGGAGCACCCTTCGAACCAGGTAGGCCCGGGTAAGCCCAGGGGGAGCCTCCTGTGGCTGACCTTTACAGCGCTGGAGGAAATACCTCGGCCCCTGTCCGACCGGCCCACTCCTCGTGCCCGTAGTCCCAGCTGCTTCCTCCTCCCCCACTATCCGGTCTGCAGAGCTTCTAAGATTCCCCCTGCAAGCAATGCCCACCAGGCCCTTCTTTACAGCTGTGAACCAGGCCACACAAATACGGTGGGCGTGTGTGTGTGTGGTGTGTATGCACGTGTGTGGGTGCGCACGTGTGTGGGTGCGCACGTGTGTGTGCATATATGTGTGTGTGTGTGTGTGCGTTTGTGTGAGTGTTTGTGTGTTTGTGTGTCTGCTTGTGTGAGTTTTTGTGTGTTTGTATGTGTGCTTGTGTGTGTATGCAGTATGTGTGTGTGTGTTGTGTGTGTGTATGCAGTATGTGCATGTGTGTGTTTGTGAATGTGTGTGTGTTTGTATGTGCGTGTGTATATGTGTGTGAGTGTGAGTATGTGCATGTGTGTGAGAGTGTGTGAGTGTGCGCGCGAGTGTGTATGTGTGAGCGCGTGGGTGCGTCAGTGTGAGTGTGCGTGTGTGTGTGAGAGTGTGTGAATGTGTGTGTGTGAGCATGTGAGTATGTACACGTGTGTGTGAGTGTGCGTGTGTGTGTGTGTGTGTGTCAGTATGTGTAAGTAAAAGTTCAACCTAAGTCACTTACTGTAACAGCTCATTTACCGGGTAAAAATGGTTTCAACTATTCCTACTGTCAGAGGCTGAGAGTAGATTCAACTTGAGTCCAAGCGACTGAGGGATTCATGTCAGACGCAGTCCCAGTGCCCTCATTGGGAAACAATGGCTTCACCTGTCAGGAAGGATAAATCATCTCCCTCTTCCCTTTGTGCATCTTCCTGGAGCGCACTGAAGCAGGAAAGCGCTCGCTGATAAGATGAACTGAATTCCTCCAACGTAAGAAGAAAAGTAATTTATTCATGGACGTTTCAAGCAGTTATGAATATTATTCAAAACTGTGATCTGTGATATTAATTTCACTGGGGAGCTTCGTGATAATTCACTGCAGAGGAGTTTGCACAACTGAATTATCACTGCACAAAGATCAGAAACCATTTTAACCTCCTTCAAATATCATTCTGAATAATAATAATAATAATAATAACAACAGTATATATTTACAGTATAGTCAATTGCTTGCAGCACCATGCCCAATATTAGAAAATACTGTTCAATTGCGTGGCAATCCAAAGGTCAGAAAGATGTCCTTGAATATGTTCATTAGGAGCAAAATTAGGCCATTCGGCCCATCAAGTTTACACCAACATTCAGCCATCATTGATCTATCTTTCCCTCTTAACCCCATTCATAAGTTCATACGTTATAGAAGCAGAATTAGACCATTCGGCCCAGCGGGTCTACTCTGCCATTCAATCACGGCTGATCTATCCTTCCCTCTCAACCCCATTATCCTGCGCTCTCCCCGTAACCCCTAACACCCTTACAAATCAAATAAGATCAATCAAGGTGATTGAATCTATTTTGGGTCATCTGCCAGACGTTTCTAGTGAGTAGAGGCCTCCTACATTTTGCTCAGACATGGGGTGAGTCCAAGGTCCATATGCACGTTTAACACCTGTAACTCCATGTTCCCTAAATCTCCTTGATCTTTACTGGTTGTCCGCGGACCCCACCATTGACCTTCACATGGAAGTGTTCAGTAGTTATACATTCTGCTTAGTTTGGTTTACTTTAGTTTTGAGATACAGCATGGAGGCAGGTTCTTTGGCCCACTGAGTCAGCACCAACCAATGGTCACCCGTACACTAGCACTATCCCTCACACAGATAGAACTAGTGTGTAGGATTATTACAATTATTATCCTACGTAGGATTATCCTATGTCGGATTATCAGGAACAATTTACAGAAGCTAATTAACCTTCAAAGCCACCAGATTTTGGGTTGTGGAAGGAAACCAGATCACTGGGAGAAAAACCCACGCTATCACAGTGAGAATGCGCAAACTCCATGCAGACAGCACCTTTAGTCAGGATCGAACGTGGGTCTCTGGTGCTGTAAGGCAGCAACTCTACCACTGCGCCACTGTGAACCCAAAGAGGGGAATGTCATTGCTAGGCTTAGATATGTGTGTGGGATGACCTACCATTCTCTCCAGAGGGGACAGGGACAGATAGACACTAGAGCATCACACATATGTACCTCTCACTTGACCAAATATCTGGCCTGTCTGCCACCAGCATAAAAGCCAAGACAAGCTGAAGAACCTGCTCCAGTAAAGGCTGAGGTCAACTGCAGAAGACATCACTTCAAGAGTTTGATTGATCGATTGAAAGGTACAGCATGGAAACAGATCCTATGGCCCACTGAGTCCATGCCGTCTATTGATCACCCGTTCACACCAGTTCTCCTTACTCCCACTTTCACATCCACTCCCTACACACTAGGGGCAATTTAGAGAGGCCAAGTAACCTACAAACTCACGTCTTTAGGCTTAGCTGAAGGTGGTATGGTGGTTTGATGATATCAATTGTGATTTAAATGGTAGCATTTGATCCTCAGTGAGGAACTGCTGCACTCCTGCTGCCCAATGTCCTGGTATTTTCTGAAACAGAGCATGGCTGTTATCTCCAATATTCTGGTGAAAAATAATGAGGTTCATCATATCTTGTTCATAGTTGGTGGATTAAGAAGGGGTAATAATAATATGTCACTGCCTCATTTTTGGTTGTGACTGACGTGCATGTTTAACAAGCTGCCGGTCTAGAGAGCTGCAGCATGAATGCATACTTGAAGCCAAGCGCATGGTGTGCATCTCTGATGGTACATATGTGGCTGCCTTTGGCCATGGATGTTTTTAATGGGAGGCTGCCAGCATCCCGTGGTATCATTACCTATTTGCCAAGAAAAGGCAGCAAATTAACGTATATCTTTAGTTTAGTTTAGTTTAGTTTAGTTTAGAGATACAGCACGGAAGCAGGCTCAGCCCACCGAGTCCGCGCCGACCAGTAATCCCTGTACCCTAACACTATCCTACACACTGCAGGCAATTTACAATTTTTATCGTAGCCAATTAACCCACAAACCTGTATGTCTTTCGAGTGTGGGAGGAAACCAGAGCACCAGGGGAAAACCCACGTGGCCACAGGGAAACATACAAACTCTGAACAGACAGCGCCCGCAGTCAGGATCAAACCTGGTTCGCTGGTGTTGTAAGGTAGCAACTCTACCGCTGCGCCAGTGTGCCGCCCTAACTGATCATTATCTGATCATTGAATAAACTTGCCTGCTAGCGGGAGATATCAATTTTATCCAACAAACTAAAGCTTCGAAAAACGGATTCCAGTTTAGCAGGAAATATTAACTTATGCTGGAGCCCCTTTACGCAATCACAGATACATTCAATTTAACTGGTACTGCAATGTCGTTCTGTTCAGTGTTGATGGGGAGATAAGTTATAGTTTGGTGTAACAGTTGCTGGTTGTTCTTTAACTGTTATTGAACATTACTAACTAATTTAGCCAGAGCTCAGACTGAATGGGTAAATGCCCACATGCAGTCACACAGCTTGAAGCTAATGGTTGCATAAACGCTTTTGGCACAGTAACTGCTCAAAGGCTGAAACTGTACCTATTCAATGCCCTGCTTAAAAACTGGATAGTGCTAGTGTGCAGGCTATAAATGATGTAATGCTCAAACTTACGTAATTCACTGCAAAGAGCTAAGAAATAAAAGATCCTCTAACTTAATAGCTTGAAGGTAGCTGTGTGCAAGTGAATTAATACGATGATTCATTGTAAAAAGAATTTGCTTTGCATACAGTGGGCATAGCAATATGTATCTGCTTATATCTCCTTCTGAAGCTCAGGTACTGCCCAATTCACCTCTGCCCAAGTCCACAGCTCCCTGAAAATGGCAACACAAGTAGATATACAGTGGTTGTCAGAAGCCATGTGGTATGTTTGCCTTCATTAATCAGGACATTGAGTATAAGAGTCAGGAAGTCATGATGAAGCTTAGGAATTTGGTTAGGCCACAGTTGAAGTATTACATACAGTTCTGGTTGCCCCATTGCAGGAAGGATGTGGAGGATTTTGAAAGGGTGCCGAGGAGGTTTACCAGAATGTTGCCTGGAGTAGGGGATGTGAGGTACGTGGAGATGTTCGACAGACTTGGATTGTTTTCTTAGGAATACCGGAGGCTGTGGGAAGACCTGATCGAAGTATACAAAATGATGAGAGGCATAGATAGGGTAGACTGTCAGAACCTCTTTCCCAGGATGGAAAAATCAAATACTAGAGCGCGCAGCTTTAAGGTGAGAGAGGCAAAGTTTAAGGGAGCCATGCAGAGCAACTATTTTACATTTGGTGGTTGAGGCAGAAACCATAGTGGCATTTAAGATGCTTTTGGATAGGCATGTAGATATGTTTGGAATAGAGGGCTATGGATTATACGCAGGTAGATAAGAGATAGTCTTGGCATCATGTTCGGCACAGACATTGTGGGCCGAAGGGCCTTTACTGTTCCATGTTCTATGTTATCCCATTGCAGACATTGGACTTTATCTATGGAACTAAAGTGCCACAATGCCAAGGACTGTATTCTGCACTCTGTAACTTTCCTATCACTCTATCCACTGTACTTGAGTTTGACTTGACTGTATTTGTGTATAGTACTATTTACACAGATCACAGAAGTGTAGAAGTTGGGAGGTCATGTTGCAGTAATATCAGACATTGGTGATGTTGCATTTAGAGTATTGTGTTCAGTTTTGGGCACCAAGTTTCTAGGAAAGATGTTGTCAAGCTGGAAAGGGTGCATAGAAGAATTATGAGGATGTTGCCTGGACTCAAGGGCCTGAGCAATAGGGAGAGGTTGAGCAGGCTGGGATTCTATTCCTTCGAGTGTGAAGGATGAGGGGAGATCTTATAGAAGTGGACAAAATCTTGAGAGGAATAGATCAGGTAGATTCTCAGAGTCTCTTGCCCACAGTAGGGGAATCGAGAGCCAGAGGACATAGGTTTCGAGAACCATAGGATATAAGGATATATGGAACGAGCTGTATATTGAGGCATGTACTGTTGAAATGGTTAAGAAGCATTTAGACAGGTACATGGATCGGGCAGGGTTAGAGGGATATGAGCCAAACGCAGGCAGGTGAGACTAGTGTAGATGGGACAAGTTTGTTGGCATGGGCAAGTTGGGCCGATGGTCCAGTTTCCACGCTGTATGACTCTATGACTAAAGCTATTCTGAGGCTCAGATTGTTCAACAGATGGTGGAGCCCTTTACTAATGGGCCGGCGGGTGTCCCATTTGTGGGCAGAGCTAGTTAGCAATGAAGATGCACATGCCATGTTGGCGTTCACACATCAACATACCATGGCGGAAAGCTCTCAGTAACTCAGTTCCTTGGCGACACAAACTAAATGACGATGCTGGATTCTTAAGCAAAACAGGAGTGCTGGAGGAACTCAGCGGATCAGGCAGCATCTGTGGAGGGAATGTACAGGCGACGTTCAGGTCAGATTCCCTTCTTCAGACTATTCAGATGAAAGGTCCAAACCCATAACATAACCTGTCCATTCCCTCCACAGATGCTGTCTGATTTGCTGAGTTCCTCCAGCACTTTGTGTTTAACTCTGTTCCTTGTGTGCATTCAAATCCACGCTTGTTGGATGATTCTGCAATTTGGAGGCAAGTTGGGAAGGTTCTGTTTACTTTTAGCCATCAGACTTTAGAATTTAGAGATGCAGCGCGTAAACAGGCCCTTCGGTCCACCGAGTCTGTGTCAACCAGCGATCACCCTGTACACTAACACTATCCTACACTCTAGGGACAATTTACAATTTTTTAAACAAAGCCAATTAACCTACAACTTGTATCTCTTTGGAATATGGGAGGAACTGGAGCATCCGGGGAAACCCACGCCATCACAGGGAGAATATACAAACTCCGCACAGACAGCACCGTATTCAGGATTGAACCTGGGTCTCTGGTGCTGTAAGGCAGCAACTCTACCACTGCACCACTGTGCCATCCACAGCTTAAGCGTTCTCCTGGAAGATAAGCACAGTAATGGAAGACTGGAATGATGTCAGTCTTCTATAGAGGTTTATCATCGACCCTGATATTAGTTTTGCTTGCATTGTTAGTGAGAACTGAAAGGATATACCTGCCTTGTGTACCAGAAATGATGATGTGTGGCAGGAAACCAATGCCCGAACAGATAGGGTGTTCCTGAATAAACATGCAGGTAAATTATCACCAGTCTGAAGAAGGGTCCCAATCCGAAACATCACCTATCCATGTTCTCCAGAGATGGTGCCTGACCTACAGAGGTACTCCAGCACTTTATGTCTTGTTTTGTAAACCAGCACCTGCAGTTCCCCGTGTCTACATCTTATCAATAGTTCATGTTAGTCGCTTGTATGGATTTTAGCACTTGGAAACCATCAAACTTTAGTTCTCAGCCTTAGAATCAATTCTCTGAACATGAGTAAGAGATTTGTGTCCCCAGGGATACAGGCTGTTGTGTATTCCATCTTTGGCTGACTACCTCTGCAGGCTGTCAGCAGGTTATTTGTTGAGACTTCTAACAGAATAATGCATTTCCACATCCCCCTCCCCTCTCCCCACAAACTCTAATGGTTAATTTTGTCTAAATTCACATTAATTTGCAAAACTTCACAGCAGAAGAAAATTAAGAACTTTTCTGCTTTATCTCTAACCCATCAGCTGTGTTAGCTGTGAACGGTTTGCTGGATTTGAATTTTTCTCGCCAACTCCTTACTTTCAGTCTGAAGAAGGATTTCGACTCGAAAGCGTCACCTATCCTTTCTCTCCAGAGATACTCCAGCACTTTGTGTCTATCTTTGGTATAAACCAACATCTGCCATTCTTTGTTTCTACATCTTGAATGTTACCCCTTTGGTTCTGGTACTTGTGCCAAAGACACTTCAGGGCAGCGCTAACACATTAAATGCTGGAGGGATTCCGCTGAGTTTATCCAGCACTCATGTTCTGCTGCAGAGTTCCTCCAGCATTTCTGTGTCTTGTTCTGGATTCAAGCATCTACAGTTCCTTGTGTCTCCTCAGAGCACCAGATGTCTTTTACATTGTGACCGATAAAAAGAGCTTCAAGGAAACGGACCACGATTTATATTGAAGAAACATGTTTGGCAAATTTGAGGTGTTGAGTGAAAGGGCACCTGTGTTGTTCAGGCATACCACTAAACATGGCCAAAGGCTCCCGATCAGTGGGATGAGGCTTCATAATCACTATCTCAGAGGATGCTGTTGAAATGTTTGATTTGGGCTATTTAGGCAAAGTGCCAGTGGCAGAAACCTGATTATAGAGCTTCACACAGGGAGTCTCAAGACATACGAATCATGACATCACAAACAAGGCCATTTGGCAAGATGTGGAAAGGGAAGAAAGATTGATTGATAACAAAAAAATGAAGAAGAGTTTGACAGTTGGGTTTCTCAGGGGGTTGTGTTGTTTTGGAAAAGGAGGGGGGAGGGGGGTGGTCACCTCCATCTTGAATATCAGTAACGCTGCGTGTCAGAGGGGAAATAGAGTGGATGGGATCAGGAGGAGCATCTCCTGGACTGAGGAACAGGAGGAAATTGATAAAGGCTGGAGATAGAGTGGAGGCAGCTCTAGTGTGGCGAGCGTATTTGAAGGAGGATTGGACAGTGGACAGACCAAGGCCTGAAGCAAGCAATGACATAATGCCATATAAGGAAAGGATTATATCTTGGTGATAAAGCAATTCACAAACAGTGAAGGTGAGAGGAGATGTGGTGAAAGATATAGAACATAAAACGTAGAACATAGAACAGTACAGCTCAAGACCAGGCCCTTCGGCCCACGATATTGTGCCAAACATGATGCCAAGACCATCCCTTATCTACCTGCACATAATCCTCATCCATCCATTCCCTGCATATCCATATGCCTATCCAAAAGCCTCTTAAATGCCACTATCATATCTGTCTCAGCCGCCACCCCCAGCAACAGTTTCCAAGAATCCACTGCCCACTGTGTTAAAAGTCTTGGCCCACACACCTCCTTTAAACTTTGCTCTTCACACCTTAAAGCTGTGCCCTCTAATATTTGAATTTTCCGTCTGGGAAAAAGGTTCTGACTGTTAACCCTATCTATGCCTCTATAAACTATGAGTTTTATATCATTCTATTAGGACTCTCTGTAATTTCTTGCATTCCGGAGACAACAATCCAAGTCTCTCCTATCCCTCCCCGTAGCTAATAACTCATAATCCAAGCATCATTTTGGTAAACTTTCTCTGCACACAAAGACGTACAGGTTTGTAGGTTAATTTTGCCTCGGTAAAAGTTGGAAACTGTCCCTAGTGTGTAGGACAGAGCTAGTGTACGGTGTGATCGCTGGTCGGCGCAGACTCGGTGGGCCGAAGGGCCTGTTTCCATGCTGCATTTCTTAACAAAACGATACAAGTAGCCAGGAAATAATTGGAATAATAAAAATGACGGGATTTCTCTGTGAACTACATGGACTCGATGGGTTGAATGGCCATCTATGTTATGGGAAATATGCTCACCATGAAGAGAAAAGCAATGACCTTTTTAATCACCTTTATTATTCCTCATGTTACTCTGAAGTGTGATCATGGCATAATTGTACTCATGGATACACAGTGTTTCTCGCTGTGTTGGTATTGGTTTATCATGACAATAATAAACCAATAGTGATACCACCTGAGGCGTCATGTCCCAACCTTAGTAAAGTATCTTCAATCATTCCGATGGCTGGATGCCTCCCCTGCTGTTCTCTGCACTGACCACAGTATATCCACAAAGGGAGGTTGCTGAAGCAGACATTTCTGCACAGACAGTAAATCAGGTAACTGGGTGGCATGTTGGTGCAGCAGTAGAGTTGCTGTCAGGAACCCCAGTTTGATCCTGACTACGGGTGCAGTCTATACAGAGTATGTACATTTTTCCTGTGACCATGTGGGATTTTCGCGGGTGCTCCGGTTTCCTCCCACACTCCAAAGATGTACAGGTTTCTAGGTTATTTGGCTTTGGTAAAAACATTGTAAATGGTCCCTAGTGTGTAGGATAGTGTTAGTGTATGGGAATCACTGGTCGGCGTGGACTGGGTGGGCCAAGGGGCCTGTTGCCGCGCTCTATATCTAAAGTCTAAAATGTAAAAGTCTTACCTATGTCAAAATCTGTTAAACCAAACTGGTTAATGGCTCTTTGGAATGTTGTACACCATACGTTGCTATTTTCCGCATTATCAGACATTAAGCCCAAAATACAGCTTCTTGGCACCTGTTGACCAGATGTCATTGGTTCTGCATTAATGTGTAATAAGGCAAAAGAAGTTTGCATATATATTTGTCACATGGGTCATGCCAGTTACCATGTTGGTGAAGGTGTTAGTCTGTGCAGACTTGTGCATTCTGAAAAAAAGAGTAACTCAGCGGGTCAGGCAGGATCTCTGGAGAAGGTGGACTGGCGACGTTGCAGGTCTGGCCCTTTGCTCAGAAGGGTTCTGACCCTCAATGTCGCCTATACATGTTCTCCAGAGATGCTGCCTGACCCGCTGAGTTACTCCAGCACTTTGTGTCTTTATTGGTAAACCAGCACCTGATGTTCTGTGTATCTACTTGCATGTTGCGATTGGGTTTGCTGTTGCTAAGTTGCTTGAGATCTGGGTTCCAGCTACTACAGGAGGCCATTCCACCTATTAGGTCCGTACCAAGTCTCGACAGTGAAATCTCAATTTCTCTTCTTCTTATTTGCATATAGCTGTGTAACTTGACCTCACATACCCATCAACTCCACTTTGATACTTTTTTGCCTCTTGCCTACAGTAAGGCATAACTTACAGTCACCATTAAACTTCCAGTGTGGGAGGAAGCCAGAACATAAGCACACGCACTATTGTCTATTGTCTATTGTCTAATCCAACACTTTCATGAAGAGAAAAAGGAAACGCCACACAGACAGCAACCAAGGAGCTATGGGGCATTTCATAAGGTAAAGGAGCAGAATTAGTCCATTCAGCTGATCATGTCTACTTGACAGTGGTATTAATAACTATAGCACCAGGCCTACTAGAATATCACCTCTTAATGTACAAGTGATGTTCACTGGCAAAAAGATCTCCCACTTCCATCGCCTTTCAACTCTTCCCTTCGCAACTCACAACACAATTTAAAAGGTTCACTTAAAGAGATACAGCTTTGAAACAGGCCCTTCATCCCATCAAGTCCTTGCTGATTATCAACCACCTGGAGTGTCACAACAATTCAACAACTTGTCCTTCACCAGATTAGCACAGGCTGATATTCCAGTTTGGAGGTAGAGCATGAAGCTGATCTGACATTTAACATTTAATAATCACATCATTGCCACTTGGCCAGTGCATATTCTGTCCATACCTTCATAAGTTATAGGAGCAGAATTAGGCTATTCGGCCCATCAAGCTACTTTGCTATTCAATCATGGCTGATCTATCTTTCTCTCTCAACCCCTTTCTCTTGTCTTTGGCCGATCCCCCGTACACCAGTTTTATCTTACACACTAGGGACAAACCTTTACACAAGTCAATTAACTTCCAAACCAGCAGGTCTTTGAATTGTGGGAGGAAACCGGAGCACCCAGATAAAACCCACGTGGTCACAAGGAGAATGTACGAACTCCACACAGAGAGAACATCTCAGGTCTTTGGCACCCTTACGGCAGCAACTTTACCACTGTATACTGTCGGGTTGCATCTCAGTGTGGTTTGCTCAAGACTGTAAGACATTCCATAGACCTGTGGATGTAGCAGACTGTGGATGTAGCAAACCATTTACACCTCATGCTGAATCAGCAGAAGAGTCAATATAATCAAAGTCCATTCCCACCCCGATCATTCCTTCTTTCTCACTCTCCCATTGGGCAGAAGATATAGACATTTGCAAGCGCAGACCACCGTCAGGAGCGGCTTCATCCCCTCTATTATTAAGCTTCTAAATTGTCTCCCCATAAGCCAGAGTACAGTCCAATTTCATTTCGGAGTCACGTGAGTGACTTCGTGAAGAGCCCGCCGGCACGCATGCGCGACATATCGTCGCAACGCATTGCTGCCGACAGCTGGCGGTGGGGCGCGCTCCTCGCCAGCCCTTCAAAAGGAGCCGCTTAGGTAAGTTAAACTAACCTTAAGTTGGTTGGCCCTTGCTGTCGGTTTTGTCTTTCAGCAAGGGTGCGGATTGGAGTGTTCAGAATGTCTGGACGAAGAAGTCGTGGCCCGGCGCCCTCATCGTTTCCACCTGGGGCCGGGAAGAAGGCGGGGAAGTCATTGCCGTCTGCTGCTGCAGGTCGGGACCCGCTGAGTCGCCACAGCTCCGAGGAGGAGTGCGTGGAGGAGGACGTCGGGGTGCCTCCTGAAAGGGTGGACCCTGCCACAAGTTCGCCTTTGGCGACAACGGGGAAGGGGTTTCGTGCTGCGGCCCGACCCCCCTCCGCTAGCCCTTCATTAAAAGGCAGCAGAGGCGCCCGTAAGCCTAACCCGGTCCGGGCCAAGGCTCCACCAGCCGCCATGGAGCGGTCTGGTGCAACGGCGGGACCTGGGTCGTTAAGGTCTGCTACCCAACTCCCAACCCCCGCCGCCGGGACGGGGGGCTTGGGTACTGTCCCGCCTCGGTCGCCGAGTCCCCCATGGATGGGAGGACGAGACCATGCGTCGGCACCGTCCGAAATGCGGACAGCCGGCAAGCCTGTGCGGGCGTCGCTCCATGCTTCTGCTGGAGTCGACCCCAAGCCGTCAGGGCCCTTTGTGGCAACGGCTTCTACTCCTGCCAAGAAGAGGCGGTTGGACACCCTGCCCGCACGGGACTCGCACGGTTTCGCTGCGGCGGCCGAAAGCGATCCATTCCGGCACCGAGATCACTTCTCTGAGGTGCGGGCCGATGATAGGAGCCCCGGCATGTTTTCTGAGCCGGAGGACTCCGACCATCCGAGTGTTCAGGATGGGGGGCGTATTGACCGCATCGAGCGGCTGCTGGAGCTGGTACTCCATAATCAACAGCAGTACGCACCCACGGATATCGTCCGGCACAGGGCCGCCTCGCCGGTTTCTCTCATCAGCGAGCCACAAGGGGAAGAAGGGTTTGACCCCACCCCAACACCGTCGGAGCCACCGACAGCTGAGTTACTGGACGTGGCAGCCAAATTTGCTGCACCAATTACAACTGGACTTCCGCTCCAGCCAAAGCTGGCAGCAACAGTGGACTTTCTCACAAATCATCGGTTGCAGGAGGAAGTACTCTCACAGGCCACTCAGCGCCACAAGGCCCCGTCCAACTGTAATGCCCTCAACGTGCCACTGGTCAATACGCCCATATGGGGCAACATCGGCGTGGCTGTCCGCCATCAGGAGGTTAAACTCCAGCGGATCCTCAAACTCCTCACGGCCGGTATTACCGCCTTTGCGCGGTCGGTCGATGGAACGGACCTGTCATTGGATCAGGAGGATGCGTTAGCACTATTATGTGCCACCCAACATGAAATCAACGATTTCCGGAAGAACAGCATCCGTCCGTCTATCAACCCAAAATTTGCAGGGTTGTGTAAGCCACCGCCGCCCCCACCGCCCCGACAACTCTTCGGGGAAGACCTTCCGAAGAGGGTCAAGGAGCTGGACGAGGTAGCCAAAACGGTGGGACTTATGCGATCTCAGATCGCCCCCAGACCGATGGTGCCAAAAGCTCCCCCTGCTCGACCGCGAGGTCCGGTCGCATCAGCATCAAGACCATATGCTACTACTCAGCACTACTACCAACAGGGCCAGCAGCAGCGGTCTTTTTTAGGGTCAGGCACACAGCGACCCCAGTGGAAGATGAAGCCATCTTATCGTCAGCCCAACCCAGCACCTCCTCGGCCACCCAAGCATGTCAGGGACCGCCGGTGACCATGGAGGTAAGGCGGTCTGGGTTTCTTTCCCCTGCCCCTTTAACTTCACATGTGGGAGGGCGACTCCGGTTCTTTGCTAAAGCTTGGGTATCAGTTACTTCGGATAAATTTGTGTTACAAAATGTTCGGGGTCATTCTATTGAATTTATTGACGGCAAAATTCCTCCATCCCAGCATATGCCTAAACGGAAGTTTACGCTGTCTGCTATTGAGCAGGCAGCAGGCACGGCTGAAATTTTTCGTTTGGAACAAAAAGGCGTGATAGAGAAAACTATTCACGAGCCCATTGAATTCGTCTCCAATATATTTACTAGACCAAAAAAGGATGGAGGTTGTCGGGTGATTATTGATTTGACCCAGTTGAATACCTTTGTAACATATACACATTTCAAAATGGACACTTTTGAGACAGCCAAATCACTGATTTCGCATGGTTGCTTTATGGCATGTATTGATTTAAAAGATGCATACTATTCAGTGTCCATCCGGAAACATCACCGGAAATTTTTGAAATTTGTCTGGATGGATCAGCTCTGGCAATATCGAGCCTTACCAAATGGGCTTACTACTGCCCCTAGGCTCTTTACTAAATTACTTAAACCTATTATGGCCAAATTACGCATAGAACATCATATTGTCATGGCTTATTTGGATGATATTCTGATTATTGGCAATACTCTGGAAGCAGCTGAAAGCGCTGTTTTAGCAACTGTTACTATATTTCAGCAACTAGGGTTTATAGTTCATCCAGAAAAATCGAAGTTTCACCCATCCCAGGTTATGGATTATTTGGGTTTCACGGTGGACTCTATTCAAATGAGGGCCACCATTCCATTTCACAAGGTGGAGGATGTCTCCCTTGCATGTCAGGATCTCGCATCCGCCAGTATACCATCTATTCGGCATACAGCTAAGATAATTGGGAAAATCATAGCTTTATTTCCGGCAGCCCGGTTTGGGCCTTTACATTATCAAAACCTGCAAAGGGCCAAAATTATTGCGTTAAAAAAGAACGCTGGTCATTTTGACAGACCTATGGAGCTGCCTTCTGATGCTAAGGTTGAGCTCCAATGGTGGGTGTCCAATATTGGCAGGGCATTCAAACCCATTGTTGTGCCCAATCCGGTGGTATATTTGCAAACTGACGCAAGCTCTCTAGGCTGGGGAGCTGCGGACAGCTCTTCTAGTTGTGGAGGCAGGTGGGATCCCCTTGAAGCTAGCATGTTGCTAGTACAAGGGATTAACTATTTGGAGCTGCTTGCCGCATTTCACGGACTGCGGGCATATTGTGCTCATCTTAGTGGCACTCATGTCCGTCTCCAAATAGACAACACCACAGCGGTGGCATATTTAAACCATATGGGCGGTACCAGGTCAGTCTCTTGTGACAAATTGGCTAATACTATTTGGTGCTGGTGTATTAATCGAGATATTTGGATTTCAGCCACCTATTTGCCAGGTAGGCTTAATACTGTGGCAGACACCAGGTCACGCAAATTCAATGATAGTATTGAGTGGATGCTGCATCCTCAAATATTTGCCCAAATTACAGCCAAATTTGGCCAACCGGATATCGACCTTTTTGCGTCCCGGTTGAACCATCAGGTACCGACATATGTTTCATGGGAACCAGACCCTGGGGCATTAGCGATTGATGCATTCTCGCTAGACTGGGGGAAGGGGTTTTTCTATGCATTCCCCCCGTTTTGCCTCATCAGTCGGGTATTACAAAAAATCAGGATGGATTCTGCCAGAGGCATTCTTGTCATACCCGACTGGCCTACACAGCCTTGGTATCCGGTGGTCTCTGACATGATTAGTCAACCTTGGGTCCCTCTAGAGGGTTGCCCGCATGTGGTTTCTCACCCTGTCTCAGGGGAGTTACACCCCTGCCATGCCTATTTAAAATTACTGGCTTGCAGGTTCTGACCAGGCCATGGATGCAGTATGGCCTTACCACCCGGACCATGAACACCATTGGAGCATCCTGTCGAGAGTCAACCAGGCGGAGATATCTCTCCCACATCACCAAGTGGGAAGCCTACTGCAGTCGCTCTCACATCACCTATGACGATGTCTCCATAGCCGACGTCCTGGAATTCCTCGCGGGGTTGCACCATGATGAGCACTTGAGTTATAGTGCCATCAACAGCGCCAGGAGTGCGCTATCATTCTACCTCAACATCGAGGTTGGATCAAACAGGCTAGTGTCCAGGCTTATGCGGGGAATATTTAATCTCAATCCGCCTACACCACGCTACAACATCACCTGGGATGTCAGGGATGTGCTTACCCTGCTCAGGTCGTGGTCACCCATGGAAGGGTTACAGCTGGACCAACTCACTATGAAATTGGTGATGTTACTAGCGCTGACTTCAGCACAGCGGGTTCAGACGCTCCACAAACTACGTATTGACAGGATGACGTCGACCCCTGGAGAAGTAGTCTTTTTCATCGATGAGCTACTTAAGCAGCATAGACCTGGGTGCACAGGGCTGCAGCTGAAGTTCCCGGCATACCCTGCAGATGCTCGGCTATGTTTAGCCACTCACATCCGTTACTACATCAAGGTGACGAGGAGCATCAGAGGAATGGAGTTGTACCTGCTTGTCACTCACAAACGACCTCACCATCGAGTGACAGTCCAGACGATCTCCAGGTGGCTCCGGATCGTCCTGGCTAAGGCAGGTATTGACACTAATGTGTTTAAATCCCACTCCACCAGGGCTGCATCTACGTCGGCGGCGAGGGTCATGGAGGTACCCATGGACCATATCCTCGCCACAGCAGGATGGGCGAATGAAGCTGTGTTCCAGCGTTTCTATAATAAGCCTGTTGCTGCTCCCCTTCAGTTTGCAGAGGCCGTGCTGAACGCCGGGTGTGAACGTGGGGATGTCCCTGATTAAAAGGGCGTTATTTGTTGTATTATTAATAAATCTTCTTTGTGTTTCAGTATAACCTCGTTTCATCAACTTGTTTACTCCAATCCATCCTTGCTAGTGGTGTGTCCGCATGGACGTTGTCCAGGGCGTGTAATCACAGAAGCTTTGAAGTCTTCACGAAGTCACTCACGTGACTCCGAAATGAAATAGTAAGATTGAACGAGAACTTACCAAGTTTGAAGGTTGATCTTTATTTCATGAGGAGTTGCGGTGAGGGATTTCGTGCCCTCCGCTCCCAACCCTCGATCATCTTCAGCTGGTAATCAGAGTCTCTTTAAATCTTACTATGCCAAGTCATTTCTGTTGTTGTTTCTGTGATTCCACACCGCTGCTTTGAAGAATGTCGCGCATGCGTGCCGGCGGGCTCTTCACGAAATCCCTCACCGCAACTCCTCATGAAATAAAGATCAACCTTCAAACTTGGTAAGTTCTCGTTCAATCTTACTATTCTCCTCTACCCCATTGAAGACATTGGACTTTGTCTATGGATCAGAAGCACCACAATGCTGAGAACTACATTCTGCACTCTGTATCTTTTCCTTTACTCCATCTATTATACTTGTTTAACTTGATTGTATTTACTGTATGTATAATATTATCGGATTTGAAGGATAGAATACAAAACAAATTTTCACTGTAACTCGGTATAAGTGACAATGATAAACCTAAACCCAAAAGGCTTCAGCTGAATGGGGATGCCCCTGCCCACATATTACCCTCCACGTTCCATACCAGCCTTGGAAATAAATGGTTCAATGGTTTAATGGTTCACTGATTATTTTATAATCATGTGAACCAAAGTAGAGTGAGATTCTTATCTTGCATACAGATCAGAAGATTATTTAGTTTAGTTTAGGGATACAACGTGGAAATAGGCCCTTCAGCCCATCAGGTCCGCACCAGCCAGCGATCCCCACATATTAACACTATCCTACACACACTACAATCACAATCAAAATCACAATAATACTTATTATCACAATCACAATAATACTTTATTAGCCAAGTATGTTTTGCAATATACGAGGAATTTAATTTGCCAAATTAGTCTAGGGACAATTTTTACATTTACCGAGACAAACCGGTACGTCTTTGGACTGTGGGAGGAAACCAAAGATCTCGGAGGAAACCCACGCAATCACGGGGAGAACGTACAAACGCTGTATAGACAGCACCCGTAGTCGGGATCGAACCCGATTCTCCGAAGTTGCAAGTGCTGTAAGGCAGCAACTCTACCATGCCACCCTACATATGCCATACATAATTACATTAAGTACATAATACGTAGAAACAGCCCTCTGAGTCTATCTGCAATAGTCACCAGGCTTTGGCACCATTACAGTCACAACTGCAGTTGGTCAGAAAAGCCCGTTGCAGCTGCCGCTTCCATCTGGTCATCCCGTGAACTGTTGTCCCTCTCATCACCTGTCCACCGTAAACCTTTGTGGCCCAGGGCCCCTCCCACAGTCTTGAGGTAAAACCTTCTTACCAGCCCTTTGTTCAGCATCTACCACTGTTGCCAACTCCCTCCACCTCCTCTCTGGTCCCTAATCTCTGGGAGTGAGCAGGGGACGGACACGGTGGCTCCCCTCTCCCGATTCCAGGCCCGCCGCCGGGACCGGGTAACCAGGGCAACGCTCAGACGATAAAATGCTGACAGGTCCTGGCAAATGTCATTGCACTTCCTTCATCGTCTCTGGTTCCAAATCCTGAAACATCCGACCAAAAGGCACCATTGAAGCACTTTCACCAGAAGGAACTAAGGTGGTTGAAGAAGGCAGCTCACCGCCGGATTCTTAAACACTATCAGGGATGTTCAATAAAAGCTGGCACTGCCAACGTCTCCAAGAGCCTGAAAAATGAGAATGGAAGATACAAGGCAAAAGACAAGAGTCAAGCGTGTATTATTGTCATATGTCCCAAAACAGAACAACAAAATTTTCACTTGCAACAGCACGACAGATTTATTTTATTATTTATTAATTTAATTAATTTATTATTGTCACGTGCACCAAGGTACAGTGAAAAGCTTCTTTGTTGCATTCTATCCAGTTAGAGAAAAGACTATATATGATTACCACCAAGCCGTCCACAGTATTCAGATACAGGATAAAGAGAATAATGTTTCGTGCAAGATCCTGTCTGATTGAAGATAGTTCCAAGGTCTCCAGTGAGGTAGATGGTAGATCGGGACCGCTCTCTAGTTGGTGATAGAATGGTTCAGATGCCTGATAACAGCTGGGAAGAAACTGTCCTTGAATTTGGAGGTGTGTGTTTTTACACTTCTGCACCTCTTACCTGATAGGAGAGGGGAGAAGAGGGAGTGACCGGGTGAAACTCGTCCTTGATTATGTAAACATAGTACTCTGTAAACACATCGTAATAAACAACAAAAATAAGTCCAGTATATTAAAAAAAACAAAGAATTCTCTTTTATCTCCTTCCTGCTCCTTGGATTATTAATTCATTTGATTTTAGAAAATGGAAATAAAAATATTCGTCCCTGTGTGTCAGTGACCTCACACAATCAGTGATCTGTGCAAGCTCATGGTGGAGCAGATCCAGAACTCATATGTTATCATGGTGTCAGTCCCCACATCACTTCCACTCTCCGCCCGTCTCTATAAATCTGATGCGTCATTTATTATTCATGGCGTTGTGGTTTCAAGGGTTTTTTTTCAGAATAAAGTGAACACAAGGCTTTAGTGAGGGTCTTGAATGGAAGTTGGGACAAAGATAAAAATCATTCCCTTTACGTTTGCTTTTAATGGTAGCAAGAAAATTAATCTCAAACGGAACACTGGCCAATAAAAATGGTCCAGTCAATAAACAGTTCCTTGTCGATCGAGGCAGTGGTTTGGAAGTAACGCTGCAAAAGAAGCCTCTTTCTGTGTTTAACACATTCAATCGCTGCTCTCTGAAGTATTTCAGCGGGCATTTGTGTTTTAGTTAAGGCTTCGTGGTGATTTGGAAGCTGCTGTGGAGTGAATAAATTAACCCCTTTCAGATGATCTTGCCGTAATCATCACATTCTGCTTTCTGTCATCTCAGGAGTTCATTGCGTTGCAGGAAGGTGTAACAAAATTCGAAATTTATTATAAAATGAAATTCTGCCATGTCATGAATACATTAACATTTGAATCTAAATTCTCCACCGTGTCAGCTAATAAAACAGTATAAATGAACCACGCTTGCTATAAATAATTGTCTATTAATACTGTGGCACTGTGCAGCAAATTAAAGACTCACTTGACTGAACACAGCTGTAGCAGAAAGACATAGCTTACAATGAAGGGTGATTGCATGGGAAGCACTCTTAAAGCCTCAGCACCTTTTTTTGCTCATATTTAGGTACATTTCAGACAATTAATATTTATTTATACTTGAATACAGAGGACCTTAGGCTTTAATAGAAAAGGACATGTTCGAGACTTGGTTTATTAATCCTAATTTAGAAGGACATAGAATCTCATCGCACATCTATTGTTCTTAATATGGTTTAATCAGTAGGATTTAACAGCAGAGGTATTACAATTCAGAAAGATTATTTAAGGCATGTACAAAATTAAATATTAAAATGCATTTAACCTTTTATGGTGTTGCATTGCCTGAGAAGATGAATGTAAGATTAGAATTTGTTGTGTTGTGGTAGGGTACAAAATCGAACACGTCACTGTGCTCCACAGCATATGGTCATCAGTTTATTAATGGAAATCCTTTGGTATTGCTCTTGGTAATCTGGATATTCTGTTGCTTTATAAAGAAGGCAGCATGTATTACTGAGATGCCCAGCTGGAGTTATGTTTTGAGCTTGTAAATAAATTTAGTAGCACTATAACATCCGTAAGAGCTTTATAAAGACTCCAATATAAACTGAAAGCGGAATTTTGAAAAAAAAAGCAGATATCTGGAAACACCCATCAGGTTAAGACAACATCTGTATAAAGGAATCAGAGTTAATATGTTGAAATAAAGAACTGCAGATATTGCTTATACCAAAGAGAGGCGCAAAGTGCTGGAGTAACTCAGCGGGTCAGGCAGCAACTCTGGAGGAAAATAATAAGATAACATCATAACACCCTTAGTAATGTGTTCCATGCACTCTATTTGAAAAAAAAAAATCACCCCGCACATCTCCTTTAAACTATTTCTCTCTGACCTTAAATCTATGATCTATAGTCTTTATGAAAAATGTTCTGACTGCCCAACCTATCTATGCCTCTCATATCTTTATATACTTCTATCAGGTCACCCATGAGCCTCTGACTCTCCAGAGAAAACAATCCAAATTAGTCTAATACCCTTAATCCAGCTAATACCTGTAATTCCAGAAGAGGTAAACCTCTTCTGCCCCCTCTCCAAAACCTCCACATCCTTTCTGTAATGGGGCTACCAGAACCGCACGCAATACCTCAAATGTTGGCCAGGCAAGGTTTTATGAAGATGTAACATGGCTTCTTCACGCTTATACTCAATGCCATGATCAAATAAACAAGTATACCTTATACCTTCCTTACCACTCTATTCAAGTGTTGTCACATTCATGGAGTTATGGACTTGGAGCCCAAGATCCCTCTGTACATCAATGCTGTTAAGGGTCTTACCCTGAACTGTATACTTTCCCCTTACATTCCACCTCCCAAAGTGCAACACCCCACACTTTCTCAGATTGAGCTGCCATTTTTCTGTCCATGTCTGTGATTGATATAAATCTTGCTGTATCCTTTGACAGGCTTCTTCATTCTGTGCAACTCAATCAGTATTTGTGTCATTTGCAAACTTACTAACTGATCCATCTACATGTTCGTCAAAGTCATTGATAGATATATCACAAAGAGTAAAAATCCTAGCAGAGATACCTGTTGAAGTCCACTGGTCACAGATCTCCAGCTGGAATAACGTCTTTCCACGACCTTCCTCTCTCTTCTAAGGAGCAAACCAGTTCTGAATCCAAACTATCAAATCATTTTGGATCCCATACATCTTAAGCTTCTGGATCAGCCTACCATGATGGAATTTATCAAATGCCTTACTAGAATCCATGTAGACAACATCCACTGCCCTACTCTCATCAATCACTTCCTTCACCTCTTCCAAAAAATCAGTCAAGCGTGTAAGACATGACCTGCCATAGACAAAGCCATGCTGACAGTTTCCAATGAGCTCATTCTCTTCCAGATGGAAATAAATCCTATCCCTAAGAACCCTCTCCAATAGTTCCAATAGTCCCGGTGCCCACATTGGGCCTTGATCCAACAACACATTTAAAACGTTTCATCTCATTCAAATCCTTCCATGACTTCTTGCATTCCCATCTCTCGGATATCTACCAGCCCCAGTGCTGTCTGAGACTCTAGGTATCTCTGATACTGAATTCCCCCCATTATTGGCAGCTCCAGAAGCCTCTCTACTTCTCTCATTTCCGTTAACACACATGGCCTCTTCAATGTTTCCTTAAAAACACACACACAAACTGCAGTGTAATCAGATAATAATTGACTTACTATTATCTGATTATACTGATATCAGCCATTTTCATTATGGCCAAGCAAGGAGATATTGAAGAAGCAGGAACTGCAGGTGCTGGTTAATATATAAAAGGGCACAAAGTGCTGGAGTAACACAGAAGTCTAGGCAGCACCACTGGAGAACATGGATCAGTGAAGACCTTTCTTCAACCATCTGAGGAAGGGTCTCAACTTGAAATGTAACTCAGCGTTGCATACATGCCTGCTGGAGTAACTCAGCAGGTCAGGCAGCATCTCTGGAGAATATGGATTGTGACGTTTCGGGTTGAGACTCCAGCACTTTGTGTCCTTTTGTTTATTAACCAGCACCTGCAGTTCTGCTTCTTCAATATCTCATTGCTTTGCGATACTGATGTCATTATAATCAGACAATTATAAATCGATTGCTATTATACTGCAGCAGATCACCTTTGAACATTTGATTACATCAAAGGTGCTCCATAAATACAGATTGTTGCTGCTGCTTAGGGTTATAAAGTTAAGGAGCACCAACAGAATGGCGTTGGAGAAAGTCCATAGAAGATTTACAAGAATGATCCCAGGGTTAATGCATGCTGAGTGTTTGATGGCACTGGGCCATTCCTCATTGGAGTTTAGAAGGTTGAGGGGGTACCTGAGTGAAACTTACTGAATAGTGAAAGGCCTGGATAGAGTGGATGCAGAGAGAATGTTTCCACTAGATACAAGATACAAGATACAAGATAGAAACAAGATACATTTATTTGTCACATGTACCAATTGGTACAGTGAAATGTGTGGTCGCCATACAGCGATACAATAATAAAGAGCACAGAACACGATAGTCTTGAACACAGTCATCCCCGCACAGCGGGATCAAAGTTTCCCACTGTGAAGGAGGGCTCCAAAATTCAGTGATCGGCCTCTGTTGTCCTCCCGTGGTCGGGGGTCTCCCAAACCTCCGCTGTCACCGCTACAGGCGGCCCAATATTCAGGCCCACTCGCCGGGGTGATGGAAGTCCGACATCAGGACTGGAGGACATCCTCAGCGGCTTAGACATCCAAATCGGCCACCTCCTACCGCAGTCCACGGCTCCCGAAGTCCACAGGCAACGCTGGGCAGAGATTCAACGCTGGCGGCCCTCGGCAAATGGCCCCAGGACACCGCCATGTTGAAGTCAGCGCCGCCCGCACTGGAAGCTCTATGATACACAGCTCCGATGTTGAAGCAGCAGGCCCAACACTCCGGAGCTTCAACAGCGATCCATGTAAGGCATCGCCCGCCCCGCGATGTATACACTAGTGGGATAGTCGAGGACCAGAGGGCACAGCCTCAGAATTAAAGAGCGTTCCTTTAGGAAGGAAATGAGGAGGAATTTCTTTCGTCTGTGGAATTAATTGTGCTGGGCTGTGGCGGCCACTTCATTGGTTATTTTTAAGATGGAGTTTGACAGATTCTTGATTATGGGTTATGGGGAGAAGCTAGGAGAATGGGGTTAGGAGGGACAGATAGATCAGCCATGATTGAATGGCGGAGTAGACTCGATAGGCCGAATGGTCTAATTCTGCTCCTATGATTTATAAACTTATGAAAATACAATTTCAGGGAACTTAGTACATGTGAATATGAATCTAACTATCTATCTTTGGTACAATTGCTGGCTCACCATTTCTCAGTTCTTTCTTGTTTTTTTAATATATAGCAAAATGCAATGATAAGTGTGTGGCAGAGATATGCTGGACACAATCCTGTTCAAAACATTAGCGGCTGCATGCTTGGTTAAGTCTTTTGCCTTCAGCTACTCTGCATCCATGTCTGCTCTGTTTTCAAGCAGATATTCCTGCAAGAACATTTCTCTATCATTTTTATGATGCCTGCTCTGTTTTTTTAATAAAATCTAGAATATCTGATTATACTCATATCTGATTATACTCAGATATTTCAGTTTAGACAAGCAAGCTGATATTGAAGAAACAGAAACTGCAAATAGCAGATGCAGATGCTTGTAAAAGATAGAGTTTCTATCTTGACCTTTTGCGTTACACTTCATGTATACTTCCAACGCAGACAAACTATTGTATTCCCCGCTCAATGGGTACAAATTTTGTAACTGTTATTTTAAACAAATCATTATTCAATATCTACACGTCTCAGCAGTTTATAAATCATACTTCAAAAACATAAATATGAAACAGCTTATATACAACATTATATACCCCATCATTTTAGTCCCTCTGCCCTCTACTAAAAACACTTCCAGCTCTTCCTAACTGAGGTATAATCTGTGATGCTGTGATTTTTTTGTGGCTGCTCTCACTGACACGTCAAGAGCAGATGCACTTCTGGGTTCGGGAATCAGTCCCATCAGTTCTCCCTTCCATCGGAGAGGGAGAGAGCTATGTTCCAGTTGACAAGTGGATGAAGGTGGCTGATTCTATCATTCCAGGAAAAGCATCGAACCAGGGCTTTCTGAATGGGACTGCAATTCTGAAACACTGCGACTAAATCTCGGCTTCATTCCTCACACATGCATATGTAACGCAGGCTTTTGTAAGGCAAAATCAGTTCAACGTGTAAAAAAATTCTACAGTGAAATTGCAAACAGCGAACACACAACTAAAGTGAGCCTCTGTATTTTGTTTTTACTTTTCCTGGGAATTGCATTCATGCAGCATCACATTTGAACGATAATGTACTGTACCTCCAGAAAGAACCCTGGATCTCCATGTGTTCCTATCTAAATGATCAGTATGCTGCAACCTAACAATTTCATTTCACTCTGCACTGACATTTCCACTTCAAATTATGCCAATGATACTTTCTGCAGATGAACAATCCTCTCCCTTAGATGGAAGCCTTCTCACAAAACAGCCACAGGGCATTTACAGAGGCATCTGGGTTGATCAAAGATATAATGAAAATGATTTTTTTTTTTTAACTGATTAGAAAACTGTGTAATATAATCCGGTTCATACCATAACTTAATTCTGAAATAGGTTAGAGCAAGTTGTACATTTGCAGCACATTTCTACTTCAATTAATTCATTAACATTGAAAACAGACTCTTCTTTATTGCAGCTTCCAGAAGCCATAGTATCTGTTTCCCATTTACTAACACATGCTGGAGAATTTCATTACCATGAACCTACATTCTGCTTGGAATAATAAACTTAAAAGTATGTTCATCTATTTCTTGAAGATAGACACAAAATGCTAGAGTAACTCAGTGTGTCAGGCAGCATCCCTGGAGAAAAGGAATAGGTGCTGTTTTGGGTCG
The DNA here is from genome assembly GCA_963514005.1 of Raja brachyura. The sequence continues at coordinate 69,806,183 of OY740787.1, read as the reverse complement.
GAACCCTTCTTCAGACTCATCTATTTATGATATCTATAATTTATAATAAATCAAGAGTCAAGAGTGTTTTATTGTCATGTGCCTCAGATAGAACAATGACATTCTTACGCAGCAGCAGCAAAACAGAATATATAAACATAGTGCTTTGTAAACGAGAAAAAAGTTTGACACACACACACACACACACACACACACACACACACACACACACACACACACACACACACACACACACACACACACACACACACACACACACACACACACACACACACCCTGTCCAGTTAGTTCCGAGCTTATTTGGAGACTGTAGTGATAAATAGCCTGACACACACACACACACACACACACACACACACACACACACACACACACACACACACACACACACACACACACACACACACACACACACACACACACACACACACACACACACACACACACACACACACACCCTGTCCAGTTAGCTCCGAGCTTATTTGGAGACTGTAGTGATAAATAGCCTGACGGTTGTAGGTGTACATCTATTAGTTGATGAGCATTGTCATCGTCCAGCTGAAGTAGTTTTATAGGTTTGAACAATGTTGTCCAACCAAATTGTATTGAATAAAATATTGTTAGTCTTTAAAGCAAAAGTATCCATGACAGATCAATGTCAAGGTCAACATTAGATCAGAAATGGAAAAAGAGACAATTCTGCCATTATATAAGCACAAAAATAAATAGCATGAGCTAAGTACCCGTTTAGTCAAATATTTTCACCGTCGGTAAAGCAGAAGGCACAATTTTAAATACGTAACGCTGATTATCAACTAATAAGGAAAGGTGTTTCAAAATTCGTTGTTGAATCAAATAAATGCAAATTGTCATGGTTTTAATTTCTATTGATAGAATGGAATCCTTCAGAACTCCTAAATCGAAAATTGTAAATACTCTCCAACCTTTTCTTATTTATGCTTTGTCGGTGCAGCCGTACATGCACGCACACCATGAACCCTTTGAATTCACAGTACACAATATACAAGCCTGCATAAATTATCTTGCTTCTTGATTCCACAATGAATCAACCATCTGGTCTAATACCATTCCGACAGTGATATAGGACTGAACATTCCACGCCTCGTCTAGTGTGTGTAGAGGAACATATTTTAAAATGTCAGGATACATCAACTACATATTTAGTATTATTTATATTCATAAAAATTAATAGTACAGGATAGATTGAGATTCAAGACTTGCTTAATCACACTTGCCTGTGCCTTGTGAGATGTAGAAATCATTAAAAACCTAAACATGTTTGCTCTCCTTTGTGCCATATTAAGCTTCAAAAGAGAAAAAAAAAGTACTGAATGACTTAACATAAATAACACTTTGGCCTCAATTCAAGTCTGTGGCACAAACATATAAATGCTAATTAGACCAGTCCAAATACATTTTATGCCAAAGGGATAATGCTTCTTTTTTCACCTTTTTTTTTACCACATTAACAGTGGAGACAGATGACAAAGCTGGGGTTGAAAGTGGTTTGGGTCAGGAGACAAGTCAAATTAACCCCAAATGTTTCCTTTATACAGCTGACAATAAATAGAACTACAGCAATATAGGATGCTGATGGCAAACGTGACATCTAACATAATATCCTAAAATGGAACAAAATGAACAAAGAAGGAATACCATTCACGGTGATTCAGAAATCACAAACTTTATTTATTTTATTACATTTTCCTTAATCAAATGATAATGGTCTTACACAAAACTCACAAAGCTGAAGGATTCTTTAACTTGAAGTATTCATCTATTCTGGATGAGATTTGAGTGGTGATGGAAATGGCCAAGGTTTTCTTTCACTTACTTAGGGAAAAATATTCCCCTCTGTTAAATTCAATACCCAGCTGACAAATGCTGCCCAGCATCTCTCTGATTTCATCAGCAGTCTTTGCCATTTTATCCGTTAGGTTGGAGCAAAGATTCCACAATTGATATCTGCACCCATGAACCTACAAAGAGAATACAAGCAGAGTGCTGGGTCCAAGACACACATTCAAATATTGTGAAAGGGAATTGCAATACAGCTACTTAAAATCTTTTGGGGGTCCCATCGTTTGTTAATCAGTAATTATAACTTATTACAACATTAAAAACTTGATTATATATTTTATAGTGCAGATGACATAATTCTGCAGGTATTAGGGCTGAATAGGCAGTTTAAAACCCAGTGGTATGCATACGGATTTCTCTAATTTCAAGTAACTTTTGCTCTCTCTCTCCACATCCCTTCCTCACCCTAGTCGTCTTGCTAGTTTCACTGTATGTATCCTTTCATTATCACCTCTTTCACAGCCAACAATGAACCATAGTGAGCTCCACCTTTCTTGAGTCATTGGTTCCAGCTCTGATTTGTTCTGTACTGTTTCACACCTCCAGTTTCCCTCTCCCCTGACTCTCAGTCTGAAGAAAGGTCTCGACCCAGATCATCACCGATTCCTTTTCTCCAGAGATGCTGCCTGACCCGCTGAGTTACTGCAGCATTTTATGTATATCTTCTGAATAGGAACATATTCAGCTTTGATACCTCTATAACCCACAAATATGTTAACAGATGATGAAGGCCACTTGGATGAGATGCTGTACAACAAGAACCAATTACTTCTTACCACAGAGAAAGAAGGAGATGGAGGTATGGGGGCCAGGGGGAGTGGGGTTGGGTTGGGGGGAGGGGGGGGGGCGTGATGTTGGTGGTTAACTACAGGTGAGGGAAGGGCAGGTGTTGCCTAACACATGATTCTTTGTTCTTTATTACCCAGGACAGAAGCTATAATGCTGCTTGCTTTATGCTCGATGAGTTTGTGTTTACAGTAGTGAATCCTGATTTTTTATGCGTTCATTGGTGTGATGTGGGTTTTGCTGGCAAGTTCCATACTTAATCCTCCATGTTAGACATCCTAATCAACAATGGCTCACGAGGCCACTTCAAAGAGCAGGAACCAATTAAAGATAGCCAGTTTCCTTCTCTAAAAAACATTAGGGAAACAATCCAAATTTTTAATGATCATGCACAATTTTGCAATCACTTTTACTGGTCCAAGCTTTTTATTACATTTCTAGCATTCAAATTCTTCAATTGTTATGGTGGGGCTTGTACACACATTCTTTGAATAATTAAACAATACTACCTGTCCCTGTTATTTATTAGAGCGGCGATGATTATAAAACTATTGTTAAATTCTGCTTTTAGAAAAAGGCTCAGATAGCGAACCAATCTCACAGCTTCACAAGAAATGCAGTGACAAATGCTCTGCGATATTTAGATGCCTTGGTACTTGATGCCACTAACCTCTATTTTAATGGTTTGAACAAGCAAGTTAACCATAACATACATTAACATCAAAACAGCACCGATTATCAAAGCATACCAGGATTCAAACTTTGACGGGGTAATCTGGTATTTCTTTAAATTATTTTCCAGATTAATTGACTTTCAGCTGCTTACAAAGGCATATTTCCCGTTGTAATTAATTGTTGAGCAATGGCAGCTTATAAACTTGAAAATTCCTTTCTGAAAATTGGAGCTAAACAGTGCATTTCAAATCGTTTCCATGACTGCACTTGCATGGTTGTTTACCCTCAATTTGCATAATTTGTCTATTCTGCGGGAGCTTCTGGGCTGCCTAATGGAGCATTTGTACAAGGGCAACAGTGAAGGCTGATTTAAAGGACTCTAGCAGCCATTTAAACTGTGATATTTCCACCTGCGATAGAAAGGGTGGGTGTTTCAGCCAAGGTTTCCTTCTCAACTTCACCTCCCACACTCGCAGAGCCCAGAGTTTAGTTTAGTTTAGTTTAGTTTAGAGATACAGTGCTTTTCAGACCACCGAGTCCAAGCTGACCAGCGATCCCTGTACACTAACACTGTCCTACGTACTGGGGACAATTTTACAATTTTTACCAGCCAATTAAGCTGTACGTCGTTGGAGTGTGGTAGGAAACCGAAGTACCCGGGGAAAAACCTACGCAGTCACGGGGAGAATGTACAAACTCCATACAGACAGTACCCGTAGTCAGGATCAAACCGGGGACTCTGGCGCTGTGAGGCAGCTATTCTATTGCTGCACCACCATGCCGCCCTCTGTGTTCATCTGACAGAAAGAGGCAGAAGTTAAGTAACATTTCACATCCCACCTGATCATTTCAAAGGCAGGGCTACCAACAATGTCTGGCTTGATAATGACACAAAGTGCTGGAGTAACGCAGCAGGTCAAGCAACATCTCTGGAGAACATGGATAGGTTATGTATCGGGTCGGGACCCTTCTTCAGACTCACAGAACTCCCTTCAGAGTCAGGAGGAGAGTAGGCACACCGTGAGGAGATTTTGCAGTGGAGCAGTATAATGTGGTGACAAAGAATTGCAGATGCTGGTTTACAAAAATAGTGTCACAGTTGTTAGTACTCCTGCAAAATAAGAGTCTGAAGAAGGGTCCTGACCCGAAATATCACCTATTTCTGTTCTCTAGAGATGCTGCCTGACCAGTTGAGTTACTCCAGCACGGTGTCTTGATAATGCATTGATTTAGAGGATGATGTGCTTGAGTCTCTGCAGTCAGCCCTGAACTCACAACCTTCTGTCTTAGAGATAAGAATGAGACCATTTAATCTTTACTCCATTTTCAGGATGTGTGCATCACTGGCAAGCTGGCATTTTACATTACCTTAATTTTATTTAGAGATACAGTGTGAAAACCAGCCTTTCGACCCACCAGATCCACGCCGACCAGCGATCATCCGTTCACACCAGTTCTGTATTATCCCACTTTCTCATTCACTCCCTACACATTAGGGGCAATCTACAGTGGCATATTAACCTACAAACCTGCATGTAGAAGGAAACTGGAGCACCCAGAGGAAACCCACAAGATCACAGGGATAACGTGCAAAATCCACACAGACAGCATCCAAGGCCAGACTTGAACCTGGGACTCTGGCACCGTGAGGCAGCGGTTCCACCAGCTGTGCCACTGTGCCGTTTTATTACAAATCCTTACTTAGCCTTGCGCAAGTGGAGGTGAGCCACATTCCCGAACTCCTGCAATGATTCACATGAATGGGATGTCCAGAGTGCTGTTGGCTGGGATGTTCCAGGATTTGGGCTCAGGATCAAGCACGTTGGATGGGCAATAAATGTACACGTCAAGATGTGCAATCTGGTGGGGAATCTGAAGGTGGTGGTGCCTAGATGCGCCTGAGCCATTGCCTTTCTTGGTGGTCATGGTGAAGGTTGTGGGAGTGGCTGTAGAAAACCCGAAGTAAGTTCTGCATGGTAGTGTAAATCTGTAAGGTCACTGTGCACTAGAATAGAGTTTAGAGATATGGCATGGATAAACAGGCCCTTCAGCCCACAGAGTCCACACCAACCATCTATCATCCATTCACCCTAGTTTTGCCACTTTCTCATCTACACTGGAGGAAATTTACAGAGGCCACACTCTAGTTCTATGTTACCCCAGTTAGGGGCAATTTTACAGAGGCCAATTAACCTTCAAACCTGCACCTCTTTGAAATGTGGGAGGAAACAGGAGCACCCGATGAAAACCCACGCAGTCACAGGGACAGCGTACAAACTCTATACAAACAGCACCCGCAGTCAGGATCAAAAATAAACTATGGTATGTTAGCTTCCACTTTAAACATTTTCCCCTCTCAATCTGAAGCACTCTTTGTGTAAAGGTTAATTGGAAATTGTGAGTTTTGGCCGCCAAGTGCAGTGGAAAAATGTAACTTTAGGGGTTCCTCAGAAAGATTCCTGCCATCATTATTTATTTTATTCATATTTTCTTATGACATGGAAAGAGGCCATTCGGCCAGTCGACTCTATCCCAGCTCTTGGGGCATTTCCCTTGCTCCCTTTCACCCCAATATATCCCTGAAAAATTCTCTCACATTGCCCATCATCTCTGCCCCTCGGCACCCCCTCCACTCTACCTCGCCTTTAGATTGTTCAAGGAGAAAGATCACCTCGGAGAAAGCCACAAGGATCGTTCGAACTCCACACAAACAGCCGAAGCTCAGGGGGCGGCACAGTGGCGTAGCAGTAGAGCTGCTATCTTACGGTGCCAGAGAACTGGATTTAATCCTGACTATGGGTGCTGTCTGTACAGAGTTTGTACGTTCTCCCTGTGGCCTGCGTGGGTTTTCTCCGGGTGCTCCGGTTTCCTCCCACACCCCAATGACGTGCAGGTTTGTAGTTTAATTGGCTTCTGCAATTGTCCCTGGGGTGTAGGATACAACTAGTGTATGGGTGATCACTGGTCAGCGTGGACTCGGTGGGCTAATAGGCCTATTCTCACACTGTGTAACTAAATCAAACTACATTTAAAAACAGTCGAACCCAGCGTGACAAGGTGGTGTGGCGGGAGCTCTGGGTGTTGCAGCAATGAGCCGCCCAACACTGCTGCTGAATGCACAGTGATCCCAGTCAATAGGCAGCCGACCGCAACTGCTTTTGGACGAGGCCACAGTTCCCACCACAGACAATGCCGCATCTTTCTGGGGAGATTCCTCCAAGCTCAGTGACATTGCTCCTGGCTTGCCTGCCACTGCGCTACTGCACTCCGCAACCTGGTGACAAAAACAACATCAGGCTGCAGTAGCAAACTGAGCGGGGAGGATACAGAAGGGACATTTCAGAAACCTGTAGATATATGTCAGCTTTCATCATTCTCATCTTCCTATACAATCCAGTAAAGGCAAATCTTCCCGCAACGGGGTGAAGTACATGAAAGAGACAGGTTGGAGATAGAATTTGCGGCAGAAAGCACTTTCGAAAAATACTTTGAAATCACACTTATATTGCACAGTGCCTCAATAATTGATTCATTTGAACTGGAGGGAGGCAAGAGAGTCAAGACTTTAGAGAAACAATGTGGAAACAGGCCCTTCTGCCCACCAAGTCAGCGCCGACCAGTGATCGCCATACGCCAGCACTATCATAAACACGAAGGCCAATTTACAATTTTTTTTAACCAAAACCAATTAACCGACAAGCCTGCACGTCTTGGAGTGTGGGAAGAAACCGGAGCACCCAGAGAAAACCCACGCGGGGAGTACGGGGAGTATGGGGATAACATACAAACTCCGTATAGACAGCATGCATTGTCAGTTTCTAACCCAGGTCTCTGGCACTGTATGGCAGCAAGTCCAACACAGCGCCACTGTGCTGCCCCAAGATTCCAGTGTTAAAGAAGGAACTGCAGATGCTGGAAAATCGAGGGTATACAAAATGCTGGAGAAACTCAACGGGTACAGCAGCATCTATGGAGCGAAGGAGATAGGCAACGTTTCGGGCCGAAACCCTGAAGGAGATAGGCAACGTTTCGGGCCGAAATTCTGAAGAAGGGTTTCGGCCCGAAACGTTGCCTATCTCCTTCGCTCCATAGATACTGCTGCACCCGCTGAGTTTCTCCAGCATTTTGTGTACCCAAGATTCAAGTGTCTGTTTCATTGTCATATGCACCAGCAACGGAACAATGAAATTCCTACTTAATGCAACATCACAATAAATAAATGTACAATACTCAATGATTACAATAAGTTAGCAGTCATATTTGCTAACCAGACCATAACAGTACAAACTGAAGTATGTAGTGCAGCATACACAAAGTCCATAGTAGTTTGTTGTTGAGGTAGATTTGTGGTTAGGGTTGTACAGTGTTGTCAAGAGCCTGACGATTGATGGGAAGAAGCTGTTCTTGACCCTGGAACAGTTCTCAGACTCCTGTAACATCTTCATGATTGTAGTAGCGAGATGAGTGCGTGGCCAAGATGATGTGGGGCTTTGATGGCTTCCTGTTGATCCCTTCAATGATAGGGAGGTAAATACCTGTTTGGGCCGGGCAATGCCTACCAATTTTGTCAGCCCCCTTCAACTCTTCACACCTCTGCCTTAGCTCTTGTGTATGCCCCAGCTGAGTACTGCGCACCCATATGGAGTAGAAGTAGACATACTAGCCTGGTAACACGAGCCTGAACAGCACCTTGCTAACCATCACTGGGTGCCTTCAACCTACTCCAGTTGAGCAGCTCCCTATACTTGCAGGCATTCCGCCTGCAGGGATCCGAAGGGAAGCCGCAACTCTGGGACCATCTCATCATGCCATGGACCCAGATCACATCCTCCATCAGGCTATCAGCAGAGAGCAGAGGCCACCCCGACTGAAGCCCCGTCACCCCTTTGCTCCACATGGAAAACAACTCCTAGCATCCATCCAGCCAACTGAGACAAAAGCACACAGGATAGCCACCAAGTGGTTACAGGAGTGGAAGGCAACCTCATCTCCATTACACAGCTACATCTCTTCACCAGATAAAAGCTGTCCAGGGTCTGACCTCCCCAGAGGAGCATGGGTGAAGCTCAACAGACTTTGTATTGGAGTTGGGTGTTTCAATGCCAGCATGTGGAGATGGGGACTCCACCAGAGCCCAGCCTGTGAATGCGGAGCAGAACAACAGACAGCCAACCATGTCAGTCTCTGGGTGCCCGCTCTACCACCCACCAAGTGGAGCTCAGGGCCTGGCAGACATTGACGCAGAGACAACAACCTGGCTGCTCAACACCCAGCTTGAGATCTAACTATTCCTTTGGTTTATGTTTCATTTGCAAGAAGAAGAAGATGATTCGTGGACATTTGAGTCACCAAACCAGGCCATGATGCAACCAGTCGATGTGCTTTCTAAAGCATAACTGTAGAAGTTCAGAGTATTTGGTGACACGCTGGTTCTCCTCAAACCTCGGAAGCGCTGGTGAGCTTTCTTTGTGATTGCATTTGTGCTGGGCCCAGGACAGATCATCAGAGATGTTCATACCCAGGAACTTGAAGCAGTTTACTTTCTCCACCACCATCTCATAGATGAAGACAGATTCACGGCTTTCCTTTCCGAAAGTGAACAATCAGCTCCTTGGTGTTGCTAATGTTAAGCGCCTATTTCCAACTTGCTAAGGGCCTGTTTCCAACTTTCATGACACCATGACTCTATAGCGAGAGTAGAGCAGGGGAGCACACAGCCTTGAGGTGCCCCTGTGCTGATGGTCAGTGAAGTTGAGGTTTTGCTTCCAATTTGTACTGATTGAAGTCTCCCATTGAAGGATTCAATAGCTTAGGGATGAACAGAGAGCCTGTTCTCTGAGTTTGACAATAGGCTTAGAGGGAATGATGGTGTTGAATGCGAAGTTGTGGTTGATGAACAACAGCCTGGCGTATGTGCTCTTCTTGTCCAGGTAATTCAGTGTCTCTTTGCTTTCTTCGTACCTGGATTTCCCATACGATACTCTCTCACTAAACATTCAAAGCTTCTGGTTAGGGGACACTCAGGGACGGTCTTGATTGGAGCACACTCCTCTGCAAATTTGCTCTTGAAGTTAGTAATAACCATGGAAAATTATTCCAGGCCTGATGCCGAGTCTTTGAACATCACCCAGCCAAAGGCATGGTTAGTAACTTTGCAGATGATACTAAAGTGTACTGGCATCGTGTGTAGCGATGGTGATCAGTTGGGCACGTGGCGTTAGGAATGGCTAACAATGGAGTTTAATGCAGATAAATGTGAGGTTTTGTAATTTGGGAAGTCAAACCATGGCAGAACATTCCCAGTGAATGGCAGGGGCCTGGGGAGTATTATACAGCTGAGGGATCTAGACAATAGACAATAGACAATAGACAATAGGTGCAGGAGTAGGCCATTCGACCCTTTGAGCCAGCACCGCCATTCAACGTGATCACGGCTGATCATCCCCAATCAGTACCCCGATCCTGCCTTCTCCCCATATCCCCTGACTCTGCTATCTTTAAGAGTCCTATCTAGCTCTCTCTTGAAAATATCCAGAGAACCGGCCTCCACCGCCCTCACAACTCTCTGTGAGAAAAAGTGTTTCCTCGTCTCCGTTCTACATGGCTTAACCCTTATTCTTAAACTGTGGCCCCTGGTCTCCCCCAACATCGGGAACATGTTTCCTGCCTCTAGTGTGTCCAAACCCTTAACAATCTCATATGTTTCAATAAGATCCCCTCTCATCCTTCCAAACTCCAGAGTGTACAAACCCAGCCGCTCCATTCTCTCAGCATATGACAGTCACGTCATCCTGGGAATTAACCTTGTAATTGCATGGCTGCACTCCCTCAATAGCAAGAATGTCCTTCCTCAAATTAGGAGACAAAAACTGCACACAATACTCCAGGTGTGGTGTCACTAGGGCCCTATACAACTGCAGAAGGACCTCTTTGCTCCTATACTCGACTCCTCTTGTTATAAAGGCCAACATGCCATTCGCTTTCTTCACTGCCTGCTGTACCTGCATGCTTACTGTCATAGACTGATGAACAAGAACTAGTACAAGTACATGGCTCTACTAGATGTGTTGCTGAACCATCCCTATTCTCTCACTCTTGCCCATCAATTCCCCTTTTGATTGCTTTTCCACCAAGAAGTATCTTATGAAAGACAATCGAACTACCAATCTCTTTGTTCACCAAATGGAAACCCACACTGTCCCAGGAACAACTTGCAAACTCCACACAGAGAGCATTCAATGTCACCATCGAGCATAGGCTCCTGGAGCTGTGAGACAACACCAACAGACCTTCAGCACCATGCACGTGTAGTGTTTGAAAACATACAACAACATCAGTGAAAAGCAAAGTGCTGGAAGAATTTAACGGGTCAGACAGCACCTGGGGAGGGAATAGGCATTTGCCTTCAGACAGAAGTGTCCAACTCACAATATTGTATGTTCATTGCCTCCACTGATCTGCTGAGTTGCTCCAGCATGTAACATTCCAGCATCTGTGTTTTTTTTGCATCTCCAATTGCTGAAGTAATCATTTGCAAACTTGTGTTCATCGTAAAGGAATCACACATTCAATGTATCAACATCATGCATTGATTTTACCGTGGAATAGTTGGGAAGTGTGCAAGTTCTAATTTTCTATTACGTGCAGACATGATTCCCACCAGTGTGAACACTTACAGCTTCCCTCAGAAACTGCTTCTTCCCCTCTGTTATCAGGCTCGTGAACGGCCATTCCATAAGCTTGATTTACCTTTACCCCATTGAGGACTTTGGACTTTGGCTGAGGAACTGATGTGCTACAATGCACTACAACGCTGAGAACTATATTCTGCACTCTGTATCTAAAGGGCCTGTCACACTAGCGCGCGATTAGACGCGATAAGCGCGACAAATTCGGACGCGGGGGTCGCGTGGGGGTCAGGCGATCCCGGTGCGAGTGAAGGGCCTGTCACACTAGCGCGCGATTACACGCGCGACGTCCGAAGGAAGGACGTTATTTTTCATCACGTGACGATGCGCATGAGCATGCGCGTTGCACGACGTCGGGCAGTGACGTCATCACGCAACGCCACGCTGAAGACGCACAACGTCAAAACGTCATCACGTTCCGCGCGACAGGATTTTGCCGCGCGTAATTTTTAAGCAGTGTCGGTTTTTGGACACTACGCGCGATGTCGACACCAGCTCCACACGAGTCCGCGGAACTCCACCAGACTCCGGCGATCGCAGTGGGACAGGGTCACGCGAGGCCGGACGACTAAAGCGACCACGGTAGGTCGCGCTTATCGCGTCTAATCGCGCGCTAGTGTGACAGGCCCTTTACCCTTTGCTCTATCTATTGTATTTAAGTTGGACTTGCATGTATTTGTGCATTGTGTGTCTGATCTGCAGGGATAGCATGCAAAACAAAGCTTTTCACTGCAGGAAGGAACTGCAGATGCTGGTTGAAACCAAAGATAGATACAAAATGTGCATCGGTTTGACAATAATAAACCTAAACCTAATGCCAAAAGGAATTGTCAAGTTCTAGATAATTTATCAATTAGTTTATAAAGTAGTTGACAACATTTGTCTGTCAGTCGAGAAATCAAAGGCAAGACTTTCTGTAAAAGAAGTGGTGATACCTCAGGGAGAGAAAATAGCTGCATTTATAACAATGTGCTAACACATTGATTTCAATGACTGCTCCTCTCTACCTGTGCTCATTACAATCTTCCTGAATCCCAGGCTTCCAGTAATAATCAAATTCTCGTTTAACTGCAATTATTTTCCTTTACTACCTTTCTTTCAAACTTAATTTTGTTAAATGTTTTATGAATGTTTCACATAGAAACAGCAATAGTTTTAAGCTTTTTAATTTGTTTTTCGCCTTGAAGTAGAATTCTTAGCTTTGTCTATACGACATGAGCAAGAAATCCCGTTCTTGTATTACAATCCTATTGATGCCAAAAATACAGTCTCATTTTCTAGAGAAGGGTTCTGACCCAAAATAACACCTATCCATGTTCTCCAGAGAGGCTGCCTCTCCAGCACTTTATTGTATGTCTTCTTTCATATTGTAAACTAGCCTCAGCTCTGTAACATAGACACAAATAGTGAAAGGCTGTGATAGAGCGGATCTGGAGAGAACGTTTCCACTAGTGGGATAGTCGAGGACCAGAGGTCATAGCCTTAGAATTAAAGGATGATCCTTTAGGAAGGAGATGAGGAGGAATTTATTTAGTCAAAGGGTGGAATTTTTTGCCACCGGCTGTGGAGGCCAAATCAATGGATATTTTAAATGGAAGTGATAGATAGAGTCTTCATTAGTAAGGGTGTCAATAGTTATGGGGAGAAGGCAGGAGAATGGAGGAAGGTTAGGAGGAAGAGGTAGAACAGCCATGTTTGAATAGCGGAGTAGACTTGATGGGCTGAATGGCCTAATTCTGCTCCTATCACATGACCTTATGACCTTGTGAACAGGTACAAAACAAGTTTATTTATTTTCTCCTGCCTCTAACATGCCTCGTTTGTGAATTTGTGAATGATGATAAAACATAATCAGCAGTAACAGTAGCATTAACGTGTGCGAAAATGATGTCCATCATATTCTGAGGCTGAATTGTTAAAAATAGAGTCATTCCCTCGATCACGAATGTAGAAGTTTATGTTATTTCTTAATACCGTAATACCTTAAATAATGCTGTATTTTGCATCAAAATAAAATTAAACTAAACGCAAGGCCATAAAAAATGATGAATCTATGAAGAGACTGTGAACTTTGCTCCGATAGGCTATTAATTGTTTGAAAAGGAAGTTTTAGTGAATGTGTTCCACAAAATCGTGACAATGCACTATTACAGGGTACAGGATATCCAAATACTATCAGTCACTCACTCTAGTTGTTTACAATGTATCATTGTCAGGGGAAACAATGCAAATTGTGCAACACTAAATCAGCACAAGGTATGACAGACGCAACCTTCAAAACTGGAAACGCTCCGATTATCTCACCAAATCTTCCCGTCATCTCTGAGCATAGTAATGAGAGCAATTTAACCCTCCCCACTACCACCAATAATGACCAGTCCTTCAGCAAATTAAAACAAAGCCGAGGTTGGAATGGTATCACAATGTTTCAGTTTAATAATCATTACCTTAAAAGGAGGATGGTGCAAGATTATTACATAGAGAGTGGTGGGTGCCTGGAATGTGCTGCCAGAGGTGGTGGTGGAGGCTATTAGATGGGCTCATGGATAAGCAGGGATATGGGAAGTTCATTTTAACATGGCATTATGTTCAGCATGGAGATTGTGGGCCGAAGGACCAGTTCCTGTATTCTAAAGTTCTGTGTTCTATGTGCTCGTAGCATCTATCAATAAAGTGTAGCAATCCCTTGGTACTTACGCCAGAAATACTGCATTGGGGTTTTATGGCAGATTAGACCAGGCACAAAGTCAACAAGGGAGACAGCTTGTTTAACGCTAGGTTCACAGTATGAAGGGCAGCAAGAATTGCAGGAGAAGTAAAAGGCACAAAGTGCTGGAATAACTCAGCGGGTCAGGCAGCATCTCTGGAGAACAAGGACAACTGATGTTTAGGGTCAGGACCCTTCTTCAGACTCTTTAGATAGTTGGAGGAGTCAAAGGAGAAGTTGTTGACGGTGAGGACAAGTTACGCTCCTTTGGAGGAGAATTATTAAAGGGAAACTGGTTGGGTCTCTGTTCGAGCAAGAACTGGAGGGCTGCAAGACTTTTCTAGTGAGAGGGACTGGACGTCCATGGTAAAGGTAAGATAAAAGGGGCCCAGGAATGGGTCATTGAAGATGTGGAATGCCGCTCGGATGTAATTTGGAAGAGACTGGAATAAGAGGGATAGGATGGAATCGAGGTATTTGGAAATGAGTTCTGAGGAACAGGAACAGGCAGAACCAAAGGGTCTGCCAGGGCAGTCCTGTTTGTGGATTTTGGGAAGAAGATAGAAGTGGACAGTGCAGGGCTAGGGAATTATAAGGTAAAAAAAATATGGTCTTTATTACGTTCTCAATTATTTAATATATATAATTTATTATATATAATTGAATAGGTGGAGCAGTTGTTGTTGGTGCTTTTGAAATATTGCAATAATTTTAGGGATTAAAACGGCAAATTTGGCATCCGTTGATGGGTAGCTGTAAATAATAATTGACTGGTTAGCACGCAACAGATGCTTTACAGTGTGCCTCGGTACACATGACAATAAACAAAATTAACTAAACTAAACTAACTAATTTAACTTAAGTTCTCATTGTTCTTACATACAAGATGAAATGTATTGAGAAAGGCAAATGTTTGGACACAAAGGGCTGATTTCTTTATCAGTCTTTTTCTTTTATATTATTAACAAATTTGTAGTTAAAACTGAAGAAATATTTTTTAAATATAAAAATAATTGGTGGTTAAAATATATTTGAGTGGTTAAAATATAATTCTGGTATTGTATATCAGTTAAACAGCAGATTTTTTTTCTTTCAAATATCACAAGTTAATTATAAAGAATATTCACATCTCTGTCCAAGCATGAAAGTAGATAATAAAACATAAACTCCATTTTTTACTGTCACTCCTTGCTATTTCATGAATTAAATGCCAGGTGAATTCATATATCTCTGCTTTCAATAGATGCTCTTTTCTCTGTCACATAAAACATTTCCTTATCCCAGTGAAGGGAACAATCTCTCATTTCATTTCCTGCTTTATCCACTTAAAGAAATATAATCAGTTTACCTCTTTGTATATAGTTTTTATAAAGAGGAAATATTATTTTTAATCTCTGACAATAGTATTGGATGCCCTTAAATATTGTTATGGGATAATCTATTTGAAGCTTTTGTTGAATTTAATTATTAAAGTGATTTTTTTAACAGTAGCATAAAACTAATATGAAATTACAGTGCGGAGTAGACATTTCCAGATAATATCTTTATAAAATAACATTACAATAATGTGTTTAAAAAAGAACTGCAGATGCTGGAAATATCGAAGTTTGACAAAAATGCTGGAGAAACTCAGTGGGTGAGGCAACATCTATGGAGCGAAGGAATAGACGACGTTTCGGGTCGAGACCCTTCTTTGCTGAATGTGTTTTTGCTGAATGACAGCTAAATGTACAACTAAATAATATGGTTTGACAAAGGGTTTCGACCCGAAATATCACCTATTTCTTTTCTCGAGAGATACTGCCTGACTCACTGAGTTACTCCAGCATTTTGTGTCCATCTTCTAAATAACATGGTCCATCGCATTTACATTTTTGTCTGTACCAACTCTACTGAGAAATGGCTCTTTTTATTTGCTACCTGAAGAGGCCACTGAGATACATAAAATAGTTTTGCATAACACTAACTTATATTTGGCATTGGTATTAGTTTATTACTGTCATATGTACTGAGATACAGTGACAAACTTTGTTTGCTTGCTATTTGGCAAATCATTGATTAAAAAAAACATATCCTGATGCTCCTGAACACATCATCAGTGATATAACCTGGGGTCATTGGGTGTTTGGTTCTTTCAATATCAGACACCCTCACCCAGGCGACAAAGCCGTGGTTGATCAGACCACGACTTGTGTTCAGGTGGCATTCGCTCCTCCCCATGGACCTCCTCTCCTGATCCAGAGCCATCTCGAGGCCTTCTCTGCTGTCTCTGTGGTGTTCTTGATGGCTCTTCTCCTCGCCACTCCGTTGATGTCCAATGCACTCAAGGCTTTGTAGAGCAATTCCCCTGCAAAACCTCTGCAGCCAACCTCGATGGGCATACACCTTGCCTTCCAGCCCTGCTTACGGCAGGCTATGACCAGCTCTTCATAGTTGGTCTTCTTCCTCTCGTGGGCCTCCTCCAGACGGCCCTCCCACAGCACTGTCAGTTCCAACAAGACAATGTTTTTGGTCGCCTCTGAGACCAGGAGGATGTCTGGCCTCAGGGTGGTCGTGGCAATGTTCTGTGGGAACTTCAGCTGTTCCACCAGGTCTACAGAAAGCTGCCAGCCCTGCACAGTAGCCAGAATTCCTGACTGACTCATAATATATGAGTACATTCAAGCACAATGGCAGAGTGTAGAATATAGTGTTACAACATTATGGTGTTACTGTTAGTTTCGTTTTAGTTTTGTGATACAGCGCAGAAACAGGCCCTTCGGTTCACCAAGTCTGCACAGACCAGCAGATCGCTATACCAGCACTATCCTACACACGGGGAACAATTTACAATCTTTATCAATTTAGTTTGGAGGATGTTTTGTCCCCTGTCTTCACTGGTGGCGATCTGTGGGTCTGGAAGTCAAGGGTCTAATGGGAGAGGGAGCTGCTGAGACCTCGGTCCAGAGGTTTGGAGATAAGTTTAGTTGAGATTGTGATGTTGAGGGCAGAGCAATAAAGCCTGAGATAGGTGTCCTTGTTATCCAGATGTTCCAGCAATGAATGTGACACCATTAGCTATTCTACAGCCCCTTAATATATCTTTGCTATCACCTCTTCCCCAGCCAACAATGGACCATTGTGGGCTCCACCTTTTCTTGGTCATCGATACTGGCTCTGATTTGTTCTATACCTTTTCATACCTCCCCCCTGACTCTCAGTTTAAAAAAGGTGTTGACCCGAAACGTCTTCAATTTATTTTCTCCAGAAATGCTGCCTGACCCACTGAGTCACTCCAGCATTTTGTGTCCACCTTCGATGTAAACTGGCATCTGCATTCTTTCTTACACTATTGGGATGGCATTTGCCGTGAACCTGTTGCAAAGATGGGCGAGCTGCAGTGGGTCAAAGTCGTATCGGAGGCTGGAGTTAATGTGTGCCATGACAAACCTCTCAAAGCACTTCAGAGCTACTAAACTGGAGTATTGAAGGAATGTTAACCTTGCTTTTCTTTGGCAGCAGCATAATAGTGTATGATATTTAATGCAGCGGGCTGTATTAATGTAGAAGAATGTCCCTGGAAGATCCTTTGAGAAGTTTAGTTTAGTATAGTTTAGATTAGAGATACAGCACGTAACAGGCCCTTCGGCCCACAGAGTCCGTGCCGGCCAGCGATCCCTGCACATTAACACTACCCTACACACACTAGAGGCAATTTTACATTTATACCAAGTCAATTAACTTCCAAGTCTGTGCGTCCTTCGAGTGTGGGAGGAAACCGAAGATCTTGAAGAAAACCCATGCAGGTCATGGGGAGAACGTACAAACTCCGTACAGACAGCACCCATAGTCAGGATCGAACCCGGGTCTCTGGCGCTGCAAGCGCTATAAGGCAGCAACACTACCTCTGCGCCAGCTTGCCATCCCGAGACGGATCAGCCATGATCAAAAGGCAAAGTGGACTTGATGGGAAGAATAGCCTAATTCAGTTCCTATAACTTAATAATTTATGAAATTAAGAGGAACAATTACAACAGTTTAGAGACACAAGAAGCTGCAGATGCTGGAATCTTGAGGAGTTATAAAGGAAAGAGACACCGATTGAAAGCATTTGTTTTTCTGCTGGCGAATGCATGCTCAGTTGTATGAAGGTAATAAATGGTGTCAGCTGCATTGTTATCTCCAGCTTGGCATCTTTTCTCCTGTTGACTGATATCACAATTTGCTGATCTGTATTTTTCCACTGGGAGATTGAGATTGCACGCACTGATGCCTTTCCCAAAATGTGCCATTCACACTTCAATGTACACGGGCATTTGAGATGTCACTGACATTGAAGTGTCCTAGATCACGAGAATAACTAACTGAAGTTCCTGTGAGTCTCCTGACTATTACCAGCGTAGGACCCATTAGTGGATGTTTCTCCATCTGCTCAGGCATCAGGAACCACAAAGCATATGTGAAAGAGCAAGGTTTTTAGATAAGGAATCTCGGCGTTAAAGGGGATGTCCCACTTGGACGACCTAATTGGCGAGTTTAGAAGAGCTTAGGAGAGTTTGAAAAATTGACATGTTGAAGACCTCCTTCGACTATGTAGAAGACCTCCTTCGACCTCCTTCGACCTCCTTCGACCTCCTTTGACCTCCTTCGACTGTGTTGAAGACTGGCTACAACTAGCTACGACTAGCTACGACTAACTTCGGGAAAATTGGACACCGAATAGTGGAGAGTGAAGACGACCTCCTTTGATCTCCTTTGACCTCCCTTCGACCTCCCTTCGACTATGATGAAGACTATCTATGACTACCCTCGACTACGCTTGATTACCTACGACTAACATGCCGACCTACTACGACTAAACCTACGAGTAAAAAAAGTATCGATTTTTTCCACGACGACCTTTTTTTACTGGTGGGCATTTTTTAACATGTTGAAAAAAACGCCGCGACCTAGCTGAGGCCTCAAGTACGCAGAGACCACTCTCAAGAATGAAAGAGAGTTACAAAGACCTCCTACGACCTCGTGTCCACCATGCTGTGAGTATGAGTCAAGGGCAAACTCGCCAGAACTCGCAGATTAGGTCTCCCAAGTGGGACAGGCCCTTTACTCCTCACTGTTGGGAAATCATGTACTCAGGCCATTGAATTCACTGAGAACAGGATTGATCGAGGATTTGATTCATGAGGGTGCTAGGGGTTATGGGGAGAAGACAGGAGAATGGGGTGGAGAGAGAAAGACAGATCAGCCGTGATTGAATGGCAAAGTGGACTTGAAGGGCCGAATGGTCTAATTCTGCTCCTATAACTTAGTAATTTATGAATTTTTGAGAACAATTACAACATCTTAGAGACACAAGAAGCTGCAGATGCTGGAATCTTGAGCAAAACACAAAGTGCAGGAGGAGTAACACAGCGGATCAGGCAGCATCTGTGGAGGGAATGGTGGCGGTTCGAGTCGTGACCCTTCTTCAGACCCGACCGAAACGTCACCTATCCATTCCCTCCATATACAGGAACTTCACTTTGTTCTTCCTGTGATCTAGAACACTTACATTTCAGTGACATCTTGAATGCCAGTGTACATTGAACTGTAATTCAGGATGCTGCCAGTTCAGTTGAGTTATTCCAGTGCTTTGTGTTTTGCTCAACGTTGTGGAGGTAGGTTTTGGAAAGGTTTTTGAAAGTGTGTGGAAATGAAACAGGTCAGATGGTTTATTGGGAAAAAATGTTCTCAAGGAGTGGAAACTAGTGACTCAGGGTTGTAACACTGCAGGGGGCGTGAGGGCAGTTAAATAAACAAAAGCCACTTGAGAATTCAACTTACTGTTCGAAATTGCTCAATTTTATGTGAAAGTTGTTAGGGCAGCTAATCATATATATTAATGGGGAGCCATTCAAATTCTGCAATATTTATGTTACATCACATGTGTTATGGATTATTAGCTACATGGAAGGCAAGATTGAAAGAGGCAGAGGGTTCAAACTTGTATATAGTGGTGCAGAATGTTGCCTTTGATTAGTAGGGGGAGGAAAGATAATGGCATAGCACTGTTTTAGATTTAGTTTAGAGACACAGCATGGAAACAGACATTTCAGCTCACCAAGTCCACGCCAACCATCGATCATCCTACTTTTGCATCTTATTTGCAGAAGCCAACAGAGACTAATTAACTTACAGACCCGCACGACTTTGGGATGTGGGAGAAAACCAGAGTACCCAGAGAAAACCCGCACGGTCACAGGGAGAATGTGCAAACTCCACATAGAGAGCACTTTCTCACCCACTCCCTACACACTAGATTTTGCGGAGGCCAATTAACCTACAAACCTCGCATGGCTTTGGGATGTGGGAGGAAACCAGAGCACCCGGACGAAACTCACGCGGTCACAGGGAAACCTACAGACAGCACCAGAGGTCTGGATCGAACCTTGGTCTATTGGTGCTGTAAGGCAGCAGCTCCACCTCAGTGCTGCCTTGTACAGTGGCTCATATGTGCTTTCAAACAAAGCACTTTGTTATTTTGGTGGGGTCCTCATTTGCAGAAAATATCACAGAATGATTTGACAAACATTAAGGAAGATGCCAGGGTAGAAGAAAGTACACCGTTCCCCAGATAACATAAAATTGTATTAATTTGTCACTGCTACAGCCCAGTGCTGATTTACATTACCTGTAGTTCAATAGGTCTGCACTCCTGGCTCTACGGTACAATCATTCTGTAATCTCAAGGATAGCTATATAATGTAGATTTAAATGATAGGGCTCAAATGATGCATAACATTCATTTTCATGCTTGGTGTGTAACACCAAGCACCCTCTCTTCTTCACAGTGGAAAAGATTCTCTTAAAAAAAAATCATTAACACACAAATACACCACAAATATATAACGGCATATTTTTCAAACTCGAGACAATTTAAACATTTTTATTAAAATAATAAACATTTTGTTCCCTTGAAGCAATAGAAAGGAATGCAGTAGATCTTCTTTATGATTACTTTCTGATTTAAAGATGACCTCTAATGCAGCACCTACTTTTATGGTCTCTTCACTAATAGAAAATCCATGTAAAGTACACTGTTTATAATGCAACCCCTCCCTTCCCATGATCTTTAATCCCAAAGCTTTATAATGATATCCGATCCCTTACAATGAATAAAAGACTTTGGGTAAGTTCAGACGTACAAGAAAATGCAGCAAGCATTGGAAGCAGATTTAATAGATGAAGCCCTTTAGGAGAAATGCATGTCTCAAATTTTCCATGTAATTACAATGTGCCTACATTTACATTTCGATTCCATTAATTAATATTAATATTCTCACATTTATTGACAAAATAGATAGCCTTGAGGTTGAAGGGTGGAAACTTCAACAGGACATTAAGAAGGCAATAACAATAAGATGGCAGAGGTCAGTCATTGATGCTGTTTGATCACCTTATTAACCTTCTTAAAATAATTAACGCTAAGCAACCCATGAGTAACATACATTAATTTCTTAACAAATAATATATATCGCCATGGTTAATAAATGATACTTTGTTCTATAACATAAATCAGAAATCTTTTTAATCAACAATAGAGCCTTATGGATTTAAAGCAGCCAATCTTACCTAGCATGGATCATAGAGACAAAATGTTGTTTCACCCTATGCTACACTTTACTTCACTTTAGAGATACAGCGTGGAAACAGGCCCTTTGGCCTATCAAGCCCACGCCGACCATCGTTCACCCCATACTCGATCCTACACAGATCCTACACATTAGGGACAATTTACATATTTTGCAGAAGCCATAAACCTACAAACGCTCACGTCTTGGAGTGTGGGAGGAAACTGGAGCACCTGGAAAAAGCCCACATGCTCACAGAGAGAACGCACAAATTCCATACGAACAGCACACGTAGACAGGATTGAACCCAGGCTCTGGCGCTGTAAGGCAGCAGCTCACCGCCACGCCAACGTGTATACTGTATATATATATATATATATACAAGTGGGCATAGATTTAAGATTTAGAGGGGCAAAGTTTAAAGGAGACTAGACCAAGTGTGGACCCATTGGGCCCACTCCCCCAACACAATATTCCACCAAACTGTGCATGCGTGGCTGCAGCATTCAAAGTTGTGCCGTTGTCAGCTGAAATAAAGTTATAGTTAATAAAATGAATAGAGGACCTGTGGAGGCATTTGTAAAGTAAGGAAAATTACTTGTGGAGCCGTTGCGTCTCTGTTGTGAGGGCAGGCAGGCATTCTCCTCTCGCCCCCTTCATCCCCAGCACTCCCTTTCCCTCCTCTTCACCCTCCCTCTTCTTTCCCCTCTCCTCCTCCTCTCCTCACCTCCCCCTATCCCTCCCACTCACCCTCCTCACCTTCCCCACTGCCCTCCACTCCCTTTATCCCCCACTCCCTACCTCCCCCACTCCCTTCCTCCTCTCCCTCTATCCCCTTCCTCCCCCACTCCTCACCTCTCCCCTATCTCAACCCCACTCTCCCTCCTAACCTCCAGTCCTTTCTTTGCCTCAGGTCCCACTCCTCTCCCTCCCCATGCTGTCCCTCCTGCAGGCCCAGAGCAGCAGCCTCAGGTGGTGCTCCTCGCTCCCCGTGGAGGAGCACCACCTTTTTTTTGTAAAGTTTTTTTAAAGTTTAAATGGTCAATACCTTGTAAAATATATCATCAATCTGAACGAAATTTGTTTCATTTACATTGCAGGACAATGGTGAGTAAGGTGAGCCAAAACATTGTGGCGCTATCATGTACTGTTTTGGCACTAATATAGATACAAACCAGAAGAGAAACAAACATATAGAAACAAACAAACAAGATGAGAGTTTTAGTAGTATACCAGACCAAGTGCAGACCCGTTGGGTCTGCTCCCCCAACACACCTGTTCCCACCTGTAGCCCCCACGGGAGGCCTGGTCCTCCAACTCAAGCCATTCCTGAACATAAGATTCCATCACTCACCTGCCTCCCTCAGCAGTGGGCTTTAAAAAAAATACAATTGCACTTCCCCTGCATGTTGCAATAGCAATTTGCCCTCCCCCTCCTGTGAGGTGATAGGTTCGGAGTGTTCTTGTGTCACAACATTGTATCAAAGTGTGTTGGAAGCTGGCAGGTATGATTTTAATGATTTTAATGAAAAATGTGAATCAGAACATGTCAGCTCCCCCAACGGTGTGGTTTCTCAATGCAATATTCCACCACTCAGCCAGTCCCCCACGCAACTTAACCAGTTCCCGAACATAAGATTCCAGCACTACTCTGCCTCCCTCAGCAGTGGACTAAAAAAAATTCCAATTGTACTTCCCTTCCCTGCCGCAGCAGTTCCAACTGCAATACCAATTGACCCTTCCCCTCCTGTTGAAAAATCCCTTTGAGGTGAAAAGTTCAGAGTGTTTCTGTCTTACAACTTTGTATCGATCTTCAGTGAAGCTGATCACTGCTAGCCGAGCCATTGTGATGTCATCAGTTGAAGTCAGTCGTTTTAAATTCAGTCTTTCGATTTTTTTAAACTTTAACCAGTAATGTCGAGAAATAAAGCATAAAATATTCAGTGAAGGTACTCTCTGCCTGGAGGGGAAAAATGTGAATCAGAATATGTAAAAATGTTATCGTTACTGCGTAGTGTTTTTGTGAAGATATAACGACACACACATATACACACACATATGCACACACACACGATGAGACTTTTAATAAGTATATGATGTATATAGGTAGATACAGACAGACAGACAGACAGACAGACAGACAGACAGACAGACAGACAGACAGACAGACAGACAGACAGACAGACAGACAGACAGACAGACAGACAGACAGACAGACAGATAGAGATGTGCGGAGCATGTTTTTTACACGGAGAGTGATGGGTGCCTGTAGCGCACTGCCAGAGGAGGTGTTTGAGGCAGACACGATAGTGGCATTTAAGAGATGTTTAGATAGGATATGGATGTGCAGGAAATGGAGGGATCCTATTCTAATGAATGTATCTGTCCAAATGTGTCTTAAATGTTGTTGCAGTACTTAACACTTCCCCTCTGTGTGAAAAATCATAAACTCACCATCCCCGGAACCAAGCTGATGAATTCTCACTCAATTCCTACATGGTAAAAATGTCATTTTTGTGCTAGGAAGATCAAAACGGTGCACAGTATTTTAAATGCAGCTCCCCATATAATTGCAGATTCCATTAGGTTCTGCTATTCCTTTCAATGTAATTCACTCTAAATCAGCTGAGTCAGCTCAAAACACTAAGCTATTTCAGAAGGAAATTATCTTCAGTGCCAATGAATTTTCTGCAGTCTTATGCCTGTCCAAATCTAAAAAAAACAGGGCTCGCAACTGGCCAGCCTGTTCCTGCCCACCCCTCTCCCACGAATCAAATTAATCAAACTGATGACATTTTCCATCAATTGTGACCATTTACAAGCTTTTACGAAAGGTCTTAAAATGAAGCTATCTTTTCTTAGGTCCAAATCACTACAATGCCGATTTTAAACTCATTTAATTATTGCTTTTTAATTCAATAAGAAATTATCAATGGCACACAAAATATCTGGCAAATGGATCAAGTCAGTTTTCTTTCAAATCTTTTTCATTTATTTATAATCTTTTTCGTCATGAATGGGGGACTGCTTAAAAAAATGTTGTCTCTTTTCTATGATAATTCAATTTTTCTGGTATTACTAAAACCGCACCAAGTTAGTACCCAAATTAATGAACAATTCTAAAAGGGTACATTCTCCAGATTAATTTGGGTATGTATGGATTGATGAGACAAAGCCAGCATGGGTTTGTTAAAGGTACGTTTTCTCTAATTTGAGAGAGTTTTTTTGACAGGGAGTGTAGCTGATGCAGTATATATGGACTTCCAAAAATGATTGGATAAGGTGCTGCATAATAGTCTTGACATTATGTTGGAAGGCTGTGGAATGAAGGGGTCTGTAGCAACAGGGGTAGAAAATGGCAAACTAATATAAAACAAAGAGTAATTGTTAGAAAGAGCACAAATTGCCAGAGCAACTCAGCGGGCCTCCAGCATTTATGTTTTGCTCAGGATTCCAGCATCTGCAGTTCCTTATGTCGCCAGTAATTGTGAGAAGTTGCTTTTCTAGGCAAACGGGAAGTAAACAGTGCAGTTAACATAGAACAGTGCAGCACAAGAACAGGCCATTCGGCCCATGATGTCCATGTCCAACACGATGCCAAGACCAACTCTTATCTACCTGCACATAATCCATATCCATCCATTCCCTGCATATACACGTGCCTATCCAAAAGCCTCTTAAATGCAACTGTCATATCTGCCTCAACCACCAAATCTGGTAACGTGTTCCAGGCGCTCACCACCATCTGTGCAAAAAGCAGCCCCTTTAAACTTTCCTACTTTAAAGCTATGATGCCTAGTATTTGATTTTTCCATTCTGGGCAAAAGGTTCTGAATGTCTACCCTATTTATGCCTCTCATGATTCCCTACAACCGCTGCTTTCCTAAGTGTATATTAATGACAGTCTAGGATGAACAGGACATCCGTTTACAAATGTAATGATAATTGCAGAACTTAGAGGGATCATGAACGGTAAGAAAGTTAATGATGGGCAGCGGGGCGATGTGGGAAGGAGCGAAAGATACAATTTAATGTGGATAAATGCAAAGGTGGTCGCTGAGATTGAGAAGAGACAACATAAACCAGAGAGCACAATCATGAAAGGGAGCAAAACCGGAGAAATCTGGGGCTAAATGTGCAGAGGTGACGTAAACTGGCAAGGCGGGTTGAGAAAGTGATTGAAATATTTGGAGTCCTTATCTTTGTAAATAGAGTAACAGAGTTCAAGAGCAGGAATTCATGATGAGCCTTCATGAGACACAGGTTTAGCCATCACTGCAACATCCTATCCTGCTCTTGGCACTGCTGTGTAGAACAGACGTAAAGGGGTTGGAGAGGATTCAGGAAGAGATTCACCAAAATGATTCCAGGGACAAGAGACTGGAACTTTGTGGATAGAGTGCTATTCTCCTCGGAACAGGAGAGGTTGAACCCTTCAGGAATGTTTCCGACCCGAAAGGTCATCTATTGATGCCAGACCTGTTGAGTTACTCCAGCATTTTGTGTCTAGTTTTCGATGACTGTCTTCTGCCCGGGAGAGTCGAAATTACCTAGTCTTGATATTTAAAACATTATCATGCCAAATTCTTCATTATTAATCTAGAGATAATAATAAATACTGTGTAGACACAAAGTGTTGGAGTAAATAGAGGGTCAGACTTCATCGCAGGAAGACATGGATAGGCAACGTTTCGGGTTGAAACCCTACTTCAGAGTCCCGACCCGAAACGTTGCCTTTCCACATTCTCAAAGGATGCTGCCTGACCCCTTGAATTACTCCAGCACTTAGTATTCTATGCAAGATTCCAGCATCAATTCCTGTGTCGCCGGACAAATATTGAGGTTACAAGAGCAGGTCAGAGGTTAACTCGCTTCCTGACCTTCCAAAGACTTCCCATCCGTAAGGAACAAGTCAGAAGCTCGGTGGAATACTCTCCACGCGTTTGGATGAGGGCAGCTCCAAGAACACTTGAGAAGTTTGACTCCTTCCAGTAAAAGCTTGAATAGCACTCCATCCATCACTCTAAACATTTATTCCTGTCACCGCCGGCAAACCATGGCTGCAAACTGCACTGCAGATATTTACTTGAGTTAGTCTATCAGCACCTCCCAAACTCACAACCTCCGCAGCTGGGAAAATAAGGACAGCAAGCTCATGGCAACACCACAACCTGCAGGTTCCCATCTTAGTTACACAACATCCTGACTTGGAAATATATTGCTGTACCTTCATCATTGCTGGGTCGAAATCTTAGGGCTCCCAAGCCAGCAGTATTACAGGAGGGCTTCCACCAGAATGACTGCAGTGGTTGAAGAAAGCATCCACCACCGAACTTAAAGCAGCAATTGGGAATGGATGAAGTGTGCAGACCTTTAAACTATCATTTATAGAACCTCAATATTATATCTTGTGCTTAATGTTGCTCCCTTTATCCTTTATCTGCACACTGTTATTGGCTTGATTGTATTCATGTATAGTCGTCTCTTTGACGAGATGGCTCGCAAACATAAGTGTTTCTCTGTACTTTGGTACACGAGACAATAATAAACTAAACTAAACTAAACAATGGTTGCTGATCTTAACTCCTATATCTGCATCCTGAAAAATGAATAAAAGTACGTCACCCAACACTCCACTCCCTCCGGTCCAATGGTATTGAGTTATCTTTGATATTTGTGTACGAAGTCAGTTACAGGGCGGTGCAGTGGCACAGCGGCAGAGTTGCTGTCTTACAGCGCCAAAGGCCCAGCTTTGATCCTGACTACGGGTGCTGTCTGTACGGAGTTTGTACATTCTCTCTGTGACTACGTGGGTTTTCTCAGGGTGCTCTGGTTTCCTCCCACACTTCAAAGACGTACAGGTATGTAGGTTAATTGGCTTCGATAAAATTGTAAAATTGTCCTTAGCGATAGTGTTAGAGTACGGGGTAATTGTTGGTCGGCGCAGACTCAGTGGGCCGAAGGGCCTATTTCCACGCTGTGTCTCTAAAGTCAATGTCTGAAGTCTAAACATACATAGAGTGGCAAAAGGATAGATTACTTTAGAACAACATACTGTAAATGCTTTTGATTTACCAGGGGCAATCATAGTCTGAAATGTACCTGGTTAACATTCGTAACATTTTATATTTAAGTAGATCACACTGATGAATGCCCCAATATTACCTGAACAAGATTGAAATAAATTGTTGTAGCGCCAATCTCAAAATTCCACCCATTGATCTCACCTTGCATAGAGCATGAACCTCAGCAGTGAAAGCTGCCCCCTGAACTGTCTTTTTCTGTCCTTTGAGCTTTATGATAATTCTACTTGATTTTAGATGGCACGTGAGAGGAGCAGCATGAAAGAAAAGGAAGAAAAATACCTGAGAAAACAAATGCAGAAAATCACAAAAGTATGTTTCTGAGGTTTCAAATCCTAAAGATGTTCAACTAAGTTTACTGGAGAGTGTGTTGAAAATTGTGGCATTCTTACTAAAAAATGTGAAAGATGGACAGAAATTATAAGAGTTAATATGAAAAAATGCAAATCGGATATGGCTGAGATCCATATTCATGTGAATTAATCTCAAGTACCCAAATTTGGCTCCCATCAGACATCCTGAATTCAACTGGCACAAATCCATACTGTGGGAAATTAGCCCATAAAATTTCATAGTTATGACCAGCCTCATCCACAGATGTGCACTAATTTGGCAATACACCATACAGCTTTAATGTGGATTCTAGGACACCAGTGTTTCTTCTGGCATGAGGCAAAGCACAAAATTAATAGATAGCAGCATGCTAAAACCTCAATGAAAATGCTGCTTTAAATTCATTACCACTATTAAACTGACAGATTAATGTGTCTATTGTTTTGGTTTGCTCCTGCCTATGTCTCCATGCTTGTTCAACATCAGCTGCAATATTTAACAAAATGAAAAGTATGCGATACGCATAAACTCTTCTGTGGTGTTAAAGGCAGACTCAAGCCAGTTCCCCCTAACGATATTTGGAGAATGTCAGGCTGACCTGACAAACAGCTGAATTTGGCACAGGCCTTTTACAGTGTGATCTTGGTGTACAGTGGATCTGTAATCCACGCCACGTTTCAGTTAAAATGCTTCGTAAATTCAACAGTTTGTATTTTACTGAATGAACACAATTAGAAAACTGAGCTGAATGTATAAATGTGACGATGTGTACAATACACAATTACCAAGTCATTTGGGGCATTTCTGAATGGGTATCGAGAGCCAACAGATAGAACTATAGGGTAAGAAAGTGCGTCGGAAAGAACTGCAGATACTGGTTTAAATTGAAGGTAGACACAAAATGCTGGAGTAACTCAGGGGGACACGCAGCATCTCTGGAGAGAAGGAATGGGTGACGTTTTGGGTCGAGACCCTTCTTCAGACTATTGGGTATATCGCTAGACAGGAAATGCTACTTCTATTACACCAGTGTATGCAATGGAACATTCCCACTAATGAATAGCTCAGATCGTACTCCACAACTCTTTTTCTAACAGGCCAGCTGTCCAACTAATGCGGTCATACTAAAATCGACAATGAACGTGTAAGATTTACTTCTTTCATTAGGCAACATGTTGGAATTAATTTACTGCACTCATATTTAAGGAGATCGAGCAGTCAGATCTTTTGCTCGGATAGTTGGCTGTGCTTGCAAAATGTTTACTTTTTGTTGGAAGCAAGAAAATGGTTTTGTAAAGTTTATATACCCTTACTTACCCCTCTGAAGTTTAATGGAAAATGTTAGTCCTCTTCCGTGTTTCAAAATGTTAATATTAATTTATCCAGAAGAGCTAGTTATAAAGAAAAATACTTGAAAACTTTTCTTTAGCATATCCAACGAATAACATGAAGAATTTTAGTTCTGGGAGCTTTCCTCCACTCTTCTCATTTAATAGTTGGTGCTAGATAATCTGTCATGTTTAACATCAATTCTTCACATTCATAACAATGAAACAGGAATCACACAACTCTCATATATTGCTCAGAAACGTACTCGGTAAATCTACCTTGTTAGATATATTATGATGAACATGTAAGGTTCATGATCATAATTAGAGAACGCTGATGACAGGTGGAGGTGGGCTGTACAGCAATCCAAATGTAATGCGTAGGGGTTGGCAAAAGCCAAAAGGAAGTAGAGTTCTTGAAACACATCAATAAATCTTAAGTCTATGCCTTTAATCGGAGCCTTGAAAGGCAGCTCGTTTTGGATAGCTGCCTATCTAGGACTGAAAGTAGGTCCGGCAAATTATTCCCATTATCAAGGTACAACCTTCGAGTAATTATTGCGATCGCTGGTCTTCAATTATTTATGCAGCTGCTGGTCTCCAGAGATGAACTCAATCTGGGCCGGCAGAAGTGAACACCGCTGTTATGTTTCCACAGCATGG
This sequence comes from Raja brachyura, assembly GCA_963514005.1. The sequence goes on along the minus strand of OY740787.1, from coordinate 69,776,450 downwards.
AGCAAGAAAACAAAACACACGCCTAATGAAAAGCACACATGGGAAGCACTTTATTATTTCATCATCCTCACCTACTGAGATCTGGCACAACTACATGCTTAGGAAGAACCTTAATATTATGTGGTCAAGCAGGCTGCCAGTTTGTAATTTCCTCTCAGTTCATTCCAGAGGAATTTGGCTCCCATTTCCTTCTGACACACCAAGACTCCCAAACCCCTCATTCCACACATGCACCGCTGAACTGCTATTTACTTAACCACATACTAGTCTGGAGGAAAAAAAAACAAGAGGAATTTAGCTTCCTTGAAAAACAACTTGAAAACTTCTCTGTGCAGCCACATATGATAACCTTTCATTACTTTCTGCAATTTCACATCCCTACAATAGAAATCTTTGCTGGCGCAGAGGAGTAACAGCGTTTCTAGGTGGAATTTTACATTGTAATATGAAAGCATGCACAGCTAATATTTTAGCTACGCACAAGCTTAATAGTTCAATGGTTCAATGGTGCTTTATCCGTCACATACGGCACAGTAAAATTAATTTTGCATATATTACACATGCGGCGCCATTGCTCATCGCCATTTTGGCACCATTGTTCAAAGTCCAGATTCGGGTCGGCCCACGTGCTCGATATACTGGAGCAGTTCCCGTGAACCGACATCGGTCTTGCATGTATTACACCTAAAGTAGCAAACTAACGTTTAAATTGGTGATACCCCAGAATAATTGCAGTAGAGCCCCATTGTATGTGATAGGCGACTGCTCAAGGGCAATGCACATAGAAAAATATGTTAGTTAAGAATAGAGTGTCGTTGCAGTGAACCACACTGTGGCTTGGCACAAGTGTGGACTTTTTATTAGGTGTGGATCTGAGACTATTAGGTATTAATTGAGCTGAATTTATAATAAACAATTTTATAGCAACCAATCACATAATTTATCCATTGGCACAATTGCAACAATCATTCAATACATTTGCATCGAGCAAAATTCAAGCAGCAATCAGCCAATGTTAGAAACATTCGGAGAAAGTAGTACCATTTGTTATTAATCTTTGCTAGATTTTCCATCATTCAGTGCCAGACTTTCACAATGGTTAAGTTTCCAGTATTCACTTTCATTTTTGTACCACTTGTGGAGCATTTAATATTACTAAAATGAGATATGGCATGAAAATTAAGTAAAAACACAACTTCTCTTTCTACACTTTTTTTTCCCTTTGCCCCAAGCTCTTAACATGTTATTAGAATATACCACAGTTCACGTTGATAGCTTCATCGCACAGGAATGGCCCTTAACTTAATGAACAGTTTTAATAAATCACTGAGCTTAAATCTGTTTTATATCATGGACGCAGACAGACAAGCACTTATCCTGCACAGAGGAGATCGTTAGCAAGGAAACAGGAAGCGCAGTCTGAAAGGAAAGGTACTCATTTAAATGGACCAATTTTTCATATAAATAACACCAGTGGAATTTTCCAGTGGTGAAGATGTTTGAGCATCGCCCTCCCTCCAGCTGTTATATAATTCGTGCTGGGGGAAAGTACTGCAGGAACCCTGCACAGTGTTTCCAGTCTCATATATATTCCAGTATAAGGATTTGTTTTTTAGTGTGTAATTCTGTTTAATCATCTCCCTTCTTACTCTAAAATTATGCTTTACTAATACCATAAATAAAACGGGTGAGCTACTTAACACTGAAAATTGAATGGTTCAAAATAGATTCAAAACCATTTAAAACTAGTGAATGTCTCAAAAATATAATTTTGTATTAAGGGTGACACGGTGGCGCAGCGGTAGAGTTGCTGCCTTACAGCGCCAGAGATCCGGGTTCGATCCTGACTATGGCTGCTGTCTGATCACAGTTTGTACATTCCCCCTGAGACCTTGTGGGTTTTCTCCGGGTGCTCCGGTTTCCTCCCACGATCCAAAGGCATACAGGTTTGTAGGTTACTCGGCTTTGGTAAAGATGTGAAATTGTACCTAGTGTGTAGAATAGTGCTAGTGTATGGGGTAAACACTGGAGGAACTGTTTCCACGCTGTATCGCTAAAGTTTAACGTAAAGTAATTTACAATTATGGCATTAAGAAAAAGGTTTCTGTTAAAATTGTTGTGTTTTTGCAAAAATAGTTGCAAAGTAGTTTTAGTTATCCACTCTTTACCTCGTGACAGTGAATCTGCCTTCATCCTGATTCTTTAATGAAGTAGAGTCATTTTTCTCTCCCAACAGTTAACATGCCCCATGCAGTTGAATAGTTGAATGATGGTACTCAAACATCTTTTGCTTGGTATCAACAAAGTCAAACATACAAAATTAGACTTCTGTATGACGTAGGGTTAACTTGATATAATCGCAGATGATGTTACATTTCACCGCATCCAGTTGCCTAAGTGGTTGCTTGGCAGTTGAACATGATCAGATATTGAGGAGGAGGAGGAGGCCTGTCGTTTTTAAAAAATATTAATTTATCTTTGCTACATTACCAGATAACTTTTAAAACTGCCTCCCGTCTGGCAAAGCGGCCAATACTTTGCAAAACTAGAAAATGTTATTTCCTTTTAAGGGGAAATGTGAAGTCTGATGAACAGACTAGTCTGAAAAAAGGCAAAAATATTTATTAATTCATCATCTACCATCATAAATTGAAAATTCTCTTTGTTTCAATGACTTTTACTTGATAACAAATATTTAAGTTAGCAATTAGATGGTTGAAATGTCCTCAGGGAAGCAATCCAAACCATTTCAGTGTGAGGGGTTAACTTAGCTTTGGGCAGCACGGTGGCGCAGCGGTAGAGTTGCTGCTTTACAGCGCCAGAGACATGGATTCGATCCCGACTATGGGTGCTGTCTATATGGAGTTTGTACATTCTCCCTGTGATTGTGTGGGTTTTCTCCAGGTGCTCCGGTATCATCCCACACTCCACAGATGTACAGGTTTGTAAGTTAAATTAAGTAAGTTAAGACTTCTGTAAGACTCTTGGAATATTTTGTTTAGTTTTATATATAAAATATATCATTAAGCTGGAAAGGATGTGCAGAAGATTTACGAGGATGTCAGGTCAGTACCAGTGATGGACTGGGCAGTGCTCACCACTTTTTGCAGTCTTCTTCATTCTTGTGCATTTGAATTGCTGAACAAGGCCATAATGCAACCAGTCAATATGCTCTCATGCACCTATGGAAGTTTGAGAGTATTTCTTGACATTTAGAATTCACTCAACTGGGATTGGAATTAAGGAGGAAACTTGATTGGTAACACACAGTGACACCAGACCAATTAATTAACAGCCTGTTCACCATCCATGTTCTTTTAAACTTGAAATGGGCAGACTCAAGGTAGACTAGGGTCAGGTATAGTGTTCTTGAAAATGTAAACATCCCGCCTCACCCAGGGCATAGACTTCATCTTGACCTGTTGTCATCTAGCTGAGGATAAGAATAGTAAGATTGAACGAGAACTTACCAGTTCGAAGGTTGATCTTTATTTTATGAGGAGTCGAAGTGAGGGATTTCGTGAAGAGCCCGCCGGCGCGCATGCTCGACATACTTCAAATACTTCTGGATTCTACCTGTTCTGCAGCAGATAATTTAAACGTTCGACCGGGCATGTGCTGGGATGGAGGAATGTCGCCATTAATAAACTCAATTTTATGCCCCTGAATATTCTGCAACACATACTCGTCACCAGTAAAATTACCCCATGCACCCAAAAACAGCCGAAGGCGACCACCAACATGTGAAGTTAAACAAAGAGAAAAGAGAGAACCAGACCCCCTCACCCCCGTGGTTACCGGCGGTCCTTGACACGTGTGGGTGGACGTGGAGGTGCTGGGTTGGCTTGAGGGCGCGGCGTCTTCGTTTTCACCAGGGTCTCTCCCGACCCTGTCCTAAAAAAGACCCCTGGTGCTGGGTCTGATGTTGCTGTCGTTGTGGAGCTTGAGGGTGGGTCCTCGTCGAGGTACTAGCAGACCCTCGTGAGTGAATGTATGGAGCTTTTGAGCCTGACGGTGTGGGGGCACTCTGAGAGCGCATGATCCCCACCGTTTTGGCTTGTTCGTCAAGCTCTTTGACTCTCTTCGAGAGGTCCTCCCCAAAGAGTTGACGGGGCGGCGGCGGCGGCGGTGGTTTGCACAATCCTGCAAACTTCGGGTTGAGCGCTGGGCGGATGCTGTTTTTGCGAAACCCGTTGATTTCGTGCTGGGTCGCGCGCAGGAGGGCCAGAGCATCTTCCTGGTCCAAATTCAGTTCGTCCCCGTCCACCGACCGCGCAAAGGCGGTAATACCGGCCGTGAGGAGCTTCAGGATCCGCTGCAATTTTACCTCTTGTTGACGGATAGCCGCACTGATGTTGCCCCATATCGGCGTATTGACCACAGGCACGTTGAGGGAGTTGCAATTGGATGGAGCCTTGTGACGGCTCATTGCCTGAATGAGGACTTCTTCCTGTAGTTGCTGGTTGTTAAGAAAGTCCACAGTGGCTGCCAGCTTTGCGTTTAAAGGAAGTCCAGATGAATGTGGGGCCGCAAATTTGGTCGCCACATCCAGAAGATCCTCCGCTGGCACCTCCAACGGAGGTGGTATGGAATCCACCAAAACCTCCTCCTCCTGCTGCTCCAGGCTGATGGTAGAGGCTGGTGACGACGCCCTGTGCCTGTTGCTGCCCTGCTGTAGTTGACGTTGAAGCAGGAGCTCCAGCAGCCGCTCCATACGGTCAATACGCCCTTCACCCTGAACACTCAGGTGGTCGGAGTCCTCCGGCTCCGAAAAGAAAACCGGGCTCCTATCATCGGCCCGCACCTCATCGAGGCCCAGCCGGTGCCGGTAGTTGTCGCTAACAGCCGCCGAGGCGAAACTGCGCGATTCCCGCGCGGGCGTGTTCAACCGCCTCCGTTTAGCGGGAGCTGAAGCCGCTGCCACTAAGGGCACTTGCGGCGTGGTGTCGGCACCAGCCGAAGCATGGCTGCCCGAAGCCCGCGCAGGCTTGCCGGCTGCCCACATCGTAGACTTTGCCGACGCATGGTCTCGCCCACCCATCCATGGGGGGCTCGGCGACCGTGACGAGACCCAACTCAACCGACCCGTCCCGGCGTCGAGAGTCGGGGTGTGCCGGCTGGACCTCACAGCCGCCCCGGGTCTCGCCCTGGAACCTGACCGCTCCTCCGTGTCAGGCAATGCCTTAGCCCTGGCAGGGTTAGGCTTCTGGGCTGCTGCCCTTCCCCTACTCGGAGGGCTGAGTGGAACGGGCCGTGCAGCCGCACGCACCCAGCTCGAGGTCGCCAGCGAGCCCGCTGACGACCTGACTGCCATGGCAGGGTCCCCCTGCTCTGGCGGCACACCACACTCCTCCTCGTCGAACTCCTCCGAGCTGTGGTGTGCTGGCGGATCTGGACCTGTAATCACAGGGCTTACCCACATCTCCGCCTGAGTCCCGGCCTGCGTTGCAGGTACTGCCGATGGTAAAGGCCCCGGAACTGTTGACCGGCAAACTCGTCCTGACGTCCTCCGGCCCTTGGAACTCCCATCCATGTCCTTGCTGCAAGACATAACCAACAACAAGGACCACCAACTAAAGGTAGGATACTTACCTCCGTGGCCCCTTATGAAGGGCTGGCGAGGAGCGCGCTCCACTGCCAGCCGTCGCAGCAACGCGGTACGACGATATGTCGAGCATGCGCGCCGGCGGGCTCTTCACGAAGTCACTCACGTGACTCCGAAATGAAATTGCTGTTTCCTATAATGCATTGACTATTTCAATGCGGTGGCGCAGCAGTAGAGTTGCTGCCCTACAGCGCTTGCAGCACCAGAGACCCGGGTTCGATCCCGACTACGGGTGCTGCCTGTGCGGAGTTTGTACGTTCTCCCCGTGACCACGTGGATTTTCTCCGAGATCTTTGGTTTCCTCCCACGCTCCAAAGACATACAGCTATGTAGGTTAATTGGCTTGGTATGAGTGTAAATTGTCCCTAGTGTGTGTAGGATAGTGTTAATGTGCGGGTCGGTGCGGACTCGGTGGGCCTGATTTTACGCTGTATCTCTAAAAAAAGAGTTCTGCAAAAAATAGCCAACAATGGGGATTCCCATTACTTTGCTAACAATGGAACACTTAGATTGTGGTGAGTTTTGGCTCAAAGCCACTGGCATTTCGTTAAGCAACATACATGAGAATATTTGTGAAATGCTGTGTTTTTTTCCTATGTCTTGAGAAATTAATATTCAGTCCACATTCCCCGGAGTGCAGAAAACTGACATGATTCCTGGAATTATTTAAACAGCACAGATAAAGTGCCATTTGTACCAGCACCCAGGGGAACTTGTGGTACCACTGAGATAAGGAGTGATAACAGATCATTGTGTTATGGCATACACATATATCATCGCATAAGTCATACCAGTGAGTCCTACTGTAAGTCCCCACTCTCTTTCCAGCTGAGGCAGAAAATGGCAGGACTACAGATGCAGAGATTATTTGATGATATATGCATTTCTTTAAAGCTATATGGAGATACAGGGAACAGCAGATGCTTGAATTTTTTAACAAAACACTGGAAGAACTCTGAGTCTGAAGAAGGGTCTCGACCCGAAACGTCGCCTATCTCCTTCGCTCCTTAGGTGCTGTCTGTACGGAGTTTGCATGTTTCTCTGTGACCGCATGGGTTTTCTCCGGGTGCTCCAGTTTCCTCCCACATTCCAAAGACATGCAGGTTTGTAGTTAATTGGCTTCTGTAAATTGTCCCTATTGTGCAGGATAGAACTAGTGTATGGGGTGATTGGTGGTTGGCACAGACTCAGTGGACCCAAGGGCCTGTTTCCAAGCTGCATCTCGAAACAAAACTAAACTAAATTGAACTAAATATGGATCTCTTTGCACCAAAAATGAGTAGAAAACACTAACAGAGGAGAAGATTCTTACCAAATCACAAGCATTAGTGTGACTAGTCTTTGGAGATGATAAGATATGAGCATTCTATTTCCTGGCTGACAGAATTAAATATCAGACAGATAAATCCTTCATCACGTGGCTCATTATTGCACCTATATCTTAATGAGAGCCTTTGCATGGCAACTTCTACTTGCACATGCTGATATAGTGAAAAGGGGGAATTATGTTGCTAATCTTTTCATAAATTCATCATATAAACAATTTCTTAATCTTGGCTCCAAATCCATTTTACATCCTTATTCAACGTGATGCCACTGTGTAATGCAAGATGTGGAACATAGGAATTAGGAGCAGAAATAGGCGACTTCTGAGGTGGGGGGGAAGATTTAATAGGAACCTGAGGGGCAACGTTTTTACACACAGGGTTGGTAGGTATATGGAATGTCGGAGGAGATCGATGAGGCAGGTTGGAGGAGATCGATGAGGCAGGTATTATCACAATGTTTACAAAATATTTGGACAGGTACATGGATAGAGAATAGATTTAGAGGAATATGGGCCCAACCCGTAAGTAGGAATAATGTAGATGGGGCATGTTGTTCGGTGTGGGCAAGTTGGGCTGAACAGGTTGTTTCCACACTGTATGACTCTATGACTGTAGGACGCATCTCTATAAGCTCTATAAGCTTGCTCTGCCATGTAAAAAGATCATGGATTACTTGGTTCCCATCGACCTATGATAACCTATCATTCACATACTATCAAGAATATATCTACGTCTGCCTTAAAATTATTCAAAGGTTCTGCCTCCACCATGCTTTGAGGACTGGAGTTGCAAAAGTTGACTGCCCTATGATGGAAGAAAAATCATTTCGGTTTTAAATGGGCAATTCCATATTTTTAAGGAGTAAACCTTAATTCTAGATTCTACCAAAAGATGAAAGACTCTCTCCTCATCCTTTGTGTCAAGACTCATCAGGGTCTTCAGTTTCAGTCAAGTTGCCTCTCATTCTTTTGACCTCGTAGATAGAAATCTAGTCTGTCCAATGTTTCCTCGTAAAACATCCCCTCCATCAAATATGTTGGAAGGAACTGCAGATTCCTGCAGTAACATTGGGTTACATCGAAGGTCGACACAAAATGCTGGAATAACTCACTGGATCAGGCAGCATCTCTGGAGAAAAGGAATAAGGGCTGTTTCGGGTTGAGACCCTTTTTCAGACTCGGGCTCGACCCATAACATTACCTATTCCCTTTCTCCAGAAATGCTGCCTGACCCGCTGAGTTACTCCAGCATTTTGTGTCTATCGCCCATCCATTACAGATATTAGCTTGGTAAATCTTCACCTTGTATCATCCCTTGAGGATATGCACTGTACTCCAGACTCCAGGTTCTCACCATTCCCCTATCAAACTGCAGCATAACCTCCCTATATTATTCATTTCCCCTTGCAATAAACAATAGCATTCCAATGACTTTCCGGCTGCTTGCTGCAGTTACATTCTAGGCTTCTGTGAATTGTACACTGGGGCACCCAGATCCCTCTACACCTCTGAGCTCTGGAATCTCTCACCATTCAGATCATATGCTTCGTTTTTTTAATTTCTGCTGCCGAAAAGACCAACTTCACATGTAAGGCTGCAACATCCCTGAGAACCACTTTAGCTCTGCCATGATTACAGGCTTTCAGGCATCAGATTTTCTTCTCTGCTTTTGGCAATCAACAGGTTGCCTTATGTTTTCATAACTGATAATGTTTAGTTTTAGTTTTTTGTATAGTTCATTCTTGTCACGCATTCAGAGATACAGAGAAAAGGCTGTTCTGCAAACTATCCAGTCAAAGCACACAATGCAGGGGTGCAATAGATACTGTTCTGGAACAGCACACAGAGAATTGGCATGTTTTAATGCCACCCTGCAACTTTCAAGCATTTAAAATGCCCGATCTTGGCTCAAGGAGGTGTGCAATTTCTTATAATCACATTTTAAGGCCCGGAATATAAGTTTAGTTTAGTTTATCTTGCAGATACATCGTGGAAATGTGTCATTTGGCCCACTGAGTCCACACTGACCAGCAATGACCTGTACACTAGTTCTATCCTATATACTAGAAACTATTTACAGAAGCCAATTAACCTACAAACTTGCATGTTTTTGGAATATGGGAGAAAACCGGAGCACTCGGAAAAATCCCACGTGCTCAGAGGCAGAACATGCAAACTCCAGATAGACAGCACCCATTATCAGGAACGAACCTGGGTCTCTGGCCCTGTAAGTCAGCAGCTCTACCTCTGCGCCACCTTGCTGCCCTTAAAATATATAATCCACGAGCTGCAAGGTTTTATTCATCCTATCCCAAAAAACATTTACGTAGATGTAAATACTTATGTGTCTGTTAATTTTTAGATACTGTTGTCATTTTTTGCCGGCATTCTATAGTTTATGGGCATGGGCGAAGTTTAATTCTACGAATCTCATTCGTCCTGCTAGTTCCATGCGCAAGTCTTGCAAGACCAATGGTTAATTTTGTTCCATCATTTACAGCATGATTTTGTACAACTTCACTAAACCATGAGGCTTGTCGTACCTTAAAAATATTATTGCTCTGGTCTACTCATTCCAGTTGTTTTTGTTCTAGTTTGCTCAGCTCCTTCTTAACATCATTCTGTCGAGTATGCAGGACTGGTTTTGGTTTGCAGCATCACAGTCACATAGACTAAGACAACATAATGTATCTAAGTAGGACACAACTTGCACAGGCCGGCACAGTGGCGCAGTGGTAGATTTGCTGCTTTAGAGTGCCAGAGACCATGGTTCAATCCTGACTACCGGTTTCATAGGTTCCAAAGGTCTTTTATTGTCACATGTACCAATTAAAGTACAGTGCGAATTACCATACAGCCATTCTAAATAAAAAGCAACAAGACACACAACTACATAAAACGTAACATAAACGACCACCACAGCAGATTACCCACATTCCTCACTGTGATGAAAGGCAAAAAAGTCTATTCTTCTTCCTCGTTATTCTCCTGCGGTTGGGGAAGTCGAACCATCCGTCAGGGCGGTCGAAGCTCCCGCAACCGGCGATCAAAGCCCCTGCATTGGGCGATCGAAGATCCTGCGGCTTGGTGCTCCTGAAGTCATCATCATAATCATAATCATAGTTTATTAGCCAAGTATGTTTTGCAACATACAAGGAATTTCATTTGCCATACAGTCATACCAATAAAAAGCAACAGAACACACAAAATACATTTTAATATAAATATCCACCACAGTAACTCCTCCACATTCCTCACTGTGATGGAAGGCGAAAAAAGGTTCAATCTCTTCCCTTCTTTGTTCTCCTGCTGTTGGGGGCCTCAAGCTTTCCGTTGACGGGGCAAACTTGGTTCCCGTAGCCAGCGGTCGGGCCTTCGCATCGGGGCGATCAAGCTCCTGCATAGGGGGGGGAATCTCAGCTCCCCCGCGCTGGGCGATCTGACCGCAGATTCACAGGCCGCGGTTGGAGCGTTGATCCCAGGCAAGGGATCGGCTCTGATGGTAAGTCCACATCCCCATGGTGGGGCTCAAAGTCAGTCCTGAGCAAGGCCGCCAGCTCCATGATGTTAGGCCACAGAGCGATCGGAGATACGATCCGGAAAACTATCGCATCTTCGGCAAGGTAAGGTATTGAAAAAAAGTTTCCCCCGACCCCCCTACCCACCCCCCACATAAAACAAACCAGAGAGCATTAACACATACTTTCAAAACACACGCAAAATAACAAAAAAAAGGACGAAAAGACAGGCCGTCTGATGGCAAGGCTGCCATTGCGTCACCATCCGGTGGAAGGGCGCCACCCATTGGAAGTCGGTCTCATTGGAACCAGAGACAGCAATCTCCACGATGTTAAAGTCTGCAGGCTCCAGCGGTTCGAGCTCCGAGGTCGATCCCTGGCAAAGGGATCTCCAGCTCCGCGTAGTTACGCCCGCAGGATCCCACAGTTGGAGCGCCCGAAATCGGTCTCCAGCAAAGGCCGCCAACTCCTCGATGTTAGTCCGCAGTGCAGACGGAGATACGATACGGAAACAAAATCCCATGTCCGTCAAAGTAGGAGATTTAAAAAAGTTTCCCCCAACCCCCCCACCCCCCACATAAAACAAGCTAAAATACACTAAAAATAGACATGTAACACATACTATTAAAATAACAAAGAAGGAAGGGACAGGCAGACTGTTGGCAAGGCAGCCATTGCTGGTGCCATCCGGTGACGTCTGGACAGAGTTTGCACATTCTCCATGTCAAAGGTGTGCAGGTTAATTGGCTTCTGTAAATTGTACCTAATGTGTAGGATAGCACTAATGTATAGGAAGGTCAACGTGGACTCGATGGGCTGAAGGGCCTGTTTCCATGCTGAATCTAAATATATTGTACCTAAAATTATAATAAATTATGCAACACAGTGAAAAGAAAAAGAGTACATTAAACAAGAATCTAATGGAAGAACACACTTAGAAAGGAGTTGGTGAGGTTAGATTAGGATGGTGCAGCTCAGTTCACGACCTTTGAAAATAAATAGCTCTTCCTGAAGGTGGTGACTTCAGGTTTCTGTATCTCCTGATCAGCAGCAGCAACAAGAAGCGGACCGGCCCGGATGGTGGGGATTCTTCATAATAGATGCTACCTTTGTGATGCAGCAACCTCGCAATGGTGGAGAGAAACATCGAAACATAGAAATATAGAAAATAGGTTCAGGAGTAGGCCATTCGGCCCTTCAAGCCAGCATCAATATGATCATGGCTGATCATCCAAAAATCAAGACCCCGTTCCTGCTTTCTCCCCGTATCCCTTGATTCCGTTAGCCCTAAAAGCTACTGTATATCTAACAAGGAGAGTTGTGTCCGTGATAGTCCACCTGGGGGCTGAGCCTACCACTCTCTGCAGCCTCTTGTGCTTCTGTGTATCAGTATTGCCGTACCAGGCCATGATACAATCAGTCAGGATTCTTTGTACTGTGTAGAAACAAGGAACTCCTATCTGTATACCAAAGATAGACACAATGTGCTGGACTAACTCAGCGGGTCAGGAATCTCTGGAGAAAATGAAGTGATGATGTTCCTAGTCGGGACTCTTCTTCAGACTGAAAGTGGGGGGGGGTTGGAGGAGCGTGCTGGAGAAGAGTTGGATGCAAGAAAAGACCAAGACCTATCAGGTCTTGTGATACTGGCAAAACAACTCGGGTGGAGAAAAGGGCAAGGGGGGAGGGGAAGGGTGTATAAGGGGAGGGGTGTACATTTTCCCATCAGGCATGAGGTACAGAAGTTTGAAAACACATGCCTCCAGATTCAGTTTCTTCCCAGCTGTTAGCAGGCAACTGAATCGTCTTCTCATCAGCTAGAGTATGGTTCTGACCTCCCATCTACTTTCTAGAGATCATTGAACTATCTTTAATCGCACATTATTGGATCTCAATGTAATATCTTTGCACTAAATGACCGTTTATCCTTTATCTGTGCACCATGGACAACTTGATTATATTCATGTGTAGCCTTTTCTTTGAATGGATAGCGTGCAAATGAAAGATTTTCACTGCACCTCTGTACATGTGACAATAATAAGCCAAACTAAAGCTAAGCTAAGCTAAGGTAAGCGAAAAGGTTGATGACCCACTGGTAAAGTATGGTCATCAGATCCCGAACGTAACAAGTCCTGGTGTCTACAAATAGTGCCCACCTTTGGCATAGTGTCCAGACTCACTGAGAGAGCGATTTCTCTGTCTGCAGCCTCTTTGCTCAGGATATCTCCCACCGTGAGCCCATGCGGGGCAAACATTTACAGGCCTTCGATTTGTTTGCAGTGACGTGAATGAAGCAAAAAATAATTGACGTGAACTCCACATAACTCAGCCATGAGAGACAGGTCTGAGTTTTCTCCATTACATCATTCATGTTAATTGGGTTTTCTTTTACATTTGGTGATTTTGCATTATTAAGAACTCTTTGCCTTCTTGGTGTTGTAAACCGAGGTCCTTTTGTTAATATCTGGTTGACATCGACACATGACAACACCTAATTACGCTGTTTAAAGAAATCCCTCCTGTTCTATCAGTGCTGTAATTGACGTCAAACCACCCTACTTGAGTGTTTAAATATTGGTAAAATAATTTGACACTTTATTCTTTGGTTTTCCTCACTGTTCAACATCTGACCCAAACAAAACTTTTGTTATTACCACCATGTCAAAAGCTTCAAATTGCTTTTAAAACACAATGAAATAAGTTTTGAAAATGCAAAGTAAATGTTACTAGCTAGCTGTCAGACTGAGAGCTTATAACCAACACAAGATGTGTAAAAAAGGAGCTGCAAATGTTGGTTTAAACTGAAGATCGACACTAAAAGCTGAAGTAACTCAGAGGGACAGGCAGCATCTCTGGATAGAAGGAATGGATGACGTTCAATATGACACAAGATGATGTCTCACATTTTGTAAGTGAGCAATGCCATTCTCTGAGGCTTCAGTTCTTTGGTCTTGAAAGTAAATGCGTCAGTCATTAACCATTTGAACACTGGATGCCCTTAAATTAAAAAATTAAAATGTTCTTTCTGAGAAAAAAAAAACAGATTTGCCGCTATGCCACAGAATGTTCTAGTGTCCTGTTCCTCTGAGCTGATATTACTCATTGCGATGAGCAGTAAAATAACCACCAAAATGGAACTGAAAGACATTTGTTAAGTCTATTACATGAGCTGTGTTTTGCACAGTTATGTATAGATAACATCCACTTGCTCATTTTACTATTGATTGCCAATACCAAATGTTTAATGACTGATTATTTTTTATCGATGACCAATATGGGCGGCACAGTGGCGTAGCTGGCAGAACTGCTGCCTCACAGTGCCAGAGGCCCAGGTTCAATCCTGACCATGGGTATAGTCTGTGTGAAGTTTGCACATTCTCGCTGCGATGCTGTGGGTTTTCTCCAGGTGCTCCATTTTCTCCCACACCACAAAAACATGCAGCTTTGTAGGTTATGTGTTGGAAGGAACTGCAGATGCTGGTTTATATCAAAGAAAGACACAAATGCTGGAGTAACTCAGCGGGTCGAGCAGCATCTCTGGAGAAAAGGAATAGGGTTGGAACCCTTCTTCAGCCACAGGTTTATAGGTCTATCTCAGGTTTGGAGTTTAATTGGCCTCTGTCCAAACATAATTGCCCCTAGTGTGTAGGGAATCAATGAGAAAGTGCAATAACAGAACTGGTGTGAACGGGTGATCGTGGTCAGGGTGGACTTGGAGGGGCGTAGGGCCTGTTTCTTGCTGTATCTTTAAACTAAACGAAAGTAAATGCAATACAAAAGCCTTGTGCAAAACACCCTCCAAAACACCCTTCCACAGGTCCAAGGCCTCAGCTGCAGATGTCCTCCCTGCCAAAGTTGTCAAGGAGTTTTAATGCTTCGTTGCACTCGGCAGTCAGAAAAATAGAATATAAGACTATTAAAAATTATTAAACTATTAAAATTATAAAATAAAATAAAATGCCATTTTGAAGTCAGGATAAAACTTTAATAGCTTTAACATACTGAAGAACCCATGATTATGTCTCTTTTTATAATGTTTGAAGCCTTGTTTGCATTCAAAGCCTTGCAACTTAATTCCCTAATCGTCGCAGCTAGAATATTAGCTTCTGACTGCAGTCAAGTGTATTTGGGAGTAATAGGAAATGTAGTTGAATATGTAGGGGAATATAGTTGTGAATGCAGGCAGTAATACCGACTCAGAAAAAAACTACAATGTAGGAAGGAACTGCAGATGCCGATTTATATCGAAGGTAGACACAAAATGCTGGAGTAATTCAACGGGTCAGGCAGTATCTCTGGAGAAAAGGAATAGGTGACGTTTCGGCTCGGAACCCTGCGTCAGACTGACCCGAAATGCGCCTATTCCTTTTCTCCAGAGATGCTGCCTGACCCGCGAGTTTTGTGGCTATCTTCAGGAAAAACCTAGCCATGCTCTTCCCCACTAAAGTAATAACTGCGTGTCACCTCTTAAATGGGCACCAAACGTGTTTGCATTACTTGAAACAGTGAGATGAGTTATATTTATGAACTATGGCCAGTCTCATGCATTGGAACCACTTGCTCTAACAGGGCATGAAGTGACATATATGTACAGCTTGACTTGTATATTTAAAATACTGATGATTTGTTGATGAGTCAATTTTTTACTTAGAAAATATTTAAGCGTGCATTTGTATACTTGTCACACTCTCTCTGCTGCCAATGATTAACAAACAGGAATGGTATTTATGTTCTGACAGTATATGTAAACGATTTACTGCGTAATGTAATGCATTTTCTGTAAAGCTACTAATATTTCAATTGGAACAAAAACACTTGTCTACAATTGAAAAGGGCTGGATTTCTCATATATTTTTAAAGATTATTCTTCATGTGTCCTTACTCAAATGACGCATTGGAGTAAGGTGTTTCTCAGATGCTGAGGTAGGTGGAGATCAGGCCATTTGAAATATAGTGTCGTGGTAAACAACTTCTATTGATTTCTTTGATTTATTACAATCTAGAATTAAAATCTAACCTGAGCAACTATTTTCAAAGTTCACCAATGTAATGTATAAATATTTGGAGATGTAAGTGCAGAAGAAAAAGCACAGCATCCTTCCTTTTACAAGTCCAGTATTAAAATGCAGGGAGCACATTAGCGGCTTAACACATTTCAACCCAAACTATTTGGAAAAAGTATGTTTGATCAATCCAAACCTCAGTCACTGGCTCAATTTGAATGCTTGATTCAGACATATTAAACTATTGTCAACCATCTGTCATTTAAGCAGTTTCCCAGGAATATTATTCTATTCATAATTCACCAAAACTCAATAAATTGTTCTTACTAATTCCTTTATGAGTTTAAGGTTTGTACATTTAAAAGGTTCCAAGTGTTAACAACAATACAGTTTGTATGTTCATGTTATAGGAGCAAAATTAGGCCATTCAGTTTTGCATAATTCATAGTTTTGCATAGTTTTGCATCTGAACCATCCTGTCACCACTAGAGAGCGGTCCTAACCTACCATGTATCTCATTGGAGAGCCTCGGATTATATTTAATCAGACTTTACTGGACTTTATCTTGCACTAACATTATTCCCTTTATCCTGTATCTGTACACTGTGGACAGCTTGTTTGTTATTATGAAGGTACACGTGACAACAATAAACTAAATGTGACTATGTTATTAGGTAGATAACGTTTATCATACTGTACTTTCAAATCTATTTTTTCTCAGTCTGTATCTTCTTTCATACCTTCTCTCATCCATACCGTCTCTTCAGAGATGCTGCCTATCCCGCTGAGTTACTCCAGCATTTTGTGTCTATCTTCGGTACTTTTCTTTTAATACTGTTTTAGAAATGCTTCATGAGGATGTTCAAAACCATTTCCAAGCTTAACCAATATTGTGACCAGTGGCTTTCCTGGTTCTTACTAAATTTGTTTTAATTCAAATAAATTCACACGAAGTTCAGACAGTCAAGTTGATATTCCTCAGCTTTGAAATATAACTACACAGCATGATCATAAATGATGGGATAGCCCTTCTTAATCTGCTAGGTATGGTGATTGATCGTATCTTGAATCTGCCAGGGTACATAGATATGCCAGACAACATGGGCAGAACCTCCACTCCCTACTATTTCATCAGGAGTCAGACACACACTCACCGTTAGATTAACTGAGTTCAGACACATATCTCTTCATTGTGCTTCTAGCCCCGACTGCTCAGACAGCTGTGCAGTCAGCTATGCTTTTGCTTGGATACTTCCACATTTACAAAACACTGATAAGCTGTACATGGCCAAGGCCAAATTCTGCAGCTCAGTTAGACCACAGGTTACAAAGGGCACAATTGTTCAGAACAGGAAGAAAATATTAGATACCAAACTTAAGAGGAAAGCAGGAAACAAAATAGCCAAGTGTACATGATAGGGTGGAGTAATGACTACATGAGCAAGATTACTTTGATAAATGGGATTCCTATTTGAAATATTTTCACTGAAATGACATTGATGGAGGGTGATGGCAATCCACTGCCTCTTTACCATAATTTTATGTTGTATGGTCACGGTTGCTACTAAATGCAAGAAGAAGAGAAATATCGGAAGCAGTGAGGACTATTATGATTTGTTTGTGAAATGGAAAAGTAAGCGGACAATGCGTGTGTCATGATGGAGGCAGCGATTCTTTGGGGAGACACAAGGAACTGCAGATGCAGATTTACAAAAAAAGACACAAAGTGCTGGAGTAATCGGATGGGTCAGGCAGCATCTCTGGAGAACATTAATAGGTGACGTATCAGGTTGGGACCCTTCTTTGGTGATTGGGGGGGGGGGGGGGGACAAAAGCAGGAAGGGCAGAATAAAGCCTGGTGAGTGATAGGTGTATACAGGTGAGATGAAGTAGGGGTTGATAGGCACTTGGTTGGACAAAGGCCAGAGAGGAAACCAAAAAATGGAAATAAGGACAGATGTGGTGTGACTTTTGAAGCCAGAGGAAGGAATATAGGTTGAAGGGAAGAAGGACGGGGAAAAGTAGATGCAAGTCCAGGTGGGGCTCAGGGAAGAGGAGGGAAAGGGGGAACAGAGAAAGTAGGTTAGTTACTGAAAATGGGTGAATTTAATGTTAACGCCGTTAGGTTGGGGATCCTTAAATAGCTTTTCAAATTGTCTGCATTTTTGGCAAAGGCTTTAGCTTGTGGAGTTACAGTGCAGAAACAGGTCCTTCGGCCCAACAGGTCCACGATGACCATCGATCACCCCATACATTATCGCTATCCTACACACTAGGGACAATTTACAATTTTACTGAAGCCAATTAATCTACAAACCTGTGCATCTTTGGAGTGTGGGAGGAAACCGGATCACCTGGAGAAAACCCATGCAGTCAAAGAGAGAACGTATTGGAAGGAGGCTTCCCCTCTGATGCTTCCCACAATATTGTCACTTTGGGTCAGTACACTAAAGGCAACATAGCCGACTAACATTGTCCCTGCCTTCACCAACTCTATGTTACGCAGTAGATGCCGGTGCCCTATAATGGATGGCATAGTTCTTCATGTGACCCAGACCCTGTGAAGATGGATACCCACAGTCAATGGCAGATGAGAATGCCTAGCCCTGCAGATATAGTTGGCAGCAACTTGCTAGCTGTAAATAATCAGACAGCAACCAGTTAAATCTGTGCCAAGTCAAAGACGCAGTTTATGTGATGAGGTTACTTCTACGGTACCAACCGGTATGAAAGGTTTCTGCACATATTATTAATATTGTTGGAAACTGCTGCTTGTGCAGTTCCACCTGTCTGGTGCTTGCTGGAAGGGATGCAGAGTCCCATTGGAAACTGAGCCTTCCAGGGTGTGTGCTTGTTTTCTTCTGAACAGAGCAGTTAAATTTTGTGCCAAGCAGTAATGAAGCAGTACTAAAGCACATATGCCACACAAAATGTCCTGGATTTACCTAAAAAAAACACTCAGCCGACGCTCAACTCCCTTTCCACATTTAGATTTAGTCTTTAATGTAGTTTTTAAGATACAATACGGAAGCAGTCCTTTCAACCCACCATGTTCGCGCCATGAGCACCCGGAGAAAACCCGCGCAGTGACAGGGAGAACGTACAAACTCTGTACAGACAGCACCTGTAGATAGAATCAAACCAGGATCTCTGACACTGTGCCAGACCTCACTTATATATCCTAGTTTGCTTTGATAATGATGCCCAACATCCATTAGTTTTGTCCTGAAACAAGCTTTCACTGGACTATGTTAATACAACTCTCACTTATTAAAGATGACAATTTCTAATTTCTATTTCAGGCCTGATGACAAATTGGTAGAATTGATTATTGATCAGTGGATCCAGTCCGAAACAGAAAACAATGTATAACTATAATTTTGGCTGCTGGTGAGATTTAAATCATTATCCCTCTGTGTAGGGAGGCATTGTTTTGGTAATAAGAAATCAATTATATTATTACAAACAATAGCACACCAAGAATAAAAGTCATATTCAGATATTATAGAAATGATGTGGCACACAGGGCAGCACAGTTGTGCAGTGGTACAGTTGCTGCCTTACAGCGCCAGAGACCCAGATTCGATCTGTACGGGTGATGTCTGTATAGAGTTTGTGCCCTCTCCCTGTGACCACAAGGGTTTTCTCAAGGTGCTCCGGTTTCCTCCTACACTCCACAAAAGTACAGGTGTGTAGGTTAATTGCATTTGTTAGGCAATTGTATGTTATCCCTAGTGTGCATAGTGCTAGTGTACGGGTGATCGCTGGTTGGCACGGACTTGGTGGGCTGAAGGGCCTGCTTCTGCGTTATATCTCTAAAAGTCTAAAAGTAAAAAGTAATTGTCGAATGAACTACATGCAATAATAAAGTTATTTTTTTCCCCAAAGTTGGGCATTCTTTAATTAACTAAAGCAGTACAAAAGGGCCGAGATCCTTACTTCTAAATGGTCGCGGATGATAGGCTTGAGAATGAGTTAGGAAATGGTTTCCCAGGAGAACAGTGACTAACAAGCAGTATGGACTAATGTAGATGCTCTCATTCTTACCCTCAAATAGTTTTATCTTCCAAGTATATGTATTCCCTTACCTGGTGGTGACTCACAGTGAAATTGTTAAGTAACAAGCCTAGAAATAGAATTGGCAATTTGGAGACGTAAATCCCATCGGTATTCCTACAGAATTTAAATTCAGTATAATTGAAATTTAAATTCAGTTCAGGTAATTTATTTGAAGCACAAAATATATATATCAGAATTTGTTCTCCTTCTCTAATTTGCCCTTGAAATGAGTGACCTGCCGACCATTTAAGAGTCAAGCTCTTTGGTGGGTCTGGGGGTCAGGTTTGTACTAAACCAGCTTAGGGCAAGGGCATAGATGCCTACCAATTTGAAAGATAGATTCAATGGAAAGGAGATTGAGAACTTGGTGACAGGGTGCCGAGTTAATAACCTCTCCCTCAATGACCCCAGTCATTTCTTCTTCCACCTCCTCCCGTCCAGCAGGCGATACTGAAGCTTGAAAGCGCAACCACACACTCTGCAACAGCTGCTTCCCTTCTGTTAGCAGGCATCTGAACAGTTCATCCATAAACGAGGGTATTGCCCAAATCACCTCTACCCTATTGAGGACATTGGACTTTGTCTATAGAGCGGATGAGCTACAAACAGCACAATGCAAAAAACTGTATTCTGCACTCTGTATCTTCCTCTTTGCTTTATCCATTGTGCTTGAGTTTAATGTGATTGTATCTATATTTTGTATATCTGATCTGTTTGGATATCACGCAAAACAAAGCTTCTGACTGTACCTCGGTACATGTGACAATAATAAGCCTAAATACATACATACATACATACATACATACATACATACCTACACGAATATTTGTTTATAACATCTTCTCACGTATTATATGCAACAAGAAGCATTTTTCTTATCAGGCATCTGATTTTAAAAGACATTAACAGTTCAAATTATGTAAACTCCAGAGGTGTTATAAGATAAAATTCTCCTCCCGGAGGATTTATTAGATAACATTTTGCACTCTGCCACAACGGGCAGAATTGTTTTTTGTAAGTTACAGAGAGAAGGAAGTGTGCAGTATTAAGGAAGAGATAAAATGGTCGCAACCATCAATATCACAATAATTTAATATGGGGGTAATTCAAAAGGCCAGAATGGGAGAAATGTGGATATCCCAGATGTGCTATTTTCATCTCGTAGAAATCAGGGGGGCAGCAGCAAAGAAATTTCATATTTCTCCTGTTTACATATTTTTGTAAGCCAGGAGGAGGCTATTTGGCCCATCAAACCTGTGCCGGCTGTTAGTTTAGTTTAGTTTAGTTTATTATTGTCACGTATTCCAAAGTACAGTGAATAGTTTTTGTTTGCGTGCTATCCAGTCCAATAAAAGACTATACATGACAACAATCAAGCCGTCCGCAGGGCACAGATAAAGGATAAAGGGCACGGCATTTAGTGCAAGATCCAATTACAGATAGTTCAAAGTCTCCAATGAGGTAGATGGAAGGTCAGACATGCACTCTAGCCGATGAGACGACCATTCAATTGCCCGTTAACATCTGGGAAGAAACTGTCCCTGAATTTGGAATCCTGGCAGACCCATTGTTTCTGCTTGATCGTGTCCCACTGAACTTATTTCCACATACCTCCCTGGTGAAATCCCTCCCTACCTATGTCCAAGACACCTCACATGCTCTTCGTCTCCTCCATGACTTCCATTCCCCAGGCCCCCATTCCTTTATCTTCACCATGGATGTCTAGTCACTCTACACGTCCATCCCCCACCAGGAGGGTCTTAAAGCCCTCCGTTTCTTCCTCGAGCACAGAACCAACCAATCCCCGTGGAGCTGGTCCTAACCCTCAACAACTTTTCGTTTGACTCCTCCCATTTTCTCCAAATCCAAGGCGTAGCTATGGGCACATGCAGGGGCCCCAGCTATGCCTGCCTCTTTGTAGGGTACGTCGACCAATCCATGTTCGAGGCGTACTGTGGCCATTTCCCCAAACTCTACCTCCACTACATTGACGACTGTATTGGTGCTACCTCCTGCACCCATACAGAACTCACTGACTCCATCCATTTCACCACTAACTTCCATCCAGCACTCAAATTCACCTGGACCATTTCCGACATCTCCCTACCGCTTCTAGACCTCACTATCTCCATCGCAGGTAACAGACTACTGACCAATATCTACTACAAACTCACTGACTCCCATGGCTATCTGGACTACACTTCTACCCACCCTGCTTCTTTCAAGGACTATCCCCTACTCCCAATTCCTCCATTTACGCTACTTCTGCACCCAGGATGAGGTGTTCCAAACAAGGGCATCGGAGATGTCCTCATTCTTTAGGGAACGGGGGTTCATAGAAACATAGAAACATAGAAATTAGGTGCAGGAGTAGGCCATTCGGCCCTTCGAGCCTGCACCGCCATTCAATATGATCATGGCTGATCATCCAACTCAGTATCCCGTACCTGCCTTCTCTCCATACCCTCTGATCCCCTTAGCCACAAGGGCCACATCTAACTCCCTCTTAAATATAGCCAATGAACTGGCCTCAACTACCCTCTGTGGCAGAGAGTTCCAGAGACCCACCACTCTTCACTCTTCATCTATTTATGAGGCTCTCACCAGGGTCTCTTCTATACCCTGTTACACTGCTCTCACTCCTCATCCCCCCACTCGTAACAAGGGCAGAGTCCCCCTTGTCCTCACCTTCCAACATACCAGCCGTCACATACTACAGGTAATCCTCCGACATTTTCGCCACCTTCAACGGAATCCCACCACTGGCCACATCTTCCCATCTCCTCCCCTTTCGGCTTTCCACAGAGACCGCTCCTTCTGTAACTCCCTGGGCAATTCGTCCCTGCCCACCCAAACCACCCCCTCTCCTGGCACTTACCCTTGCAACCGCAGGAAATGCTACACTTGTCGCTTTAACTCCCCCCTTCACCGCATCCAAGGACCTAAGCAGTCTTTCCAGGTGCGGCAGAGGTTCACCTGCACCACCTCCAACCTCATCTATTGCATCCGCTGCTCTAGGTGTCAGCTGCTCTATATCGGTGAGACCAAGTGCAGGCTTGGCGATCGCTTCGCCCAACACTTTCACTCAGTTCGCAATAACCAACCTGATCTCCCGGTGGCTCAGCACTTCAACTCCCCCTCCCATTCCGAATCCGACCTTTCAGTCCTGGCCCTCCTCCATGGCCAGAGTGAGTCTCACCATAAATAGTAAGATTAAATGAGAACTTACCAGTTTGAAGTTTGATCTTTATTTTATGAGGAGTTACGATGAGGGATTACGTGAAGACCCCGCCAGCACGCATGCGCGACATTCTTCAAAGCAGTGGTGTGAAATCACAGATAGCAACGTAGACTAACATAGTAAGATAAGAGAGAACTTCCATACCATTTGAACTTTATAATAGAGGGTTTTGGGAGCGGAGGGCACATAATCCCTCATCGTAACTCCTCATAAAATAAAGATCAAACTTCAAACTGGTAAGTTCTCATTTAATCTTACTATTTTACTTCGGAGTCACGTGAGTGACTACGTGAAGATTTCAAAGCTCTGTGATTTCATGCCCTGGAAACGAGTCCATGCTCACACACTGCCACGCTGGGATTAGAGGATGAACGTATTTCAGACATGACACTGGCTGAAAAACAAAATAGGTATTTATTCATACCAAAACAAAATATATCCCATATAGGGTAATTATTTAGCAGTACTCAAAATTTTTCCTGCAAAAGTGTCAGGAGAGGCCACAGGTTTGTTTTAGAAGCGTTGGAATGTCTTCTCATTGCTCCAACCCGCTGTGGCCAGGATGTGGTCCATGGGTACTTCCATCATCCTAGCCGCCGAAGTAGATGCAGCCCTGGTGGAGTGAGATTTGAAGACATTAGTGTCCACCCCCGCTGCATCTAACACCACCCTTAACCATCTTGATATGGTTTTCACCGTGACTTTGTGATGGGCCGTTTATGGCTTATAAGCAAAGCTTTCTCCGTGCCCGTTAGAGTCTTAGTGACTGTGATATATTGTAATATCAGAGTAACGATGCAGAGTCGAGTATCTGCAGGATAAGCTTGAAACTCTAATGTTTGTCCAGACGACCTTGGTCGGTCTTGTTTTAACAGCCCCTGTATAAGAAAAGTTATTTTGCCATTGGAGATTGTCATGGCGTCCATACTTAACTTGTGTAGGGACTGGACCCGTTGTGCTGTGACAAGTGCCATAATCATTACCATTTTATAGGTGAGCTTGTCCAAGGTGAGCCCCGTATTGGGTGTCCATCCTCGTAACATAGTCAAGACTATGCTAATATCCCACGTATGGTTGTATCTGGGCCTGGGGGGATTGGAATTAAATATTTCCCTCATTAGCTTAGACACTAATGGGTGTGATCCAATAGCCAGATGATCTCTCCCTTTGCCCAGATAATTCATTAGAGCACTCCTTGCACAGTTGATGGCACTGTAGCTTAATCCTTCATCGTGGTGAAGGGTAGCCAGGAATTCCAGAACTTCCGTGATGGTGGCCGTTTCATAGGTAGTGTTCGTTGTAGTGCAGAACACTTCCCACTTTCTGATATAGGTCAGGTACTGTTTCCTGGTGGACTCCCTGCACGACGCTGAGATGGTATTTATTGTTCTGTCGGTGAGTCCGAATCCCAGAGTGGCCGTTCCAGAATCTGCAAATTAACAGGTCCATGCAGTCATGACATGGATGGCTTTCCCCTGTAACGGGATGTATCAATAAACTAGGTCGTTTGTTGACCCGGATGCAAGGTTCTGTGGCCATCTTCTGTACTGCTGGGAACCATGGTTGGGTAGGCCAGTCAGGCACAACCAAAATACCCGATGCGGAGTCTTGTCTTATTTTTTGCAAGACCCGACTGATGAGGCAGAAGGGGGGAAATGCATAGCAGAACAAATCCCCCCAATGTAGCGTGAAAGCGTCCATCGCTACTGCCCCTGGGTCTGGTTCCCAAGCAACATATGTTGGAAGTTGGTGATTAAGTCTGGATGCAAAAAGGTCGATATCTGGTGTCCCATAACGTTCTATAACATCCGTAAACACTTTCCGATCCAACATCCATTCTATGTTGGCGTTGAATTTTCGTGATCTGGTGTCTGCCACTGTGTTTAGCTTACCTGGAAGGTAAGTGGCTGAGATCCAAATTTCCCTTTGCAGACACCAGTGCCAGATATTATTAGCCAATTCATCACATGATATCGACTTTATTCCACCCATATGATTAATATAAGCCACCACTGTGGTGTTGTCAATTTGTAACCTGACATGCAACTGGTGCATATCTGAGCAGTATGCTCTTAGACCATGAAATGCTCCCAGCATTTCTGAATAATTAATCCCTAATGTTTTGAATAGGGTTAGCTCTTGTGCACTCCATCTGCCTCCACAACTTGTGGTGGTATTAGTTGCTCCCCAACCTTTGGCACTGGCATCAGTTTGTAAGATAACTGAGGGATTCATGATAGTGATGGGGTTAGAACAAAGCTGTGCATGTTCTATCCACCAATTTAATTCAGATGTTGCCTTTTCTGGTAGTTTCATAGGCCTGTCAAAATGGCCTGCATGATTTTTGAGAGCTATAATTTTTGCTCTTTGAAGGTTTTGATAATGGAGTGGCCCAAATTGTGCTGCGGGAAATGCAGCCACTATTTTCCCAATCACTCTGGCTACTTGCCGAATAGATGGATCCCTGATGCCAGTGAGGCTCCTGCAAGCTTCTATCAAGTCCACCACCTTGTTAGGTGGTAAGGTGATAGACATTTGCACCGAGTCAATGGTGAACCCCAAATAATCCATGGTAGTGGAGGGTTCCAATTTCGATTTATCTGGATGTATGATAAATCCCAGCTTTTGAAAGAGATGTTTTGTGGCTGAAACTGCCAATGTAGCCATTTCAAAATTCTCCCCGACAATGAGGATATCATCAAGGTAAGCCATGACAATATGGTTTTGTTTCCTTAAATAGGCTGGTTTCAATATTTTGGTAAACAGCCTGGGTGCTGATGATAACCCATTGGGTAAGGCTTTATATTGCCATAATTGTCCCATCCAGATAAATTTCAGGTATTTCCTATGATCCTTATGTATAGGTACTGAATAGTATGCATCCTTAAGGTCAATGCAAGCCATGTAGTACCTTTCAGATATTAGCTGTCTAGCCGTGACAAAAGTGTCCATTTTGAAATGAACATACTGAACGGAAGTATTTAGTTCGGTTAGGTCTATGATGATGCGGCACCCGCCATCTTTTTTATTTTTGGTAAATATATTCGATACGAACTCCTAAGATTCTCTGATAGTCTTCTCAATTACCCCTTTGTTAATTAGTCTAGATTGTTCAGCATGGCCTGCCGTTCTTTCTTTCTGTGAAAGTATAAACTTTCGGCTAGGCGAATGCTGAACTGGGGTAGGGAGTTCGTGAATAAACTCAATTTTATAGTTTAATTTCTTTTATTAGAAGTAATCGATTTACAATATTGTAAACAGCTTTACAAACATCAACTTAATTCCAAATTTTTTTTTTTTAAATAACCCATTGAAAGTTATTATCTTCTATTTTTTAGGAAAAAAAGATAGAGATAGAGTAGTTTTAAATCAATAAGAGAGTGATTAAATAATAATTTGATTATATAAAAGAGAAAAAGAAAATAGAAAAAGGAAATAAGGTTAACAAAAAATGAAAAAATATTATATATATATATAAATGAAAAACAACCAAATATATTTTATCTAAAACTATTACAAATAATAATATCAATGAAGACATGCTTATTAATCCTAGTATAAGAATATGTTATTCTCATCAAGTCCCGCAGGGTACCCGTCAAGCTGTGTTGTCAAGAGCAGCTACTTCTCTAGGTACTGTATATATGGAGACCATATTTGTTCGAAAGAGTTATATTTGTCCAGTAGGACAAATCTGATTCTTTCTAATTGTAACGTCTCCAACATTTTTGCCGCCCACATTTTAATTGTGGGGGTTAAAGTTCCCTTCCAAAATTTCAATATTATTTTTTTCCCTATTATCAAACAGTAATCAAAGAAATTTCTTTGATTTACTGTAAGGACCGAGTTTGAATCCAAAATTCCAAGTATTAATATCTTTGGGTCTGGATCCAATATAAACTCAATTTTATAACCCTGAATACTTCCGAGTATGTAAGGATCAGAGGTAAAGGTGCGCCATACTTCATGAAACAAGTGCAACCGTCCCCCCACATTAGATGAATTTAGACATGCAATGTTCCTGAGGGAATCAGACCCACCTACCTCCATGGTTACTGCCGGTGTTGCGGTCTTTGCCCTTGCTTCTTGTGTTGCTGTGTTGCTGAGTTGTAGGGATGGCGCATTTTCCAAGAAGGCCGGGCTGGGCCATGGCCTAAAAAAGACCGCTGTGCAGGTGGGCCGGCCTTCGAGCTTTCACCACCGGATGGTCTGTTGTAATATCGCTGTCCGGTGGGTGTGTAGGGGTGCTGCCGCTGCTAATAGTGGGGTTTAGAGGCACCAGGTACCTTAATCAGGCCTATAGCCTTGGCCTCCTCATCCAGGTCTTTCACCTGTTTTGGGAGGTTATCCCCAAACAGTAGATTGGGTGGTTGCAAGTTACCTGACCTGCATAACCCCGCAAATTTTGGATTAAGCGCAGGTTTGATGATGCTCTTCCGATAGTTATTTATTTCGAACTGTGTGTTACACAGCAAAGCCAGAGCATCTTGCAGTTCTTCTGGTAACTCCACCCCAACAGCAGTCCTGGCCACTGTTGTAATCCCGGCGGCCAAAAGTTTCAGAATCCTCTGAAGCTTGATTTCTTGCCCTCTGATGGTAGGGCTCATGTTCCCCCATATAGGGTTATTCACCGCAGGAACATTCAAAGAGTTACAATTCTCAGGAGCAAGATACTTCTCAGCTGTTGCATTAATGGCTTGCTCCTGAAGCTGGTTGGTAGCCATGTAATTAATGCTGGCTGCCAGCTTCTGGTGAATAGGCAGTCCTTTCTGTGTAGGAACAGCATGTTTATTCACCATATTCAGTAACTCTTCCTGCACCCCTGACACTGCTGGTTGTTCAGCCAAATCCCCTTCTTCAGTGTCAGCCCAGTTCTGACCCCTAATGCTCCCCTGCGAAGAGGGTGAGACATTTGGCAGTCCATGGTAGGATTCTGCCGTGGGCCTGCGAAGAGGCACACTGTGACTCTGCCCCTGCAAAAGCAGGTCACGCTGGAGCAGCTGCTCCATCATCCGCTCCATGCGGGAAAGACGCCCGCCGTCGCTATCAGCGAACGGGGTGTCTTCGGGTCCGGACCCAGCTGAGTCTACGGCCCCGTCTGACTTCCGGGTGGTTCTGCCGCCTGACCGCGGCGTACCTGCGGTTCTCATCGGCGAAAAGTCGGGAGCTGCCGGTAACACCTGCAGCTCAGGAGTAACGGCACGCTGCTGGCTGCTGCCCAAAGCAGCAGATTTTGCCGCTGCTCTTTTTGATTTTCGCGACTCCATGAAGGCTTTTCTTCCTGGAGACAAGAAAAATACCGAGTCGCCACGCTCACCACTACAGGTGAGACTTACCTTCCGTAAGTTTTTAAACTTACGCTGGAGGAGCGACCCTCCTCCCGACTGTCGCTTCCGCAATGCGTTCGACGATATGTTGCGCATGCGTGCTGGCGGGGTCTTCACGTAGTCACCTACGTGACTCCGAAGTAAAATTAGAGGAGCAGCACCTCATATTTCGCTTGGGTAGTTTACACCCCAGCGGTATGAACATTGACTTCTCCAATTTTAGGTAGTCCTTGCTTTCTCCCTCCTTCCCCTCCCCTTCCCAGCTCTCCCACAGCCCACTGTCTCGGCATCATCCTGTCCTCTTCCTGACCCCACCACCCCCACCTCAGTCTGAAGAAGGGTCTCGACACGAAACATCACCTATTCCTTCGATCCATAGATGCTGCCTCACCCGCTGAGTTTCTCCAGCATTTTTATCTACCTCTGAATGTGCTTTTTCAAACTTCTGAACCCCCTGCTGATGGGAGAGAGGAGAAGAGAGAGTGCTTGGGGTGAGAGGGTACGTGATTATGCTGGTGGCCTTGCTGAGGTAGCATTCCCACACGTAGCTGCCTGTAACCTATTCTCTCACATGTCCTTCAATTCCCTCGCCCACCTCATTAGGGTAACTTGCAGCAGCTAATTAACCTGCCAACCAGCCCACCTTTGGGACCTGGAGGTAATGATCACCAGGGGGGAAACCCAAGATTCGAAGCGTGAATGTGGAAATTCCACACAGACAACAGCAGAGGTCAGGCTTGAACCCACGTGACTGGATATGTGAGGCAGCAGCACTATCTGCAGTAACAATGTGTCAGAAGCTGAAAATGTTAAAACCAGACGATTACTTGACTGGGAGCCAATGTAGGTCAGAGTCACAATACATCATGGTGATGAAAATAGGCATTCGGTGATGGAATGAAGATTTGCTCCAAAAACTCATCACTGGGTCAAATATAGCAGCAAGATGATGAACAGTTCAGACCCCTTGCCAAGGAAAGGAGCTGCATTAGAGCTTGAATTGATGGCAGAAAACAGTGGTTTTCAATCTACTCCATCGTTTGTTGGTGTACAATTAAGGGCAGCACAGTGACACAGCTGGTAGTGCTGCTGTCACACAGCATCAGAGGCCCGGGTTAGATCCTGACCTTGGGTGCTGACAGTGTGGAGTTTGCACGTTCACCCTGTGGCCATGTGGAGGAGGGTGGTAGCGAAGCACGGGAGTAAAGCATGCCCACTCAGGGGCAAGCAGGGGCAGGAGGGGAATTTGGGTTTTAGCAGTTTGCTCAGAATTGTCCAGCGGGAGCTGATGGCTATTCTCTTGGGAAGTTGAGTTTGCATGTAGCATGAGGAATGATAGTTATAGAGCTATACAGCACGGAAACAGACCCTTCAGACCAACTCACCCATGCCAACCGGGATGCCAATCAAATCTATTCCCATTTGCCTGCGTTTGGCCATATCGCGGGCGGCACGGTGGCGCAGAGGTAGAGTTGCTGCTTTACAGTGCCAGAGACCCAGGTTTAATCCTGACCACGGGCGCTGTCTGATCGGATTGTACGATCTCCCTGTGACCACATGGGCTTTCTTCGGGTGCTCCGATTCCTTCCCACACTCCAAAGGTGTGCAGGTTAATTGGCTTCTGTAATATTGTAAATTGTGTAAGATAGTGTTAGTGGGTGATGGTTAGCTGACGCTGACTCGGCGGGCTAAAGGGCAGATTAAAGTAAGCTATGCCCCTCATACCTTTTCTATCCATGTGCCAATACAAATGTTTACCTGTTTCTACAGCTTCCTCTTCTTCTTGAAAGAAATTATTGTTCTCTGGTACTGAGTAAATTGTTTTGTTGCAATGAATTTCAATGAATTGTTCATGTGCAGATAGAAAGGAACAGGATGTATAGTTTAAGAAGATAGTTGATTATGAAAAACATAAGGTGCTACCTTTCTTTAAAAAAATATACCCTGATTGTCTCTCTGTATTTCTTCCAGACCTTTTCAATATCTTGCGTTGCCCAGATCTTTTAGTTTTAGTTTTAGAGATACAGCGCGAAAACAGGTCCTTTGCCCACCGAGTCCGCACCCACCAGCGATCCCACACACTAATACTATCCTATTATTTAGGTACTATCTTCACCCATTAAGAAATACACTTCTGCATTCCCTGGCTTTAGTATGTCAACCAAGAGGCATTCTAATTTATCAAGAAGCAGATAAAACAGATGTTAGGCTTCAGAATCACAGCCCGAAACAGAGAGGAAGATGAGTTCAGATGAAATGTTAACACTGAAATGCAGCCGGGACGTTTAACATTGTCTCCTTCCTCACTGCTGCTGTGAGGTGTTCCTGTTGCTGTTTCCAGCATTTTCTATTATCATTACATGTAACTTATGCTTGGATTGCAATTCATAGAGTCACACAGAATTCAAACAGGCCCTTCAGCCTAACCCGTCCATGCCAACCAAGGTGCCACACCTAAGAGAGTCCCATTTACCTGCATTTGCCCCAAATTGCCCTAAACCTTTCCTATCCATGTACCTGACCAAGAGTCTTTTAAAAACTGTTATAGTACCTGCCTTAACTACCTCCTCTGGCAGCTCGTTCCTTTTACCCACCACCCTCTGAGTGAAAAGGTAGCCCCTCCAGTTCCTATTGAATCTTTCTCCTCCCCCCAATCTATGTCCTCTGGTTCTTGATTCCCCTTACCTGGGTCAATAACTCGGTATTTCCCCAGGCTATTCCTCTCACGATTTTATACATTTAGTCTTCCATGAAATTTGGCGTGTTCTATCTGAATTTAATGAATATTGAAATACTTCCTGTAGGTGGGAGAGGGGTGGACTTACCACTGGCCTCTGGAGATAGACAAAAATGCTGAAGAGACTCAGCAGGTGAGGCAGCATCTAAGGAGCAAAGGAAATAGGCAACATTTCGGGTCGAGACCCTTCTTCAGATCCTTCCTCTCTCACTGTGCTCTGGAGAGTGTCATCCACCCAAATACATAGGCACACATTTCAGATGGTTCCCCCGTTCAGTACCCAGCCCTGCAATTGTTCCTGCCTCAGCCACATTGCTGCAAACAGGCCCGATAATGTTATAAAAATATGTCACATTCTTTGCGGCCAAGACCTCCATCAAGTCTTATTGCGTCGACATACACAGCTCACTTACACCCATCACTCCTGGGTGTCAAATGCTGTATAACGAGAAAGACAGATGAGAGTTTCAAAGCAAAATGTATCTATAACTGTTTGCTGATATATACATTAGATCTCATTTAGCCTAATATGTGGTTTTTCGAAAGGACAACATTACCAGCGGTGATTTATCTCCTTCCTTCCCATGTAACCCTTTCATTGCAAGTTTACCTCACAGCCTATCAGGGTAGCCCGACATTTCTATTCCAGTGCCATAATGTAGTTAGAGTGTAATGAAAATTTTATGTTCCATTCATTGGAAGTATAGATAAAAGAAAGTAATAGGGCAAAGTCACAGTTTTATTGGTGTTGCTCAATTTGCTTCTGCAATAAAACAGGCAGTAGTTACAAATCCTTTCCTCTACATCAGCTTGCATTTAGAAGCAGCTGGAAACGCTCACAAATTATACACAGACAATGTGTTATTCTGTCTTTTACCCTGGGCAGAGGTTTTAATACAATTTTAAAGCATATCCTTACTTATTGTTCTTCTTTGTAAACATCATTATGCGAAACAGGGACAGTAATTCACAGGGGTTTGACTGCCTTGGCTAATGACTTGTATTCAGGTGTTAAATATGTGAGCTGGCTTCTAATTTTTTAGTATTGGAATACCTTTCCTGTAATGAGAAACATTGGCTTGACAGTGTGATGTTGATACTGCAATAGACGTTCTGTCAGATCAAAAGAAAAATACAATGAGGAAGGTCATTTGATCCATCTGAGCTCATCCATTCAAAAAGAACTTACAGACTCCTCTGTCACAGTGCCCATAAATGATTCCAGGATCTTTGTTTCCGCTATTAGACATTCATTCCCAGTGTTGACCGCTGTGTGAACAACTTCCTAATGTAAGTTTACCTTTCGCTAATTCAAACCTATTTTCCTCGGAACTTTAATCACAGGATGACTTAAACAACAGACAGTGTTTATGTCTTTTCCACCTGAAGTCTAACTTTGCTTTTATAATGTATGGCTAGAAAGAAGGTTACGTTCACAAAGCTTTCTGAAGAACATAATTTGGTCTTTTGAATATTCTTGCGCGTTCTCTAAAGGAGTTCATGGTAGCCAATAAATCATGGATTCCCAACTTTGATATGCGGGCAGTGCTGAGTTAATTGTTCAGAGGTATTCTTAAGGGGTTGGACAGCCTAGATGCAGGAAGATTGTTCCCGATGTTGGGGAGGTCCAGGACAAGGGGTCACAGCTTAAGGATAAGGGGGAAATCCTTTAGGACCGAGATGAGAAGGACTTTTTTCACACAGAGAGTGGTGGGTCTCTGGAACTCTTTGCCACAGAGGGTAGTTGAGGCCAGTTCATTGGCTATATTTAAGAGGGAGTTAGATGTGGCCCTTGTGGCTAAGGGGATCAGAGGGTATGGAGAGAAGGCAGGTACGGGATACTGAGTTGGATGATCAGCCATGATCATATTGAATGGCGGTGCAGGCTCGAAGGGCCAAATGGCCTACTCCTGCACCTAATTTCTATGTTTCTATGACAACAACAGTTTCTCTTCAGCTTTCAACAATGAATGCACCCATAGTCAGTGACAGCTGAGATGAAATAGAGAAGTTGGTGCCTTGTGTTATGAAGGTGAGCTAGGATGTCTTCATGATGGACAAAATATGAGATCAGAATACGTTTTAAGTCTGCTAGGAAACCGGGGGTTTACACATAGTGCGTACAGACTGAGAACACTGACCAATCTATCACGGGTACTCACCTCCCCACCATCTACAGGAGTTGCTGCCTCAAAAAGACAGCCAGCATCACCAGAGACCCACACCACCCTGGCCACACACTCGTTCCACCTCTACCATTGGAAGAAGGTACAGGAGTCTGAAAACAGTAAAGTCCAGGTTCAGGAACAGCTACTTCCCTACAACCATCAGGCTATTAAATACTACAACCTCCAAATAAGCTCTGAACTACATAGGTTTTGTCTTGTTGCACTATTATTTTTGTTTGTTTTTACGTGCATGTCTGTATGTATGTGTACACACACACACACACACATACACACGCACACATATATAACAACAATATATATATTTTGTTATATATTTATAACAAAAATTTCAGTATATATATATTGAACGTTTTTGTTTATTATATTGTTTATGAAGTATTATGTTTACATTTTCTCATGCTGCTGCAAGTGAGAATGTCATCGTTCTGCCTGGGACATATGACAATAAAACACACTTGACTCTTGACTCTTGTCCTTGGCTTCTGCTCTTCTCTCCTGCCCGGGAGATCTGCTTGAAAATTGCACGCATGGTGCATGTCTGATCTAGGCAGAGTTGCGATGTTCCTGTCGTTTAGCAGTAGGCCAACATTCATTCAAACACCATTCAGTGTCCAGGATCAGATATGTGAAGTGGCTGCACAACCTGGCACTGACTATTGCAACCCTTTGTCACACTTTTCCCTTCAAAAGGTTTGGACGAAGGGGAAAGGTTGTACAGATAAGATGCGAAACTTGAAGTATAAGATAAACTGAACTGGAGCAAAAATGTGTTTGGTTTACAAATTGATCTGAATCTGAATCCATTCACAACTTCACAACCGTCTCCTAAAGGATTTCTAATGATCATCAATTATAAAAATCCCCAAAATGACTCCAGCATTTCTATTGATTCATGGAACTACTAACAAATATCACGCTAATTCTATTGTCATTGTCCACACTTTGCCAGCATAAGGGAAGCATAAAATGAACTAATATTAAAGCCTGTCAAAGTCAACTGGATTTGACATTTCAAAATCTCATGCTGTGGCAGAGGAATAAAACGTAACCTTACAACCTCCCACTGATCACTAGATCACTGAGTATTGGCGATCAGATCACTGAGTACTGATCCCTGGATCTCAGTGTGCAGAAAGAAACTGCAGACGCTGGTTTAAACCGAAGATAGACACAAAATGTTGGAGTAACTCAGTGGGACCGGCGGCATCGCTGAGGAGAACAAGTGGGTGATTTTTCACTTTGAGACCCTTCTCCAGACTGATCTCGAGCCGATCACCGGATTATCGTACTGATCAGTGGGTCACTGTGTACTGTTCCTTGGATCTTAGTACTGCTCACTGGATTGCAGAATACTGTTTGATGGATCACTGAGTCCTGATCACTGCATTCTGATCGCTGAATCACTGAGTATTTATCGGTGGGTCACTCAACACTGAGCACTGATCACGATCTTGATTACTAGATCACTGGATGCTGATAACTGGATCACAGGACATTGCAATCTCAGCTAAAACACCCTCGCCAGCAATAAGAAGTTTGCAATGAGAAAAGAGGCTCCAGACCTTTACTCTTTGGCAAAGGCCACCCATTGGCTGCCCAGCCAATCTCCATCGGCTATCCATCCAATCTCACCAAGGCCCATTCCTTGAACTGATGTATGCACTGTTGAAACTCTCAAGAAACTTCACTCAAACCAGTCAGCTTCCAATAATTTATAAACCAGCAGCATAGATACAGAATCAAATGTGAGAGATTTTGCGTGGAAGCCCTCAAAACCTCTTTATGCAGTAAGTAATGACACCATAAAATATTACCTAAGTTAGCTTGAAGCAAAAACGACATCTAAACTTTTAGTTTAGTTTAGCGATACAGTGTGGAAACAGGCATTTCGGCCCATCGAGTCCGTGCTGACCAGTGACCCCTGCACACTTGCACTATCCTACATACGAGGAGCAATTTACAATCTTTACCAAAGGCAATGACCCTACAAGTCCTGGAGTGTGGAAGGAAACAGGAGCACCGGGAGAAAACCTACATGGACACGGGGATAACGTATAAACTCCATACAGACAGCACCCATCGTCAGGATCGTACCTGGGTCTCTGGCGCTGTAAGGCAGCAACTCTACCACTGTGCCACCGTGCCGCCCATTCAAAACCAGAATGTTTTCCACAAGATATGGGCATGGATAGCACCACCAACATTTACTGCCATCCCCAATTGCCTTCAAGAGTGTAAAGGTCAACTGCCTTCTCGAACCTCTTCGGCAAGGGGGTGAGAGTGTTTCCTCAGCGCTGATAGGAACAGAGTGGGGAAATCGAGAACCAGGGTGCACAGTTTAATTGTTTGATTAGTAGGACTGGGTGTTACAATCCCTTAAGGTGAAGGGGAAAGATTTTATAGGAATTTGAGGGGTAACATTTCCACGCAAAGGATGGTGGGTATATGGAATGAGATGCCAGAGGAGGTAGTTGAGGCAGGGATATCACAATGGATAGGTACATGGATACTACAGGTTTAGTGGGATATGAGCCAAATGCAGGCAAATGGGACGTGTAGATGGGACATGTTGGTCGATGTGGGCAAGTTGGGCCGATGGGCCTGTTTCACACTGTATGACTATGATTCTATAACAAAAATCATTCAGCAATATATTTTCAAGTTAGAATGGCACATGACAATGGCAATAATATGGACATGCATCTGCTGCCTATCTCTTTCCAGGTGAAGGAGGTTATGGGTCTGCAGGTACTATTGAAGAATTTGGATGAGGTTGCTAGGACATGGGCAGGATGCGCAGGGACTGAATGGTGATGGGTAAGCTGCCAATCAATCGGACAGATTTGTCTTGCATAGAGACAAGAATTATTGGTGATGGATCCATCCACGCAAATGAAGATTATCCCGTTACCTATCTGACATATCTTGTAGACAGAGAAAAGGCTTTGGAGATATATATCACAGTTATATAAGACGTTGGTGAGGCCACATTTAGAGTATTGTTCTCAGTTTTGGCACCATGTTATAGAAAGGTTGTTGTCAAGCTAGAAAGGGTGCAGAGAAGATTTATGAGGATGTTGCCAGGACTCAAGGGCCTGAGCTACAGAGAGAGGTCGAGCAGGCTAGGATTCTATTCCTTGGAGTGCAGGAGGATGAGGGGAAATCTTATAGAAGTGGACCAAATCATGAGAGGAATAGATTGGGTAGTATAGAAGTATAGAGAGCAGTTTAGCAGGCTAAGACTCCATTCCTTACAACGTGGGAGGATGGGGGTAATCTTACAGGTGTACAAAATCATGAGAGGAATAGATTGGGTAAACGCACAGAGTCTCTTACCTAGAGTAGGGGAACCGAGAACCAGAGAGAATAGGTTTAAGGTGATGGGGGAATGATTTAATAGGAACTTGAGGGGTATCACACAAAGGGTGGTTGGCGTACGGAACGAGCTGCTGAAGGAGGTATTTGCAGCAATGTTTAAGAAACAATTAGGCAGGTACATGGATGGAACAGGTTTAGTGCGATAACGGCCAAACATAGGCAGATAGGACTAGTGTAGATGGGTGGTTGGTCGGTGTGGACGTTGGGTCAATGGGCCAGTTTCCACGCTGTATGACTCCATGACTCTATGAGATAGGACGTAAGTCATTTACCACAGAATGCCTGGTATCTGATTTGTTCCAAGATCGCAGAATTGATGTGACTGGAGCAGTTATGTTCCTAATGAATGGAATACGTGGTTCTATATGATAATAGGGATGATATGGATATAGGAACATTGAGAGTAAACACTGTTCTGTTTCACTTGTGTTGCATATGCAATTTCCATCCCGCAATTTACAAAAACAAGGAACTGCAGATGCTGGTTTACAAAAGAAGGCTCAAATTGCTGGAGTGACTCAGCGATCAGGCAGCATCTCTGGAGGTCATGAATATATGCAATTTTGATTTGGGATCAAACCAGACTTCAACTTCTATATATATTTCTAACTGTGTTTACTCAAGAACCAAACCCACACCCATGCGATGTGGGCAAGGAAATTGATAGGATGAATGGACAGACTCCTTTACCCAAGCTAGGACCATCAGGAAACGGACAGCATAGGTTTAAGGTCGATGCAAGTACTATAACATAATTTAAAAGATACTTGGATAAGAACATGCATAGGAGAGGTTTAGAGGGATATAAGCTAAACCCAGAAAATAGGACCAGCTAAATGGGACATCTTGGTAGGCAGAGATAGGTTTGGCTGAAGGACCTGTTTTGGTACCGTATGACTCGATGACTCTTTAAGCATCCTCATAACTAGCAGCCGTGGCAAAGGTCACGTGGCCAGCTCATTATACACCAGTCTTATCGCGTCTGTTTCACAAACCCTGCCTCCACAAGGAAGTGAGTGTCTGAGGCCAAGGTATGTACGCGATCTGCTCCTATCCTCTCTCCAGCCCATCCAGGCAGCAATTCAAAAGGCCACAGCGAGAATGGCAAGTTGCTGCGACTGCAGATCTGAACCGCAAGTGACGGCTTAACCAGTGATACAGTAATTACCCCATGCGGTTTGGAGCAGTTCTCAGTGGCTGCGGAGTGCCAGAGGGTAAAACATTCCTTCTATGTACAACATCCGTTTGAGGACACATCTGTGGGGCATATGCCGAAGATGTATGGACTCTGGCTGAAGATTAATAAACAGCAGGTGGCACGGAGCTCCGTGCTGGAAAATGGCAGAGCAGCATATCCAACGAAGGCACTCAACAGGCTCAAGAATGCCAGGGGAATGCCGTAACAATCCCTGGCTCCTGCTCCAGGGCGGCACAGTAGTGCAGCAGCAGAGTTGCTGCCTTACGGCGCCACAGAACCAGTTTGTGCGGCACGGTGGCGCAGCGGTAGAGTTGCTGCCTACAGTGCTGGCAGCATCGGAGACCGGGGTTCGATCCCGACTATGGGTGCTTTTCAAGGTCAAGTGAGTTTATTGTCATGTGTCCCTGATAGGACAATGAAATTCTTCAACAACGTACCTCGGTGACTGCCAATCACCCCCCCCCCCAACAACGTACCTCGGTGACTGCCAATCACCCCCCCCCGGACACTTATTGTTATTTATTCAAATCATTTGCTGTGTCGCTCTTCCAGGGAAATGCTAAATGCATTTCGTTGCCTCTGTACTGTACACTGACAATGACAATTAAAATTGAATCTGAATCTGAATCTGAATCTGAATCTGAGTTTTGATCCGGACCATGGGTGCTATACGGAGTTTGGACATTTTCCCTGAGACCTCCCACACTCCAAAGACATACAGGCTTGTAGGTTAATTGGCTTTGGTAACATGGTAAATTGCCCCTAGTGTGTAGGATAGTGCTAGTGTATTGGTCGGTGTGGACTCAGTGGGCTGAAGGACCTGTTTCCCCCCTCTATCGTTAAAGTTTAAAGTAAAAACAAATGACTCAGTTCCACAATGTCTCCCTCATGTCCATTAATCCCCATAACTATCAAACCTTCATCAATTTTCCAGCAAACTAATTATATCCATTTGTGGAAACAAAAAACAGTGGATGCTGGTTAATACACAAACGGTGGGGGAGAGGAGAACTTCTTCAAAGTAGCCATACCTTGAGAAGATTTCACAGGGGAGTCTGAAGATGGGTATCGATCTGAAACGTCACCTATCAATCTGAAGAAGGGTCACAACTGAAACGTCACTATTCAGTCTGAAGTAGGGTCTCGACCTGAAACTTCACCTATCCATGTTCTACAGAGATGCTGCCTGACCTGCTAAGTTACTCCGGAACTTTTTGTCCTTTATATTCTCTTGTGGATTCCCTTTCTAGAGGATCAAATGCATCAAAATGCCATGAAATCACTCCGAAAGCTGCAGCGTCTTTCTCTAGTTTACCAGTGCTCACCTCTGTCTCTCATTTGATCCAAAGCAACTTTATTGTAATCAGCAGAAGCAGTTCATTCTGATTCTCCTCAACTTGATTTGCAGCCCTCCCTCCCTCCCTCCCTCCCACCAACACCGACCCAATGGTCCAATGGTTCAATAAAAGAGCCATTGAACCATTGAGCAGGAGTTGGTTGGAGGAAGTTTCTCCATCTAAAAATCCTGGAATATTTCCAGGCTCATAGCAGAATGTCTCAAGCCCCTCCCATTCTGGTGTTGCCCCAATTAGTTGCAGCAAAGTGATAGCTGAATCCCGTCCCATTTCCCCACTGCCCATCTCCACGTTCCGAGAATGATGCTGCTTTGTTATAAGGGTGGTGAGGGTGGGTGAAGTACGGAACAAGTGGTTTTTGAAGAACCATGGTATGACATGGTATGCTGCAATGGCCATGATACCTATTTTCATTCGATACACTGCCAAGTAATGATCTTCAAGCAAGTGAACCACCCAACAGCCTCTTGGACACTTCAGCTGTTGTGGCCTCAAAGGGATTAGTGAACTTGCAGCCCAGGCATGCTGACAGGTCACTTTTGGACACCGGGCTGCTTTGTGCCAAAATCAACACTACACCTAATGTATGGTAAAGAGAAAGGAATTCGAAAATAAGGAAGGTGGTGATGGGATTAGACATTGGCTGTGATGTAAAATATACTGATAAGGAAGTCTATTTTGTAATGCACCTGATTTTCTTCTCTGTTCCCAAAATTGTCCTTTCATGTTGGCGATGTTGACCAATTTTACCCACAATTAATTTCATTAAAATCTACTGAGCCAAGAAGGCTCCCAAAATAACTTGTGGGCAGCATGCTGGCAGAGCGGTAAGGTTGCTGACTTACAGCGCCAGAGACCTGGGTTTGACCCTGATGACATGTGTTGTCTGTATGGAGTTTGCACGTTCTCCCCATGACCGCTTGGGTTTTCCCCGGGTGCTCTAGTTTCCTCCCACATCCAAAGACATACAGGTTTGTAGGTTAATTGGCTTTCGGTAAAATGGCAAAATTGTCCCTAGTTTGTAAGATAGTGCTATGTTCGAGGATCGCTGGTCAGCGCGGACTCGGTGGGCCAAAGGCTGTATCTCTAAATTAAACTAAACTAAACTAAACTAAACTAAATCCTGCTCATTCTGTTAGTTGTGCACTCTCTTCACATATCCTGTACCCACTACATTATTCTCTCAACGCTGCTGGATAACTTGATAGTGTAGAATCACCAAACTTGCGAGGAAACACATACGTTATAAATGATTATTGGTGATATTAGTGAAGTGGGTGATACAGGTTTTCTCTACAATTTTGACAGAGGTGTTGCCCCCAAATTCAAATAAATAGAGTGACATTGGCTCTAAAGAAAAAAACTATGAAGATTCATATAAACACATCCAGCTTTCTTCTCCTGATGCATTATCAAACAGCACGGTGTCAACTCATCATTAGGACTGGTGCATTTTCCTTACTCCTGCAGTGGTGTGTGTTTGCCACTGGAGGGAGCCAGCCACAATGCGCCCCCAGCAATGTCATGAACAACCATTACTGAATGCTTATTTAATCACATATTTGAACAAAATACCAGAACAACGCCATTCTACGCATTTTCACTCTGTCTGCACTCAGCGTTAACTAGTAAGTGTAGTGTTAATATGTTCATAAAGTTTGCCTAAGTGGTTCCTCAGTGCAAAAGCCTATTTTTTAATGTGTACCCGCATTGGCTCTGATTTGTTCTCCATCACTTTGAAATGAGTTTAGATAGACAGAGATACAGCCCCTTGGAAACAGGCCCTTTGGCCCATCAAATCAATGCTGACCATCATCTACCCATTTACACTAGTGCCACATTAATCTAATCCAATTTTATTATCTCCACCTTGTTATAAACTCCCCCCCCAGACTCTACTCACTGACATACAGTGGGCAATTTACAGTGGCCATTTAACCAACAACCCACACGTGTGTGGAATGTGCAGAAGGATGCCTCCTAAAGAGTTTGATATAAACAGCACAGTTCTCTTCACCGTAGATTACAAGGCAGCCGGTTTCATTTGCTTGTAGGCTACAAGGTATCTTCGATAGCCTATGTTATATACATTACCGTAATCCCTATATTTTACGATAACTACACAAAGATAGCACCCGAGGTCAGGATTGAACCCAGGTCACTGGTGCTGTGAGGGAACGGTTCTACCAGCTGCGCCAGTGTGCCATTTCAGCTGTGCCACTGTGAGTCCCCCCGTTTATGCATCTTTCTCAGGCAAGATTATGGTAACGAGAAAGAGCACAGTCAAAACCGCTTCAGGATATTTTTAAAGAGAAACTGCTTGGAAACAGGCCCTTAGGCCCATCGAGCCCATGCCGACTTGTGATAACCCCATACACTACTAGCGCTATCCTACACACGAGGACAATTTGCAAAAGCCAATCAACCTACAAAACTGCACATCTTTTGAATGTATGAGGAAACCCATGTGGTCACAAGGAGAATGTACAAACTCCGTGCAGATGGTACCTGTAGTCAGGATTGAACCCAGATCTCTGGCGCTGTGCCCATTGTGCCGCCCCATAGGGATTGGACAAAATAATTTATCTTCAACCCATTGGAAAAGCAGGTAATTTTGCAATCAGTACCTCTGGGGTTGGCACCTCCTATTCTCGAGTCTGCAGCATTAACTGGAGGCAAGCAACCACCGTGCCATGTCCCAGACATTAATACTGGTCTCGGAAGTCTCAGTACCACACAATGACTGCTCTATCCATAGAATTTCCTCTTCCGTCATAAGGAAATGGTCGGAGTCACACGCAGCTTCAAGCCATTCTGTTCACCAAAACAACCATTTGATCTTCTGCTTGTCTGTCTGTGCAAAATGACGTTCTAGCTGCAGCTGCAATAACCTAAGGTGTTCAACATGACACAGGTGTTTAGTTTAGTTTAGTTTAGTTTAGTTTAGTTTAGTTTAGAGATAAAGCACAAAAACAGGCCCTTCAACCCACCGAGTCAGCACCGACAGGCGATCCCTGCACACTAACACTGTTCCTACACACGAGGGACAATTTTACAATTTTACCAAGCCAATTAACCTGCAAATCCGTACGTCTGGAGTGTGGGAGGAAACCAGAGTTCATGGAGAAAACCCATGCAGGTCACGGGGAGAACATACAAACTCCATACAGACAACACCCATAGTCGGGATCGAACCCATGTCTCTAGAACTGTAAGGCAGCAACCCAGAAAGGTCGGTAATAGATTTGTATTTATCTCTATTTGTAAAACGTCACACAGTTGGTCTGGGCATTGAGTATAAAAGTCAGGAAGTCACAATGCTACTTTATAGGATTTTGGTGAGACTACGTTTGGAATATCGTGTGCGGTTCTGGTTGCCCCATTCCAGGAAGGATGTGAAGGCTTTGGGAAGAGTGTAGAGGAGGTTTACCAGAACGATGCCTGGACTAGGGTATATTAGCTACAGGGAGAGGTTGCACATGGATTATTTTCTCTTGAATGCTGGAGATTAAGGTGAGATCCATAAAAGGGTTAGAATTTTATAAACATTATCAGTGGCATAGATAGAGTAGACAGTCAGAACCTTTTTCCCATTATGGAAATATCTACTACTAGAGAGGGTAGGTTTAAGGTAAGAGGGGCAAAGGTTTAAGGTAAGAGGTGCGCGGGCCAAGTTTTCTTTTCCATAGGGCGGTGAGTCCCTGGAATGCGCTGTCAGGGGTGATGGTGGAGACATACACGATAGTGGCATTTAAGAGACGTTTGGATGGGCACATGCACATGCAAGGAATGGAGGGATATGGATTATGCGCAAGCAGATAAGAGTTGGTTTGGGCATCATGATTGGCTGAGACAATTTGGGCTGAAGGGCCTGTTTCTGTGCAGTACTGTTCCATGTTCTATATTGTTTGTTGACTCGATACATCATTTTAGTGTTGCTAGGTGCCTCCAGCTCTCTGGGTAACTGATGTAAAGCTGCTGTGTGAATGAATCACTGCTGCTCGGGTAGGGAGTTATTTGGGAAGGGCCTGAAGTCATCCGTTGAAGTTGACGGTTGCTGTGTGACCAACTGTGTGACGGTCATCCCGGGATGCACCATGGAGCCGATTGACCAGCCAGTGGGGGACAGCCAAGAGCAAGCGGGCAGATGAGCCACTGTGAACAAAGTGGATGGGTGGCCGATAGCAACCCAACAAACAGGCTGCCGAAAGCAAAGAGGGGCCTGGCATGACACGTGCCACCAAGGGAAGATAAGACTGCACCAAGAACTTCGGAACCTTTGTTGGTGCCAGAAACTTGGTGAATCTATGTGTAGTGCCTGGATGAAGTCAGCTGTGCACAGCCTAGACCCTCACTCCGACTGATCATCTATCTCAGAGTTCACGATTGCCAGTCGCTTGCTTCAGGATCTTGTGACGACCCATAAGGCATTGGAACAGAAATAGATGATTCAGCCTACACAGTCTACTCCGCCATTCCACCATGGCTGATCTATTTTTCCATCTCAACCCAATTCCCCTGCCTTCTCCCAGTAACTTTAGGCACCCTTCTTAATCAGGACCCTGTCTTTCATTGCTTGGGCACTCTGGACAAGAGGCCCTTATTGGGCTGCTGATCAATGTGAAGAATAGATGAAAGTACATTAGTACACAAAGGGTCTAGTAGCATAATTAGGCCATTCGGCCCATCAAGTCTACCCCATCATTCAATCATTGTTGATCTATCTTTTGCTTCCAACCCCATTCTCCTGCCTTCTCCGCATAACCCCTGACACCCTTACTAATCAAGAATCTGTCAATCTCCGCCTTAAATATATCCATTGACTTGGCCTCGACAGCCTTGAATTGCACATTCCAATACTCTATTGGAATAGTCCACAGTTCCATCTCTCAATTCATCTACCCTCTCACTATCCACCTGCACCTTCTTGTGAGCACCAGGTTGCTAAGTATCGCTGCAGACACCAATGAAGTTCACTGATGCGCTGAAAAACAAGGAAGGCTCATCATGTATCCAATGTAGCGATTTACTCATTTGACTGCTGCATTAGATGCTCCAGGGCAGTGGGCCAAGGCAGCATCTGTGACAGGATGGCACCTACGCTCACAATAGGTTCGTAATCTCTTGGTTGGCATGCAAAGAGTGGCCAGCATGGCTGCCAACTCATGCCATGTTCTTAGTTGTTGTTTGCCAGCAGTACCCAAGGCACATGGTCCCCACCTAGCTGAGCAGAGCCTGCTCACATCTGCCCCCTGGAAGACAGACTCGCCACTGCTCTACCTGTCCCCACCAACTGCCTGTGGATCATGTGAAGCAGTTGGAGGAATCCCAATGACGTTTCCTACCCAGTCAAAGAGCAACGTCTGAGCCAAACGCTACACCTGCACGTGCGCTGAGGCCATTCCTGGGCAGCCAGTCATC
The DNA here is from genome assembly GCA_963514005.1 of Raja brachyura. Next base: position 69,732,092 of record OY740787.1, on the reverse strand, counting down.
CCCTTGCATTGAACCCCAGGTGGTGTTTGTAGACCCTCCAGGAGATTGAAATGTGATTTATAATTGCCAGAGTAAGCGCGCTTTAATTGATAATTATGTGGCTGCTTGGTGTCACTCACTGTTGAATCTATCCAACACAGGTGAGTGCGGAACGCTGACTATTTAATTCTCTCCGAATCTTCTCATCTCCATCAGCCAAGCACCCTAACATTCTGCTCATGTCCCAGTGGCTCTTCCAAGTGCTTCCTCCCAATGCTTCATCCCAGTGCCTTGTCCCAGTCCAGTCCCATTGTCTTAAACCAGTGCCTTGTCCTAGTGTCATCCGACAGCCTTGTCCCAGGCACAGTCCCAGTGCCTTAAACCAGTGTCTTGGCACAGTTGTAGTCCCAGTGCCTTAAACCAGTACAGCCATCAATGAAAATACTACCCCTAAACACCATATGTGCCATATGGTGAAAGTAAATCCAAAGGGTTTCTACAGCTATGTTAATAGCAAAAGGATAACAAGGGATAAAATTGGTCCATTGGAGAGACCGAGTGGACAGCTATCTGCAGAGCCAAAAGAGATGGGGGAGATATTGAACAATTTCTTTTCTTCGGTATTCACCAAGGAGAAGGATATTGAATTATGTGAGGTAAGGGAAACTAGTAGAGTAGCTATGGATACTATGAGTTTCAAAGTAAAAGAAGTACTGGCACTTTTGAAAAATATAAAAGTGGATAAGTCTCCAGGTCCTGACAGGATATTCCCTAGGACATTGAGGGAAGTTAGTGTAGAAATAGCCGGGGCTATGACAGAAATATTTCAAATGTCATTAGAAACTGGAATAGTCCCCGAGGATTGGCGTACTGCGCATGTTGTTCCATTGTTTAAAAAGGGTTCTAAAAGTAAACCTAGCAATTATAGACCGGTTAGTTTGACTTCAGTGGTGGGCAAATTAATGGAAAAGATACTTAGAGATAATATATATAAGTATCTGGATAAAGAGGGTCTAATTAGGAACAGTCAACATGGATTTATGCCTGGAAGGTCATGTTTGACTAATCTTCTTGAATTTTTTGAAGAGGTTACTAGGGAAATTGACGAGGGTAAAGCAGTGGATGTTGTCTATATGGACTTCAGTAAGGCCTTTGACAAGGTTCCTCATGGAAGGTTGGTTAAGAAGGTTCAACTGTTGAGTATAAATGCAGGAATAGCAAGATGGATTCAACAGTGGCTGAATGGGAGAAGCCAGAGGGTAATGGTGGATGGCTGTTTGTCGGGTTGGAGGCAGGTGACTAGTGGGGTGCCTCAGGGATCTGTGTTGGGTCCTTTGTTGTTTGTCATGTACATCAATGATCTGGATGAAGGGGTGGTAAATTGGATTAGTAAGTATGCAGATGATACCAAGATAGGGGGTGTTGTGGATAATGAAGAGGATTTCCAAAGTCTACAGAGTGATTTAGGCCAGTTGGAAAAATGGGCTGAAAGATGGCAGATGGAGTTTAATGCTGATAAATGTGAGGTGCTACACCTTGGCAGGACAAATCAAAATAGGACGTACATGGTAAACGGTAGGGAATTGAAGAATACAGTTGAACAGAGGGATCTGGGAATAACCGTGCATAGTTCCTTGAAGGTAGAATCTCATATAGATAGGGTGGTAAAGAAAGCTTTTGGTATGCTAGCCTTTATAAATCAGAGCATTGAGTATAGAAGCTGGGATGTAATGTTAAAATTGTACAAGACGTTGGTGAGACCAAATCTGGAGTATGGTGTACAATTTTGGTCGCCCAATTATAGGAAGGATGTCAACAAAATAGAGAGGGTACAGAGGAGATTTACTAGAATGTTGCCTGGGTTTCAACAGCTAAGTTACAGAGATAGGTTGAATAAGTTAGGTCTTTATTCTCTGGAGCGCAGAAGGTTAAGGGGTGACTTGATAGAGGTCTTTAAAATGATGAGAGGGATAGACAGAGTTAATGTGGACAAGCTTTTCCCTTTGAGAATAGGGAAGATTCAAACAAGAGGACATGACTTTAGAATTAAGGGACAGAGGTTTAGGGGTAACATGAGGGGGAACTTCTTTACTCAGAGAGTGGTAGCGGTGTGGAATGAGCTTCCAGTGGAAGTGGTGGCGGCAGGTTCGTTGGTATCATTTAAAAATAAATTGGATAGGCATATGGATGAGAAGGGTATGGAGGGTTATGGTATGAGTGCAGGCAGGTGGGACGAAGGGAAAAAAGTTGTTCGGCACGGACTTGAAGGACCGAGATGGCCTGTTTCCGTGCTGTAATTGTTATATGGTTATATGGTTATATGGTGCCCCATAACAGAAGGAAGAGCACATTGTTATAATTCGCTGTGAACATTGCTCCTGGAATCTCAGGCAACCATCAACCTGGTCAAGAGGTGTTATAAAACTTGTACCTCTGCATCTTTTGCCTCCCTTGTTGAAGACACAACATACCTCGCTGTGCAGTTATAATACGAAAGGCCACAAAATGCTGGAGTAGCTCAACAGGTCAGGCAGCATCTCTGGAGAACATTTCGGGACGAGACCCTTCTTCAGGCACTTCACCTGTTTATGTTCTCCAGAGATGCTGCCAGCCCTCCTGAGTTACTCCAGCACTTGGTGTCCTTTTGTGTACTAACCAGCATCTGCAGTTCTATGTTTCTACATTGCTGTATAGTTACCTTGTTTCCTCATGCTCTCCTGTGTAAATGTTGAGGTGTTATGACCAGGATATTGGCTATTAAATCAATTATATGCTGATGAGTTGCTATTCCATGGGATTGTGACATTAGCAATTTATGATATCCTCTCAAAGTGCACTTTAATCTCTGCCATTAATGTTGTTACTGAATGCAACACAAGATAAACTTTATTGATAAACATCCCACTGCACTCAAATGTTATGGGTCATTAGAAGCAATTAATGATAGAGAGTGAAGGTAACAACTGGTTTACATTTTTATCTTGTCTGCTTTGACAGAAGAGCATAATTAGGTTGTATTCAAAACAATTATATTTATTGGGCAAGATGAATAGAAATTAAAAAATTTAACTGATGAAATTAAAATTGATGCATTATTTCTTTGCCAAGAGAAGACTTACCTTCAAATTATCTTTTTATTTCCAAATGTTATTAAAATAATTTCCAACGTTGATTAAAAATAACCCAAATTGAATTTCAGATGCAATTTTCCGAAGAACAAATCAAATTCAGTCCTTTTGTAGGGAATCTGCTTTTATAGTTGTTTTCTGTTAAAATATGGAAATTCATTACTCTGAGGATTACTTTGCGTGGTAAAACATGGTATTGACTTGGAAAAAAAAGTAGGTATGTAAGGAACTATAATCCCTTAGCCAGGATGTTGTTGTAAATTGGGAACAAAGCCAATGGCACAAGGAAGTCATACTTACGTAATACGATGTATTTTGATGTGAAAGAGGTCATTTTACAGAAATTTCCTCTATTGTACACAATAACTACATGAATATAGTCAGATTGTTCATATTTATGTTAAAAGGTACATGTCATCACTGAGGGAAAATCTACTTAGAAAATTATAAAACATTCTGTGGGTCAGCAAATTATATCAAAGAGTCTTCAGTGGTTTTTTTCTGCACGCACAATAGCATCAACTTTGTGAAATCGGCAAAATCATAGCATGAAACAGTGTTCATAATGGGAGTGTGCCAACTCTGAATTTTCTGAGACCCTATCCCATTCAAAGTCTTTCTGTACCAGGAAAATAGCCATGGCATGCAGATTAGTGAGATTGAAAGCTGTTGCTTGCCAGATCAGGCTGATTGTGATTAAAGGTTGGAAACACTTTCTTATATATTTTTTGCTGGAAGATTGAGGACACCTTTTAGAGAACAGGTGAAATATTTTCTTGTTACATATAAATGTTGAATTATATGCTGTCATCAGTACTACCATCAGAAACATGTTGCATTGGATCACACACCTGCATGCACACACACACAAACAAACACACAGAGAAATACACACACGCACACACATACACACACAAAGAAACACACACATGCAGAAACACACACAAACACACGCACGCACGCACGCAGACACACACAGAGAAACATTCACAAATACAGAAACACACACACACACACAATGAATCCAAGCTTTATCTCCATGTTGGTGGATGCTGCCCACTATACCTGGCCCGCTGAGCTTTTCCAATTACTTCAGGTTACATCTTGGTCTTCCTGTTCCTGCGGTAATTTCTGGAAAGGCAGAATGCTGCTCCTTTGAAAAATATTGAGTGTCGGCTTCTGTCGATGCTTCTTTGAAAGTCTGATGAAAGCTTTGCTCATTTTCTATACAATTCTAAGCACCAAGGCTTTGGGAGCCTCCAAAATGAAGGGAGCCGTTGGGAACCAGGTTGTAGGCCCGCTTCGGTCATGACTGACCATGGGTGGTTGGATGTAAGCCTGGGCGATGTCATATTGAGGACAGGCTGTTGTCCATGCAGCACGTCCCTCCTCTCCACGTCGCTGATCGATCCAAAGGAACAGCAGGGCCGTTACAGTTTTGCACCAGCGCCATCACAGGAGCTGTCAGAGCGAGGTGGTAGACAACGACAAACTGCCTTAGGTGCTCCGACTCCAGATTTTCTTGAGGTTTACTCCTGGAGCCTTTTCCATGAATGGATATGGCCACAAGGCAGTGGAGGTTTTAAATCTGAGTTTTCCCTCTCCTAGATGGGCTGCCTTCCCAGGCTAATGAGCCCCATCAGATAGGAACCAAGTAGACGTTATCCAAATGAGACAGCGTATCCACAACCTCACAAAGACACTTCTTCCCACCCATGTCCTATAAGCGTTCCATTCCATTCACCTAATTGTCATCCTCATCATCTCTGGTCTAAGGACATGACTTGCAATGCAAGGACCTCTGAAATCTCTTCCTTATTCAACAGTGGCTTCTCTCTACCATAGATGACAAAGCCCATGGCTACATCCCATCCATTTCCCACAACTCTGCTCTCACTACTTATCCTCCTGACAGAGGAAGGACAGAGTTTGCCTGGTCCATACTTCCCCAAACTCCACACAGGCAGCACCCAAGATCAGGATTGAACCCGGGTCTCTGGTGTAGTGTGGCAGTGTCTTTACTAGCTGCGCCACTGTGCCACCTCCCATTTATTTTGTTTCCTGAGCAGCCAGGGTGGGATTCAAACTCTCAGGGCACATGCCTCTTGAATTTGGCCATCCCCACATAAGCGTATCTTCCTTACCTAAATCAAGAAGATTTAGGGGTGGCACAGTGGTGCAGCCTTACAGCACCAGAGACCCGGGTTTGATCCTAACTACGGGTGCTGTTTGTATGGAGTTAGTACTTTCTCCCTATCACTGCGTAGGTTTTTTTCTAGGTGCTCCGGTTTCCTCCTACACTCCAAATATGTGCAGGTTTGTAGGTTAAATTGGCTTCTGTAAATTGTCCTTAGTGTGTAGGATAGTGCTAGTGTAGGGGTGATCGCTGGTCGGCAGGGACTCGATGGGCTGAAGGGTCTTTCCCCCCACACTGTACCTCTAAACTAAACTGAACTGAAGAAGCACCAACGATGGGATTGTGTTAGCTTCTTGAATCGATTACACGAATCATTTTAATCAATGCTTCCTTGCAGATTGTTGTGCAGGCAATAGCTTATAGCTAATAGGTAGAAAATTAGCAAAGGACTCTGATATTCCTTCTTAAATACATAAACGTAACAGCAAGTAAAATAAGGAGTGGGAAGTCTCTGTCAATGAACATGAGACCATGGAGTCCATTCCCAAAACAAATTACACGTTTGGAAGCAGCTTCCAATTAAGTAGCTTATGCATGACGTATGTGTGACAATGCCAAAATGTGTCATTGCTTGTAGATTGTGGCAACAGATGATAAAGGAAATGTTTGGACCTTAGAAAGGATGCCAAGGTAACAGCATTCACGGTTTGTCCGCTTTTGATAGATCACTTTGCAAGGAATGCCAACAATACGTCAAATCCACCTTGGTGCAACATTAGAGAGGGAACATTCTCAGCAGTTGGCAAATGGAGAGTCTGACTGGCAAAGTCCCCTTTTTCACGCAGGGTTGCTTGTAGATAACTGCATTTCCAGTGCTGCTCATGAATTTTGCTGCATAGGTCTTGCAAACACTTTGCCAAGGTAAACAACCTGCCCATTGTACACTTTTGGACTCAAAAACAACACTGAAACTCAAACTTGCAAATGATGAATATCAATGCTCCACCAGACAAGTGTCTCCTAATTCAGAGACTTGATGAAGTTTAGCAGACATTTCCTTGGCCTTAGGCTGAAGGCCATCCTTTGATTCAACTTAGAAACAAGGAACTGGCGATGCTGGTTTAACAAGAAAAGACATAAAGCACTGGAGTAACTCAGTGGGTCAGGCAGCATCCCTGGAGAACATGGATAGGTGACATTTTGGGTCAGGACCTTTCTTCAGACTGATCAGTCTGAAGAAGGATCCCAACCCAAAACATCACCCATCCATGTTCTCCTAGGAAGCTATCCGACATGCTGAGCTACTCCAGCATTTTGTGTCCTTTCTTTGATTTAACCTGTTGTTCCCACATCTCTTCATGTCTTCATCTCTTCAGCTGTGCTATCGTCTTATTGTAAAACGTGCTTCCCTCTTCATTTTGATCATAAAATGCTGAATGAAACACACAACGATTTGCACCACACCACTACACTTCAGGATAGTGCTAGTATCCGGGGTGATGGGTGATTGCTGATTGGTGTGGACTCGGTGGACTGAAGGACCTGTTTCCACGCTATATCTCTGAACTAAACGGAACTAAACTAAACCTAAACCCGAGAAGCCCTTGTTGAATTATAAGCTCAGCCTTCGTGAAACGGCTGCTGGGCAGCGTGCCCCAGGGTCTTGTTGGATGTTAAGCCATTAATTTATACCACCCTGAGCTTCCCTTCCAACACAAGTTTCAGATTTCAGCATCGACTGAGTATTTGAAGAGTGCACCTGAACATACCCGTGTGGGCTGTTACCTGTAGTGCTACAAACCTAAAGGGGCTGTCCCACTTGGGTTACCTAATTGGTGAGTTTAGAAGAGTTTTAAAAAATGATATGTTGAAGACCTCCTTCGACTATGTAGAAGACCTCCTTCGACCTCCTTCGACTATGTTGAAGACTAGCTTCGACTAGCTACGACTAGCTACGACTAATTTTGGAAAAATTGGACTCCGAATAGTGGAGAGTGAAGACGACCTCCTTCGATCTCCTTCAACCTTCCTTCGACTATGATGAAGACTATCTACTGCTACCTTCGACTACCTTTGACTACCCTCGATTACCTATGACTAACATGCCGACCTACTATGACCTACTACGATTAAACCTACGAGTAAAAAAAAGTACCGATTTTTCCCATGGCGACCCTTTTTTACTCGCGGGCATTTTTTAACATGTTGAAAAAAACGCCACGACCTAGCTGAGGCCTTGAGTACGCGGAGACTACTCACAAGCATGCAGGAGAGTTACGAAGACCTCCTACGACCTCGTGTCGACCATGCTGCGAGTATGAGTCGAGGGCAAACTCACCAGAACTCGCGGATTAGGTCGCCCAAGTGGGACAGGCCCTTAACTAGCTCAATCTGCCAATGGTGCTACAGGTCCTGTGATAAAAGAGTTTCCACTGACCACAGAGCGATAGGGGAAATAAATGGGCAGATGCTCTGGCTCATTATATGAAAGCAAATTATGTATGTGTAAAACATTTACACATACTATTTTTCTGTAAAGTACCAATTATGAATACAATTTTAATATTACTTCTATTTTCTTCTGGTGCATCATCGTTGCAGACTGATATATTAATATTTGAATATATTATTTCTTTTTAATACATTTGCTCATATTTTATTAATATAAATAGATTCAGCTTTTTAGAAAATTACAGCCTTAATATCAGCAAAAGCAGGAATTCACGATGTTGTGTCAAATTTGGAGCTCAAAAATAATTCAATTATATCCGCAGACAATTCATTCTAATTAGTAAAACTATTTCTTCAAATGTCAGTTGCATCTGTTTTCCATAGTGTAGTTGATGCAGGGCAGTTGGATTATGTCATGTAAAGGTCAAATGCATCTGAAAACATCACAATTGCCTGAGTATCTCAGGAATATTTCCCTAATCCCGCAGATTTATTCAGAACACAGTCTGCACACCTAACACCAGGCAGATAGGACAAAGGAACCAAATAAACTCAAAGGTGGCACTGGATTTTGATTGAATTGATTAATGTAACAATTGTTATATATTGATTGCAATTAATGGAACAGTCCCTGAAATGGTTGATATTCCCTATCAACTGCATATTGTGCTGTGTACGGAACTCCTCAAAACTGGTATCAGAGAAATACAGGACATGTACTCTGTGCTGCAGAATCCAATAAACCTAATTCCCAAAGCCATAAAATGTTAATCGACCTACCTCATAGTAAATGGAAAGAATAGAGCAGCAAATAGAAGGTTCTTCTATAATTGAGCGAATGCCTATTTATAGCTATACATGGAATAGGCTGCGCTTTCAACCATTGCTCTGTTTTGCTTCTGAAATATGCCAGTCTCTTCAAAGCGTTTTGTGTGATTGATGTCAGATTTGAGTATTAGTGTAACTGTTCACTTCTGTCCTTTATTCTGACCGCGTTCTTGGCATATGTGATGGGCTGGGCTCTTTGGTCAATTCACCACTTTTGCTTTGCTGTGATAGCCATTGCACATTTGCAGTTTCTCACGCACTACTGTGCTAAATTTTAACACAACAGGGATTAGCAGCTGAAGAGGTGGAAATACTCAAATCCTGTAAACATTAGTCGGCTGTTTGTTTCCGAGTCTCAGCCCACGGTGATATCAAAAGGTGAATCCCAGCCCTGCACTCACTGGCCAATCCTAAAGGTGCTAAAGAAACAATGTTTTCAATCAGGAAGTTATTGAACCATAGAAATGTTGAACTACACCAACCGTGAGAAGATGAAGAAACATCAGCACATGCACTGCAACAGAAGGGTAGATAAACAAACGTTCGTAGGGCCAGGCAAACTTAAATTGGGATAGACACAAAATGCTGGAGTAACTCAACAGGCCAGGCAGTGTCTCTGGAGAAACTGGATAGATGATCTTTTGGGTCGGGACCCTTTTTCAGACTGATTGCAGTGGGAGGGGTGGGGGGGGGGAGGTAGGGGGGAAGGGGTGGAAACCAGGACAAATCAGGGGAGGCAACAGATGACCTCAGGCGAGGAGGTTCTCTGATAGGCCAAATGGTTGACTAGAGACAGTGTGAGCCCAAGAGGATCTGTGGACCTGGTTAATGGACCTTTGGTGGAGGAAGGGGGAGAGGAAAGGGGGAGGGGAGGGATGAGGGAAGTGTTTGTAGAAGTATCTAAAATTGGATAATTCAACGTTGATACCGCTGGGGTGTAAGCCACCCAAGCAGAATATGAGGTGCTTTTCCTCAAATTTGCATGTGGCCTCACTCTGGCAATGGAGGATGCCCAGGACAGAAAGGTCAGTATGGGAATGGAAAGGGAGAACTAAAGAGGTTAGCAAACGGGAATTCCAGTCGACCTTGGCGGACCAAGTGTAAGTGTTCAGTGAAATGATCGGCAAATCTACACTTTGTTTCACCGACGTACAGAAGTTCACATCAGGAATTTTTCTCGCTCTCAGTTCCTCCCCCCCCTTCCAATACAGTCTGAAGAAGGTTCCCAATCTGAAATGTTACCTATCCAATTTCCCCACAGATGTTGCCTGACGCGCTGTGTTACTCCAGCATTTTGTGTCTATCTTTGATATAAACCAGCATCAGCAGTTCCTTTTTATTAAACTTAAATCGGGTATTCACAAATAAAGGAAACTAACTCCTTAATGTAGAAGTTTTAATTTTGATCAATAGAACTAATGCAGGCCTAGATTTTTTTTATTTACCCACTGACTTCTTATCTTGATAAACGTAATTAAAATATGAAGAATATCAAAATTTCAAGAAATATCAAGGAAATATCAACAATCAGCCTAGTACTCATTTAACCATTGTGACCAAAACCTAATTCCCACTTCCTTTATAAATATGTCTGTTTGGTACATGGAAGATTTCATAAACGGTAGAGTTGCTGCCTTATAGCGCCAGAGACCTGAGTTTGATTGTGTCTTTATGGAGTTTGTAAATTTGTCCCCGTGACCTGCGTGGTTTTCTCCAGGTGGTCCAGATTCCTCCCATCTTCCAAAAAGGTACAGGTTTGTAGGTTAATTGGCTTGGTAAAATTGTAAATTGTCCCTTGTGTGTAGTTCAGTGTTAGTGTACGGTGATCGCTGGAAGGTGCGGACTCGGTGAGCCGAAGGGTCTGTTTCTGCACTGTATCTCTAAACTAAACTCAATTAACCATCGTGGCCAAAACCACATTCACACTTCCTTTATAAACATAAACATGTCTGTTTAGCACATGGAAGAGTAATATAATCACGATAAAGAATGTCCTTGCAATGTTGGAGCGTTGGTTTTATATCAAAGACATATTTTACTCAGAATGTTTACTAATTCTTTTGCTACTGATGATATGCCTGTGTTTACTGTAGTGAGTCTAAAGACTGTGACAGCTTTTAAAGTGCAGTGTATTAATTTCTCTGGTGTATTTTTTAATAGGGCTCAGAGCTAATCAGAGCACTCGCTTAGTTCTAACTATAATATATATTCTCACAAGAGTTATCCATCTATCTTAAGTTGCTTTAACGACATCCACAAAACACGGGGCACGTGGTCTTATTCCTTTTGCCATCAGAGAAACGCAATGAAGGAGCAAGCAAAACCAAACCAAAGGGAGAGAGAACTGCTGGGTCTGTCAAAGCGAGGCAGCCATTGTACAGAGGAGCCCACAATAAAAGCAGTTTAATTGCTTCATACAGTCACCGCTAAAATGATCCATGGCTGAGACGTCAGAGTCCTCAAGAGCCACTAGAAACACATTTCTTTTCTATAGCTTAATGCTGACAGATCTGGCAGAAAAACAGCACAACCCGTTGGAGGCTGAGCAAGGATCCAACTCGTCTAATCACTGCATACAAGCCACAGTTTACATTAAAATCTCTGCACCAGTCATTATTTTGTACACTACCAGTGCTAATTGTCCAATAAAAGAGATTTAAAGCCTCAGCAAGCTCGCACCAGTATAAATTTAACCAAAGAACTTCAAAAGTAACATGTATAAAATGATCATTACACATCTTACAATAAATCGTGGCAAGGACATTATGAACCACCTATGTTTTGTGAACTGACAATCAGGTTCATTTTACGGTTTGATTGAGAGACGTGGCTCTAGGTTCCAAAGGGGTCATAATGCAAGTCTCTGCTCTTGTGCTGTCACTGCTGTGGTTTTGAACATTGCTGGAACAAACATCAGTCAATGTACGCTGCTCCACTACCCAACAGCAGTTCTGTGGTGCCTTTGAAACGTCTCTGGTCAAACCTGTGTGTACCTTTTAGAGACTGTGCCAGAAAGCGTATACCAAGGACCAGAGGCCATATCCTTGGAATAAAAGGACGTATATTTAGAAAGGGGATGAGGGGGGATTTCTTTCGTCAGAGGCTGGTGAATCTGTGGAACTCATTGCCACAGACGGCTGTGGAGGCCAACTCAATGGGTATTTTTAAGGCAGCGATTGACAGATTTGTGATTAGTAAGGGTGTCAGAGGTTATGGCGAGAAGGCAGGAGAATGGGGTTGAGTGGGAAGGATAGATCACCCATGGGCTGAATGGTGGAGTAGACTCGATGGGCCGAATTCTGCTCCTTTAACTCATACCAGAAGTTAATGCAAGAAATGTTGATCTATATTATAATCTAAATTAGCTGGATTAGATGGTTTCAGCTACAGGGAGAGGTTGGATAGCTTGGGTTGTTTTCTCTGGAACGTCGGAGGTTGAGGGTAGACTTGATAAAAGTATATAAAATTATAAGAGCATAGATAGGGTAGACAGTCAGAATCTTTTTCCCAGCATGGTAATGTCCAGCACTAGAGGGCATAGCTATAAGGTGAGAGGGGGAAAGTTTAATGGAGATCTGCGGGGCAAGTTGTTACACAGAGTGTGGTGGGGCCCTAGAACGCATTGCCAGTGGTGGTGGAGGCAAATACGATAGTGGCATTTTAGAGGCTTTTAGCTCGGCACATGGAAATGCAGGAATAGAGGGATATGGATCGTGTGCAGTCAGATTAAATCAGTTCAACTCGGCATCATGTTTGGCACATACATTGTTCTATGTCCTGTGGTACTATATCTGTTTAAAAAAGGACGGTCTAAAAATCCAAAGTTAATGTCAGAAATGTGAATGCGTTTCCTATAAGAAGAGCACATCGCACCATTAAAATCTGAAAGCCAAAATTTATTTTTGAGAACGTGTTCAACAGATATATAGTTTGCTGACTGTCTTTATCAGGGGCACTCTCAAGTTAGCTTCAGAAATGTGGCCCAATTGTTGCATTTCACATAGTGCACTGTGGACAGCTTGATTTATAATCATGTATGGTGTTTTTTTTTACTGGATAGCATGCAAACAAAAGCTATTCGCTGTACCTTGGCACACGTGACAATAATAAACTAAACTAAACTAATAAAAAACAACGTTCCACCTGCAGGTCAGTTTAGTTTAGTTTAGTTTATTGTCATGTGTACCGAGGTGCAGTGAAAAGCTTTTCTGTTGCGTGCTAACCAGTCAGCTGAGAGACTATACATGATTACAATCAAGCCATCTGCAACAAACTCTTTGAGCACAAACCACACTCCAAGGATTTTCCCCTCTTAATATCAGATCTGAATTGGATTATCATTCATCATTAACTTTTAGTATCTTTAGCATTTTAAACGCAGCAAGAAACCCTTGACAATAAATAGCGCGATGGGTAGTGGCAATTCTGTTGGGTGATCCGATGTGGATAAGGTCTTGCTGCAGTTTGAAACCTGGCTGCATCGACCATGAAAGGGAACAGCACCACTGAGATAGTGCTGGAAAAGAGACTCCCTCTCAGTAAAAGGGATACAATGTTTCTCATAAATCTGCTTTAATTCTGTTTAATCCTTAAATTGACTCACCCCTTATATTAATGACCCGAAACCGCTATTTGTCACAGCTCTGCGTTCAAAGGGAAACCAAAGTATTTATAAACAATTTCATGCGCAGGGTTGTAATTGTAGCTGACAGCCAGATGCCTGCCTTGTCACCCACCCAGAGTTAACTCAGTAAGTACCACAGACCTAGACAACCTGAGCAAAAGGTCTTACATCCAGTCTGAGTAAATTACATGCAGACAAAGAAAAACATAACAAATCACACATGGAAAACATCCAGCAGTGACAAGATGCCCTCCAAACTCTTTAAGTTCAATTTTGAAAGTGTTCTGAGGATGCTATCAATGGGAGAGAATCCCAACTGTATTTTATCAGTTTTAAATGCATTAATAGTACTGCTCTGTTCTTGAAGTGTATTTGAAGGAATACATAATATCTTGAAAAGGGTAAAACGGCAGACTATTGCTTCACAGGCTAGGTCAGAATTGCTTTCAAGAATTAGGTTTAAGTTCCTCCTTACTCATTATCTCTCCCGTTGTTGCCATGACACTTACAGGCCTGGCTCATTCTTTGGGGTTAAGTATTAAGCTTACAAAATATAAAACGATAACATGCATGTCTCTTTAGATATCTTTGTAGTCAGAGGCCTAGCCCTTGCAGTGCCTCAGTTTCTGTTGCACCTGTAGATCACCATTTACTTTGAGGTCGGGTGTGCACTTTGATTTGGGGAATGTGTGCAATGCTGGGCAGCTTACAACCCAGTGGCATGAATATTGATTTCTTTAATTTTAAGTAACCCCTGCCTTTCCTCTCTCCCCCCCCCCCCCCCCCCCCCCCCCCTCCCCAACCACCCACCCCCCTCTTCCCCTCCCCCACCCTAATTGTCCTACTAATTCCACAGTTCACATCCTTGTATCCTTTTGTTATCACATCCTCCCCGGCCAACTATGGGCTATTATGGGCTCCACCGTTTCTTGGTCATCTGTGCTGACCCTGCTTTGTTCAGCCCTTTTTTTACCTCCAGTTTCCTCCCCTCTACTTTCAGTCTGAAGAAGGGTCCCATCTCGTTCTTTTCTACGCGCAATCCCATGTAAGATTTGATTTAAAGGACAAATCACATGATAGATCACCAACTTCATGGTGAACATCAGAAGCAAGGCAAGTGAAGAGGCTTGTTCACTTTGATGGCTTAGTTTGTACATTCAGACCTAAGAATTTAGAAAGGCCACTCAGCCTCTCGACGCCTTGCTGTTCACTGAGATCTGGGTCTACAGCTCTGCCCAATACCACAAGAAATTGCAGTTGTGTATGTAGCCAACTCCATCACACAGACCAGACACTTCACCACTGACCTCATCTACTCTTCACTCTGCCTCAGGAAAGCTGTCAACATAATCAATGACCTTTCCCATCCCTGGTCATTTCTTCTTCTCCCTCTCCCATCAGCAGAAACATGATCACACTACCAGACTCAAGAACAGCTTCTTCCCCTCTGTTATTGGGCTTGAGAATGGTCCTTGCATAAGGTAGGGTACTGTCCAATTCACCTCTATTTATAGTGGACATTGGACTTTGCCTATGGAACTGTTATGCTGCCATCCTGAGAACTATATTCTGCACTCTGTACCTTTCCCTTTGTTCTGCCTATTGTACATGTTTTGCTTCATTGTATTATCTAATCTGTTTGGATAGCATTTCGCTGCACTTTGGTACACATGACAATAATAAACCTAAACCTAGCTTCAACGTTGCATTCCCGCTGACCCAAGGTAACTTATCACCCCACTTGTATTTATCAACTGTGAATCCACTTCTGCCTTAAAAATGTTTATAGGCTCTGTTTCCACCACCCTTTGAGGAAGAGAGTTCCTATGTGAGGAAGAGATTTGGCTTAAATGGATGACCCCATATTTTTAGAGAGTCGAATTCTAGATTTTCCCAGACAGTAAAACAACCTCTCCATGCACTAACGTTTTAAAATCCGTCAGCATCTTACATGTTCAAGTGCACAAAATACCCAATACATTTTGTGGTACTGAGATCCCATACTGTCTACTTGGATCTATCATGGATACGCAACAATTCTTCATAAATGAACAGACGCAGCAGCAAAAATATGAAAACAGCATGCCATGGAGAAAATTGAGCAGTAAAGTTAAGTGAGCAGATTATATTTTCCCAGAGAAAGACATTAACCTGGTACAACATTTGCATTATATATTTATGCAAGTTCACTTTTTTTCCTGTTTTTTTTCCTCTGCCTGGGCATAGGTTTAGTAGTTGGTTTCTGCCCAAGATATTTCATGACTGCAAACAAACAAAGAAATGTCTGGAAAAACAAGGAAACTCCTGCTATTTAAATAACACACATTCCCCGCACTTCCCTTTGGCAGTCTGGGGGAAAGTTTCCTCGGACTGCTCCTATTCATCTTCTAACTTATCAACAGGGAAATGATGCTGGATTATTCCTTGACCTCCAATAAAGTTTTTTTGGCGAAGTTATCGGAGGTCTAGTAATATTTCACTATCATAATAAAAACGGGTCTGACAAGCTGCCAGTACTTCTGTGGCCTTGTAAACATGAAGCGCTCCAGTTAAATTTTACGAAGTGTTAAAAAAATCAAATAAAATGAAAGAATGCAAACCCACAACATTTACTGTCCCAACAAATGCCGAAAATAACAGGCTCTCCAAACTACGATAAAACCAACTTAGCATGGATTAGGCAGTAAAGCGACACCAAGCATGTGGCTCTAATAAAATTGTGCATGAGGCATAGTAGTAGAATATTATACGGTGGGGTTTATTTGGGAAGAAGGAGAAGCATTCAGTTAAGGCAGAGCAAATCCAGTGATCATTGCTTGTTTTATGGCCAAGCTCGCCACAAGCCAATGTGGAAAAAGTGTCTCTTATTTTCTGAGAACAGGCAAAGAAATAAGTATTTAATCTTTTTGTCCACTAGGTAGTGCTACAAGTCTAGAAATATCCATGGAGCAGTTCTATCAGCCAAGCTGTGACCAACAGGCTCAAACCCCAGTGATTTGTCCTTTAGCATCCTTTCATTCATTTGTTCTTTGTACCTTGTCATATCTTTCGTTTCCCTCTCCCCTGACTCTCAGACTGAAGGAGGGTTTCGACCCGAAATGTCACCTATTCCTTTTCTCCAGCGATGCGTCCGGACCCGCTGAGTTACTCCAGCATTTTGTGTTTCTCTTGGGTGTAAGCCAGCATCTGCAGTTCCTTCCAACACATCAGACTAGTGTTAGCTTTTGACCACGAGTCAGTTCATTTAGGAATCTGGGCCTAGTCATTGTTCAACCTGTGGCATAGTTCCAGTTTTAGCTTTAGGTTTTAATTTTGGAGATACAGTGCGGAAACAGGCCCTTCGGCCCACCGAGTTTGTGCCGACCAGTGATCAGTGCACTCTCCTACACATTAGGGGCAATTTACAATTTTACCAAAATCAATTAACCTATAAATTCGTAAGTCTTTGGTGTGTGGGAAGAAACCAGAGCACCCGGAGAAAACCCACCAGGTGCCTGGGAGAACATACAAACTCCACACAGACAGCACACCGTAGTTAGGATCAAACCCAAGTCTCCTGCACTGTGAGGCAGCAACTCTGCCACTTTGATGCCTGGTAGCCAGAAGAGAATTAAGACTATAAAACCATAAGACATAGAAACAGAATTAGGCCATTCAGCCCATCAAGTCTACTCTGCCATGCGATCATAGTTGATCTATGTTTCTCGCTTAACTCAATTTTCTGCCTTCTCTCCAAAACCTTTGACGACCTTATGAATTAAGAACCTATCAATCTCCACTTTAAAAATACCCAATGTTCTCCCCTCCATAGCTGTCTGTGGTTATGAATTCCACAGGTTCACTACCCTCTGACTAAATAAATTCTTCCCCATCTCCATTCTAAATTCCAGGAAACAAGAAGATTCCCGTATCCTATGCCATGTCCGAGCTGCAAATATTGAAGTCTATCCCCACGTTCAGTATCTTCTCATGCTAATAACCATTACTGAAGAAAAGGGAATTCCTCACAGAATTTGACAATCAGAGTGCATCTACATTTGCCAAGAATGGGACATAGACAGATTACCTTATATTGAGTTTGTGCTACCTTGTTGGAAAAGGTCACACCATAAACGCAAGGTGACCTGACAGGAATGCAATGAATGATGCCAAAAGGTTGACTCCATCCCTCTACCTCCTTTTCCATTGTATGGAGTGATCAGAACCAAGTACTGATGAGGACATAGTGTTTTGGTCACCATGTTAGGAAAGATGTTGTCAAACTGGAAAGGGTGCAGAGAAGATTTATGAGGATGTTGCCAGGATTCGAGGGCCGAGGCTGAGCAGGCTAGGACTTAATTCCTTGAAGCTCAGGAGGACAAGTGACGATCATATAGAGGTGTACAATAAGATGAATAACTTGGGTAAATGCACAAAGTAGGGGAATCGAGAAACGGAGGACGTAGATTTAAGGTGATGAGGGAAATATTTAATAAGAACATGAGAGGCAACATGTTTACGCAAAGGGTGGTAGGTGTGAGGAGCGACATGCTGGAGGAGGTAGTTGAGGCAGGTAGTATCATAACATTTAAGGAACATTTAGACAAGTACATGGCTGGGATAGGTGTAGAGGGATATGGGCCAAATGCAGGCAGGTGGGACTAGTGCAGCTGGGACATGTTGGTTGGTTTGGCAATTTGGGCTGAAGGGCCTGGTTCCACATTGTGTGACTCTATGAATCTCAGGAGGATGATGAAAGTATTCCAGAAAACTCACACCATGGGCTAGTTGTGACTTCTCATCAACATATAAACCAAGTTAAAATCCCACTTTCCATGATTTATCGCATTAGTTACTTTCAAAAATATAAATATAAATAGTAACTGCGAGTTATCCCTGGGTTGAAATGTAAAAGACATGGCTTTAAGGTGAGAGGTTCAAAGTTAAAAATTTAAAACACACACAAACACATGCACACAAACACACACACACACAAACACACAGTAAAAAAAACACACACGGTGATGGGCGTCTGGCACATGCTGCCAGAGGTGATGGCGTAAGCAGATACAATAGTTGAAACATGGAACTGCAGATGTTGATTTTCAAAAAAAGCCACAAATCAATGGATCAGGTCGCATCTACGACAATAGACAATAGGTGCAGGAGTAGGCCATTCCGCCCTTCGGGCCAGCACTGCCATTCAATGTGATCATGGCTGATCATCCACAATCAGTACCCCGTTCCTGTCTTCCCCCCATATCCCCTGACTCCGCTATCTTCAAGAGCCCTGTCTAGCTCTCTCTTGAAAGAATCCAGTGAACCGGCCTCCACCTCCCTCTGAGGCAGAGAATTCCACAGACTCACAACTCTCTGTGTAAAAAAGTGTTTCCTCATCTCCGTTCTAAATGGCTTGCACCTTAGACAATCTCTGGAAGATATCGAGATGTGACATTTGGGGATGTGCAGGGCAAGTTTTTTGGAACGTGCTGCCAGAAGTGACGGTGGAGGCAGATATGATAGTGGTGTTTAAGAGGCAATTGTATAGGCACATGGATATGCAGGGAATGGAGGGATATTGTTCATGTACAGGCTGTGGAGATTAGTTTATCTTGGCTTCATGTCGTCACGGACATTGTGGGCCAAAGGGCCTGTTGTTGTGCTGTACTGTTCTATGTTCTATTATAAAATGAACATAGGATTCAAATGATGCAATAAATAGTAAATAAGATTTGGTTAATAGGACTAACCATGATTAATACAAGTTTACATTTCCAGTTTCTTATTGCTAATCAGCCATTCACCATCAGTTAGCTGTACAGTATGGTTCCTGTGACAAATAGCACAGGGGAAGCGTTTTTCATAAAGCCTGATAAATACCCTTATAGGTGGAAGGTAAAAGTCACTATCACCAGTTGGGAGATTTGCTGATATTTGCTGAATAACTGACCCTAGACATTTGGGCAAATCCATCCAGTGCCTATTGCCAGAGGAGAGATTATCCCAGGTTCCCAATGTCCCTACTGAACATCAGGCAAATAGTAGATCAGGTTCAATGCTTCCTTGTGTAAGATGTAACTACCACCCAGGCAAACGGGAAAGCAAGCACATCCGACTTTTGCATCACTGAAAGAGAAGGAAATGGGCAGAGAGAGAGAGGATGGCAGGATACAGCACACTCCCTCTCGATGGCCTCAATTCATTTCAACTATCACCAGAAGAAGGGTCCCAACCCAAAATGTCACTTATCCACGTCCTCCAAAGCTGCCTGACCCGCTGAGTTACTCCAGCACTTTGTGTCTTTTTTTGTAGATCAGCGCAGTTCCTTTTCCCACAAACTATCACCTTGTTACTGTCACCCATACATTAAAAGACAATTAGATTTTGTTTAGTTTTGTACTAATTTGGACAAATACGTGTTCATGACTTACCTTGGGACGCCCTATTGCATGGACTGTACAACAGATGGCACATGCAGACTTCAATGGTTCAATGATACTTTATTTGCACGTACCGAGATACATTGAAATTCATTTTTGCCTATAGTTCAGTTCATGTATCTAAGTTCTAAGAGCAGAATTAGGCCTTTCTGCCCATCAAATCTACGCCACCATTCTATCATGGCTGATCTATCTTTGCCTCTCAACCCCATTCTCATGCCTTTGCCGATGAAACCATTACTCATCAGGAATCTGTCAATCTCTGCCTTAAAAATATCCAATGACGGCCTCTACAGCCTTCTGTGGCCATTAATTCCACAGATTCACTACCCTCTGACTAAAGAAATTCCTCCTCATCTCCTTTCTAAAGGTACGCCCTTTAATTCTGGGGCTATGGTTTCTGGTCCTAGATTCTCCCACTTGGGGAAACGTCCTCTCTACATTCACTCTATCCAGGCATTTCAATATTGGGGTTGCAGTTTGCTTCTGATGCTGTTCTCTGAAGCTAAATCGTTCGTCAATTCTCCGCCTTGCCACTAGGTGGAAGGATTGCGTCTTCCACCACGGTGTGAGGATGAGAATGGGCCAAACAAGGGCAGGGCCGTCCCGGACGCCAGGTACTGTGCGGGAAGGAAGTTTTGTCACACTCTGGAAACTTTCACAGGAAAAGAAAACATTTCCACAAATTATCTCAAATTCAACGTCGTGGAAAGTTAACGTTCAATCAAACGTACCGCCCTTACCGCACGAGTGCAGATTTAAACTGCAGGGAAACAATATTCTTTCCACTTTACACAGATTGCAAAAGAAAGTAGAATATATATGTATATTTTAATAAAGGATAACAATAATCTGCATATGTCTTAGGAATTCTGTAACGGTCCTTGTCGTTAAAAGAGAGGCGGAAGAGTTATCGTCTCCTGATTGCCACAGTTCGATTGATACAACACAATATGCATTTAATTGATTGGGAGGTGCAACATAGGAACAGGCCCTTCGGCCCTCACACTCCATGCCAACCTTCGATTTCACTCTAGTTCTGATATCCCACTTTCGCGGCCACTCCCTATACACTGGGGGAAATTAACTTATTTCAATTAGTCAACCTTAAACCAAATACAACAAAATCATGCAATCATGAAACACTAACAAGCTGAAAGGTTTGGCCAGAACATTCAAACTGGGCGCCGACAGTTGAACACACTTTCAGCGTTCAGTTGAACGTTGATAAATGTATAGATTTGATTTATATTGAAGTTCTTGATCCGCTTTCGTTCCGGTAAAAGTCAACAGGACTCTGATGGTTCCGGTGTGTGGAATATTCGTCTGATGTTCACGGACGGAGTAGCCTGGCACTGGGTCAGAAGATGTGAAGCCCCATTTAAGGTTCGTACCCCTCGCAGTAACCCAAGGGACAGGACAGTGGGAGGACCGTTCAGCGGTACGTGGACTCTGCAAAATACTCCATTCGCCTCTGCACACGCGATTCTTCACCGTCTACATCCCAAAGGTCGGTCGATGCAGCCCGAAGCCACCCTGATCTCTGAGGAGAAGCAAGTGTCAGAAGAAACATATTCCCCGCGTTGATGCTACCAACCAAGGCCTTAAGGAGCAGTGGTGTAAATAGCACACGGGGAGTAGCTCCCTGAATGTATGTATCCTCCTTATAGTGACGAGAGGAGTGAGAGCAGACATGTAGCCCGGTTCGTTCACCTCCCCCCACTATAATGCAGGCCATACCTGAGTAATCACCCTGCCTGGATTAATATATGGAAATTATACTCTTTTATGATGGTCATGTATATATATATATACACACAGAGACTGGGCATATTGTAAACACGTCCAATGCATATTTTCTTAGAGCAGTTTATTCTTTTAGTTGACAAATTGCACACAAATATACGTTCTCTTCCCCATACGGGTCCGGCAGCTTTCGATGGCTGCTGCATATCTGGTCAGCAAAGACAGCGATTCAGCTGTCTCTCCGCCCCTCCTTAAGCAGGGATCTGGTGCTACAGGCCGGCACCGGCAAACCATAGTCTGTCTGGTCGGGTCCAACAAATAGGGTTTAGGGAATGAGAGAATTCCGTTAAGAAAAGGTACATCTTTCTTTCACCATGAACCTGCTTCAGATTACATGTAGCCCGTTCGCCCAACTATATCTTCCACTTAACCCTAACCCTCGCACTAATTCTGTTAAAGAAAAGGTCCATCTTCCATAATAAAACTGGATTACCCAAAAATATAGTTAAAAATGAACGGACCTTCAGATATTGATTAAAATGTGGGGAATTTTCTTGTTGAGATTCATTGAGCCATAGAATCATACAGCGTAAAAAATGGCCCTTCAGCCCAACTTGCCCACACCGACCAACATGTCCCAGCTACACTAGTCCCACCTGCCTGCGTTTGGTCCATATCCCTCCAAACCTGTCCTATCCATGTACCTGTCTAACTGTTCCTTAAATGTTAGGATAGTCCCAGCCTCAACTACTTCCTTTAGCAGCTTGTTCCATTCATCCACCACTGTTTCATGATTCCTCTACTCTGGGCAAAAGACTCATGCTTTTACCCAATCTATACCTCTCATGATTTTTGACATCTTTCATAATAAAAACAGGTTTACCCAAAAATATATAGTTATAAATGAACAGACCTCAGCTCAGTTTCAGTTCAGTTTAGTTTATTGTCACATGTACCGAAGTACAGTGAAAAGCTTTTGTTGCGTACTATCCAGTCAGCGGAAATACAATGCATGATTACAATTGTGCCATTTACAGTGTATAGATACATGATAAGGGAATAATGTTTAGTGCAAGGTAAAGTCTTATTGATTAAAATGTGGGGGATTTTGTTGTAGGAACCAGTTTTTCTACATAATTTGCATTAACTGGTTTATTATTTTTCCATGGATAACATTTATGTATCCCAAGTAAGCTCATTTCAAGCAGCTTGTCTTTCCTTATTAATGTTTTGCCATGTTTCTTGGTAAAGGAGCAGTTCTGTCAGTTCTTTACCACGTGTCGTATTTGCTTCCCTCAAGTAGAGGTGTTTCAAAGAGTTTGGGCGATCGCTGGTTAATGTCTCAGGCAGAAAGTTGTGGGCTCGGAGGCTGGAGTCTGAGGGTCCACTATCGTACTTGTAGAGAAGGTAAAAGTACGAGTTACATATATGATGCAAGTTGTTAGGAAGTTCTGTAACCCAGTTACATAGTTTCCAGGATATAGTTTATTTTTATTTTATTTTATTGTCACGTGTACCAAGGTACAGAGAAAAGCATTTTGTAGCACGCTAACCAGTGAGCGGAAAGACTATATTACTGTCTCAAATGTGAACTCAGCTGAGTGTGGATAAGTTGAGTCAGCAAAGTTTGACAAAAAATAAATAAAACCATCTTTATTCCTACACCAAACCGCCTCATGCTTTAAGATTGTTAACAACGTGCTTTTAGACTGCCATGACAGGAAATTGCAAGGTATAGATTATTGCCCGTTCAATCATTATGATTTACTTATGGCCACAAGTGCTGATGAAAAACGCATTAGGTGGTGACACAAACACAGTATACAGCTCAAAAGAAGCAAACGTGCATTGGTACACAGAGAGCCATTTGAGCTAAAAGTAAATGTAAAGTGTTTACAATCAGTCAAAGAAAAGGTGGAAGCAATCGACAAGATAAGGAACCCTGAAAATATCGTAGGACTAAGAATATTCCAAGGCTTGATGCAATACTGTGCTGGCTCTTTGCTTCATCTTCTAATAGTACTGACACCATTAAATCAATTACTGAAGAAATCATCTTCCACTATTTTCAATGCAAAGAACATTATTTCCATGATTCCGTTACTGAATAAGAACTGAATAATATATCAGTTAATGAAGAAATGTAATGAGGATGAAGAAGAACATAAAACATGTGACACATGTATGAAAAGGCTGCATGTGCTCCTTTGAGAACCACTTACATAATGTGCCGTTTGAATTGTGGTGTTTCAGATTATAGATTGGGAGCAGTGATCAGCAATGCAGTTATAATGGTCAAGTAAAAAATAATAATGTTTGCATTTTTTAATGGCGATGAACAGTGAAATAAGCCATGCTCAAACTGAGGAATGTTTTTGGAGAGAAAACGTTTCATCAGTCATAGAGTCATACAGCATGGATAGAGTCCCTCCAGCCTACTTATCCTGCCCAACTGTCCAACATGTCCCATCTATACTAGTCCCACTTGCCTGAGTTTAGCGCATATTCCTCTAAACTTATCCTATCCATGTACCTGTCTACATTTTTCTTAAACTATGCGATCATATCTGCCTCAGCTACCTCCTCCGGCAGCTCGTTCCATACACCCCCCACCCTTTGTGTAAACAAAGTTAACCATCAGCTTCCTATTAAATCTTCCCCCCCCTCACCTTAAACTTATGTCCTCTGGTTCTTAATTCCCCTATTCTAGGAAAGAGGTTCTGTGTGTTTACCCGATCTATTCCTCTCATGTCTGAAGAAGGGTCTCGACCCGAAACGTCGCCTATCTCCTTCGCTCCTTAGATGCTGCTGCACCCACTGAGTTTCTCCAGCTTTTTGTGTAACCCCCTATTCCTCTCATGATTTGGTACACCTTACTTTGGTGACAATTCTATGTCCTACAACAGCAATACCAACATTGGTTATGCAAAAAGAAAAATCCATTCTCTTATCTCTGCATGTTTCTACTGTTGGGTATAAAAGTTCAAAGAAAATCCTATTGTTGTCAAATTAACTAAATGAATACTCAGGTTCAGGGAGCAAACAAATGATCTTCACATTGAAAACAGTAGATGATGATTTCTCATTGACAGTACAAAAATATTGTTACATGTATAACATATGGGGTGGCACAGTGGTGCAGCGGTAGAGTTGCCATTTACGCAACATTATTTAAGCGTCACGTGCGTGTCGTGTTGATTGACTTGGTGGGCCGAAGGGCCTGTTTCTGCACTGTATCTCTAAATTCTAAAGTCTAAAGTTTTAAAAGAACATGAAAAGGTTTTACAAGCATGGGTTGAATCAGGAATATCTTCAGATAAACAATTGGGATTGCAGTATAACCCACGACATGAGCTAGTACACTTGTACAGAATTACAATTGCCCAATAGGTCTTTAAAGAGGTTAATGGTTGTTATTGAGAACTTTGCGAAGAAATGAATGAATGAATGACTAGTTTATTGTCACATGTGACGTCACAGTGAAATTCTTCGCTTGCATTCCCAAGGCATGCAAATAGTGGCCACATAAAAGATAGTTGTTATGTCAATGAATATGCTCTTGAACTTCTCCAGGAGTACGGAAAAGAGCAAATTGACTGCATCATAGCATAGTTCAACAACTCAAACACCCAGGAATGACGGGGATTGCATCACAGGTACTGACCTCCCCACCAAATTCCAGAAGTACAAGTATAATCACTCAATTCCTGGATGCCAAAGCTGCATGTGGGAGCATTCTGTGTACAATCTGGCATAATCAAGGACGAGTCTCACCCCGATCACTCCCTCGTCTCCCCTCTCCAATTAGGTAAGAGGTACAGAAGTATGAAAAAACATATCTCTAGACTCAGGAGCAGTTTCTTCCCAGTTGTTATCAGGCAACTGAACCATCCAATCAACAACTAGAGAGCGGTCCTGAACTAATATCTATCTCATTGAAGACATTTGGATAGCAGTAAAAGGATTAGTCCAAGAGGGATTTATGACGGGGAAATCATGCTTGACTAAACTTCTGGAATTTTTTGAGGATGTGACAAGTAAAATGGATGAAGGGGAGCCAGTGGATGTAGTATGGATGGAGCCAGTGGATGATATCTAGACTTTCAGAAAGCCTTTGATAAGGTCCCGCAGGAGACTGGTGACTAAAATTAGAGCACATCGTATTGGGGGTAGGGTGTTGACGGATAGAAAATTGGTTCACAGACCGGAAGCAAAGAGTAGGAGTGAATGGGTCCTTTTCAGAATGGCAGGCAGTGGCGAGTGGAGTGCCGCATGGCTCGGTGTTGGGGCCGCAACTGTTTACCATATATATTACTGATTTGGAAGAGGGAATTAGGAGCAACACTAGCAAGTTTGCAGATGACACAAAGCTGGGTGGCAATATGAACAGTGAAGAGGATGTTAGGAGTTTGCAGGGTGACCTGGACAGGTTGAGTGAGTGGGCAGATGCATGGCAGATGCAGTATAACATAGATAAATGTGAGGTTATCCACTTTGGCGCCAAAAACAAGGGGGAAGATTATTATCTCAATGGGGTTAGGTTAGGTAAGGGGGAGGTGCAGTGAGACATGGGTGTCCATGTACACCAGTCACTGATAGTTGGTGTGCAGGTACAGCAGGCAGTGAAGAAAGCTAATGGAATGTTGGCCTTCATACCAAGAGGATTTCAGTACAGGAGTAAAGAGGTTCTTCTGCAGTTGTATAGGGCTCTGGTAAGACCACATCTGGAGTATTGTGTACAGTTTTGGTCTCCTAATTTGAGGAAGGACGTCCTTGTGATTGAGGCAGTACAGCGTAGGTTCACGAGATTGATCCCTTGGAATGGCGGGACTGTCATATGAGGAAAGATTGAAAAGACTAGGCTTGTATTCACTGGAGTTTAGAAAGATGAGGGGGGATCTTATAGAAACATATATAATTATAAAAGGACTGGACAAGCTAGATGTAGGAAAAATGTACCCAATGTTGGGCGAGTCCAGAACCAGGGGCCACAGTCTTAGAATAAAGGGGAGGCCATTTAAGACTAAGGTGAGAATTTTTTTTTCACCCAGAGAGTTGTGAATTTATGGAATTCCCTGCCACAGAGGCCAAATCACTGGATGGATTTAAGAGAGAATTAGATAGAGTTCTAGGGGCAAGTGGAGTCAAGGGATATGGGGAGAAGGCAGGCACGGGTTATTGATTGGGGACGATCGGCCATGATCACAATGAATGGCGGTGTTGGCTCGAAGGGCCGAATGGCCTCCTCATGCACCTATTTTCTATGTTTCTATAAGACCCTCAGAGTTTCTTTAACTGGACTTTACTGGACTTTATCTTGCACTAAATGTTATTCCCTTTGTCATTTATATGTACACTGTGGGTGGCCCAATTGTAATCACATATAGTCTTTCTGCTGGCTGGATAACACGCAACAAAAACCCTTTTCATTGTTCCTCAGAACACGTGACAATAAACTGAACAAAACTACATTTGTGTTTTAAAACTATTTATTTCCGAAAAGGGTTGTTGAAGTGTTCGTTGAAGTATGCCGTAAAAAGATGAATCTTCTGAACTTGGGAGGTAGTACTAGAAGTATAAGTATATATCACTTAATACCTGGACACGTCACATGCTGTGTGTGGGATCTTTCTGTGCACAGTGACGACAAGGTTTCCTATATTACCACAATGGCAATACTTCAAAAGTACTTAACTTGTTGTAAAGCACTTTGCGATATCCTGATGTCATAAAAGGCATCTAAAAATGTCATCTTGCTTTCATTCTTTATGGGAAGCTTATACTTAATTTGGAAAATAATCTATATCTGATAGTAAGCACGGAAGTCATGGACTGGAAGGTTACTCACATCAAGTTCTCTGCTGAAATGTTGCCACAGATTCAAAACTAGGATCTCAAAATGAGCAAGTATTCAACCCCATCTACCTTGTAATATCGCACAACGTCTACACCCTAGTTTTCTCTTAATCATCTGTTAATGATCACGGGGTGTCTCCTACCCTGTACCCAACACCCACCCACATCCATTAGTAGAGTTTGCACAGAGACAATGGGAATTGGGTAATTATGGAGGGGGAAATGTTAGGAGAAAAAAAATACTTTAAGCAGAGATATGACATGGAACTTTATAATACTGCTCCTGAAAGAACAATTAAATTATAGACAGAAACAAAGTGCTGGAGTAACTCAGCGGGTCAGGGAGCATCTTTGGAGAAAAAGGAAGGGGGATGTTTCAGGTCGGACCCCTTTTTCAATCCATCCTTTTTCTCCAGAGATGCTGCATGACTCACTGAGGTACTCCAGCACTCTGTGTCTACCTTCGGTATAAACCAGCATCTGCAGTTCCTTCCTACACAATTAAATTGGAGAGCTTATTTCATAAAGTTATCAAAGTACATCAGTGGATTGCACACATAAACCTGAAGAGTTAAAAACAAATCACAGCTCATCCTGGAACATACATTTATACTGTGTCAACTTCAGTTCACAACATCTTTTAAACTAGGCAGCATGCTTCATGTGACAATACATAGTCGGTGTAGGGCCATCCTTCATGGCAACAATGAACAACGTTAGTCATCTCAGAATTCTGATGTAAATCAGTAAAAATGAAAGAGATAAATATTTCACTGCCTGACCAGGTGATAACTCACTGCTGTGCGATTTAAAGTGCTGACTGCAGTGAATTATTACCTAATGGCTTGAACTGCAAGGCACAATCATTTGAGAAGATGTTTAAAATGGAAGCAGAATTCCCTGTGTAATAAATAGAATACTGCATCAGTGGTGCATTAAATACTGAGATTCTCTTGGCAGAGTGAAAGGTCTTTGGAATTGAGATTGAGCAGTGTCTTTGCTCCTCATTAAAGAGTTGATGCAAAGGTTTGATTCTTGCCGTCTCTCCTGCTCACCCTCCTCCAGCTCCATTGTAAGGTAGGTAGGAATATTCAACCATCTCTAAAATTTATGGATTTTAATTTAAAGGCTCTCCACAGTTCTGCGCAAGGATGCAGTCACAGCTGTGTTAAACATATTCACAAATTATATTAACTTAACCTTTAAGGGTTAGGAGAGTGTACTGAATAAAATGGACAATTCTAGTGGGAAAATTAGACATTTTATAGCTGATATTAGAGCAACATTATGAAGATGTGATTTCAGAAAATCCCATTCAATCTTTGATCGTACAAGATGTTGAACGGTTCTGGGTCATATTACTATTGGGATGATTTCCAATACTATCTCCCATTATGTATATTGGTAATTTTTTCAACGCAGATAAAATAACATTTCAGATCTCTTTGCACCTTCAGTTATTGTGCCTCTTGTTCCCAGTAGTTCTAGACAATGAAGTAGTTGGACTATTTTCACAATAAGCTTCACCAACATTCCCACATCAAGGCACAGGGAAATTAGGCACTTTGCCGAGTCCTGATGCAGGGTCTCAACCTGAACCATTGACCATCCTTCTGCTTCCACGGATGCTGATTGACCCTCTGTTCCTCCTGTAGTTTGTTATTTTTCTCTCAATGCCAGCATTTGCAGTCTCTTGGTCTCCAGACACTTCTCCGGTTAGTTTTGTGCGGTCTCCATGCCTCCATTATGAAATTTCATTAGAGTTAAGATGTTTCAGCAGCTTCGTATGTGAATGGAATTTGGCTGCCACATTCTATGTATTAACTTTGTGTTTTTAGTTCTGCATTATATTGGAAACTACAGTTCAGCAATAATAATGTTAAGCACATTTGGACATCCTCAGGTGCTCAGAAGATCAATTAGTCATTTTCTTCTTATGATTAAACGTGCTAATCTTATTTGAATAGGGTGAGAGCATGTCAGTTATTTCCTAAAAAGCCCTCTGTTGTTGCAGAGACAGTCAAACAAAACCTTACCTCAAACAAGAAACCTCTATGCCCAGATCCCGATAACTGGTGCTGTCTGTACGGAGTTTGTACATTCTCCCCGTGACCTGCATGGGTTTTCTCCGAGATCTTCGGTTTCCTCCCACACTCCAAAGACGTACAGGTATGTAAGTAAATTGGCTTGATATAAGTGCAAATTGTCCCTAGTGCATGTAGGATAGTGTTAATGTGCGCGGATCACAAGTCGGTGGGGACTAGGTGGGCCGAAGGGCCTGTTTCTCTAAACTAAAAAAAATGAAAAAGCAGTGTTTTGCATGCTATCCAATCAGATCAGATAATACTATACAGGAATACAATCAAGCAAACTCCAGTACAGATAGAGCAAAGGTAAAGATACAGAGTGCAGAATATAGTTCTCAGCATTATAGTACGCAAGTGCCATAGACTGCAATGGGGCAGAGATGAATCGGACGTACCCTGGTTTATGGAAGGACTGTTAGGAAGAGCAGAGTGGAAGAAGCTTGTAGCACCACTGAAATGGTGGGCACACCTGCAATTGTCTTGTAATAAATACCAAAGAAAATAGATTTCCCTTGCATTATTACAACCAAGGGGTGGAAGATTGCAACCTTCACGTGGTCTGACCTGTTTCGACTAATGCAAACAACTCAACGTGCACAAACAGAAGATCAACTATAACAAGTTGTTCTTCAACTTTAGGCTGTGCACGCCACACGAAAGAAGAAGATTACAACCCCAACATAGCTGTTCAATAATAGTTTACGATATCCCACCCCCCCACCACCCTCCACTGTAGAGGTAAATCTTGTCAACTTCCACAGGCACAGGAACCGCTACTTGGCCCTTTAGATAGTGAGCATACAGGTAAAGCAATACTGATTGATGGCAGTTTGTGCCTTCAGGAGGGGGTGGAGAAACATGCCAAAGCAACCTGCCAATGTCATCTTTTTATATTAGGAGTGCAGATTTCACTCATGCAGTAGAGTTTATCTGTTAATATTTACCCGAAGTTTATGCCTGGTTAATGTTCCTATAAATATTCTTTAGTGTCCAAATAATTCACTCAAAAGTAAATGATTGGCAAATGGGCTCCACACTGCAGATCACTGATTACATTCAGGAATTGATAGTTTAGGAACGTCTGTCGGTAGAGCTTCATGATAAAAATAACAACTTCAGTTCAAAGCTCCAAACCACCTGTTTCTAAATAGTCTGAAAAAAGGCTCCCTCCTTAGGTGCTGCCTGACCCGCTTAGTTTAGTTTAATTTAGTTTTAGAGATAAAGTGCTGAAATAGGCCCTTTGGCCCATCAAGTCCGTGTTGGCCAGCGATCCCTGTACACTAACACTATCCTACACACTAGGGACAATTTAACAACTTTTACCAGCCAATTAGCCTACAAACCTGTACGTCGTTGGAGTGCTGGAGGAAGCCGGAGCTCCCGGGGAAAACGTATGCAGCCACAGGGAGCATGTACAAATTCCGTACAGACGGCACCCGTAGTCAGGATCGAACCTGGGTGTGAGGAGCCGGAAGGCAGCAACTCTATCAATGCACCACCATGCTGCTCGGATTAACTGCACCATCATTTTAGAAATAATTTCTGAAGTCTGAAACAAGTCAGAAAATTATGAGAAAGCATCGGGCCCTGACAGAATATTCAAGCGCGTTAACTTTTCCTTGAAAAGATCCCGCTTCGGATATCCATAGCTTTAACATGCTCCTACCCATTTTTGGTCATTTGCGTCTGCTCCTCGTTTGCTTCCGATTCTTCGCACTGCAGCATGAACGTTTGGATGTTTAGATATGACGAATCTGACTATTCATTGAAGATCACTAGCTAAACACTCAATGCCCACTGCAGGGCAAGATTGGCAATTGAACACAGTGGTGCAGCCTTGCAAAGCCAGAGACCCAGGTTTGATCCTAACCACAGGTGGTTGTCTGTATGGAGTTTGTACGTTCTCCCTGTGAACTGCTTCGGTTTTCTCTAGGATCTCCGGTTTCCTCCCACACTCCAACGATATACCGGTTTGTAGGCTAATTGGCTTGGTATGATTGTAAATTGTCCTTAGCGTATGTAGGATAGTGTAAGTGTGTGGGGATCGCTAGTCGGCACGGACTCGTGGGCCGAAGGGCCTGTTTCCAAGCTGTATCTCTAAACTAAACTAAACTAAACTAAAGACTTATCCCGCCCAAATATTTCCTTATTCTTATTTTAGTTTAGTTTAATTTAGAGTTACAACATGGAAACAGGCCCTTCGGCCCACCGAGTCTGTGCTGACCTGTGATCCCCCTTACACTAGTTCTATCCAACACACTAAGGCAATTGACAGAAGCCAATTAGCCAATTAACCTACATACCAGCACGTCTTGGAATGTGTGAGAAAACTGGAGCACCTGGAGAAAACTCACGCGGTCACGAGGAGAACGTACATATTCTGTACACACAGCACCCGTAGTCAGGATCGAACCTGGGTCTCTGGTGCTGTGAGGCAGCAACTCTACTGCTGCGCCACTGTGCAGCCCACCCCTCTCTGCTCCCACTGGGCAGAACATACAGAAGCTTGAAAACTCGCATCACAAGACTCAGGAACAGCTTCATCTCGGGCTTCTGAATGGTCTTTCCATCAGCCAAGAGCGGAACTCACTATCAAAACATGAGGGGACAGGGGACACACAATCTTTTGGCGGCCACGCATGCATGCGCACACTCACACACACATGCGCGAGGCTTCGGAGGCTCAATCCAGCACTAAATGCAGCTCAACTCTGCCTGTCTCGTCGGGTTAACTACAGCCCTGACTGGACTGATGGGACACCAGCGCTGCTTCTCCACACTGCCCATATTTCTCACAAACCCAGGCAGGTTAACCAGGCAGAGTTGAGCTGGGTTTACGCTGCTTCTCTGCGCTGGCTGTGGGCTTGGGGTGGGGACGGGACAGCGCCAGAAACCCGGCTGGGATCGATCCTGGCTGCAGATGGGGCGCAGGTTTGTGCCACGTCTCCCTCCTCTAATCACCGCACTCTATCCGCAGCCCCCCCCCGCTCCTCCCTCCTCCAATCATCGCGCTTAATCACCATGTCCCCGCCCCCATTGCCTGCTGACCGACGTCTCTCTCGTCCAATCGGCGCCCTCGATCAACAGTCCCACCTCCACTGTATCGCAGAAAGCGGAGATTTTAAAATCCAGATTACAAAAACTTGGGGGGGTGTCCCCCACCTCTCAAAACATGGGTGTGATGTGTCCCCTCTGCACCCCCCCCCCCCCCCCCCCCCGCATGTTCCGCCCCACCATCAGCTAGGGCACTGTCCTATTCACCTCTACCCCATTGTGGTCCATGGAATTGGTGCCCAATAATACTAAGAACTCCATTCTGCAGTCTGTATCTTTCCCTTTGATCAATCCATTGTATTTGAGTTTGACTTGATTGTATTGCTCTCTAGTATTATCTGAACTGATTGGGTAGCATGCAAAACAATGCTTTTCACTGAAGCTGTGTGGATGTAGAACATTTTGTCTTTGCTGGCTGTCTAGGTGGAGACAGCAACAGAAGGGAAACAGGAAGTGAGTTAAAGACCTAAAGGAAAACACCCAAACGGGTTTAAATTGCTTGTTATTTTTAAACCAAAACAGCCTGACTCTTGTGGACTGCTTTAAAGCCCTGTCCCACGGTACAAGTTCATTCCAAGAACTCTCCCGAGTTTTAAAAAAAAATCAAACTCGTGGTAAGCACGGATAATGAACGTAGCAGGTACGTCGGAGCTCGAGGACATCTCTTAGCGCTAACAGCGGGTACTCGGGAAGACTCCCTAACGGCAGGTAAGCACGGGAAGACACGTGAAGATTTTTCAACATGTTGAAAAATGTCCACGAGAGCCCCGAGTACCGACGAGTGGCCATTACCGTAAATCTCCGAGTTCGAACCAGGGCAAACTCGGGAGTACTCTTGGAATGAACTCATATCATGGGACAGGGGTTTTAGTGTTATGTACTATTCTTATACTTATGCTTAAGTAAGATTGTGCTTGCGTTTCGTAAGATTTTACTGTATTTGTATGCAAAGAAAAAGTAATTCACCGCACTTAGCTGCATGTGGCAATAAAGTACCATTAATCCATTGGGATGGCACTGTAGCACAGTGGTAGAGTTGCTGCCTCACAGCACCAGAGACCGGGATTCAATCCTGACTACTGGATTATTTTTTTTACTACAGTTTTTTCAGGATAGAAAAATCAAATAATAGATGGCATAGCTTTAACGTGAGAGGGACAAGATTTTAAGGAGATGTGTGGGGCTAGTTTATTACACAAAGGGGGGGTGAGTGCCTGAACTGTGCTGTCAGGGGTGGTGGATGAAGCAGATACAATAGTGGCATTTAAGAGCCTTTTGGATAAGCACATGGATATGCAGGGAATGGAGGGATATGGATCAGTGCATGGAGAAAGGCATTATGTTCAGCACAAATATTGTGGAGCCAAAGAGTCTGTTCTTTAATTTTAAGTTTTATAACAAGTGTTTAAATTCAATCCAGAAGTTGGGATTGAACCGGGACACTAGAGCTGTGAGGCAGCAGCATTAGCTGCACTGCTGTAGTTTCAATGAGTAGATGCTACAAAATGCGCATCGTCCACATCTTCAGATTCCATCCAGCAGAAGTATATCCCATTATCTCTGCGGCACAAAATGCAGTGTGGGCCCTAGTCTATGCTGACAATCAGTGATGAGATTGGACACACTACGATTGTAATCAATAATTAAGAGTTATTGGAGACACAGAAAACTGCAAATGCTGGAATCTTGAACAAACCACAAGGTGCTGGAGGAATGCAGCGGGTCAGGCAGTGTCTGTGCAGGGAATGGTTAGGTGACGTTTTGGGTTGGGACCCTTCTTCAGACTGAAGGAGTAGGGGGGCGAAAGCTGGAAAAGAAAGGCAGGGCAAGACAAATCCGGACAAGGGCGGCACAGTGGCGCAGTGGTAGAGTTGCTGCCTTACAGCGCCAGAGACCCGGGTTCAATCCTGACTGTATGGAGTTTGTATGTTGTCACCATGATTGCGTGGGGTTTCCCCGGGTGCTCCGGTTTCCTCCCCACACTCCAAAGGTGTACACGTTTGCAGGTTAATTGGCCAAGGTAAAAAATTGTCCCTTGTGTGTAGGATAGTGATAGTGTGCAGGGTTCGCTGGACGGCGTGGACTCAGTGGGCCGAAGGGCCTGCTTCCACGCTGTAACTCTAAACTCAACTAAACTCAGAATGTAGTTATAGGTTAAACAGTTTTCTCCTGAGGCCCGGGATTGAGAAAGGAAATGCTCTTTAAATTTAGAACAGAATTTAGTGATGTTCCCAATCTCGTCTTCAATCGCCATTTCCTGCATACTCACGCTAAAGTGCTCAAGAAATTAAAGTAAATTAAGCTATTAATATTAATTTGGATATATGATCCTGCACTTAGTGGTGTCAGACAAAACGAGGATTTTGCAGCCTGGTGCATTTTGTTTTGGTGCTGAAGAGATTCGAGGATGTTCCTTTTAAGATACCAGAGCAAGCAAGAGTGAGTGATGATCGGGGAAGAAAATGATCCAGTTGAGTGGAAAGACAGAATTTGCCAGATTTGGAATAGAGGGATTGAAAAATGAGACTCACTTGACAATGGTTTCAGCTAATGAATCAATCTGATTAAGTCCACAGTCTTCTTTCAGTTGAGGCGTCTGGACTATAATTCACAAATATCAAAATAAAACCTGCATAACCTTTATTAGTTTCGTTTAGAGTAGTTTATTGTCATCTTACCGAGGTATAGTGAAAAGCTATGTTGCTTGCTAACCAGTCATCAGAAAGACAACACTTGATCACAATCAAGCCATCCACAGTGTACAGATATAGGATAATGGGAATAACATGAATAACATTTAGTGCAAGATAAAGTCCAGCAAAGTCCAATCAAACATAGTCTGAAGGTCTCCAATGTGGTAGATAGTAGCTCAGGACCGTTCTCCAGTTGTTGGTAGGATTGTTCAGTTGCCTAATGAAAGCTGGCAACAGCGTTAGCAGCAGCTATTAATTCACTGGTCATTTCTACAAAGTTTATTAGCTGTCTATAATATAATTCCAAGTATCGTCAAATATTTAACAAAACCAGGAGAAAAGAACACTGGAAATGTTTGGATTTGAAATGTCAGCCTGATCAGCTGGTGCTGAAGTAAGGCTTGATCTGATGCTCAAAAACATCCATCTTATGGAATGAACAGCATTCAGTATTTCTACCCTGTTATATGGTGCCGAAAATTGCCAGAGTTTAATATTTAATTACTTCTCTTCTTTTATAGACTACTAACCCCAGGTAACCAGCAGCTTCTTCCCTCCAGCCATCATGCTATTAAACACTACAACTTCCAAATAATCTCTGAACTAAATAGACTTGGAGGCTTTGGTTTTGTCTTTTTGCACTATTATGTTTGTTTGCTGCTGCAAAAACCTGTCATGTGTGAAGCCTCCTGCAGCTCATGCAGTTGTACACAGGAATTTACCATGCTCACAATGAGCAGAGGGAGACTGGTAGATCAAGTAAGGAGTATGTAATGGAGTAAGGAGGGTGTGTTGGGTGACCGGAGAGGGGGAGTTGTTAGAAGTTACCAACAATTGGAGAATTCAATGTTCATACCACTGGGTTGTAAGCTACCCAAGCAGAATATAGACAATAGGTGCAGGAGTAGGCCATTCGGCTCTTTGAGCCAGCACCACCATTCGCTGTGATCATAGCTGATCATCCACACTCAGCACCCGTTCCTGCCTTCTCACCATATCCCCTGACTCTGCTATCTTTAAGAGCTCTATCCAACTCTCTCCTGAAAGCATCCAGAGAATTGGACTCCACTGCCTTCACTGATCATTTCTACAAAGTTTATTAGCTGTCTATAATATAATTCCAAGTATCAATTCAAATATTTAACAAAACCAGGAGGAAAGAACACTGGAAATTTTGGATTTTGAATGTCAGCCTGATCAGCTGGTGCTGAAGTAAGGCTTGATCTGATGCTCAAAAACATCCATCTTATGGAATGAACAGCATTCAGTATTTCTACCCTGTAATATGCAGAGTGCTGTTCCTCCGGTCTGTGTGTGGCCTCACTCTGGCAATGGAGGAGGCCCAGGACAGAAAGGTCAGTATGGGAATGGGAAGTGGAATTAAAATGGTTGGCAACCGGGAGATTCGGTTGGTCTTGGCAGACTGAGTGCAAGTGTTCAGCAAAACCCAAATATTAATTTAATTGTTCTGGTATTTCCTTATTTCCCCATTAGTTTGACTGAAGTGAATTTGCCTTTGTTATTTTTTCCTATCTATGGAAATTTGACATCTCACGTTTATGTTTTCCTACACATTTGCTCTCATACATTACTTTTGCTTCATCCTCCTTTGCTAAAATCTAAACTGTTTTCCTTAAATAGGTTTGTTACTTAGTCTGGCAGTTCCAAGTGACCCCTCCTTCAGCACAATCTCACCTTAAACCATTTTGTTAGTCATGATTAGGGTCTCTTTTCCATTTCTATTTTTTCATCAGCCAAGAATATATAATCGTTGCAACTTCCACATTCACTGCTTAAACATTAGCCATTGGATCCATCATCATGTTTTTTAATGGATCTCCCGACCTGTCATTTAATTATGTTAATGCTCATATTTTAGAAGATGTATTGACATAGTCATAGTCATACAGTGGGGAAACAGGCCCTTAGGCTCAACTTACCCACACCGACCAACATATCCCATCCACACGTTTGACATGCCTACATTTGGTCCGTATCCCTCTAAACGAGTCCAATCCATTCCGTATCCATGTACATTTTTTGTTTGATAAATGGAGAAAAACTATGAGCTAGTAACGACATTTTCTGAAATTCTATTTTTAGACCTTTATTTTTTAAATTTAATTCTTTATTTCGAACAGAATAAAAGAATAAAAAGCAAATGTGAAACAGCATACAAAAAACAAAAAAACAAAACAAGAATATTTATAAAGTGTCATAAACAATATTTATAAATAAATGAATCATATGTGTCTGAAAAGGAGCAGGAAGAAGCCAAAGCTTATTAATTCCCACCCCTTATTCAACTGCTTATAATTATCTTATACAAATTTAGCAGCTATAAACACCTATTTCTATATGTACACCAAATTATTTACATTTATACACTACTCAAATATTTACAAAGCCATACGAAAATAGAGAGAAAAAAAGAAAAAAGAAAAAACCCTCATATACTATACGGTATCTCTTAGTCATATATACAACCCATCACCCTATAATCACCCTTCCCAATACAATCAGTATAACAAATATCCCACTCACAATCACCTATCCTCATCCCAATATCCTTTAAAAAAAAAGTGTTTTTGTACATCTTTTTAATCTGAATTATGTTTGTGCTAAGTTCTATTTCCTGTTCCAAACCATTCCACAAATGCACCCCACAGATTGCTATGCACATACTTTTAAGAGTTGTTCTGACATTGAGTTTTTTTTAATTAAGTTCCCCTCTCAAATTATACCCACCCTGTCTTTCCATAAACAGTTTTTGTATATTTCCTGGAAGTAAATTATTTCTTGCTTTGTTCATGATTTGTGCAGTCTTAAATTTAACCAGATCGGTGAACTTCAGTGTATGTGACTTTAAGAATAATAAATTGGTATGTTCAAGATATCCAACGTTATTGATAATTCTTATTGCTCTTTTTTGTAATGTGCATAACGGCTGTAGGTTGTTTTTTGTAGGTGTTACCCCATATCTCCACACAGTAACTCAGGTATGGCAATATGAGAATATTATACAGAGTATGTAATGATTTGTGGTCCAGAATGTGTCTTGATTTTCCCAATATTGCTATAGACTTTGCCAGTTTTGCTTTGACGTGGTTTATATGTGGTTTCCAGCAGATTTTGTGGTCCAAGATCACACCAAGAAATTTATTTTCATATACTCTTTCTATACTTATGTTATCTATTTTCAATTTACTTGAGGGTTTGTTTTATGTTTTCAAAATAGCATAATCTTAGTTTTGCTTAAATTTAGACAATTTGTTGACATCAAACCACAGTTTTAATTTATTCATTTCTGATGTGATTACCTCCAAAAGCTGCTTCAAATTGTCACCGGAACAAAAAATATTCATATCATCGGCAAATATAATCAATTTCAGTATATTTGATACTGCATATGTCGTTAATGTATATTATGAAAAGCTTTGGACCTAACACAGACCCTTGAGGTACTCCACAAGTTATGTTCATGTAAGTTGATTTATGTTCACCCATTTCTACAAATTGTTGCCTGTTTCTTAAATAGCTTCTCACCCAATCCAATCCAACCCCTCTGATGCCATACATATCCAGTTTCATGAGTAAAATGTCGTGATTTACAGTATCAAATGCTTTTTTTAAGTCTATGAATATTCCCACTGCAAGTTTTTTACTATCTATGCAATTTGTGATTTCCTCGATTAATTCCATTAGTGCCATAGATGTTGATCTGTCTGTCCAGAATCCATATTGACTGTTTTTCAATGAAATTGTCAAGTCTTTCTGTAAAAAGTTTTTCAATGATCTTGGAGAATTGGGAGAGTAAAGAAACAGGCCTGTAATTTGTGAAATGGTGTCTATCCTCAGTTTTATATAATGGTATTACTTTTGCTATTTTCATTTTGTTCTGAAATTTACCAGATTGAAAAGACAAGTTACAGATATGTTAATGGTTCTGCAATTTCTTCAATAACGTTTTTTATTATAATCATATCAATATCATTCAAATCAGTAGAGGATATACTTTTACATTTTCTTACAGTGTATATGATTTCTTTTCCTTCGACTGCTCTAAGGAAGATAGAGCTAGTATTTCAATCCCAAAGATCAGTATCCGCCCCTTCTTTTGTTTTTGGGTCATTAATTTTTTCTGCCAAATCTGGTCCCACATTTACAAAGAAGTTGTTAAAGCCATTAACCGCATCATCCATATTATTTATTGTCTTGTCTTTCTCAATAAGATACACAGGGTAGCCTGTATTTTCTGATCCATTTCTAATAATACTGTTTAGCACGTTCCATAAGACTTTCATATTATTTTTATTATTGTCTAATATTTTATTATAGTATTCTTTCTTACATATCCTCATAATATTGGTTAATTTATTCTTATATTTTATATATTTATTTTCTGCTTCTGAAGTTTGATATTTTATGAATTGTCTATATAGTGTGTTTTTCTTCTTGCAGGCATTTTTTAAACCCTTAGTGATCCATGGACTATTTGTTTGTTTTTGTCTATCACTATATTGTTTCATAGGACAGTTTTTTTGTCATAAAGTGATTTTAAAATATTTAGAAATCCATTGTATGCTTTGTCGATATTTGCACCCTTATATACTACCCTCCAATTGGAGACCTTGTATTGGGGGGTAGAAACAGATCATTTTCCCTTAGTTTGATGTTAGAAATTTAACAACTTGCATGCTCATCTATAAACACAAAAATAGATAAACAATACACATAATCGCATAGAATTTTTAAAAGCCCCTGGTTTCCATGATGTTCAAGTGTCAGATATGGAGAAGGTCTGTCTACAATGGGGCCTGAACCGTGAGGATGCAAGCAGGGACACAAACCAATGCATTCATGATTAAGCATGTTGTGGACACGCATGTGTATAACATGTCTTCCAGGTTAAGGAAAAGCTTCTTCAAGCAACCATCAGGCTTATAAACACCGCACAACACAAACCTCAGCAACTTTGAACTGTATTTTTGGTTGCACTATAGAATTTAGTATTTTTCTCACTAGTATCATGATTACTAATGTGTTGATTTTGTTTTATTACTATATTTAATCTGTGCACATTGCGATTACAGGCGGTTAAGCTGCTGCTAGCAAGAATATTATTGTTCTGTTGTTGGTATATATGACAATTAAACACTCTTGACTCTCTAATGATTATACGCTTATCGTATCCTCCAAAAGTCTACATGCTTCAAATTCCCACATTAATTGTGTTTGGACTGGAAAATAGTTCAGAAGCAACAAGTTATTTTACTTGAATTTTTACTCGAAATTATACTACTATAATTATTAATCTTGAGAAATTCAACTGAGAATCATTACAACTCATGGAGCTTTTAAGGCAGCACATTGGCACAGCAGTAGAGTTGCTGCCTTGCAGCGCCAGAAACCCAGGTTTGATCCTGACCCCAGGTGCTGTTTGCACAAGGTTTGTGGTGGTGCTTGGGTATTCTCCATGTGCTCCAGTTTCATCCCACACTCCAAAGACATATAGGTTTGTAGGATGTAGACACAAAATGCTGAAGTAACTCAGCGGGACAGGCAGCATCTCTGGAGAGAAGGAATGGGTGACGTTTTCAGGTCGAGACCCTTCTTCTAAAGAAGCCTAATGGGTGAAGTCAGTGTCACAATATTTAAGCAACTTCTATATATTGAATGAAATGTAATTTGTGATATTTGTATATATATATGTATGTCACAAATGATATACATATATCGCAATATCTCATTTTGAAACAATGAAATCTTGTTTTCTTTTAAGAAATCAATGGTAAAGCATCAGTGATATTGAAAGTTTAAAAGGATTAATAACAAGATCATTCCCTTCCACATAGGGCAACAATTCTAAAACATATTATCGTAAAACATATCCAAAACATGTATCCTTTGATCATTGCTCACTATTTAATATTTCAGAGCCCAGCGGCTCCGAAATGGGCTTCATGGGCATAAACTACTGTAAGGTTAAAGGCAGCAAGGAAATGTGAGCATCAGGTTACAGGAGAGAGCACATCCTGCCTATCCCCACAGGATTGATGATCTCCTGCAGTCAGTCAACCTATAAAGATGACCCAAAAAAATTGCTTTATTGATATCTGAATTCTTCTCATTGCTAATAAACAGAATCTTTAAATCAATGCATCAACAGACACCAATCTGTCTTGAGCCTGCATAGTCATGCAGACTACAGATGCATGGCTGTTAAGTTCATCCTCTTCAAGATGCCTGTTTGAAGGTTGAAATCATAGAAATGATTCCATTGGTTGTTACTCTCGACAGGTGTTTTTGCTTAGATGCAAACCAACCAATGTTTCAAAGACTCAAGCTTGAAGTTCCTGCCTGCAATTTTGGCCAAGTTAATATTTTGCCATCCCATTTCTAACCCATTGCAAATGGTCTTCTCATGCAGGCAATTCAGGTGGTTCTTTAATCTGCAATCGGACACAACATATTTCTTCTAAAAGTCATAGCAAATTATCTAGGAAACAAAATGACATTGGCTGGTTCAATGGATTGGTGATAACAAGGCTTCCCATTACACAAACTAACAATTCCAATAACAGATTAGCTCCAGATCTTCTGACCAGTTTGAAGAAGAGTCCCGGCCCTCCACAGATGCTGCCTGATCCGCTGAGTTCCTCCAGGACTTTGTGCTTTGCACGAGATTCCAGCATCTGCAGTCTCCTGTGTCTCCATTTTACTGCTCAATAGCGCGAAATCCTCGAAATGTTTGGCTACACCGTGCAAAACCCCACGTGGTCATAGGGAGAATGCACAAACTCCGGTACATTTAAAACCCATAGTCAGGATCAAACCCTCTCTTGCACCATTAGGCAGCAACCCTACCAATATGCCATTGTGCCACCCTATTCTAGGGAGGTACACACAGGCTAGTGTAATATGGCTGAAGGTGCACAGGGACATCCAACAATTCGACTTTTTTCCACTGGATGCTTATGGGGAGCTCAGTGTCTCCATTCACCCCAATCCTTGGTTACAACTTAACTATAAAGCCAACTCCTGCCCACACATTTATTTTCACTGCTGGAAATCGCAGAGCAGCTGGAAACGGGAAACCCCAGAGGATAGACACAGAGGACAGAAGGCAGCCCAATGACAAAGCGGTAGAGTTGCTAGTTATTGACCTGCTGAGTTACTCCAACACTTATTTTTTGTAAACCAGCAAAGTCCGTTACTTGTTTCAACGTGATTGTTTTGCTTGCAGACGGTATAGTTTTATGACCTTTCCTTTGTGCACTGATCTTGAATAGGGATGTGATAAGCTGCTCTCGTGTTGTTGCCACATCTCTCTGGAAAGCAGCCACAAGGAGACACCAGAGACTGCCTAGTGATGACAATTGTCTTCAGGCCTCCCCTCCCCCTCCAAGCTTAAACACTCTCCATCTAAGTTAGGGATCTTCCTGTCTGCAGCCCAGGACCAATGTGGTGCAGGA
Organism: Raja brachyura; assembly: GCA_963514005.1. Next base: position 69,689,615 of record OY740787.1, on the reverse strand, counting down.
AATGAGCCTGTATCCACCTCTGCTGATCAAATAATACCTCCTCACATGGGCACCAGGAGGGATATGTCGACAGCAGTACGGCATCCATCTCACCCCTTAATCCTCCTTACACTTCTATGGGGGGCGGGGGGGGGGGGGGGGGGGGGGGAGGAATTGACGGGTACTGAACCACGCTGGGATTGATTGAAACTCAATAAATAAAATACTTTAAGATAACACTTTAAGATGCAACTTTAAGATGAAACTTCAAGATGATACAAAGGGTGGTGGGTGTATGGAGCGAGCTGCCAGAGGAGGTTGTTGATGCAGGAACTATTGCAATGTTTGGGATACATTTAGATAGGTACATGGATTGGACAGGTTTACAAGGATATGGGCTAAACGCAGGCAGGTGGAACTGGTGTAGATGGGACATGTTGGTCGGTGTGGGAGAGTTGAACCAAAGGGCCTGTTTCCACACTGTATGACTGTATGACTCTATAACAAGAGACATTCGGATATATGGATATGCAGCAAAGGCGGGCTATGGATTATGTACAGGCAGACAAGTTGGTCTCGGCATCATGTTCGACATAGATATTGTGGGTCAAAGGGCTTGTTCTTGTTCTGGACTGTTCTATGTTCAATGTTAAGTGATATGAATTGCATGGACAAGGTTCAAACTGTTCATTACTACCATCCAACTGAAATTAGACACATAATATTTATTTGATCTGTGGAGGAAATGGACAAGACGAGGTTTTGGGACAGTCCCTTCATCAGATTGATTGTAATAGGGAGGAGAAATCTGGAAGAGAGGTGGGAGCTGGTTTAAAGTGAAAGAGGAAAGATTTAATAGGAACCTGAGAAGAAACATTTTCACACAGAGGGTGGTGGGTGTATGGAACAAGTTGCCTGAGGAAATAGTTGTGGAAGATGCAATTGTAATTGGACAGTCACTTGGATAGGAAAGGTTTTGAGGGAAATTTAGGCCGGCATGGTGGCACAGCAGTAAATTTGCTGCCTTACAGAGCTAAAGACCCGGGCTTGATCCTGACTATGTGTGCTGTCTGTAAGGACAGTAAGTATGTTCTCTCCATGACTGCATGGGTTTTCCCCAGGGTGCTCCGGCTTCCTCCCACACTCCAGACGTACAGGTTTGCAGGTTAATTGGCTTTTGTACAGATTGTAAATTGTTCCGAGTTACAGGATAGTGCTAGTGAACGGGGATCATTGTTTGGCACGGACTCGATGGGCCAAAGGGCCTGTTTCCACACTGTATCTCTAAACTAAGCTAAATTAAACAAAATATGGGCCAAACATTGGCAAATTGGACTGGCTTAGATGGGTCACTTTGGTCAGCATGGATGAGTTGGGCCAAAGGGCCTGTTTCCATGCTCTATTGCTCTATAATTCTATAAATAATGGGTGACCTATTTGAAAGACAGAAACAAATGGGGTATTCTCTGGCGCTACCCTTTAGAACGCCACATGGCACCAAATACTTTGTCACAAAGCCAGGTCATTGGCAGGATTTGTGTCAATATTCTTACATTACGCGAAGCATACAAACATGGTGAGGTCTCATAACTTCTGCCCTGGCTCCTGATATTTATTGTGGCTGCAACAGAGGTTGAGGGCAGACTTGATAGAAGTGCATATCATCTTATTGAGGTGTATATAATCATGAGGGGAATAAATAGGGTGAATGCAAAGAGTATTTTATGCCCAGGGTGGGGGATTCAAGAACCAGAGGGCATAGGTACTGATGGAAACTAATGGTATTTGGGCCACATACACATATTCTAATGATGATCAAAGCAGAAAATATCAAACAATAATATTACTAATGTCGCCTTTAGGAAAATCAATGTGCTGATGATTACTAGGCAGTGTTGTAGCTGGCGTCCTAGATTCACTGAAGTAAGAGTTAGATACCACTTGAAATACTTGGCACAGATATTCCAAATAATCCCGTCAGCACAGGGCAACTTTCCAGCTACATCGAATGGTTCAATGGTACTTTATTGTCCCATGTAACCGGGTACGGCCACATTCTTCTTTGCACACAGTTCAGTAAAAGTATTACGAATACGTAAGCACATCTCAGATTCAGTGGATCTTAGTTCCAAGAAGAAAGGGGCAGTAATAGGTGTATCAGGAGAAAGGCTTGCACACAGGTAATGACTTCAGAGAACAGATTGCAATATCAAGTAAAATAATGAGTAAAATATAAAAATAAAATGCTGAAAATATTCAGCATGTCAGACCTTAACTATTGCTCACCCCACAAATGCAGCCTGATATATTTTTTTCTCTATTTCTATTTTGGATTTCCAGCATCTGCAGTTTTTTTTCTTTTTACATGAGTAAAAATGAGTATATAACTTGGGAGTGACTAGTATGGGAATGTGAAAATTGGGGAAGAAACCTTTGAAAGGTGCTTGTGAGTGTATCATAGACTCAAGCAGCGTGGAAACAGGCCCTTCGGCCCAATTTGCACATGCAAACCAACCTGTATTCCTCTCATGATGTTATACACTTCTATAAGATCACCCCTCATCCTCCTGCGCTCCAAGGAAAAAGGTCTTAGCCTGCTCAACCAATCCCTATAGCTGGGGACCTCAAGTCCAGGCAACATCCTCATGTCTTCATGAGGTTTCTGCCCGAAACGTTACCTATTTCCTTCGCTCCATAGATGCTGCCTCACCCACTGAGTTTCTCCAACGTTTATGTCTACCTTCAATTTTCCAGCATCTGCAGTTCCTTCTTAAACATCCTCATGAATCTTCTCCGCACCCTCTCCAGCTTGACAACATCTTTCCTATAACAGGGTGACCAAACCTGAATATAATACTCTGAATGTGGCCTCACTGATGAGGAAGCCTTCTTGACCACCCTATATAGATGTGACGCCACTTTCAAGGACGTATGTGATCACGATCTTCACAATCCTCGAAGTCCCTCGCACAATTTTGAAGCAGTCTCACTCATCCAGGAACAATAAGCATGTAATAAAATAAATAAAGGATCGGCCAGGCCGTCCATCATGTTCCCATCCAAGACTGTAACACCGAACCAGGAGCCTGCAGCAAGAAGAAGGGGAGAAGCTCCAACCATGGTGCCTTTTATTTGGATTCAATCAAAGGACTTTATTCCTAGGAGCGCAGGAGACTGTGGTCTTATAGAGGTGTATATAATCATGAGGGGAATCGATAGGGTGAATGCAGACTTTTTTGCCCAGAGTAGGGGAATCAAGAACCAGATGGCATACACCTTGTAGGTTTAAAGTGAAAGAGGAATGATTTAATAGGAACCTGAGGTGAAACTTTTTCACACAGTGGGTGGTGGGTATATGGAACAAGTTGCCAGAGGAAATAGTCGTGGAGGATGCAATTGTATTTGGCAGACACTTAGATAGGAAAGGTTTTGAAGGATATTTAGGGCAGCACGGTGGCGCAGCGCTAAAGTTGCTGCCTTACGGCGCTAGAGACCCGGGTTTGATCCTGACTACGGGTGCTATCTGTAAGGAGTTTGTATGTTCTCCCGAAGACTGCCGGAGTTTTTCCCGGGTGCTCTGGCTTCCTCCCACACTCCAAAGATGTACAGGCTTGTAGGTTAATTGGCTTTGGTACAGATTGTAAATCGTCCCTAGTGTGTAGGATAGTGCTAGTATACAGGGATCATTGTTCGGCACGGACTCGATGGGCCAAAGGGCCTGTTTCCACGCTATATCTCTAAACTAAACTTGGCAAATTGGACTGGCTTAGATGAGTCATTTTGGTCAGCATGGATGAGGTGGGCCAAAAGGCCTGTTTCCATGTTGTATTGCTCTATAATTCTATAAATAAAGGGTGACCTATTTGAAACAGACAAAAACAAATGGGGTATTCTCTGGCACTGCTCTTTAGAATAGCACATGGCACCAAATACTTTGTCACAAAAGCCAGGTCATTGGCAGGATTTGTGTCAATATTCTCACATTATGTGAAGCATACAAACATGGTGAGGTCTTATAACCTCTGCCCTTGCTTCTGATGTTTATTGTGGCTGCCACAGAGGTTGAGGGCAGACTTGATAGAAATATATAAAATTATAAGAGGCATCGATAAGAGGTAGACAGTCAGAACCTTTTTTTCTCATGCTGGAAATGTCCATCACTAGGGGGCATAGCTATACGATGAGAGGGGGAACGTTTAATGGAGATGTGTGGGGCCTGGAGAGGAAAAAACTACAAAAAGTAGTAAACACTGCCCAGTCCATCATCGGCTCTGACCTCCCTTCCATCGAGGGGATTTACCACAGTCGCTGCCGCGAAAAGGCTGGCAGCATCATCAAGGACACACACCATCCTGGCCACACATTCATCTCCCTGCTACCTTCAGGTAGAAAGTACAGGAGCCTGAGGATTGCAACGACCAGGTTCAGGAATAGCTACTTTCCCACAGTCATTAGGGTATTAAACTTGGCTTGGACAAAACTCTGAACATTAATACCCCTTTATCTGTTATTTGCACTTTATCCATATATTTATTCATGTGTGTATTTACGTATATAATGGTATATGGACACACTGATCTATTTTGTAGTCAATGCCTACTATGTTCTGTTGTGCTGAAGCAAGGAAAGAATTTCATTGTCCTGTCTGGGACACATGACAATAAACTCTTTTGACTCTTTGGCTCTTAAAAGTCTTTTTACACCGAGAGATGTGGGATGGAAAAGGAGCACCTGAAGGAAACTGACACGGTCACACAGACACAGAGAACGTGCAAACTCCACACAGACAACACTAGACATCAGGAACGAACGTGGGTTCCCTAGCACTGTGAGGCAGTAGCTCTACCAGCTGCACCACTGGGTCTTCAGGAAGATTTATGCAGCTTTGATATGGGTACAGGTTGAAATGCCGCACGGCACGGCACCCTGCCTCCCACACTGACCCTGACAGGGCACACATGCACTCTCAATGCCTTTGCTGCACTTGAGCCAAGCTAGGGCCCATGAACTTCAGGGGGCAGCCTGACCACTATCATGCGACCCCTACTAAGAAACCAGAGGCCTATTCAGACACCCTCTTCAAACATTCTGTATGTCTGGTGAATTTTACACTGAGTGGCTCTTGAACAGAATCCTCTAAGACCCACATTTATTGGCTTTACCCAAACCCAAGCCAGGATATTTGGGATCTCTATATTCTTGAAAATTAAAGTAAACTTCCAGCATCAGATTCTACTTATGAATGAGGAGATGTGTTTATTCATGCACATTGCAATATAACATTCAAGCATTGACTTGGCCGCCGTTTCGCTGAACAAGTGCTCAGTACACCAAGGCCTGCTGGATCCCCTGTCCTCTAACCATTTTAATGCCCCTTTCCATTCCTATATTTCTGTCCTGGGCCTCCTCCATTGTCAGAGTGAGGCTACATGCAGACTGGAGGAGCAGCACATATTCCACTTGTGTTGCTTACAACCCAACAATATGAACATTGAATTCTCCAATTTCAGGTAATTGACTCACTAATAACCCACCCACCCACTCCTGTCCTCAGCCCCTCCTGGATGTGCACCCTTCCTCCTCCCCCATCCCCTTCCACCTGTCTTCCTATCAATGGCTTCAAGACTTCAAGTCTCTTGCCCAGAGTAGGTGAATCGAGGACCAGAGGACATAGGTTTAAGGTAAAGGGGAAAAGATTGAATAGGGATCTTAGGGGTAACTTTTTCACACAAAGAGTGGTGGATGAATGGAACAAGCTGCCAAAGGAAGTAGTTGAGGCTGGGACTATCCTAACATTTAAGGAACAGTTAGACAGGTACATGGATAGGACAGGTTTGGAGGGTATTGGACCAAACGCGGGCAGGTGGCACTAGTGTAGCTGGGACATGTTTGCCGGTGTGGGCAAGTTGGGCCGAAGGGCCTGTTTCCACAATATATCACTCTGTGGGTCTATGACCCTATTTGTACATCTTCTATCCTTATCTCTCACTTCCTGTCTCTTCATCTCCGGCCAATGTTCAACCATCTACCCATCAAAAAGTCTCCCTCACGTATATCCACCTATCACATGCCAGGCTTTGTCCTGCCCCACCACTCTTCCACCTTTCACCCACCCCCCAACCCCCAACCCCCATAATCAGTGTGAAGAAGGATCCTGATACATAACTTCACCTGTACATGTTCTCCATTGATGCTGCCTGACCCGTTGAGTTACCGAGCACTTTGTGTCTTTTTTTGTAAACCAGTATCTGCAGCTCCTGAATGTGACTCCGTCTAACATTCATTGCGACTGCCTTGCCACAAAGGCAGCTGAAACTGAATGAGATTTTATTTCATGCTAAGGAACCATGAGAGTTTCAGGAAAATCTGGGTCCTTTTGGGCAACGCAACTGGCACAGCGGTAGAGTTGTTGCCTTCCCGCGCCAGAGTCCCAGGTTCGATCCTGACTGCAGGTGTTGTCTGTACGGAGTTTGTACGTTCTCCCTGTGACTGTGTGGGTTTTCTACGATTTCCCCCCATATTCCAAAGATGTACAGGTTTGTAGGTTAATTGGCTTTGGTAAACTAACTGAAAATGACCAAATATTACTGGTGAAATTTGGTAAATTGTCCCCAATGGATAGGATAATGCTGGTATATGGGGTGATCTCTGATCAGCGTGGACTCGGTGGGCTGAAGGGCCTGTTTCTGTGCTATATCTCTAGTCTTTAAATGTGTTTCCATTTCAGATGAATAATTGTCCTGCATCAAGATAATTCTTTCATTGCAGCCAACAGCTCGGTAATCCAACACAAACATAAATGTACCACATAGGTGCCTCACCAAAAAGAGCTAGTTAGGTGTAAAGTCACTTCGTGGCCAGAAGTCATTTGGCAGACAAAAAGTCTAATACCAGTTATTAATGACACTGCGAGCCCTCTGTGTAATCAAAGGGCACGGCTGAAATGATATATGACTAATGTCAAGAAGAAATCTCTTTTCAAGAATACTTGCCTACCAGCTGATGGCAAACATGTTCCAGTCTGCTTACGTGACAGAAAACCCAAAGCATTGATTCCCCTCATTCGTATCCACACAGACACACATGCTATCCCTGCAATCATTTTGTCACCTTTCTTGCTAGGCTGCTCCATTATTATGTGCCTCCAGTTTTAAAGTGGTGTTCATATTTCCATTTGTTTACTTGCTCTGTGCAGATGATGCCTTCTGGTTATGCCGTTCAGTGATGCCATGACCTCAGCGCGAACCCGAGTTCTGGAGGAAAATAAATGAAAAATTCATTCCTCTCTGCATCATTTCAGCGCTGTATCAAGACTGATGTGGCTGCCCCTCGACGTGACTAAATAACGTCAACGGTGTTTTCTGGAGTAATAAGCTGCATTATAATACTCCGTACTGACATTTGGAAAATAAATAAATGAAAAAAAAATCAAACAATTAGTGTGTGAAAGCACCATCTATCTTTCCTGACAATAAAAGTGTAGTCAATTTCTACTTAAATTCAGAATTAATAAAGCCTTTAGGTTCGAAATAGAACTTGAAGCTTTAATTTTTGTATGGAAAATAAATACATGAGATTTTGCAGGATTTGTGCAGAATTTTTTTTTCTGTTCAGAATATTTCAGAATGGTATTCAATCATGACGTAATGCCAAAGAAGCGGAAGGTTTTCTAATTGGAGCTGCTCCAATCTTATTCTGTCGTGTGATTCGATTTGCGGTACTGATGAATCCTCATTGCTGTGAAATATGTATTGCTTCCCCATCAGCCAGCACTGCAATGTTCCCTCAAATTCTGATTTATTCCTTAAACATTTTTTTTTTAAATATGCCTCAGGTATGGTGGACACTCTCACTCTGCACAAATCTGGTGCACACACAAACACACAGTCACACATTCCAGAGAGGAAGTCAATGCAACTGACTGACCCGCCGGTGAACTTTCCGGGAGACGAAGAGATCGTTCCAAGGAGCAAAGGTCAGCCATCATGCTGGTCACAAATGAAAATCAAATTATTCATGCAAGAAGGGATGGTTCCCTCTGTGCTGCTGGCTTCAAAACCAAATAACGTCAAACTCTGAAAATAGTACTTACAAGATATGTTAGTGGAACAAAGGGTAATTTGAGCTGCTTTGTGTCACAGTGATCAGAGTTAGAAGTATTGTATTAAGCTGGGCTACTACATGGCTATTTAATAGTTTGACCCACAACAGTTCAGATTGTAGCTTTATAACACTCCTTAGACAGGATTTGTTTCCAAACTGGGAAAGGCAATAACCAGCCTGATCGCTCCAATTAATAATGGGAAAGATCCCTGAAACAGAAACAACAAAGCTGTTCTGGGGCTTTCCTGTGATCAGTTGACGCAATCCTTTTCTTCTTAAAGAAGACAGCAGACATTCTTGTGGCACTCTTCTGATTTATTAACTAAACTGCCTGTGTGCATCCACCCAAACACACACAAATCTGTGGAGTGTCAGTGTGATGGGCATTTCTTCAAACACAGACTCAGACCTTAACTTCTCATCCTGCTGACTGGCTAGACTTGCCAAAAAGTAAATACTGGTTTATACCTCAGCAAAGCGTGGTTCCACAGAAAATACACACTAGACCTCTTGGGCACAAACACCCTAGTACATTTTATGATCACACCTGCTTAGAAGCACTTTGCTGCAATCTCTCATAAGCAAATGCAAATAAAGTCATCATCTCCAACGATCAAAATGTTAATTCATCACTAGTAAGGCCCGCGGAGCAGAAAGTTGGCCTCGAGGAAATTTATTGGCCCCTTTGAAAGTGGATGAAAATGGGGCTCTGAACAAAACCCGCTATTAGAGTGTAGACTTTAAATTGAGACTTCAAAAGAAAGCAAACATCCTGGCAACATTGACTTGGACAACATCCTTGTTAACAGTCTAAGATTATATGCAGCCTATAAATGCCAAACGTGTAGGTGAAGAGAGAAGAAAAGGACTGAGGAAGGTAAAAAGAATTCTGGCAAAATACAATAGCAACACTCGCCTTGTTATCAATTAAAAAGAGGCAAGTGGCTCGAGTGCTATTTCCTTCATCTCTCCCTGAAACTTTGCATGTTATTACTACAAAGCATCCGACAGTGATCTCTTCTTCCAAGCCTTTCTTTCTCTGCATACAAAGCGGCAATAACTAACCTTCGAACAATCGACCCCAACAATGGGGAACCTTGTATTTACTCAGGAAATGATTTAAACTTTGGGTCGGTCACACTGTCATGGCTGAAAAATGCTTTGATTTTTCTGCTGTTAGAGGAGCTAAAATTTCCAAGCTTGGTTAGCAAATGAAAAATAAGAATCTTCATCCGCCTACGGAAAGTAGTGATTGCAATTTTGTATTACATTCTTCCTGAGATCTCATCAGAGATTCTTCTGATGAAATTAGCTGACAAATTATCGAGAATTTGCGTGTTGCTTTGTACGGGTGTACTGTAACTGTGAACAAATGGGAACAAATCTGAAACCCAGGCTACACCCAAATGTCAAATGCTGTTTCTCAACTTCATTGAATTGCATTGGCAGGCCTTGGTGGCTCAGTCTGCCTTAGACCTATGTGCAAGCCCAGTCATACACAAATCATGTCATCCATCCACTCCACAGATGCTGCCTGACCCGTTGACCTACTCCAGCGCTATGTGTTTTGCTTAAGTCAAGAGTGTTTAATTGTTAGAATGAAGAAACAAAGAACTGTGGATCTGGGTTTATACCAAAGATAGACACAAAGTGCTGGAGTAACTGAACAGGTCAGACCGCATCTCTGTAGAAAAAGGATTGGTGATGTTTCGGGTTGGGACCCTGAATGTAGGGGGTGGGTGGGAGGAAACCGGAGCACCCGGAGAAAACCGGAGCAGGTCACGGCGAGAACGTACCAACTCTGTGCAGACAGCACCCTGAGTCTCTGGCTCTGACAACTCTACCTCTGCACCACCATGCAACCTAACCAGGGACGTTGCAATTTTAATAAGCACAATACAAGTGCAAAAAATACCCCCTTAGTCATTAGTCCTTTGTGCAACCAAAGACAGTCCACAGAAGTTGATAGTTGAGGTTAGTGATGTGTAGTTTAAAGAGGCTGATGATTATTGGGAAGAAGCTGTTTGTGAACCTGGTGGTCATGGTTTACAGAGCCTGAGGTGAGCTGAAGAAAAGAGTCACTACCCAGCTTCCTGCCGGACGAGGCTGGCATTTGCATGGTGCTGCCATCCATTACAAAGGGGCTCAACAGTCTTGTGGAGACGGGTAAATGCAGGTCATAGTGTTCATTTCCTGTAAAATATTAATTTTAACGTTTTAATCCTTTGTCTGCATTTTAGCACATTGCTGGTTGTAGGATTATTTTCTTTTTTAATAGTTTAATAGTTTTTACTTTTAATTTATTTGAATACTACAAGTTGTCTCAGGCAATCTTTTAAAAAGCAGTTCAAAAGCTTTTGACAAGTGTACTCCAAAGATGTACAGGTATGCAGACAAATTGGCTTGGTATAATTGTAAATTGTCCCTAGTGCGTGTAGGAGAGTGCTAGTGTACGGGGATCGCTGGTCGGCGCGGACGTGGTAGGTCGAAGGGCCTGTTCCCACGCTGTATCGCTAAACTAAACTAAACAATCAGAGATGATCAGGGTGTTCCAGGAATAGAGACTCATTGCTTTGTGGCCTAGCAAACGTACTTGCACAAGAGCATATCCTAAGTCCCCAGACTCATGGCCCAACATGAAGGTCTGGTCGGACTTCCCTGCTTTGGATGAAGAGAGAAAAAAAGAACTAGCCCCGTATTTCAAAGGGCAGCACAGCAACACAGCTGGTAGAGCTGCTCCCTCACAGCCACAGAGACCCAGGTGCAATCCTGACCTTGGGTGCTGTCTGTGCACATTCTCCCTGTGATCCCATGCGTTTCCTCCGGGTGCTCCAATTTCCTCCCGCATCCCAAAGACAAGCGAGTTTGTAAGTGAATCAGCCTCTGTAATTTGCCCCTTTTGTGTAGGGAGTGGATGGGAAAATGGGGATAACATGGAACTAGTGTGAATGGATGATAGAACTTGTTTTCAAACTGTATCTTTAACCTAAGCAATCTAACCTATTTTCACAATTACACCTCAGGTTGCGAATATTACACATGATGGGTTTACCAGTGTTATACCAAGCATGAAAGGTTTCAATTATGAGAACAGCTCACATGGAACTGGGCTTGCATTTCTTTGAGTATAGAAGATGGTCATCGAATTAACATGTTTAAGATGAATAAAGCAGTTGACAGGATAGATAAAGAGAAAGCACAGTGGCGCAGCGATAGAATTGTTGCCTTACTGTGCCGGAGATTCGAGTTCGATCCTGACTACAGATGCTGTCTGAATGGAGTTTGTATGTTCTCCTTGTGACCACGTGGGTTTTCACCAGATGCTCCAGTTTCCTCCCACACTCTAAAGATGTACAAGTTTGTAGGTAATTGGCTTCAGTAAAAATTGTAAATTTTTCCTAGTGGGTAGGATAGTGCTAGTGTATGTGTTGATCGCTGGTCGGCACAGACTTGATGGGCCAAAGGGCCTGTTTCTGCGATGTATCTCTAAACTAAACTAAACTCTCCAAATTCTCTCTGGTGAGGGAGTCCAGGGCAAGGGTGAAACTTCAAGATGGGAAGAAAGCTATTCCAGAGCAATATGAGGACAGACTTCTTCAGGCAAAGGCACCTTTATGCTGCCTCAGCAACAGAACAGGCATCTGGAACTTCACCAAATGTGAAAAATAATGGATTAGTGTTTGGAAAGTATAATGTGGAATATGCTGCCAGGGAAAAGGCAGCAGGACTCGTGACAGAAATAGGGTATGATTCAGCTAGATGGCAGAATTTGAGGGGCTGGTAGGTTTATAGAACATCTAACAGTACAGAACAACAACAGGCCCTTTCACCAATAATGTCTGTGCCGAATGTGATGCCAAGACCATCTCTTATCCACCTGAACATAATTCATCAACCTCCATTCCTAGCACATCCTTATGTCTAGCCAAAAGCCTCTTAAATGCTACAATCGTATTTGCCTGAACAACCATCCACGGCAGTGCATTCCAGGCACTCACCACCCTCTGTGTAAAATACCGTGCCCCACACATCTCCTTTAAACTTTGCCCCTCTCACCTTCTTACGTGAAAGCTGCCCGCTTCTTAATCATTTCACCAAATGAAGCAGATGAGATGAAATATTCAACCAGTCAACAGGCACTTGTGAGGCTATTGATGGAGCCCTTACATTTTAACAGCACAGCCTCATAAAATTACCACTTTGGTGCCTGGATTCATGTGAGAATAGAGTTCAGTGTGTGCAGGGGCATGCAAAAAGGGAGAGGGGCAAGCCAGGGCATTATCCTCCATAATAACCACCTAACAAAATCTATAACTTGATGTTATGGATGTGCACACACACGTGCGCTGTGCATCATTAAGGGTGCACACGCAAGCCTCTCTAAGAGCCTGAACATTTATATTCTTCGCACGCCCCTGCTTGTGTAATGCATCAGAGAGTAGCTGCTTCCTGTCGGACTATCTTCTGTCAATAGATTCAGGAGAGTAAGAGAGAAAAAAATCAAAATAAGGGGGAGAGAGACAAGTGTTCCTTTTTGCACTGACTGGATTATTAAAATATATATAATTTGCATATACAAATAACCTTTGCTAAAAAACAAACTATCTCATCAATTATGATGTTCTCTCATTATGCATTTAGTGTGAGCCATTTCATTTCTACCCTCAGCACCCTCCATGTTTACTGGTGTTGTGTGAATTTGTGTACACGTAGATCTAGGTTTGTTTCTGCAGTGTGCCTGTAAATGCATATTGTTGTTTTTGCAATTGCACTTTAGTTACTGGTGCAACTTCATTGAATTAAGGAAACACTACAGACATGCTTCGGGCCAGGGAAGAGATGAATATTTGATGTCTACTTCAGATTTTTTTTTTGCAGTGCTCCACTTATCACTTTGCTAGTCTTCCTGTGGCTCTAATAGGCGCAAGAGGAAGTCAGGGGAATATAAATCACAGATTAGACTGTCAGACACAAGCAGATTCCAAACAATTGGCACAGAAAGGGAAACAGGACTAACAGCAGATAGCCTTATCAGACATCAATGCAATATTTTCTTTGGTAGAAAAAGAAATTAAAAATACAGTATCTCGGACATTCACCTGCTTAAGGTGGAAATTGGAATTCTTTGGGACTACACTAATTGTGGATCTTAAATAAGGTAAATAAATACTTTCCTTATTTCTGATATACACTGTTGGCGATTACCAACAGTAAGAGACTTCAGTTCAGTTCGTGTAATTTGATAACTACATAAAAGATGAAAATTCTCTGAACATATAATGTTCATTAACATAGACAACTATCTGTTTATGTTGTCTCTCAAATGCAACATATTTTGTATCACAATTTGCTTAGTAAAATAAACCTATTGACACGGTTCAATATTAAAAACCTGTTACCTACACACATCTCTGCATGTGCCCCTGCAAAACTCCTAACTGTGGCAGATATATGTAACACACACTATCATGTGAAACAAAGACAGATTTACAACCTGCATGTAGGTCCAATAAAGTCTGATCCTCTTTATTTATTGACTGGACTTTGTTAGAATGTGAACCCACTCCTCCCTGTCATTAAGACAGGAAGCAGATTGCTAAGAATATCATCGCTCTAAACCTCACAAAATCAGTAACATGGGCGAAACCATTCCCTTAATAGGAGTTTATAACCAGATTATTTATTCACCCTGCAAGTGACTTAAAAGAGCGATGCTAAAGGCAATGGTTCAATGCTCACATGTACCTACGTACAGTGAAATTATCATTTTTGCATGCAGTTTAATGACAATCCTACTATACATTAGGCTCAATCATGCTAAGTAGAAGAGTGTAAGATAGTAATTTATAGATTATGTATTATAATTGAAATGCAATTTTTAAACTGATAGATATTTGCAAAACAATTTACTGATTGTCATAAACCCAGACTGTTGCATTTCAATAAATATTATAAATATACTGCTATCAAACTGTACCAGCAGACAATGAAAGGCACCAGGCACAATTTCCTGTATTTTAAAACATGGAAACAATTACTAAATTGTCGTCGGGAGCGACAATTGGAACAGAAACGAGAATGTCTATAACTCTTCATTATGTGCCGAAAATTATCCGTATCTATTTTCAAATGGCTGAAATAAAACCTGTTCACCTGCATGTGTAAGAAGGAACTGCAGATGCTGGTTTAAACCGAAGATAAACACAAAAAGCTGGAGTAACTCAGTGGGACAGGCAGCAGCTCTGGAGAGAAGGAATTGGTAACGTTTCAGGTCGAGACCCTTGGTGACCCAAAACGTCACCCATTCCTTCTCTCCAGAGATGCTGCCTGCCCCGCTGAGTTACTCCAGGTTTTTGTGTGCATCTTCTGTTTACCTGAGTAGCAGTTTTGCGGCTGATGGAGGCACTACCTCAGCTCCAGAGAACCAAGTTCGATCCTGACCTTGGATACTGTCTGTGTGGAGTTTGCACATTCTCCCTGTGACCGTATGGGTTTCTTCTGGGTGTTCCGGTTTCCTCGCATATCCCAAAGATCTGCAGGTTGACTGGCTAATTGGCCATTGTAAATTATCTCCAATTGGTGGATGAGTGGTGGTATCTGCTGGTAGTTGATAAGAGTGTGGGGAGAATTTAAAAAACAGAATTAATTTGACAGGTACATGGATAGGACAAGTTTAGAGGGATATGGGCGAAATGCAGGCAGGTGGGACTAGTGTAGATGGGACATATTGGCCGGCGTGGACTAGTTGGGCTAAAGGACCTGTTTTCACACCATAAGACTTTATGAAGAATGAGAGTAAATGCTGGTTGATGGTCAATGAGCTCAGTGGCTGAAGGACCTGTTTCCATGCTGTATCTCTCCTTAACTCTAAAGGGATTACCCCAACCTCAAGTTACATTCATTTCATAAAAGAATACTACTTTTATTTAAATAATTTGTTCTTGATATTATGATTTTCAAATTTTGTTTCACCCCAGGGAATCACATGAGTGGCAAGGGTGCCTGGTACAATGATAGGTTTGTGAACACTACCAAATACAACACTAATGAATGTATGTATAGCCTCTGAGAATGTCAGGAGAGGTTTTGCACAGTTCTTGTTTTTTTATTCTGACTAAAATGTATTTTCAGAATTAAAATAATAACGTTGTTACTGAGTCAATTTGATAAACTCAAATTGTGTTTTTATTGGATTCTTTTGGGAAGGACCTGGCTAAGAACATATTTCAATAACCTGCATTGTGGTAAATGATCTGACAATTAATCATGGCTACAATAACAGAGTACTTATGGTCCACTTAATTCTAACATGTGCTGCAGCTAGGTACTTATCCCTTTAAATGCTGAGAAATACTCCTGTTGAAGGAACAGCAAAATATTTCGTCTACAAGGGCTATGACTCAGAGGTTGTTCTGCAGCTCCAGGCCAGCTAGGTTTCAACTGAGAGAACTGTTGTCAGAAACAATTTAAAAGGAAGTCTGTAATTTATATTGAACTTTTCATAAGCAAAGCACATGATAACAAATGAAATTATTTTCCAGGGTAGTTACTATTGCACCATGAGGAAAATATAAACATAGAAGGTACACAAAAGGCTGGAGAAACTCAGCGGGTGCAGCAGCATCTAAGGAGCGAAGGAGATAGGCGACGTTTCGGGTCGAGTCTCTTCTTCAGACTGGTCAGGGATCAGGGAAACGAGAGATATAGACAGTGATGTGGAGAGATAAAGAACAATGAATGAAAGATATGCAAAAAAGTATCGATGATAAAGGAAACAGGCCATTGTAAGCTATTTGTAGAGTGAAAATGAGAAGCTAGTGCGACTTGGGTGAGGGAGAGATAGAGAGAAAAGGAATGCCAGGGCCCGAGGGCTGAGGGAGAGGTGGGAAGGGGAGGAGGCAGCCAGGGTTAACAGAATTGAGAAAATTCAATGTTTAAGCCCAGAGGATGCAGACTCCCCAAGCGGAATATGAGGTGCTGTTCCTCCAACTTGCGGTGTTGCTCACTCTGGCCGTGGAGGAGGCCCAGGACCGAGAGATCGAATACGGAATGGGAGGGGGAGTTGAAGTGCTGAGCCACCGGGAGGTCGGGTTGGTTATTGCGGACCGAGCGGAGGTGTTCAGCGAAACGATCGCCAAACCTCTGCTTGGTCTCACCGATATAGATCAGCTGGCATCTGGAGCAACGGATGCAGTAGATGAGGTTGGAGGAGGTGCAGGTGAACCTCTGTCGGACTTGGAAGGACTGCTTGGGTCCCTGAAAGGAGTGGATGGGGGAGGTGAAGGGACAAGTGTAGCATCTCTTGCGGTTGCAAGGGAAAGTGCCCGGGGAAGTGGTTGAGTAGGAGGGAAGGGAAGAATTGACAAGGGAGTTGCAGAGGGAGCGGTCTTTGCGGAAGGCAGACAGGGGGGGAGATGGGAAGATGTGTCGAGTGGAGGGGTCACGTTGGAGGTGGCGAAACTGGCGGAGGACTATCTGTTGTATGTGCCGGCTGGTGGGGTGAAAGGTGAGGACCAGGGGGACTCTGCCCTTGTTGTGAGTGGGGGAATGGGGAGAGAGGGCAGTGTTGCGGGGTATGGAGGAGACCCTGGTGCGAGCCTCATCTATAGTGGGGGAGGGGAATCCCCGTTCTCTGAAGAATGAGGACATTTGTGATGACTTGGTGTGGAACACGTCATCCTGGGAGCAGATGCGGCATAGACGGAGGAATTGGGAATAAGGGATGAAGTCCTTACAGGAAGCAGGGTGGGAGGAAGAGTAATCCAGGTAGCTGTGGGAGTCAGTTGGTTTGTAGTGGATGTCGGTCAGAAGTGTATCACCTGCAATAGAGATGGTGAGGTCAAGGAATGGTAGGGAAATGTCGGAAATGGTCCAAGTGTATTTGAGTGCCGGATGGAAGTTGGTGGTGAAATGGATGAAGTCAGTCAGTTGTGTGTGGGTACAGGAGGTGACACCAAAGCAGTCGTCAATGTAACGGAGGTAGAGGTCGGGGGTGGGGCCCTGGAACGCCGAGAACAAAGATTGTTCGACGTGCCCGACAAAGAGGCAAGCGTAGCTGGGGCCCATGCGTGTGCCCATAGCTACGCCTTGTGTTTGGAGGAAATGGGAGGAGTCAAAAGAGAAGTTATTGAGGGTAAGGACCAACTCCGCAAGGCGGAGGAGGGTGTCGGTGGACAGGTATGGGTTGCTCCTCTGGTCGAGGAAGTACCAGAGGGCTTTGAGACCATCCTGGTGGGGGATGGAGGTGTAGAGTGAGGAGTGAGTGGAGGTGTAGAAACATAGAAAATAGCTGCAGGAGTAGGCCATTCGGCCCTTCGAGCCTGCACCGCCATTCAATATGATTATGGCTGATCATCCAACTCAGTATCCTGTACCTGCCTTCTCTCCATACCCCCTGATCCCTTTAACCACAAGGGCCACATCTAACTCCCTCCTAAATATAGCCAATGAACTGGCCTCAACTACCTTCTGTGGCAGAGAATTCCAGAGACTCACCACTCTGCAAGCAGTCTGTAGAAACAAGGAACTGCAGATGCTGGTTTACGTAAATGGACACAGTGCTGGAGCAACTCAGTAGTTCAGGATAGGTGACGCTTCAGGTCAGGACCCTTTTTAGACTGAAGAGAAGTGTCAACCCGAAACGTCACCGATCCCTGTTCTCCAGGGATACAGTCTGACCCCGTTGAATTACTCCAGCATTTTGTGTCCTTTATTACGCCTAGCTGACATAAATCTCCCAGCTTTATGACTAGATTATCTGACCCAGTTTCCTGTCTACACTTCTTCCCACTCTGCTTCCTGTAAGGACTCCATCCCCTACTCCCAATTCCTCCGTCTACGCTGCATCTGCACCCAGGATGAGGTGTTCCACGCCAGGGCATCGGAGATGTCCTAATTCTTCAGGGAACGGGGGTTCCTCTCTTCTACCATAGATGAGGCTCTCACCAGGGTCTCTTCTATACCCCATGACTCTGCTCTCACTCCCCATCCCCCCACTCGTAACAAGGGCAGAGTCCTCCTTGTCCTCACCTTCCACCCTACCAGCCGTCACATACAACAAATAATCCACCAACATTTTCGCCACCTCCAATGTGATCCCACCACTAGCCACATCTTCCCGTCTCCTCCCCTGTCTGTTTTCCACAGAGACCGCCCCCTCCGTAACTCCCTGGTCAATTCGTCCCTTCCCACCCCCTCTCCGGGCACTTTCCCTTGCAACCGTAAGAAATGCTACACTTGTTACTTTACCTCCCCCCTTGACTCCATTCAAAGACCCAAGCAGTCTTTCCAGGTATGGCAGAGGTTCACCTGCACATCCTCCAACCTCATCTATTGCATCCGCTGCTCTAGATGTCAGTTGCTCTTCATGGGTGAGACCAAGTGTAGGCTTGGCGATCGCTTCGCCGAACACCTCCGCTCGGTTCGCAATAACCAAACTGATCTCCCTGTGGCTCAGCACTTCAACTCCCTCTCCCATTCCAAATCCGACCTTTCTGTCCTGGGCCTCGTCCATGGCCAGAGTGAGGACCACCATAAATTGGAGGAGCAGCACCTCATATTTCGCTTGGGTAGTTTGCATCCCAGCGGTATGAACATTGACTTCTCTAGTTTCAGGTAGTCCTTACTTTCTCCTCCCCTTCTCAGCTCTCCCTCAGCCCTCTGCCTCCACCTCTTCCTTTCTTCCCTCCCCTCCCCCCCCCCCATATCAGTCTGAAGAAGGGTTTCGACCTGAAACGTTGCCTATTTCCTTCGCTCCATAGATGCTGCCTCACCCGCTGAGTTTCTCCAGCACTTTTGTCTACCTGTCCACTATAACCTGTGTAACAGGTATATTTGTGGCAAGCTTGAAATAAAGATATCTATTTACACTCATAGCTACGAATGACATAACAGTAGTGTACCAGGTAGAGAAACATTAAAAAAGGAAACACTCAAACCAAAGAATAATTTAAATGGCATCCAAATTTGGAATGTACGAAACTATAGAAAGATATTTTTCAGATGCTGAAATAAATTCTAGTCGATGGGTATATTTTTAAGCAGAGATTGACACGATTCTTGACTAGGAGTTATGGGGAGAGGGCAGGAGAATGGGCTTGAGAGGGAAATGTATGCTGATGATTCATGATTGAATGGTGGAGTAGACTTGGTAGGCCAAATGGCCTAATTCAGCTCCTATAACTTACAAACATGAAATTATAGAAAATACATAAATTCTCTTTTAGGGTGTTTCTTGTAGAAACAGGGAACAAACAACAGATGCTGGTTTACAAAAAAGACTCAATGTGCTGAAGTAATTCAGCAGATCACTCAGCCTCACTGAAGAACGTGGATAGGATCCCAGTCTGGAGAAGGGTCCCGACCTGAAACCTCATTCTTCTTCAAGTTGTTTTTAAATGATAACTTGATAACTTGATGTTTTAGAGTTTTTACATGAGAATAACTCATGCTGGTGTTCATTGAAGATTGCCAGAGGGAAGGCTGGAAGTGGTGGTGGCATGGTGGAGCAATGGTAGAGTAGCTGCCTTACAGCACCAGACATCCAGGTTCGATTCGGACTATGGGTGTTGTCTGTACGGAGTTTGCATGTTCTCCCTGTGACCACGTGGGTTTTCTCCAGGTACTCTGGTATCCACCCACATTCCAAAGAAGTGCAGGTTTGTAGGTGAAGTAGCTTTGGTAAAATAAACTGTGCATTATCTCTAGTGTGTAGGATAGTGCTAGTTTTTTAAATTTCAAAATAGACTTTATTCGGGTAATAAATATATACAATACATCAACCGTGCGAAAAATCCATCCGACATTTTCAGAAGCTATACAAATTGTTCCATACAGTCTATATACATTCCTCAGATTTCGCAAATTGATACCCCACTCATGTGGCCCCCCGGCATGGGATACCTTCCCTTATTTTGAGGGGCATCTCCACCATACCGTGCCCCCCATGTCCAGCAGCGGAAGGACCTTAAACTGTGGCCCTCCCCCACCGAGCCTTGGCGTTGGCTGCACCGAGCTTCAGTGCGTCCCTCAGCACGTACTCCTGCAGTCTGCAGCGAGCCAGTCGGCAACATTCCCCGACGGACATCTCGCTCTGCTGGGTGGTGAACAACGCTCAGGCAGACCAAAGGGCGTCTTTCACCGAGTTGATGACCCTCCAGCAGCACTCGATGTCAGTCTCTGAATGTGTCCCTGGGAACAGTCCGTAAATCACAGAGTCCTCTGTGACGGAGCTGTTAGGAATAAAGCGTACCAGGGACCCTTGCATTTTTCGCTAGACTCTTTGAGCAGTGTACGGGGCGTTCGCCAAAGGACCTGTTTCAGCGCTGTATCTTTTGTAACTTTGTCGATGCCAGAAACATGGTGACACTGTACTGCCTGGGTGAGGTCTGCTACATGATTTTCAGGGTTGTATGCAAATCAAAGCATTTCACTGTACCTGAGCACAGATGACAATAAAGTATCATTGAAACATTAAATTGAAACACGGGATAATTGTGGTAGGCATTTACTGATACAAGTGGTGGTACAACTTGTGTTAATGTTTCAGCACAACTTTTTAGGCAAAGTTCTGGTTTCAGTAGTTTTGGCATTTAATGTACTAGTGCGTTCCCAGCTTAAGATTGGCATAGATACAGAGGAAACCAGAAGATAGACACAACATGCTGGAGTGACTCAGCGGGGCAGGCAGCACCTCTGGAGAGAAGGAATGGGTGACATTTCAAGATGCTGCCTGACCCGCTGTGTTACTCCAGCATTTTGTGACTATCTTCGGTGCAAACCAGCATCTGCACTTCCTTCGTGCACAGAGGAAGTCAGAACTCTTCTCGTTCCACCTCATGCTCCGTGCAACTGGTTAATACAATGAGGGCAGTATACTGCCAGAGAAAGGGTTAAGTTGCTCATTCTGTCACCATTTAATACAAGGCAGAATCAGACTGCTGTAACCTGCCAGTGAACTCTGCAGTTAATATGATGAAGTTATGATTTTGTCATCAATCAGAGCGAGCCAAGAACTGACCAAATCTCAGAGCACTGCCTTGCAATCTAATTGTGTCAGGGATTCATCAGTTGCTGGAATAATCCATTTTTCCCCCACTGTCACCAGCCTCAGACAACTATATAACCTTACGTTATCAAATATATTCTATTATTCCATTTAACATGGAAGAAGATGAGGCCATTGGATTTTGCAAGGAAATATAATCTTGCATTCTGTCATTGCCTGCTTTTATTTATCAGACTCTAGTGTTGCATAAGGATGGCGTGTCACTGCAGGGAATCAGATGAAAATTAGAATCCCATAAGGGAATTGCATGAACTTTTGAACCAACATCAGACAACTTTAATTTGAATAGCTGCAAGTACAATAGGTCCCTTCACTGGAAATAGTGGAGAATGTGGTGGACAGGGTCTTCGACAAATTGAAATTGTAAACAGCTTCTCTATGAACCCATAGATATTATACTGTAGAGTGCATTATGCAGTCTGATGATTAACAAAGATTGTGCAGAATGTAAAGCTGGCGATAAGAAATTTATTATCCTATCTTTTGCATGTATATCGGACACAGAACAACTATTTAAAACGCCAAACACTCTTCCAGTAACCAATTCCTTTACCAATGTACTTAATTAATTCCAAAAGTGCTATAAATATCCATTTAAAACTGAGTGTTTTCTACTTATTGAGTGAAAAATCATTACATTTTCATCACCAGATGATGGCATGATATGGGCAGCTAAAGCTTCTGTGTGTTTAAAAATAATTATGCTTTGATTTGTCCTCATCATACCTTTAATTCATTTGTTCTTTGCACCTTTTCATATCTCTAGTTTCTCTCTCCCCTGACTCTCAACCTGAAGAAGGGTCACGACCAGATACGTCACCTATTCCTTTTCTCCAGAGATGCTGCCTGGCACATTGAATTATTCCACCACTTTGCATCTATCTTTTGTTTCCCTCTCAGCAGGGCGCAGAAGTACCAATATCACAAGATGTACGTGTAAGAAGGGTACTGATCCGACATGTCACCTGTTCCTTTTCTCCAGAGATGCTGCCTGCCCTGTTGAGTTACTCCAGCATTTTGGGCCTTTCACAAGATGTATTCCTGTTTAACCTCGTTGATTTATGTAATTCAATATAGCCAATATATCCCCAACAGCTGAACAATTGTGTCTCCCAACAAACCGTGAGATTTGTCTCTATATTAAGTCCCCGCATCTAATGGGATGGGACCCTGGCTGTAAACGTGGCAGGCACAGGGGAGGAGTGAGCAACATAGGAGGTAGACTGAGACACCAGAACACCAAATGCATGTGAAATGATTCCAACCTCTTCTGCTTCCCATGGCAGCCAGCTTTATTGTATCCGAGCAGCCATTAGTCAGTCATTAGTCTGAATTGGTCTCGACACTTCTTCTTTCCAGAGATGCTGCCTGTCCCGTTGAGTTCCTCCACCATTTTGTGTCTATCTCTGGTGTAAACCAGTATCTGCAGTTCCTTCCTGCACAGCCATTAATTTGAACATTTGTTTAGTTCAGTTTATCGTTTAATGTCACGTGACCCAAGGTACAGTGAAAAGCTTTTTTGTTGCGTGCTATCCAGTCAGCAGAAAGACTGTACATGATTACAATCAAGCTGTCCACAGTGTACAGATGCAGGATAAAGAGAATAATGTTTTGTGCAAACTCCCTCCTCTCACTAGGCGGTTTGGTGAGAAACCCAAGTCGCAGACTTAGAGTATTGAGTATAGACGTTGGGAGGTCATGTTGCAGTTACATAACAAGTTGGTGAGGCCGCATTTAGAGTATGGTGTTCAGTTATGGACACCATGTTATAGGAAAGAATGTTGTCAGGTTGGAAAGGGTGCAGAGAAGATTTACGGGGATGTTGCCAGGACTCGAGGGCCTGAGCTATGTGGAGAAGTTGAGCAGGCTAGGACTCTATTCTTTGGAGTGCAGAAGGGTGAGGGTTGATCTTATGGAAGTGTACAAAATCATGAGAGGAATAGATCAGGTAGACACACAGAGTCTCTTGCCCAGCATATGGCTATCGAGAACAAGAGGGCATAGGTTCAAGGTGAGGGGGAAAAAGGTTTAATAAGAACAAAGGGTGGTGGGTATATGGAATGAACTGTGAGAGGACTCACAGACCCACTAGAATTTAGGAGATTGAGAGGGGATCTTATAGAAACTTACAAAATTCTTAAGGGGTTGGACAGGCTAGATGCAGGAAGATTGTTCCCGATGTTGGGGAGGTCCAGGACACGGGGTCACAGCTTAAGGATAAGGGGGAAATCCTTTAGGACCGAGATGAGAAGGACTTTTTTCACACAGAGAGTGGTGGGTCTCTGGAACTCTCTGCCACAGAGGGTAGTTGAGGCCAGTTCATGAGAGTTAGATGTGGCCCTTGTGGCTAAGGGGATCAGAGGGTATGGAGAGAAGGCAGGTACGGGATACTGAGTTGGATGATCAGCCATGATCATATTGAATGGCGGTGCAGGCTCGAAGGGCCGAATGGCCTACTCCTGCACCTAATTTCTATGTTTCTATGTTTCTAGGAGGTGGTTGAGACAGGTACTATTGCAACATTTAAGAATCATTTAGACAGGTACATGGATAGGACAGGTTTAGAGGGATGGGCCAAACTCAGGCAGGTGGGACTAGTGTAGATGGGGCATGTTGGTTGGTGTGGATAAGCTGGGCCAAAGGACCTGTTTCCACACTGTGTCACTCTCTGACTTCATGTCAAAAATTCAACACCACAGTAAATCGCAGCTGGATTAAAATTGAGCTGCAGCTGTGCAGGTTTCTCGGTACTGGGGACACATTTAGTTATTTGGTTTGATTGATTCATTGATTGAACGTTATCGCAAGGAACCAGGTGCTTCAGCCGACCTAGACAAGCGTCCCAACCCGACACCTCATCTATCCATTTTCTTCAGAACCACTGAGTTACCCCAACATTTTGTGTCTATCTCCAAAGGATTCGTTCAGCTATGACACACCGATAACTTCTTCTTCTTGCGTTTGAGGCAGCAGAGGTTATGTAATGCCCTCCAGATGCTGTAGCCAGTTCAATGTGCTGTTGTCGAGGGGTCTACCCCTCCACTAGGGCGGCGGAGGACAGCGCAGTCAAAAATGACGTGCTGCACTGTTTGCTAGTCTGCTCCACACATGCAGGCTGCTGATGAACGAAGCCCCCAGCGATGCATGTTGGCGTTGAACCGGCCGACGCCTGAACGGAGCCGGTTCAGGGCGACCCACGCTTTGCGGGGCAGGTCCGAGCCGGGTGGGGCTGTGGTGTTTGGTGCAACAGTGAATTGAGGAAGTTGTGAAGTCTGTTCCCAGCTGGTTCTCCATGCTCCTAGTGTGTTGAAACCGGAGCCACAGAGGGTCACTGTGTGACGGGAGAAGGGGTGACGAGATGAGAGGCGTTGAGATCATAGTTGCTGTGAGTCCTGGGCGAGGTGGTGCAAAGGATGTTTGGCGTCCGATGGGGCCTTGCACACCAGGCTGTGGGTGGGGGAAGCACTCGCTGCGAAGCTTGGCGGTTGCGATACCTGCGAGCACTGGCAGAAGATCCGTCGGAGTAGGGCGTAGCCAGCCATTGATGGTCCACATGGTGTCATTGAGGATGGCAGCTAGCTTGCTAGTATGAGCACTGCGGCACCATGCTGGGGCGGCGTACTCAGCTGCGCTGTACACCAGTGCAAGAGCACTGGTTCGGAGAGTAGAAGTCCTGGCGCCCCATGACGATCCAGCCAAGCAACGCAGGAGGCTGTTCTGCGTCAAGACTTTAGCACGGAGAGCTTCAAGGTGTTGCTTGTAGTTCAGCTGCCGATCTAGCTTCACCCCGAGGAATGTAGGAAATGGGTTATAGCGTAGGGGTGACCCATTGAGGGTGACGGTTAGCTGGCGTTGAGCTTCCTTGTTGTTCGGGTAAAAGGCCATGGTGGTGGTTTTTGTCACACTCAGTTTTAGTCTCCAGGTCTTAAGGTGGCACACGACAAGTTCCATATCCGACGAGAGCACATCGCCTATGTTTGACCAACTCATGTCCGAATGCAGTAGGGCCAGGTCATCTGCGTATCCATACTGGCGCAAGGTTGTGCGTGGCAGATTGCTGATATAGAGTTTGAAGAGCATGGGGGCCAATACCGAGCCTTGGGGGACTCAGTTTCTGTGGTGTCGCAGTTGGCTACATTGTCCGTCGCTGGTCTTGAGTACAAAACTGCGCTTGGCAAGGATGTTGGCAAGGAACCGCACTAAATGGCGGTCAGTGCCACACTGTATCGTAGTCGGCGGTGATGTCCACCAGTGCGACGCCCGTCTTGTGACCCTTTACAAAACTGTTTTTGATGTCATTGGTCAGCTTGACTATTTGGTCCGGCTTGTTCAGCGGGTAGTTGGGGGTTGACGTTTGGATCGACCCAGGCCAGGAGAAGCCGTTCGAGGAGCTTGTACGGGACACACAGGGGTGAGATGGGTTGATAGTTGCTTGGGTCGTCTGCAGGCTTGTTTGGTTTTGGTAGCGCAATGACGGTGGCTTTCCGCCAGATCTTCGGAATGGATGACCAATGAGGCAAGAGGAGTAGAACTCACGGAGCCAGACCTGGCATTTAGGACCGCAGCGTTTCAGGAATTCTGGGGGCATGTTATCAGGACATTTGAATTGAGTGATGACAGAAGAGAGTTCTGCAGAGGGAAAGGATGCTGACAAGAGCCCATCAGCTCCTGGAGCTTTTCAAAGATTAGTGGTTTCCTGTTTGACAAAGCGAGTATGGTTCTTGTCCGTGTCTTTGAAGTGGCCGTTGGCCAGGAGCTGGTGGGCGATAGAGTTGGGCGTGACAGGGCAAATCTTTGGGCAGGTACTTCGACCGGTGAGGCGATTGAAAGTCTTCCAAGCCACCGGACAGGAGTGTGTGAAGTCGATTCCTTGGACTGTATCTTGCCACTGCTCTCTGTGCTTCTTGTCGAGATAGTTTGTCAGTTCCGTAGCCTTGGGGGAAGCCTCTTCGCCAGGTTCAGCGTACAGGAATGCGTGGTAGCATGCGTCACACTCTTCGTCCCATGTGGGGATGTGCCGGCGATGATAGCCGCGAGGAATGGAACTCTTCGCTGCCCTGATGAGGAGTTTGCAGAAGGCTGAGTAGGCTTTGCCCAGACTGGTGGAGGTGGGGGTGGGAAGGCTGTCAATACAGAAGTCCACCAGACTTGTGAACTGGTCCCACCTGGCCTTGCGGAAATTCCACCTCTTCGCAGGTTTGGTTATAACCATCTTCCAGCCGTGTGGATTTAGCTCTGGATTGCAGCATCCGCAGTCTCTTGCATCTCCAGTCACAAAATAATAGGTCCAAGACTGACATTTACACGCTTTTTAATTTGTGTGCTCGTCGCAAATACTGCATATACATGTGGCCACAAGAACAAGAAATGATGAAAGTACGGTACAGAGCCTATTGATAGTTTATTTAATGGAAACATAAAACTGAAGCAGGTATCAAACAACATAAGTATAAAGAGATTGTGGTTGTAGCCAGGAAGAGATGTAGGGAGATGGAAAGGTTTAGACGTGGAATCTTAGATCTATCCCCCTTGCCAGCTGAAGGCAAGCAGATAAGAGACCAGAAGCCAGATATATGGTAGGCTGTGAAAGGGCTGGGGTTACAAAGACCGGGAGGAGTGAGGCCGCAGAGGAATTTGAAACTAGTTTTAAGAATTGAAGCTTTGCGTAGCTCAGTGTCAGTATGCAGAGCGATAATGGGTAAGCTGGACAGAGAGTGACAGGTCATGAATAACAGAATTGCTCTAAAACCTACAAAAGTTAGAATGCACATGGTCACCTCGGTCTGACTTGAGATTTAGAGGTTTCAAAATCACAGAGTGGAGAGTCAAGATTCAAGGGTGTTTAATTGTCCTCTGTATCGACAACAGAACCATGAGATTCTTACTTGCAGCAGCATAACAGCCCTGTAAACACAACCCACATGGAGAATATGTGTAGGAGGGAACTGCAGATAGACACAAAATGCTGGAGTAACTCAGCAGGTCAGGCAGCATCTCTGGGGAAAAGGAATATGTGACATTTCAGGTCGAGACCCTTCTTC
Source organism: Raja brachyura (assembly GCA_963514005.1). Next base: position 69,662,426 of record OY740787.1, on the reverse strand, counting down.
AGATTGAGTGATAGACACAAAATGTGTGAGTAACTCAGTGGGTCAGGCAGCCAGAGATGCTGCCTGTCACACTGTGTTACTCCAGCATTTTGTGTCTACAGTGTAAACCAGCATCTGCAGTTCCTTCCTACACAAGGAACTGAAGAACGGTTCCAAGACAAAATGTCACATGTTCCTTTTCTCCAGAGATACTGCCTGTCCTGCTGAGTTACTCCAGCACTTTGTGTCTATACACATAGATAATATATAAAAACACAAAATTCAATAAGTTAATAACAACAATACTAGTGCAAAAAAAAAGGGATGTATCCACGAAAAAATGTAAGGTATCCATGGAACAGGATGTAGACTTCCACAATAACTGCAATAACAACTTTCACCAGGATCACTTTGAAGGATTTTGAAAAGTGGCTTGTGGAAGAGAGGGAGTCAATGTGATTTTGATTTGAGGGGGATATGAAAAGTGGAATTGAAGCGCATGGGTACATGGTTGAGTGCATCAGATCTGGTGGTGTACTGCCATCATTTAAACGTCTTCTTTTGTATTTAAAAGGACAAACCTGAAGCTCACACATTGCCTTAGCAAAGTGAAAAGAGGGAACTGTTTTGAACGGGACCTGGGGAAATGATGTAGCTTGTATTTGTCAGCGATGTGAACAGGAATGACTAGGCGAAATATTGCTGTGAATGGAGAGAGTTGCAAATAAGTGATCAGAGATAGCCTTGTAATTGAAATAATAGCCACGCCATGCCATTTGAGATGTACATGGCTGGGACTATGGGCTGGATTATTTCCGTTAGAGAGAGATCAAGAGAGGATGGAGCTGTTGTTGACTGATGGGAGAATGATGAATTAGGAGTGGGTCTACAAGGTTAATTCCTGGGATGGCAGGACTGTCATATGCTGAGAGAATGGAGTGGCTGGGCTTGTACACTCTGGAGTTTAGAAGGATGAGAGGGGATCTCATGAAACATATAAGATTGTTAAGGGTTTGGACACGATAGAGGCAGGAAACATGTTCCCAATGTTGGGGGAGTCCAGAATCAGGGACCACAGTTTAAGAATAAGGAGTAAGCCATTTAGAACGGAGACGAGGAAACACTTTTTCTCACAGAAAGTTGTGAGTCTCTGGAATTCTCTGCCTCAGAGGGCGGTGGATGCAGGTTCTCTGGATGCTTTCAAGAGAGAGCTAGATAGGGCTCTTAAAAATAGCAGAGTCAGGGGATATGGGGAGAAGGCAGGAATGGGTACTGATTGGGGATGATCAGCCATGTTCACGTTGAATGGTGGTGCTGGCTCGAAGGGCCGAATAGCCTACTCCTGCACCTATTGTCTATTGTCTATTGTCTATTGTTGTAGAAATTTGATAATAAACCATAAATGATAGTAGGCGAATATATCAATAAAGAGGACGGTTTGAAAAAAAATAACTGGAGAAAGGGACAAATTGTTTGAATTAGAAATGATAAACTCATGTGTGGGCCAAAAAATGTTTTGTTCAATAAGTTTTTAATGTTTCCATGGAGTACTTAAGACCAATGGGACAACTCACTTCACTTTTGGTTCTGTGGTCTATTTACCCCCAGCTATGCAACAAACCTGGAGAAAAAGGAGACATTTTGGGTCAGTACCCTTCTTCAGGCTGTCTGACCCAAATCGTTACCTATTATTTTTCTCTAGCGATGCTGCCTGACCCTGAGAGTTACTCCAGCATTTTGTGTCTATCTTCGATTCCTTCCTACACACTATTTAACAAACTTTCTCTACTTGCTGCCTGTGAGGTTTGTGTATGAGACCCATTTAGGCCAGAACTTAGTGATCGTCGATCAGTGATGTACAATAGCCCACAATGATGCTACCAATATTTTAGTCACACTTAATGATCTAATTTAGAAGTAGGTTTGCAGTGCAGTGTATGGCATCTTCTTCTGGAGTGGGAACTCCTGAATCTCATTTAATCAGAACTCTATTCTGCCTGTCCATGTTATATATGACCCGCTGAGTTACTCCAGCATTTTATCTTCTATGCAACATTCCAACATCTGCAGTTCCTTGTGCCTCCTTTATCTATCTCATGAGATCGACATTGATTAGAAAAAATAGAAACAGCGCCCCAGCCACATAACTTGCCAAATTCATCTTGAGTGGCACTCAAAATTTAAACAATAATGTTTTCAGTATGATATCAGGCAGGATAATTTGTTATATTTTTTGTGGACTGTTCCTAATTCTTCTGTTGTAAAAAAAAACAATAAGTTGTAAAAATATTAATTCTAAATGCCAAAGCCCAGAACGAATCTGCACTATTTCACAAACACACACTATCTTCAGACATTATCTTCCCATTCCATATTTTCATGCCCATTTGAAATGTTTGGAACCTATCATCTAAATCTTCATTTCAAAACCCACTTGTCATAGCTCCAGCTGTAAAGTGTACGCTTATATAATAAAACATGTGCTGCCCCGTGCAATATACACCTCCGTTACCACCCGCTCAGGAAGCCAGATAGCTCTGTGTAATTTCAGCAAGATAACATAGGCTGAACGATAGATAGACACAAAAAGCTGGAGTAACTCAGCGGGGCAGGCAGCATCTCTGGAGAGAAGGAATGGGTGATGTTTCGGGTCGAGACCCTTCTTCAGATATATGCAGGTGAACCCCAACCATCATGTCCTTCATACCTTATATTGCTCACCTCTGGGAATATAATTTCCATCTGAAAATACTGTCATCATCTCACCAAATGATAAAAACAGAGTTTTTAGTAAAGACAAGACAGATATATCTAACATTGAAGCAGAAAAAAACCCTTTAGACTTTAGACTAGAGATACAGCATAGAAAACGGGCCCTTTGGTCCACTGAGTCCGCGCTGACCAGTGATCACCACGTACACTTGCACCATCCTACACACCAAGCACAATTTACAATTTACAGAAGCCAGATAACCTACAAACATGTCTTTGGAGTGTAGTAGGAAACCAGAACACCCAGAGAAAACCCACATGGTCATGGAGAGAACACAAAGGTTTTAGAGAAGGCACAATAATTGCCCATTTGAAAAGCAGAGGTTTGGATAGTTCATCATTTTTATTTCAATTTTTTGCTCTTTTTAATTTTTTCTCCAAAACACTCCAAAGATTGATATCTTTGCCTCCTTTCATTTTCTACATGCTTTGGAGAACATACAAACTCCATATAGACAGCACGTGTAGTCAGGATCGAACCCAGGTCTCTGGCGCTGTTAAGGCAGCAACTCTGCCGCTGCATCACTGCACACCTGTGCCACCTCCTATTGTTGTTAATATCATAACATATGCTTTTGGATGCTTTTTATAAGCATGTAGCACCAATTATTTGACTAAATTAAACATGAAGTTAAAGTAAATTTTAGAAAGGACTGAGAAATGATGTATGGTCAAAAAGCCAAAACCTTAACTCTATTTCTCTCTCCACAGATGCTGCCTAACTTGCTGAACATTTCAAACTTTTGTATGAAATTTTCCGTATCTGCAGTTTTTCTTTGCTTTCCGTACATTCATACCTGTTTGTTCTTACTTTGGCGTTCCATAATAAAGCAAGGGATATGGGGAGAAAGCAGGAACGGGATACTGATTTTGGATGATCAGCCATGATCATATTGAATGGCGGTGCTGGCTCAAAGGACCGAATGGCCTACTCCTACACCTATTTTCTATGTTTCTGTTTCTATTTAAATTAGAATTCTATCTCAATAATAAGAATGGGCTTGATTTTTAAACTTACCTGTAAAACTTAATTCAGAAACACCTATGAGAATGGAACGACACAGTGGTGTAGTGGTAGAGCCTTATGGCGCCAGTGACTCAGGTTCGATCCTGACCTCGGATGTTGTCTGTACAGAGTTCGGGCATTCTCCCTGTGACCACGAGGGTTTTCTCCGGGTGCTCCACATTCCAGCGACGTGCAGGTTTGTAGGGTAATTGGTTTCTGTAATTTGACTCTAGTCTTTTAGGCAGAACTAGTGTCCAGGGATTGCTGGTCGGTGCCAACTCAGTGGACCGAAGGACCTGTTTGCACATTGTATGTCTAAACTAAATTAAACTCTAAATTAAAAATTAGAAAAAATATATCACATCTGATGTCTGCAATTAAAGTAGTGCTAGCTATTTTGAGTATGAAAATTAAAATTATAATGATTGCATTAAATTACATTAGTAAAGAATATGCTTAATATGGTGAAAACTAAAACCAACTATAATGATCTAACTACTAAATTTTAAATACAAATCTACACACAAAAGAACAATCATTTCAAGCAGGCTTTCTAGAAAGCTCAATGCAACATTTTTTTCTGTGATGCATTCTCCTTTTGAAAACATGATTTTTCATTTTCGACACTTCGCATACACTGTTTCCAGATTCCTGACTTCCATAAATATTATGCTTGCACATCATCATGTTAGTGCTATAACAATTTGCTGGAAACAATTTTCAGATACTTTGCCAAGACCTAGGTTATATAGTCGTTGACATTACACTGTCGTAGCAAACACATCATAAATCTTGCCTGGGTTTCAGATTTTTTTTTTACAAACATTCTATGTTTCATCTGCTTGTTTTTTACTGCTTGGCAAATCTTGCATCTTACTCCCACTTCTTGTAACCATTTTCTGTGGTCATGAATTTGATTCAGTAACACGTTTATTGTGAATTTTGTTATGTGAGAACATAATAAATGGGAAAAGGAGTCAGCTCTTTGAGTCATCAAGCCTGTTCTACTATTCAACAAGACTGTGGCTGATATTTTACCTCAAACACCATCATTCTGCTCTCTGCCCATATTTGTGGATCCCTTTAATATTTATCGATCTTTGGGTAAAACATTATCGATGACTGAATTTACATGATTCACCACTTCTGAATGATGTGTCTCTTCCTTTCTGTCTTAAATGATCTACCCTATTTCCGAGTTTGTGACTGCCAGATCAAAAACCCTTAACCAGGGGAATATATTCCCCACAACTACCCCAATGAGCCTTCAAACGTTTTTGTTCATTATGGTGAAGTCACCTTTCTTTCTTTGAGCTCTGGACAATAGAGTCCTGGCCTATTCAATCTCTCCTTATACGACAGACCTGCCATTGGCCAAACCACTCTGTTGAATCTTAACGGGATGTTCTGTGTCATTAACAAATATACTGTTTGGAGATAAGATAACCAAAATTGTATGCATTACTCCAGGCATGGTCTCACAAAGACCCTATGTAATAGTAAAAAGGCATCTTTACACTTGTACACAAATCTTTAGAGATACATTGTGGAAACAGGCCTTTGGCCTTCCGGGTCACGTCGACTAGCAATCATCTCCTACACTAACACTATCCTACACACTAAAGACAATTTACAATTTACAGAAGCCAATTAACCTATAAACCTGTACGTCTTTGAAGTGTGGGAGGAAACCAGGGCCCCCCGAAGAAAACCCTCAAGGTCAAAGGGAGAATGTACAGACAGCACCCATAGACAGGATTGAAACCCGGGTTTCTGGCACTGTAAGGCAGCGACTCTACCTATGCTCAAAAGACAATAAGACAAAAATAAATAGCAACATCAAATATTTTAGTAATAATGACCAAAACACCATTAGCCTTCCAAGATGCTTGAAACGCGTACACATTAGATTTCAATGACTTCTGTACAAGGACATCCAAGTGCTTTTGAACATTAATGTTTGGCAGTGTCTCCTCATTTGCAAAAGCAAACTGCTCTCCCTTTCACAATCTGTCAATATTTAGTATGCTGTAATTTGAAAGAGTTAACATGCTACAGGGGAATGTAGAGCATGAATTAATTGTAATTGGATATTCCGACAAATTCTCATTCTCTTCTTCATCTACTTGGCGTGCTGCCTATATGAGAGCCATGGGAATCTATTCACATGCGTCTTCTCTCACTGGTGACTTATGAGGCACTCTGCGGCAGTTAAGACAAATCAGATACACAGCCGTATTTGTATTAAGGATGATGTAAATTTATTGGAATACTTTGACTTATTTTACAGTGTTGCTGTTGTAATTGAAGGACTATAACCACACGAGTAGTGGAATCCTTTCACAATTACTCTCATCGTTTAGATAAGAACAAACAAGTTCATTGGAAAATGAGACTATTTTGCAGGCAAAGTACTAAAATGTTTGATATCTCGTCTGGGTCATGAATATGTTCAGAAAGCACTGAAATATTGCCCTGTCTACACCAGAGGTCTGTTTTCACCCTCCAGTGGTTTTGTTGCAATGCTTTTGAGGAATCATAGCCTGCAGGGGGGAGTACTGTTACAGAAATAAAAGTGTTTTGCTTTATTTTATATTTATTTAAGTGAACTAGGGTTTAAAACAGAATTGCATCTTTATTAAGTACACAAGCCCCATTTTCTCGATCTCTACCAGGCAATGATTCTAATCAAAAATTAAGTGTTTTGATGTGGGGATGTTGAAATATGAATGAAGGATAATTAAAATGTTAATTAGTTCAGTATTTATCATTCTGACATGTAATTCCAGATGTTATGAAATTCACAGAGCCTGGTAGGATAGAAAATTCAAGTTCTACCAACTATTATCAAGTTGCCTACAAAATGTGACAAATTTGTTACTCCTATTTAAGCTTAGGTTTATTCTTGTCATGTCTGTAGAGAAGGATTTGTAAAGAAGGGTTTTGACCCAAGATATCGCCTATTCTTTTTCTCCAGAGATCCTGCCTGACCAGCTGAGTTACTCTTGCATTTTGTGTCTATCTACTGTGAAATGCTTTTGTTTGCGTGCTATCCAAATCAGATAATACTATACATGAATATAATTAAGCCAAACTGAAGTACAAAAGGTAAAGTGGGGAGAGAGATACAGGGTACAGAACATAGTTCTCAGCATTGTAGTGTAACAGTTCCAGAGAAAAGGTCCAGTGTCTGCAATGCGGTAGGTTGGAGAATCGGGACTGTACCCTAGCTTAGGAAAAGACCATTCAGAACTCTGATAGCAGAGGGGAAGACTGTAGAAACACAAAACTGCAGATGATGGTTTATACCAAAGATAGATACCAAGTGCTGGAGTCACTCAACGTCAGGCAGCAACTCTGGAGAAAAATGATGGGTGACATTTTGGGTTGGGACCCTTCTTCAGACTTAGACAATATTCTGAGTTTGGTGGTCTTTGAAGCTTCTGTATCTTCTGCCCTATGGTAGCAAGGAGAAGGAGGAATGACTGGGTGGAAAATGTCTTGATTATGTGTTGGAAGGGACTGCAAATGCTGGTTTTACCAAAGATAGACACAAAATACTGGAGTAGCTCAGGTTGGAACATCTTCAGGTTCATCTTTGATTATGTTGGCTGCTTTCATGAGGTGGCGTGAAGTGTAAATGGAATCAATGGTGGTGAGTCTGGTTTGTGTGATGGAATGGACTGCATCCACAACTCTTTAATTTCTTGGTGTCTCGGGTAGAGCTGATCGCAAACCAAGCTGTGATGCAACCCGATGGTATGCTTTCATCAGAGCATCTATGGAGGTTTGTAAGAGACAAGTCTCCTGATAGAGTGGAGGCGATGGCGAGCTTTAATGTGGTCGGTATTTTGCCTTTATGAAATGTTTTAGCATAAAGGACGAGGATCTGGGGATAAATACTTCTGTGCTGAAACTTATCAGAGAAAGTAGAAATATAAACTGGAAGTACTGGAAACGCTTGGTGGGCCAAAAGGTTGGAACAGAGTGAGGAAAATAGAGTTTAGTTTAGGTTTGTTTAGAGATACAGTGCGGAGACAGTCCCTTCGGCCCACCAGGTCCACGCCAACCAGCAATCCCCACACACTAACACTATCCTACACACACTAGTGAATGTTTACAATTTTACCGAAGCCAATTAACCTATAAATCTGTACGTCATTGGAGTGTGGGAGGAAATCGGAGCATCCGGAGAAAACCCACGCAGGTCACGGGGAGAACGTACAGACTCCATATAGACAGCATCCATAGTCAGGATTGAACCTGGGTCTCTGGCGCTGTAAAGCAGCAACTCTGCCGCTGTGCCACCGTGCCACCCCTAAGTTGATGCTTTATGTCCAGAACATATTCTCAAAGTAAGAGACAAGCATAACAGAATGTGTTTAATGTTCAGATGTTTGAACTGGTGCAGATTGGAATGATTCAATGGAGAGAGAGTGTTTGGAAAAATGCATGCAAACAAAGTGATCTTGGACTGCACACGTGGAAATTTGTAAAGTTGGCGATGAAGCGAAGATATTGTATGGATTAGTACTGATCTTAGAAAAGGTGGAAAAGAATATTAATGCAAAAGGATTACTGGTTACTGTTTAGAAACATAGAAACATAGAAAATAGGTGCAGGAGTAGGCCATTCAGCCCTTCGAGCCTGCACCGCCATTCAATATGATCATGGCTGATCATTCAACTCAGTATCCCGTACCTGCCTTCTCTCCATACCCCCTGATCCCTTTAGCCACAAGGGCCACATCTAACTCCCTCTTAAATATAGCCAATGAACTGGCCTCAACTACCTTCTGCGGCAGAGAATTCCAGAGACTCATCACTCTCTGTGTGAAAAATGTTTTCCTCATCTCGGCCCTAAAGGAATTCCTCCTTATCCTTAAACTGTGACCCCTTGTTCTGGACTTCCCCAACATCAGGAACAATCTTCCTGCATCTAGCCTGTCCAACCCATTAAGAATTTTGTAACTTTCTATAAGATCCCCCCTCAATCTTCCAAATTCTAGCGAGTACAAGCCGAGTCTTTCCTCATATGAAAGTCCTGACACCCCAGGAATCAGTCTGGTGAACCTTCTCTGTACCCCCTCTATGGCAATAATGTCTTTCCTCACATTTGGAGACCAAAACTGTACGCAATACTCCAGGTGTGGTCTCACCAAAACCCTGTACAACTGCAGCAGAACCTCCCTGCTCCTATACTCAAATCCTTTACTGTTTACTGTTACTGATTACTGTTTTACATGGTAAACTGGTTAGGCCTCAGCTGGATTATGGAGTCATGGAGATACGGAGTAGTTGGGCCCTTTAGCCCAACTAGCCATCTCGACCAAGTTGCCTAACGCAACTCGCCTCACTAGCCTGCACCTGTCCCCAATACCCACAAACCTTTTCCTATGAATTGGATACATATCCAAGTGACTTTTCAGTGATCTTGTAGATCAGTACAGCATGGAAACAGGTTCTTCAGCCTACGTCATTCACACCAACCAAGATACCTCATCTGTGCTGGTCCCATTTGTCCATATTTGACCCCTATCCCTCTAAACCTTTCCTTCCATGTAGCTGTCCAGGTATCTTTTCAGTGCTGTTGTAGTCATACAGCATGGAAACAGGCCCAACTCATTCATGCCGACCAAGGTGCTGAGAATACCCACAAAATAGATGCAAAGCAAAAACTGCACCGATTACATCGGTAAAATGCAGCACCTGGACACCATACTGAGAAGACAAAGAATATGATATTGGACCAATATACTTTATAGCATAATACATGCCATGCAAAATCTGTGCACCCCACACAGGCAAAAGTTATCATAAGAACAGTGCAGAAAAAGTATAATGATTCCTACATTTATACGTCCAGATAACATAAGAACCGTATACACCAGGCACATGAAACATGCAGTAGATAATTAATATATAGCAGAAGTAAGATGGGGTAAACACATTAGACTGGAGAACTGAAGAGGGGGAAGCTGGTGACGGCAGTTGCGAGGAACAAGGTTGGTAGGAAAGTGAACTGGAGTCTTAACTTCAGCACCCTCATGGTTGGCTGCAGGAGGCGTACCCGGGGCACAAAGGCGGGCGAGCAGAGGAACGTTGGTTCGCTGAACAGTCCTGGGGCTCACCTGGATCCTGCGCTGCTCCATAAAACCTAGCGCGCAGATCGGCCTTTGGGAACGGCGCCAAATCTGGCGACTCAAGAAGAATTTCACTGTGTTTTGCATATGTGACAACTATTGTAATATTGACTATTGAACATGCCGTGAAATACCCAACAAACAAGTGCACTGCTGTCAAATAGCAAGAACATCAAGAACAATTTGTCCTTTGATTATGTATTTAGCATAATAATGTAACAAGGAACTCCATGGGAGGCTTGTCAAATAAAAATGTGTAACGAAAGTCACAAAATTGGAGAAAGGTTTTGTTTGGGATCTTACAAGACAAGAGTGATTTATTGTTTATGTTATCTAAAAACAGCTAAAGTTGTGACTGTTAGAGATGACATTATTAAAGCTGATGTTATGTAAGAAGCTAGTATTTATTGGGTTTTAAAGAACTGAAGGCCTGGAAGGGTTTTGAGAATAGAAAGGAGTTTGAAAATAAAGATTTTCTATAATTGAAAAATGATTTAACCAGATGTCAGTGAACATTCAGTCAACACAGGATGGTTGGTAAAGTTGAGATAAAAATAGCAACGTTTTACATAAAAATACAAGGAACTGCAGCTGTTGGTTTATTACAAAAGAAATAAAGTGATCATGGCTGATCATCCACAATCAGTACCCCATTCCTGCCTTCTTCCCATATCCCTTGATTCTGCTACCCCTCAGAGCTCTATCTAACTCTCTTTTGAATGCATCCAGTGAATCGGCCTCCACTGCCTTCTGAGGCAGAGAATTCCACAAATTCACAACTCTCTGGGTGAAAAAGTTTTTCTTCATCTCAGTTCAAAGTAGCCTAACCATTATTCTTAAACTATGGCCCCTGGTTCTGGACGCCCCCAACATTGGGAACATGCATCTAGCGCATCCAATCCCTTAATAATTTTATATGTTTCTATAAGATCCCCTCTCATTCTTCTACATTCCAGTGATGGGGCTAGGACTAGCTTGGATGACTCAAGCCTTGAGCAATATAAGCAAACCTGCTGAACCATTGGTGGAATGGTTTGGTGCTTTAAATGTGTGGACTTATCAATGCTGTACCGATTTCAAGATCACTTCAGGCTCAACCTTGATCGGGAGATGCTGAACAGATGATGATACCAACAGAGGATGTACTTCCTGTGGCAGCTGAGGAAGCACAATCTGCCACAGGCAATGATGGTCCAATTCTATACGGCCATCCTAGAGTCCGTCCTCACCTTCTCCATCATGGTCTGGTTTGGCTCAGCCACCAAGCACGACATCCAGAGGCTGCAGCGAATCGTCTGATCAGCTGAGAAGGTTATTGGCTGCATTTATGTCCCTCCATTTACGAACTGTACACTGCAAGGGCCAGGAAGCGAGCGGGTAAGATCATCTCCTACCCCTCTCACCCTGGGCACAGACTTTTTGAATCACTTCCTTCTGGAAGGCAAATCCGGACTGTCAAAGCTGCCACAGCCAGACATAAAAACAGCTTTTATGTAGTAGCTCTACTCAATAACCTAAAATCTGTAGCCTCCTTTGGTATTTTATTTAAGTCACATGTTTAATCAATAATATTTTATTATTACTGTCTAATGTTTTATGTGTCATTCCTAACTGTCACTTTATGTCATGTTGTCACTTGTGGGCGGAGCACCAAGGTAAATTCCTTGTATGTGAATACTTGGCCCATAAACATGCATTCATTCATTCAAGAGGCAACTTGGTTGGTGTGCACAAATTGGGTTAAAGGGGCTGTTTCTCTGGTGTATACTTCTATCTTATGTATACAGATGTAACATTTAGGACTGGGAATCCATCGTATGTTCCCTCAAGCCTGTTTACTTTAGTTTAGTTTAGTTTAGGAATACAGCATGGAAATTGGCCCTTTGGCCCACAGAGTCTGCACTGACCAGCAATCCCCAATTAACCTACAAACCCTATGCATTCTGCAATCCTGTTCTGCCATTCAATATAATTATGGCTGATTTAATTAGAACCTTAACCCCACGATCCACATTGGGATGACACAATGGTGCAGTGATAGATCTTACAGTGCCAGAGACCCAGGTTAAATTCTCACTGCAGATGCTGTCTGTGCAGAGTTTGTACATTCTCCCTGTGACTGCATGGACTTTCTCCAGGTGCTCCAGTTTCCCCCCACGCTCCAAAGACGTATCGCTAAACTAAACTAAACTAAACTAAACCTGCAGGTTTGTAGGTTAATAAGTTTTGGTAAAGAAATTGTAAATTGCCTCCAGTGTATAGGATAGTGCTAGTGTATGGGGTGACCGCTGGTCAGTGTGGACTCAGTGGGCCGAAGACCTGTTTCCACACTGAATCTATAGACCAAAGTAAACTAAAGTAAATGATTCCCATTAACATCTCATCTATTTGCCTATTTGCCTATCTAGAATCTCTCTGCCTCCGTCATAAAAATATTAAAAGATTCTTCTTCCGCTGCGCTTTGAAGAGAAGAGAACCCCACAGCACAATAGAGAAAAAATACCTCAGCTTTGTGATATTTCAATCTGGTCTCTTTTCACTCTTAAAGCTCTGTCCCATGGTACGAGTTCATTCCAACAGTTCTCCCGAGTTTCGCCCTGATTCAAACTCGGAGGTTTACGGTAATGGCCACTCGTCGGTACTCGGGGCTCCGCTAAGAGGAGTCCCCGAGCTCTGGCGTACCCGCTACGTTCATTCTCCATGCCTACCACGAGTTTGATTTTTTTTTAAACTCGAGAGAGCTCTTGGAATGAACTCGTACCATGGGACAGGGCTATTACTAATTCCAGTAAAGGCAATTCTTTCTTCAGATATCAGTCCAGTAAATCTTCTCTAAAGTGCTTCCAAAAAGGAAGCCAGTAAAGGGCAACATTATCTGGGTGTTGTCTCAGATAAACGAAGCACAACTTTCCTGTTCTAGTATTTAATCCTTCCCGCTGTAAATCATATCAGCTATAAGGTCACTACTGGTCACTTCCTCTTCTCCTCTCTCCCATCAGGCAAGAGGTTTGAAAATGCATACCTCCAAATTCCAAGAACGTTTCTTCCCAAGATAGACACAGAATGCTGGAGTAACTCAGCAGGACAGGCAGCATCTCCGGACAGAAGGAATGGGTGATGATTCGGGTCGAGACCCTTCTTCAGACTGAAAGTCACAGAGAGGGAAATGAGAGATATAGACAATGACGTAGAGAGATATAGAACAAATGAATGAACGATATGCAAAAAAGTACAATGATAAAGGAAACAGGCCAATGTTACCTGTTTGCTAGGTGAGGACGAAAATCTGGCGTGACTTGGGTGGGGAGGGATGGAGAGAGAGGGAATGCAGTGGGTATGAAGTTAGAGAAATCAATATTGAGATAAATCAATATTTCTTTCCAGCTGTTACTAACATCTTCCCAACATTTACTAGAATGTTGCCTGGGTTTCAGCACCTAAGTTACAGAGAAAGGTTGAACAAGATAGGTCTTTATTCTTTGGAGCGCAGAAGGTTAAGGAGGGACTTGATAGAGGTCTTTAAAATTATGAGAGGGATAGACAGAGTTGATGTGGATAAGCTTTTTCCATTAAGAGTAGGGAAGATTCAAACAAGAGGACATGATTTAAGAATTAAGGGACAAAAGTTTAGGGGTAACATGAGGGGGATCTACCTTACTCAGAGAGTGGTAGCTGTGTGGAATGAGCTTCCAGTGGAAGTGGTGGAGGCGGGTTCGATTTTAATATTTAAAAATAAATTGGATAGGTATATGGACGGGAAAGGAATGGAGTGTTATGGTCTGAGTGCAGGTAGATGGGACTAGGTGAAAGTAAGTGTTCGGCAAGGACTAGAAGGGCCGAGATGGTTTGTTTCCGTGCTGTAATTGTTATATTGTTATATTGTTATATGGATATCAGGCAACTGAACCATCCTGTCACCAACTAGAGAGTGGTCTTGACCTACCACCTACCTCATTGGAGACTTTTAAACTGTTTTTAATCGAACCTTATTGGAATTTATCTTGCGTTAAGCGTTATTCCCTTTATCCTGTATCTACACTGTGGGCGGCATGATTGTAATCATGTATAGTCTTTTGACTGACGATATGGCACACAACAAAAATACAGTTTTCACTGTACCTTGGTACACACAACGATAATAAACTAAACTAAACTAGATGTTTTTTGATTTTGTTCCTATACCTGTGGGGAGGTGAAGTGGTGCTATGCCCCACATGGTGCTAAAACATAACTGTCGAGATTACACGTGATGCGTTCACACACAGGTAGTTCTGTGAAACTCTTCTCCCAACCACCCAAGCAATCGCTCGGAGCAGTTGCCCATGGGCATCCTTTCAACCCCCTTCCTGCAAATAGAGGTGATATTCAAGAATGTTTTTCCTTCTTTACGTGTACCTCAAATTAAAATTATCACAGATAAATAATCGCTTAAAGTTTCACTTTGGAAAGTACACATTGACAAGGAATAACTCAGCCCTAATATACTTGCACATCTCATGACACTATGGGGCTACATAACTTGCCAGCATGTTGAAGTCGCTCCCACTAAATCGACTTAGTTTGGCTGTAGAATAGATTGTCGCCTTCATGTCAAGCTACCGAGTTATGCTTTTAAACGGGCTACGTGCAGTCCGAGAGTAATGGGTTGTCCCACTTAAGTGTTTTTTTAAGCGACTGCTGGCGACTGTCATAGTCGTTGCAGGTCGCCGAAAGACCGGCGACTGTACGCCCCTACAACAATGTCTACGACAACCTACCATCTAGTTGACGTCAAGCTACGACAAGCTACCGACAACTGACGACCCCAATTGTCGCGACTTATGACGCCCCCTCCGACCACACTTACGACAACCTACGGCGACACCTACGTCAACCTACGGCAACACCTACGTCCACACAGGCGACAACGTACAGCAACCGAGATCAACCTACGTCCACCGCGACAAACTACGACAATCTACGACCCTGTCGGTGACAATTGGAGACAACTGAAGGCAAGTCATTTCCTATAAAACGGCTTGTAGGGTTCTGTTTTCAATTATTCTGTTCTGCATCATGACTACCATGGAACACCATCTGAGGGCATTATTCTTATTTCATGAAGAAATCCTACTGCTTGCAACAGTCCAAATGCTTAAAGATCAGCAAGGCAGAAGGACAAGAAGAATGG
Source organism: Raja brachyura (assembly GCA_963514005.1). The sequence goes on along the minus strand of OY740787.1, from coordinate 69,647,357 downwards.
GGAAGAAGAAGCCCAAAAAGAGGTCTGTGTGGTTGAAGTCCTTGTCCCTGAAGAGACCCAGGTTGGGCCAGTATGACAACCTGATGACTGAGCTCCAGCAAGAAGATGAGGCTGCCTTCAGACACTTCACTAGGCTCCCCCCCTAAGCTGTTTGAGGACCTGAAGACGCAGGTGGGCCCTCTCCTGGAGAAAAAGGGGACCTCCGTGAGGAAGCCATTGGAACCAGGTCTGAGCCTAGCCATCACCCTCCGCTACCTGGCATCAAGAGACTCCTACAAGAGCTTCTCCTACAGCTTTCATCTGGCCCACAACACCATCAGTAAGGTTGTCCGAGAGATGGGAGGCCATCATCAAAGCTTAAGAAGATGATGACATGGACATGACATGATGAGTGGAAGAGAGTGGTGCAGGGCTATGAAACCAGATGGAACTTCTTGCACACATGTGGGGCAGTGGACGGCAAGCATGTGGCCATCAGGTGTCCACCCAGGGGAGGTTCTATGTACTTTAACTACAAGAAGTTGTATTCCATCGTACTCATGGCTGTGGTGGATGCAAACAACAACTTCCTGTTTGTGGATGTGGGCACACCTGGCAGTGTCGCAGATGGTGGGATCTGGAGAGATACCTCCCTTGCCAAAGCACTGGAAGAAGGAGGAGTTGGCTTTCCTGATCCAGAACCTCTGCCAGGTTGAGGTTCTGACATCCCCTACCCACTGGTTGGTGATGTCGCCTTCCCACTCATGTCATGGATGATGAAGCCATAGCCTCACAGGCAGATGTCAAGGGAGCAGAGGATCTTTGCCATAGTAATGCCATGAGATACTATTCTGAAAAATAATGTCTTCATACATCAAATTGCCAACAAAATGTCAAGCATTTCCTTTATTGATATTTAAAAAAACAAAAGTTTTATCAACAAAAGAAGGTTGATAATAACAGACAACAGTGCATACAAAAATATTATAATAACATTAAAATTTAAATTATCTATAATATGACTTTAACATACAACTGTGCATACAAAAATATTGCAATAACATTAAAATTTGAATTATCTATAATATAACTTTAACATACAACTGCGCATACAAAATATATATATTATAATCACATACAATTGTACTCCCAAACCCCAAAGAGGGTCGTTGAGTTTCAATAAACTTAAAACTTAAAACTTTAAACTTTAAATTTTAAACTTCAAACATAATACAAATCCAAAAACATACAGGACTTAACATATTTTCTGGACTCATTACACTGATGGGTGATCTGTGTCAATTATTCATGGATAACACAGACTCAAGTGCCCACATGTCATGGGTCTCTGTTGTGGGGATACGCCGTAGTGTCACTGATGCAGATCTGGGTGTGTCTAGGCTGTAGTAGTCTGTGAATGAAGTTGAGAGTGTTGAGAAGCCACTAGATCTTGCAGGCTGCCTGCCAGTGTATGTGGATGTAGTGCTACCTGCTGTGCTAAGGAACTGGGTGACCTGGCCATTGGTGAAGTGACCATCGTTGAGGTTGACATCACTGGTGATGGCATCTCTAGTGGTCCCATCAGTGACTGTGGCTGCAACACAGAAACATAGCAATATTAATTGGAAAGCAAATAAATTAAAAATGTTCACAAGCTGCGGGTGACAAAGAATTTCAAGTCCAATTCACAAAAGGTATTATAAAATTAGATACCTGGTATGCCTGCTGACATGATGGTACACTCGGACCCACCTGTGGCTGCCACATCTGTTACTGTCCCATGTGTCCCATCATCTGTACCTGTGTTGTGTGTCCTATCATCTGCAGAGTCTGCAAAACACATGAATTCATTGTGAATATTTTATACAAAAACATTAATGTAAAGGTCAAATATTAAAGTCAAATGTTTCCAAAATTCCAATAATATTGCTTTAAATATTTATGGGCTGACAGAAGTTATTGGCCATCATGAGGGCAGCCAGGGTGTAATTTCACCACACGTCTTCCTGTACCTTGATCAGCACACCATTCAAGAATGCCAGAAAGTTGGTGACACTCATGCGGTGAATTGGGCTGTGTCAAGGCATTTCTGGTCTCCTTGACCTCTGCTAGCTGTTGCATGAGCTGCAACATAAATGAGTATGATACAGGTATGTAAACTTGAAAAATGATGGATGGGTGGATGGATGGATGGTTGGATGGATGGATGGATGGTTGGATGGATGGATGGAAGGATGGATGGATGGATGGATGGATGGATGGATGGATGGATGGATGGATGGATGGATGGATGGATGGATGGATGGATGGATGGATGGAAGAATGGATGGATGGATGGATGGATGGATGGATGGATGGATGGATGGATGGATGGATGGATGGATGGATGGATGGATGGATGGATGGATGGATGGATGGAAAGAGAAATCTGCCAAAAATGTCCCCAAAAGTACTTACATCTTTCGTCAGCTGACGAGTTTCCTGTTTCTCCTCTACCGCGGTTGCATTCGGGCTGGAGCCTGCAGTGCAGCTGGCAGTGTTCCTGCTCCTCTTGCTGTGCTGCTGACCAGTGCAGGGGGTGGATTGAGAGATTCCCTCGTGGATCAAACTCCTCTTCACCTGACATACTGGGCAGTGGCATGTTCTTGTCAAACTGGAAGAAAATAAATGTCCTTCTTGGTGCTCCGTCTCGTCTCCACTCGTACAATATGTGACCTTGTGAAGGACCATTTGTCGAAGATGCACTGCTGCCTCTGTGTAAAGTTTAAACCACCAGGCCTTGCCTTGTTCCCAATGTGAGACAGCTTGCCATACCTCGTTCTCTGGCTTTTAAGCTCTTAAAAAAAACGTTTTAAAAGACCAGTGTGAAACAAATTGTTATTTTCATTATTTTAACAGAAATTCAGACAAACAACCCAGGGGACACAGGCCTACTGGACCTCCACCTCCAGGGTCTGTCTCCTCATCAATCTCCACCTGCCTGGTGGGTGGGGATGGGGGTTGGGCCTGGGCCTTGGGCTGTTCCTTCCTTCTATTTGGACACATGTTTAAAACGCACTGTCCCAAATAAAACAAATTCACAATGTCCGTGCACTAGTTTGTGCTGATCCCGTGGTGCTGGGAACTTGTGCTTTTACATTGTCATTACTTTACGCCAGGTACCTGTCGCCAGGATGATGTAGGTTGATGTAGGTTGATGAAGCTTGATGCCAATGGAATTCACCAATGTCATCACCGGCAACTACCTACGTGACCTGGCGACATCCTACATCATCCTGGCAACTGCACCTACAAAAAGATGGGAGACAACAGCATCTGATGTTAGCAAAGTTCTGGTCCACAATCGAGAAAGAAGTAGTAAGTCATTTAGTATAGATTACTGAAATCAAACCAAGTCAACGTGGTTTTACGAAGGTAAGATCATTCGGACACATTTGTTGTTCTTCAACATATAACAAATAGCCCTAATATGAACCAGTAGGTGTGTATCTGGATTTCCAGAAGTCACATAAAAGACTGGTGTACAATATACGAGTCTCCAGTATTGTGTTAACATGGATTAGGGACTAGCCATCCCACAATGGACTGAGAGCTGCAGTAAATGGAAAGGTTTATCTACTTGGCTGCCCTAAATATGCAGGGATTGGAGGAATATGGATCATTTGCAGGGTGATGAAATTAGTTTATTGGCATTGTGTTCAACACAGGCATTGTGGGCTGAAGGGCCCGTTCCCATGCTGTACGTCTCTATGTTCTATCTATCATGTACCCCAAGACCAATTCTTGGTATTCCACTACCAATATTGATGACTTGGAAGAGGGGACACAGGGTAGAGTAATGAAATTTGCTGACGATCCAAAACTAAAATACAAGGACATACAGAACCCTGCAACAGAATGTAGATAGGATGAGTAAATGGGCAAAAACTTGGCAAATGGAATTTAAGGTAGGCAGGTTTGAGATCATGCACTTAAGTAAAAGGGATGCTATTATCTTAATGGAGGAAATGAGTGGAAGATAGATGGATCTAGGTGTTCATGCACATGAAATACAACAAAAGATAGCTTGTAGGTGCATTAAACTAGGCAGAAAGCAAATTGAATGATGGCCTTAATTGCAAAAAGGGATTAAGGTTGATCTAGAGAGAAGTATTATTACTTTAGTACAGGTTATGGCGAGACTGCACCTAGAATACCGTGCATAGTTTGAGTCTGCTTATTTAAGAATGACACTAGTTTGGAGGCAGTCTGGGAGAGATTAGGCCAATTTGTGGGATGAGAGGTCTGTGTGTCATTGATAGATGAAAACGTTGGATATCTATTCATTAATATGAGGACTGATCTAAAGAAACATATAATATTGTTAAGGGGCATGATAAAATAGATGCTCGTTTGTTTTCACCAGTGGGAGAGTTCAACACGTTGTTACAAAGAAATTGATTCATCGTTTAAAACTGAAGTGCAAAGTATATGGTTCTCATAGAGGTGAGGGAATGTCTATATCAGGGAGGTATGAAGGCTGGATCACTGACACTGTTTGAGGAGGTACAGATACATGTGTTTTCAAAGCATGGGGAATTGAGGACTTTGTGAAACGGGCAAGGACTTGAGGCTTGGAGCAGATGAGGCAGTTCTGATTTTATAGTGAGCTTGTTGGAGTCAGTAATGTCTGGGATATCCGTGTTGGCCAGAGCCAGTCATGTCTAGAAGTTGGTGATTCGGTAATGTTTGGTGAGCCGGTGGTGTCCCGGGAGTTCCGTGACATTTGGGTATTATCAGCGATTCCAGATGATCAATAATGTGCAAGGAATCAGTAACTTCCCATGAGTTTTTTTGCCGACTGGGATTCTTTGATGTCCGGGGCACTAACACGCCCCAATCCTCGCTCTTGTCCAATGATGGCCAGGGTAACTGTGATGTTCGGGAATTTACTGCATTCCAGGGATTCAATGGTCCCCAAGTTGTCAATTGTAGCAATGCAGTCAGGGGTAATTCCCGGGAGTTCGTAATATCCAGGGAATTAATGGTAACCAGGGATTCGGTGGTATCAGACTATCCGTCTTGGCCAGGGATCTGGTCATTTCCATAAACCGCCCAAGGGCGTTGAGATGTCCAGGGTTTCAGTTCCATCAAGAGACTCAGTGACATCCAGAAAACCTGACACCTCCAGCAAGTCACCGATGTACTGAGAGGCACTGAAGTTGGGGAAGTCAATGATTCGGAGAGTTGGTAACGTCGGGGCAATCAGGGCAGTCATTACGACCCGTGAATCTCAGGGGTTCATTGTTACCATCGGATCAGCTATGTGCAGGAAATCAATGGTGAACAGCAACACTCAGTCCGCTTGGGCCTTCGCGATCTCCTAGTTGCCAAACATGTTAAGTGCCCTTTTCATTTCCACACTGACCTTCCTGCCCCCATTGTCAGAATGAGGTCACACGCACATTGGAGGAACAGCACCTCATATTTTGCTCGGGCGGGCCTCTTGCAACCCAGTTGATTTCTCTAATATAAAATCACTCCTCCATTCTCTCATCCCCACCCTAGTGGTCCTACCAGCTCCACTGTTCGCATCCTTGTATGCCACTTGTTATCACCCCTTCCCCAGCCAACAATGGGCCATTGTGGTCTCCTCCCTTCCCAAGGTCATCTGATACAGGCCTGCTTTTTTCTGGCCTTTTTTAGTCTCCAGTTTACCCCCCCCCCCCCCCACCCCACCCCCACCCCCACACCTCTATCTTTCAGTCTGAATAAGGGTTCCGACCCGAGACATCATATGTTCATTTTCTCCAGAGATGCTGCCTGACCCGCTGAGTTACTCCAACATTTTGCATCTATCTGCAGGAAATCAACGATGTCCCGGAATTGCTGATGTACAGGCTTCCTGTGTTTCCTGTGTGTGTTTCCCGTCCGTAGAGTGGGAAATGTCCACAGTCTATCTGCCCGTGGAATCAGTGGGTTAGTGAGAGCGAAGACGGGGGTATCAATAATGCTGAGAGAGCCGGTGATATGCTTGGAATCCGTGAGGTGCAAAAAGACAGTGATGTTAAGGTTTCCGGGAATCGCAGATATCACGGAGGATAATGTTCTCAGTGGTAGAACTGGAGCGCTGAAGTAACTCAGCGAATCAGGCAGCATTTCTGAAGGGCACGGGGGGGGGGGGGCTATGCCTCTCGGTGTCTGTCGATGTCCTCCAGAGATGCTGCCTGGTCCGCTGTGACTCCAGCACCTTGGACTACACGCAAGATTCCAACATCTGCAGTTCCTTGTGTCTCGAGTGGTTTCGGTAGAGTGAGCGAGAACCCAGTGGGGGCGGATATCCCGTGGAGCCAATTATTTCTGGAAAGTCTGGGGGTGATTTTCAGGCTTTCGGGTTCCAGCGGATATTCTCTGATGACCCTGGTGGTTCCCGGGATGAGGATGGGCGGCGGTGGGAGGGATATTCGGGAATCGCTGATCTTCGACGAGTCAGGGCTTTGGACAGGTCAGGCGAAGGGAGAGATTGTAAATCCAGGGAAACACGGGCTGGTTGAGGAGTTGGTCAGGGAGATGGGGCCGCGATAGTTATTGAAGTCTATATACCGGCGACGTTTGTAGAGTAAGTGATGGTCCGGGAGTGAGTGAGTGACCAGGAGAATCCAGAGAGTCAACTATATCCTGAAGTCGATGCTGTATTGAGTTTAGTATAGTTTAGTTTGGAGATACAGCGCGGAAACAGACCCTTGGGTCCACCGAGACCGCGCCGACCAACGATCACCCCGCACAACACATACACTAGGGACAATTGTACAATTTACATCAGCCAATTAACCTACAAACCTGCACGTCTTTGGAATGTGGGATGAAACTGGAGCACCTGGGAAACCCCACACCGTCACTGGGAGAACGTACAAACTCCATACAGACAGCACTGTAGTCAGGATCGAAGCCGGGTCTCTGGCGCTGTAAGGCAGCAACTCAACCGCTGTCTGAGTCAATGTGCGCGGAGCCAATGAGTTCTGTGGATTGGGTAGTGTGCAGGGAGAGAGTGAAATATGGAAAGAGTCCGTTGTGTGTGGTGACACAGTGACGGCCAGTGAATCAGCGAGGCAGTCGGCGACGCGCGTAGACACTGCAATCCGCAGAGTCAGTGAGACGGTGAGTTCTGGGGTTAGTAATTGATCATCAGGGAATCGGCGATGTTCGTCTAAATTCCAGTGAATCAGCAATATCCAAGGAGATGAAATAATCCAGGGATTTGCAGGGAGCAGAGGACATTCCGAAATGCAGCCGTGTTTGGCGAGCACTTGATTTTCTAAGCAATCAGGAAAATGCTGAGGAGTTAGTAATGTTCGGGGAGAGAGGCGGCCGGAGCACAGTCGGTCCAGTGATCGGGATTCAGTGCAGCCCAGAGGGGTTGATCATGTCAAGACTGTCCCCGATATCCAGGATCTGATCTTCGGCATCTCACCGGTAATCTCCGGGATTCCAGCCACGACCGGGGACCCGGCGGTGCGGGAGGAATTGGCGGCGTCCCGAAGGAATCCGCGATCTTCTCGGAGAACTGGTGGCACTGTGATACCGTGTCTGCCGCTCATGCCCGCTCGGAGACCCGCCGTTCACACTCGCATCACCTCCCGCTTTCCGCCAAGGGCCATGACAACCGATTAGCCACAACTCAAACATCCTGTGTCCGCAAAGGGGTTGTAAATCCTTCCGTAACTATCAGTACATTCTTTCCCTTACTGGCTCATTTGTTGCTGCTGTTTAATTCGGTCTCAAGCGGGGAACAAAACCCATAAAGGTGTATTTAACTTCCCTTCATAAAATGTAACTGCTTCCCAGGCAATGAATTCCGCACTTCAACTCTCCCACAAATTCCAAATTGCTTTCAAATTGCAGTGTATAAATATTTGAAAACAAGCCTGCTGGCAAATTTCCAAAGGTTAATTCCCACTAATTTCAGAAGCTTTCAGTGTGGGAGAAAATACTGAAAGCATTTAACTTAGTTGACGAACTGCAACTAACAGTTGCCAAAAATATTAACAAGAAGACTCCTCCAGTGTAATATTGCATTCTTTACAACAGACTATGAATATCCACAGACAGACACTGGGAGTTCTGTTATGCGTGCCAAGTGCTACATATATACGTTTCCTCGGTTTGGACACCTTCCAAATCTTTTCGCAGTCGCCCGCAATCATTTCCCTTCTGAAGCTCTAATGCACAATGACCAGTTGGTGGAGCTGTTTCTGCAGTTACCATAAGTTGAGATCGTCGCTTCTCCTCACAGCGACTGCCTGCCTTGAAGTGATGTTCTGCAGAATTGGGCGCACTGAGACAATTCTACATTCGACACGGAAGGAACACTTTAACTACTGCAAACTTATGTTTAAGTCTACCGTGGTCATAGAGTCATACAATGTGGATACAGGCCCTTCGGCCCAACTTGTCCACACCGACCAACATATCCCATCTACACTTGTTCCACTGCCTACGTTTGGCCCATATTTCTCTAAACCTGTCCTATCCATTTAACATGCGACATGGTCGCGTATCATGCACCGGTGAATCAATAATCCACAAACCTGTCTTCATCGACGGGATGGCGATTACGAGAGTCAAAGACTTCAAATTCCTGGGTGTGCATATCTCGGAAGATCTGAAGGGTCTGAAGAAGGGTCTCGACCCGAAACGTTGCCTATCTCCTTCGCTCCTTAGATGCTGCTGCACCCGCTGAGTTTCTCCAGCTTTTTGTGTAACTCTCGGAAGATCTGTCCTGGACCCAGCACACTGGTGCAATCATAAAGAAAGCCCATTAATGACTATACGTCCTTGGAAGATTGCAGAGATTCGGTATGTTAACGAATTCTCTTTTACACTTCTACTGTTGTACAGTGGGGAGCATATTGACTGGTTGCATCACGCCTGGTTCTGCAACACGGACGCCCAGCAGCGAAGAAGACTGCAAAAAAGTGGTGAACACTGCCCAGTCCATCTCAGGTACTGACCTTTCCACCATCGAAGAGGTCTACAAGAGTCGCTGCCTCAAAAAGGCAACCAGCATCATCAGAGACCCACACCACCCTGGCCACACACTCATTTCACACCTGCCATGGGGCCGAAGGTACAGGAGCCTGAAAACTGTAATATTCAAGTTCAGGAACAGTTTCTTCCCAACATCCATCAGGCTATTAAACACTACAGCCTCCAAATAAGCTCCAAAGTACATAGACCTAGGGGCATTGTTTTGTCTTTGCACTATTATAGTTTAAATATATATGTAACCAAATAAATTATATGCCTAACTCAGCAGGTTAGGCAGCGTCTCTGGAGAACATGCATAGGTGACGTTTCAGATTGACCCTGCTTCAGATATGCGAAACTAAACTACACTAAACTAAACAAGCCGTGTTCTCCAGAGATGCTGCCTGACCTCGTGAGTTACTCCAGCATTTCTGTCCTTTTGTGTATTAACTAGCATCTGCAGTTCCTTGCTCCTACACCTTCATTCACCGTGGCCTCTTCTTGCATGTTACAGAACAAAGAACAGTACAGCACAGGAACACATCCTTCCGCCCATAATGTATTTGCCAAACATGATGCCAACAAACTCTTATCTGCCCACACGTCATCCTTTGCCTTCCAGTCCTTGCATATCCATGTGCTATCCGAAAGCCTCTTAAATGTGTCACTATTGTGTCCGCGTCCACCACGACCCCTGGGTGTTCTAGGCACCCACAACCCTCTGTGTAAAATAAAATTGCCCTGTCTATTTATTTAATCCCCCCCCCCCCCCCCCCCACACACACACACATACATTAAAGCTATGCCCTCTAGTATTTAATATTTCCATCAGGAAAGCATTCTGACTGTCTACCCCTCTCATAATTTTCCACACTTCTACCAGGCCTCCCCCTCAACTTCCGGCGTTGCAGAGAAAACAATCCAAGTCATTCAACCTCTCCTTATACTGGTTAAAATGCCCTCTGATTCAGGAGTCGTTCTGGTAAACCTACTCTGTCCCCTTTCCAAGGCCTTCACATCCTTCCTGTAATGGGGAGACCAGACCTGCACTCAATACTCCAAATACTCCCTGGATATTGCAGATATAGTTTTAAATACATAAACATCCTTTTCACATTAAAAAAAAACCTATTGTAGTATACGATTAAACTGAAGAGCAAAATGCATTTATTTTTAACAATTTCCAGTGTCTGGCTAACTGATGAAGCCAGCATTCGTTAACCAAAGATAAACCAGCTCGGGATGTTTTACACTTCGGTTGGCTTCCAATATATTGGGGGTAAGGGAAGGATGGGGAGGTGGGGGGGGGGGGGGGGGGGTCTTCATACTAAAGAAAAGCAGGTAAATCGCCAATAATCATATTCACATGACCCAAGCTAACGCTTCAAATAACTGACACACTTTAAAATACGGGTGTCATATTACCACGGAGAAAGTTGAGACAATGTTCCAAACGAAATAAAAGAGCAACGGAACTCCCAAAATTAGTTTTCCACGGAGACTGCACTTCAAGGTTTCAAGGTCAGGTTCCTGCCTCCAGGCTACAATACATATTAATTAAAACACATTTTATTCCTGTTCATTTGCCTCGACCCCATGTTAGAACCTTTCCTTTCCAGTTAGATTGGTTCCGAATATTACACTTTAATAAAACAGTGGCAAGGGAAGATGCAAATATATATCTTAAATAAGGCACAGAGTGCTGGAAGAACTCAGCGGGTCGGGCTGCATATGTGGAGGCAATGGACAGGCGACGTTTCGGGTCAGAATCACTCTTCACGCTTCTCACTATTCCAGCATTTGCAGTTTCCCGTGTTCTCACGTCTCTTGGATGCGTTCGTTATGCTTTAGATCCAATTATGCGAGCCATACTAATGCTTTCTCGAGTAAACGGGTTGCGTGCAAAGGGGGACTGTTGGCAAACTAAACAAAGCAACAAAAATCTATGTCTTTCCCTTTTCTTCTCCAAGGTCACTACCGCCTGTATCCAAAAGAATATCCAAATCTGTCGCCTTTACTCTGGAGAACCCAATGTGCTGCCACTTCTCATATTAATTGTCCACATTGGGAAAAGAGGAACGCCCACTGTCACAAACTCCATCTCCAAGAGATAGCAAACCCCGTTGGGAATGATGACAAGTGGTTTGTGATTTGATTTTTAATAAATGCATCATTTTACAGAGACTATGTGGAGAGAGTTTCTGCCCACAGATGTCGTTTCCACCCGCTGAGTGTGTTCTATTTGTGCATGTTTGGTCAGGAAATGATAGCGGTGCATTGACTCCGTTTCTTCATTGAAAAAAAAAGGCTATTTGAAAATATTAATGCATTAACCCAATAGCATTCATTCAAATTCAGGAAAAGAAACATTAATCATTTAAATTCGTTATCTACCTAAAACGAACATGATTATGAATCGCTCACTTCCACTTATAACCGCATTAAATTCAAATAGATGTGTTTGAAGCTATGCTTTTCATTTCGTTATGAGGCATTCACAATACTGAAGAAACTTGTTCACTGAAATAAATGAATAACCATTCATTTAATTAAATAGGTTCAAACCGCAGTGTTACCCGAGGGTATCATATTAGTAAAACCTAAAGCCTTATCTTAAAGGTTAGTGCTTGTACAAATGAGTTTTGCCTTAGGAGTTATTACCAGCATAAATTACAGTCTTATCTTAGGCTTTGTGCTCGTACAAACCGCAGTCTTACCTCCAGGGTCAATGTTAATATAAATTACAATTTTATTTTTGGAAATAGTGCGAATAAAAATAACATCTTTGCCTTGGGCTTAGTACTAGTACAAACCATACGCAAAGATCTCGAGCATGTGTAGCATTTATTATCTTAGAGATTAGTGGTACTTTAAAACCAAAATATTATCTTGGCAGTTGGTAAAAGTAAAACATTGATATTCTAGGGGACACATACAGATGATAGTTGTAATTTATTATGGCCAACAGAAGCTAAAGTTTACAGATTTATTTTTCTTCCAAGTTTTTTCAGCATAACCAGAAGATTAAAAAAAACAGGGGATGAATTGTCCTGCATTTATTTTACTAACCAATTGATTCTTGAGTTGATTTGGCTTATTTTATGTTGTCTGGACATTTGACAACAAAGAAACCTATGAACAACAAGATAGGAGTCACCAAGCCTAGTATGCAGCATCTTTCCCCTTTCTGGTGTTGCTATATTTATCCAGAGATAGAGAGAGGCTGGCAAGAGCCAAAGCTGGGGCCATATACAGACAGCCACTACTAGCATTCAAACCACTAATCCATAATGTGGATTAGTTTAGTTTGTGTTTAGTTTAGTTTAGTTTAGTGTAGTTTAGTTTAGTTTAACTTAGTTCCCGATACAAAAGTTCACCTATCCATGTTATCCAGAGACGCTGCCTGACCCGTTGAATTACTCCAGTACTTTGTGCCATTTTTAGTTTAGTTGTTGAGTTGAGTTCAGTTGAGTTAAGTTTAGTTTGGTTTAATGTTTCAGCATGAAAACAGGTTCTTTGTCCACACTGACCTTTGATCACACATTCCTGCTAGTTCTATGTATCCCATGTTCTCATCCACTCCCTATATTTACAGCAATATTTACAGACGCCAATTAAACTACAAACCCACATAAATTTGGGATATGGAAGGAAAGTGGAGCGCCTGGAGGAAATCCATACAATCATGGGGAGAATGGACAGCACCTGAGGTCAGGATTGAACCCAGGCCTCTGGCACTGGGGCAGCAGCACTATCTTTGTTAGTATTAATTCCATTTACAGTGGCTGAGTGGTGATGATATGTTCCCACTAAATGAAAGCTCCCCACCTGGATATACTCAAACAAGTGTGGTTTCCTGATCAAACTACAACGTAATCTTTATCCCGCTCCTTAACACTTTATCCTCCTTTGAATATCTCACCCTGTTTTATCCTTCTCATCTAAAATACACTATTCTCTATCATTCCCCCAAGTACAAAGAAAATGTACCCATTGAGATATCCTCACATGGCGCCAAGCAGTTTCTCATTCTCCAAAATCAAATGACTGCAGAAGGTAGAAACAAGGAACTGCAGGTGCTAGATTATACCGAAGATAGACACAAAATGCTGGTGTAATTTAGCGTGTCAGGCAGCATCCCTGGAGAATAATTATAGGTGATGTTTGGGGTCGGGACCCTTCTTTATACTGTCTTCAGACTACGTCTGAGGAAAGGTCCCGACCAGAAACGTCGCCCATTATTTTTCTCCAGAGATGCTGCCTGACCCATTGAGTTATTCCAGCATTTGTGTCTATCGAGTAGAAGGTATGAGTCTGAAAATGGTGACCACCAGGTTCAAGAATAGTTTATTCACAGCAAACATCGGGCTCTTAAACACCACACAACACTAACCTCAATTATGAACTTCTTTAGTTACACTAAGGATTGGGGGGGGGGGGGGGGGGGGGGTTGCACTAGTATTCTGGTTATTAAGTTATTTAAATGTTGCTTATTATATACTGTCAATGTTTATTGTGTTTATGCTGTTACGCTTCTGCAGGTAAGAATTTCATTGCTCTGTTGTCACCCCATCACAGGAAGGATGTGGAACCTTAAGGAGATAGAGAACTTAGTGACATGGTGTCAGGATAATATCCTCTCCTTCAATATCAGCAAGGCAAAAGAGCTAGATATTGACTTCAGGAACCTTGGTGGAATACATGCCCCAATCAGCATCAATGGTGCCGAAGTGGAAATGATTGAGAGCTTCAAGTCCTTTGACGTTAATATTACCAATGATCTGTCATGGACCAACCAAATTGATGTGACAGACAAGAAGGCACACCAATAACTCCACATCCTGAGGAGATTGGGGAAATTTGGCACGTCTCCAAAGACTCAACAGCTCTGCCCAAGACCGCAATAAATTGCAGAGTTGTAGATGTACAACACCTATGCCAAAGGAGCTTAAAAGCACACACCACCAGACTCAGGAACAGCTTCTTCCCCTGTTATTGGGTTTCTGAGCAGTTCTTCCATAAGCCAGGGTACTGTCCGATTCGCCTCTTTGGCATAATTGACATTGAACTTTGTCTATGGAACTGATGTGCTACGATGCGTTACAATGCTGAGGACTATATTCTGCACGCTGTATATTCCCCTTTGCTTTATCCATTGCACTGGAGTTTGACTTGATTGTGTCTATGTATGGTATATTGGATCTGTTTTGATCACTTGCAAAACAAAGTGTTTCAGGTCCTTAGTACACACGACAATAACAAAGCAAAACCTAAATCTTAGAAGGGGGTGAAGGTTTACCAAAAAAATGCCTGGATTAGAGGGTGTTGGCTATAAGGAGAGGTTGTACAGACTTGGATTGGCTTCTCAGCAACATCGGAGGTTGAGGGGAGACCTGGTGGAAGTGTATAAAATGATTACAGGTATAGAAAGATTAGATGGTCAGAAATGTACAAGGCAAGTTTTTTACACAGAGGGTTGTGCATCTCTGAGGTGGTGGTGGAGAAAAATACAACAGTGTAGTTTAAGAGGCTTTGAGAGCAGCAACGTCTATATGCAGGGAATGGAGGGATAAGTAGGCAGATGAGGTTGGTTTAGCTTAGCATCATGTTCTGCATGGATGTTGTGGCTACAGGGCCTGTTCCTGCACTGTATGGTTCTGTGTTCTATCGTTTATGTTCCATGACAATTAAAAACCGTTGACTCTTGACTCTTGGTTTCATTGTTAGCTGAAAGTTAACAGTTTTCTCTTCTCAGGTAATGTATCTCCCAGCCTCTAAATTAGGCATCCTCTCCCCTTTCCTCAAAAAGCATGACTCCTTCATCCTTGCCACTGGTCCTACCTCTCCTACTTCTGCCATAGGTTGGAAGACCTGGCGAACGGCGGCCTGTGGGGAGAGAGCCACCTAGCTGGCCCGTGCTGGTCCCGCGCAGCTGAATGCAATACCCAGCGGACCATGGCCCTACATGGGAGAGGCCGCTGAGCTGGCCCCTCTTCATCCCCCGATGACCAGAAGGAAGCCGGTGACAAAGACGGTAATAGATATGATGGGCAAGGAGCAGTGATCCAGGGTCTGCCTACCTCATCCTCAAGCCACCCCTGGGGCACAAAGATGGACGGGCAAGGAGGGGAAGGTTTTTGTCCAAAGAAGGCTATAGCTGGAGGCCCACGACAGCCTGGGCCTCCCGTGGATTGGGGATCACTCATAAGAACTAGAGCAAGGACTGGACTTTGAAAATGGTGCCAAATTACTCCAAAGACATACAGGTTTGAGGTTAAATTGGCTTGGGTAAAATTGTAAATTGTCCCAAATGTGTAGGATAGTACTAGTGTATGGGGTGATCGCTGGTCAGTGTGGACTCGGTGGGCTAAAGGGCCTGTTTCCTCGCTGTATCTCTAAAGTCTAAAGTGTTTATACATACTTGGCTTTACTCTACAGTCTGGCACCATTCTGCTGTTTTGCACTCATCATTGTATTTAATCTTGCATTACCATTACTGTGTGTACTGTTTACTCAATGAGTTTCATGTGAACAAGCAATTTCATTGCACCCTAGTATATATGACAATAAATTATTGTACTTGTGTTTCATTTGATTGTATTTATCTCTAGTATTATCAGATCTGATTCGATAAAATGCAAAGCAAAGCTCATGACAATAATGAACCTTAACCTAAATTCAAACCTATATTTCTATTAAAAGACCGAAGGATTTACCTGAATGGAAGAATGCATATAATAAACTATGGAGAATTAAATGCATTACTGTGAGGAGGGATGCATTCAACGATTCACGTATTTGTACGTGCACCAGGAAGTGGATTAGTACCTGTTATGGTGTTAGAAGATGGATGAAGAATGGGATTAAAATGCAAATCCTCCCTTCGTGGCATAATATGGCCAATTGAGTCATAATTTAGCATAATATCTACCTAGATTGCACTGGGATGATGGTTCAGCCATAAAATATTGGAAAGTGGATGAGCAAAATCAGAGAAAGAAGTAAAGAAGGACATACTGTGAGATCTGCAATATTACTAATGACCTTCGAATATATTCAAATGTTTTACAGACAATGGAGCAAATTAAAATGTAGGAAATTAGATGTCTGCTTGCACATCACATCCCACATTGCAGCAGAACTGGTGGATGCCTTTTTAAAATCTTTTCATTAAGTGGATTGAAGAAGGTTAAATATTGGCCTGGACACAGGGAATAACTTCTCTGTTCTTATACAGAATAGTGTCACAGTTTGTGTTACACCAATTGAGGGAGCGAGCAGGATCAATTTAAGATAACATAATAGCAAAATAGAGAATGCTAGAAGTACTCTGCAGGCCAGACAGCATCAAAGATGAGAGAAACAGAGTAAATGTTTCAGATTCATGACCTTTCATATGATTACATTTTATCAAGTTAAACCATAGAATTTTTTTTCTCTCCACAGATCCAGTATTGTTCCATTTTTATTTCAAATTTCCAATATCTGTATTACTTTTGGGTTTTCTGTAGCTCAGTTTAATGCCTTATCTTATTGTGTAAAATAGTTTCCAATAATGCGTGTACATGTGAAACAAGAAGTCATCATGCCCTTAAATGCATACCTCACATTCTTTGACTAATTTAATTTAGTTTCCTTCAACTTAGTTTTGAGATGCAGTGCAAAATCAGGCCCTTTGGCCCATCGAGTCTCTGCCAACCACCGATCCCGTACACAAGCATTATCCTACACTCTACGGGCAATTTACAATTTTTTTTACAGAAGCCAATTAACCTACAAACCAGTACACCTTTGGAGTATGGGAGGAAACTACAGCACCCAAAGAAAACTCGCAGTCACAGGGAAAACGTACAAACTCTGTGCAGACAAAACCCGTAAGGCAGCAACTCTACCACTGCGGCATCGTGCTACACATAATTATTTTAATTATCTTAATTAATTCATGATTTTATGCCAGCAAACAGTTATATTTGGCCCTGCTTTTGCAAGTAAACAAAACAAAAACAAAAACAAAATATAAGTAGCAAGTTCAGAAGTGGAGACCCAAGAAACTGTAGATACTGGAACCTTGAGTAAAACACAAAGTGCTGGAGGGATTTAATGGCTCAGATGCTGCATGACCTGCTGAGTTCTTTCAGTACTTTGTGTTTCGAGCCAGTTCAGAAGCTCCTGATTAAAAATTAATTCCACTGTTGCAAACATACTTCGAAAAGATCCAGGTAACCCAAGATCCACACACTTACTTCATATGCTTCAGACATCAATGAGTGCCCCATGAAGGACTCATAAGAATCTCCTTCAATCTCCTACTACCAATCTCCTTGAATTGACCCTTTGGTTTCCAGATTATTGGCCTTCCCCACTCACACCCTGTTTTGTATGGGTGACTACTGCCTAACTTGGTGATCTCAACTTCATTAACTACCTTTATAATAATTATGCCATTAATTATTTCAACAACAGGATCGTGATATTTCTGTCTCTGTCTTCTGCTTTGTTAATCTCTCTACTGCATTTACTCCCTTTGTTCTACTCTCTACTGAAATTCCCAAGAAAACCACCATGAGTGAGGGGCACCAATTAGACATGGATAATATATCTCTGTGACTGAATATGGGTCTCACCCCGAAACGTCACCCATCCTTTTTCTCCAGAGGTGTTGCCTGACCAGCTGAGTTAGTCCAGCATTTTGTGGCTATCTTCAATATAAACCAGCATCTGCAGTTCTTTTCTACACATAATAAATCCTGGAGTTGCCAGGAATGATCATTTTCCCACGATGTAGTAAAACACAGTCATGGGATACAGGGCCATCATGTATTATTGCCCAACTCTATACTTCCTTGAGAATGTGTGTGATTGTTGCCTGTACCTGGAGGGAAACGTGCTTTTGCTGACGTTTATGCATAACTGCTGCTCTGGTTTCAGAGGTGGGGTCTAGGTGTGGGTGACACCATTGATTAAGTCCTGAGCAAAATACAAAGTGCTGGAGAAACTCAATGGAGGGAATGGACAGACAATGTTTCAGGTCACGGCCCTTCTTCAAACTGACAGACGACATTTTGGGCTAGTTACTGTAGTTTCTTGTTTCTTCATTGATTGAGTTCTGGTGGGTTGCTGGTGGTGTTTAGACATGGCAAACACTTCAACCACAGTGTACTTCTGAAGAAGAGAAAGAGAGTTCAAAATGATGGTTAAAGTAATAGCAAAGTGGCTGCTTTATAAATTTGGCAATAAGCTACTTGAGCATTGGTGGAGTTATAATTGTCCAGGTTTGTAAGGAGTATTCTGTAACTCTCCTGATTTGTCCTTATAGTTGATGGGAAAGCATTGAAGAATCAGGAAATGCATCATTTCCCACAGAACATCCCACCCAAAGAACATCAATATTTGGTAGCACCTAAAGGTAGAACCAGCGAATCTATAGAACCTGAGACGTCAGCTATCCATGCTCTCCAGAGATGCTTCCTGACCCGTTGAGTTTCTAAAGCAGTTTGAATCTTTTTTGTAAACCAACATCTGCAATTCCTTGTTTCTTTCTACAGTGCCGTTATTTGAGATCTTTAGTTTAGTTCAATTTAGAGATACAGTGCCAAAATAGGCCCTTCAACCCACTGAGTCCGTGCCGATCAGCGATCCCTGTACTCTAGCACCAGGGACAATTTACAAACTTTACCGAAGCCAAATTAACCTATCTTTACCGAAGCCAAAGTGTGGGAGGGAACCGGAGCACATGGGGAAAACCCACACCGTCACGGGGAGAACATAAAACTACATACAGACTGCACCCAGTAGTCAGGATCGAAGCTGGCGCTCTGGCGCTGTAAGGCAGCAACTCTACTTCTGCGCCACTGTGCTGCCCCATCTATTCTTACCTGCTAAAACGGCGGGCTCTTCACTGTTATATTCTGTAACCAGGTGAACACATTCAAACACAGAAGTTGCTTTGCTACAGCCTGACTCTATTGAGACACATTAACAGTAATTAATGGCCTTAGGGCTACTGGGGCTTGCCTAGCCACCTACACAGGATTGGAAAAATGGTCTGAATTAGCTACTAGCTATTTTCTGGCCTCCCATAGCAACTGGGATAGAATCTATCAATGGTGAGCATAAAGAATCAAAAAGTGGTACAGTACAGAAGGAGGACAGTTAGCACATCAATCTCTTTATTAGAACTATCCAGATATTCCCACTCAACTGTACTTTTCCTGTAACCTTTTAAAGTTTCCTTTTCAGACACTTATTGAATTCTCCTCTGAATGCTATTATTAAATATGTCCCCCTTTTCTTTTGACAACAGAATGTTGATCTCAATCATTTTCTGTACAGAAAATATTTCCACATATTGTTTCTGAATCTTTTTGACAGTTACGTTCATATTACTGTACGCCTTCTGGATACTGAACTTTCTGCCACAGAAAATAAATAATCAGTTTTTCAAATCCATTCAATGATTCTATCAAATAGTTCTCTAAGAGACCAAATCCTGCTTCAAGTATCCAAATGTGGTCAACTCTGTTACCATTCTAATAAAGCTCTTTGCAGACACTCTGGATCCCAATTCATAACATCACCTATCCATGTTCCCCAGAGATTTTGCCTGACCTACTGAGTTACTCCAGAACTCCCTGTCTTTTTAGCTCCATAAACGATTGTTTGCCACTCTGATGAAAATGCCCACGCTGAATACATAACCCAGCTGAGGTATGACCTGGTCTAATGAAAGTTCAACAAAGCTTTCTTGCTAATTGAACCTATTACTAATGCCAAGAATCACATTATAGTTATCTACTTCTCAATTTGTCCTCTCACTTTTCACGATTTTGTGTGGGCGTCTACCTCCCAGGTCTCTTTTTTTCCTAGTGGATTTAAAGACCTTTTTCTCACCCTGAAGATATAAATATAAACAAATAATGAAATTTCCCATCTGTTAGACTGGAACACCAGGGTTTAGAAAACAATAAGTGACATATGGTGTAGGATTGCTTTAAAGGATCGCTAGAAATCATGCAAGTTGCCAAGTTCTGTTCTAACTCCATGTACAAGTTTGCAGATGACGCTAATGTTGAAGACTGAATCTCAAACAATAATAAGACATAATACAGAATGGAAATAGTGAGCTTAGTAGCATAATGTCGAACCAATATGGTCACCCTTAATATCAGCAAGATGAAGGAGCTAAACTTCACTTCGAGGTCGAATGGAGTAGATGCTCCATCAGCATCAATGGTGCTGAAATGGAAATGGTCGAGAACTTCCTAGCAGCTAAGTGTAAATATTATCAACTTGTCCACATTGAAGTCATGGGCAATAAAGCACACCAGCGCCGCTACTTCCTCAGGAAACTAAAGAAGTTTGGCATATCTCCAACAACATTTACCAACTTCTATAGATGTACTGTGGAAAACATACTACAGTAGAGGATATAGATCGTGCTCCAGGTCTCGTTCCTATTCACCACGTCGTTACTGACCCAAACTCTACTGCTTGCTGGACAACTGTCTCAAGATTTTTAATCAATGTGTTATGGCAAATTTTCTTTTCCTGCCCAAGTCCTCAAGAAACTGCAGAGAATTGTGGATGTACCACAGTCCATCACACAGATCAGACACACAGCCATTTACTCCATTTACACTTCCCGCTGCCTCGAAAAAGCAGCCAACATAATCAAGGACCTTTTTCACCCAGTTATTCCCTGCCTCCCCTCTTCCGTCAGGCAGAAGATACAGAAGCTTGGATGCATGTACCACCAGACTCAAGAGCAGCTTCTACCCCTCAGTTAACAGACTACTGAATGGTCCTTCCATGAGTTAGGGCATTGTTCTGATCTTCCCACATACCTCGGGGCTGAGGACCACTCTTTAGTTGGTGAAAGGATGGTTCAGTTGCCTGATAATAACTGGAGAGAAACTGTCCCTAAATCTGGAGGTGTGTGTTTTCACGCTTCCGTACCTCTTGCCTAATGGTGGAGAGGAGAAGGGGGAATGACCGGGGGAGACTCGTCCTTGATTATGCTGGTGGCCTTGATCACTTGGAATAAAATGAGGGGAGGTTTCTTTCTACAAGGGCTGGTGAATTGTTTATATTCTCTGCATCGGACGACTGATGTTCAACCTTTGTGTACGTTTAAGTCCTCCTTTAATACATTTGTGGACACTAAGCGAATCAGTGGAGATATGGATAAACACTTGAAGAACATTTTCAGTATATTCCCGGGAGTCATGTGACCGACATCTGCGCCAATTGTTCAAATTGTTAAAGAGACCTGGAAGATGAAAATCATGTGTAAAAGCATCAATTTTGATACAGCAAGACAGAACCAGGTTGAATGTGAAAAAGTGCAGAGGATATATGAAAAAAGAAAAAAGAAACATAGAAGGAATAGGTTAGCAAAGGAAAATACAGGTAGTGATAGTCATAAAGTCAAAACAGGCACATTAGCTCAACTCATCCATACCGCCTGTGATGCCCCATCTAAGCTAGTCCCATTTGCCTGAAACCAGGTTCATATCCCTCCAGTCCTCTCCCATCCATGTATCTGTCCAAGTGCTTGTTAAATGCTGTTATAGTACCTGCCTCAACTATCTCCTCTGACAGCTCGTTCCGTATCACCCACCATCGTTTGAATGAAAAGATTGCCCCTCATTTTACTACTAAATCTTTGCCCTCTCATCCTATACCTATGTTTTCTGGTTCTTGATTCTCCTACTCTGGTTAAAAGACTTTGTGCATTCACCCTATCTATTCAGCCTCTAGAAGATCACCTCCTCAGCCTCCTGTCCTCCAAGAAATAAAGTCCTAGCCTGTCAAACTGAACCCTGTAGCTCAGGCCCTTGAGTCCTTGCAGCACTCTTGCAAATCTTCTCTGTAGTCTTTCCAGCTTAAGGACATCCTTCTTATAGCAGGGTGATCACGCAATACCCCAAATGTGGCTTCACCAACGTCTTGTACAACTGTAACCTAATGTCCTAACTTCTATACCCATCATGCTGACTAATGAAGGCCAATGTACTGAAAGCCTTTTTTACCACCCTATCTACCTGTGAGCACTACCTACCAGCAATTTCAGGGAATTTTGTGCCTATACTCCTGGATCCCTCAGATCTACAACACTCCGCAGGGTCCTACCATTCATTGTAAAGTTCCTGCCCTTGTTTGACTTTCTAAAATGCAACACCTCACACTTATCTGCATTAAATTCCACTAACCATTCCTCAGCCCTCTTGCCCCGCTGATCAAGATCCTGCTGTAATCTTTGATAATCATGTTCACTCTCTACAATACCACCTACTTCCGTGTCATCTGCAAAATCACTAATCATGCCTTCTACATTCTCATCCAAATTGTGCCCTTTGGCACATTAAGCGTAAAATAAAGAAAGATGGGCTAATGCAAAGCTAACCTGACTGTCATCAACAAGGAAAATGATTATGTCAAAGCCAAGGTAAATCAGGAGATTTGTCAAGATACCACAGGGTACTTAAAGGCAATACCACAGGCAACTTAAAGAAGGAAAAAGGAAGATAGTAGAAAACGGGCAGTATGTTTTGTCTGAAAATAAAAATTTACCTGGTCCAGACAACATGGGGCTTACGCTGCTCATTGAACCAAGCATAGAAATTGAGCAAGTGCCGACCATAATCTTTAAAATCCTCCTTTGATACAGGGTAAGTGTCAAAGAACTGAAAGACTACAAACATCTGCACTCTGTACCTTCCCCTTTGCTCTACCTACTGTACTTGAGTTTGAACTGGTTGTATTTATATATAATATATCAGATCTGTTTGGATTGCCTGCCATGCAAAGCTTTTCACTGCACTTAAATACATGCAAAAATAATAAACCTAAACCTAAACCTAAACATTAACCCCTGTTCAAACATACGGAAATGTACAGACCTGACAATTACAAACCGGCTAAAATTACATCAAGAGTAGGGGGACATTTAGGAGTAACTAGACCGAGTGGGACCCGTTGGGTCCCGTTCTCCCAATGCAATATTCCACCCCTCTCCCATAGCCCCCAACTGCACAGGCGCGGCTCATTTCCCCGCATCCCCAGCACTCCCTCCTCATCCTCTTCACCCTCCATCTTCTTTCCCATCTCCTCCTCTCCTCCCCTCCCCCACTCCCTCCCTCACCTCTCCCTCCTTCTCCTTTCCCCTACCCTCAGTCACTCCCTCCCTCCTTCCATAACCCCTCTCCCCTCCCTACCTCCTCCTCCCCCTCTATCTGCTTAAATAACATTCAAGAACTATCCTCTCCTCTTCCCACCCCACACTCCCTCCCTCCCTCCCTCCCTCCCTCCCTCTCCTTACAACAATGTAACAAATCTCCCATTGCATTGGCAGTCCTCTCTTTGTTAACATTGTAACAGTGGAGCACTGGGTGGAAGATTGCAACCTTCACGTGGTCCGCCCTGTTTCGATGAATACAATCAACCCAGTGTGCACAATCAAATAAGATCAAATAGAACAAGTTATCCTACAACTTTAGGCTGTGCACGCCAAACGCAAGAAGAAGAAGTGGAGCACTGCTGCTGGGCAGTTTATGTAAATGAGATCCCATTGTGATGTCATAGCTGTAAGAGTTGAGAGGTGCTTACTCAGCATAATCAGATCTAGGTATTCAACTAATGGCCCTTTGGTAGTCCAAAGTAGCTATATCTGTATTAATTAAAACATTCGCTTCCTTTTTAAATACATTTCAAAATAATAAATCACAGGAAGTCCGGGAAATTCTTCTTAGCACCCATTATGAACATATTAATCTGTACCACATACAGATGACAGGATATCACAGGTGACATTATTATCTTTTAAGATTTTGATATTGAGCTGTTCAGTGAAAAAGCTAAGAAATAAATTATATACAGGTTAGCATTTACATTTTCTGCTATTTCTCTTGGCAGCGTGCAGAATTTCTTTTAAATGGGTTTTTCCTCATGATAAGATCTGGGATATGTTTAATGCCTGCATTGTCATGTAAATTCAGTTGGAGATCTAATAATTAATTCATTTGAAGTGATCACTGTACAAGAAGTGTTTTGCCATGTTCACAAGATGATGGGGCAGCACAGAGGTGCAACAGTAGGGTTGTTGATTTACAGCGCCAGAAACCTGGGTTTGAAGCTGACAACAGTACTGTTTGTATGGTGTTTGCACATTCTCCCTTTGACCACGTGGGTTTCCTCCAGGTGCTTCAGTTTCCTCCCAAACCCCAAAGACGCGCGTGTTTGTAGATTAATTGGCCTCTGCAAATTGCACATTGTCCCTGGAGTGCAGGATAGAACTAGTGTACGGGTGATCATTGGTTGGTGCAGACTCGGTAGGCTAAACTAAACTAAACCAAATAATGAGCATTATTCTAAAAGAGAATGATATTGTTTTCAGCTCTGTTTTACTTTACAGGGTATGAGTGGAAACACTTTGAATGTGATGTGAACCTAAGTAAAAGGAGATAAATGATAAATAGATGCTTGAATTTTTATGGTTGTAATATAGTATCTTGCAAATTTTGAAAATACTTTGGGGGTGAATCTTCAACTCCACCCCACGAAGTCCATTGACTTTTCTAAACAACTCAATTCTTATAACATTGAACATAGAAAAGTACAGCACACAACAGGCCCTACAGTCCACAATGTATGTGCTGAACATGATGCCAAGCTAAACTAATCTCATCTACCTGCACATCATCCATACCCTTCTATTCCCTGCATACCCACATGCCTAACTAAAAACCTCTTAAGCACCACTAAAAGTGAAATCTTACATATACTTTGGTGGTATAAGATAGAGAAAAGTTCACATTAAAAGAAGAAACAACGCTAACCAAATGATCCGACTATAAAAGGGTGGCACATCAGTAAAGTTGCTGCCTTTAGTAAAGTGCCAGAGACCCAGGATCGACTCTGACTACGGGTGCTGTCTGTACAGAGTATTTACGTCCCCCCCGTGACCATATGGATTTTCTCCAGTTGCTCTGGGTTTCTTCCCACACTCCACAGGTTTGTAGGTTAATTGGCTTTGGCAAAGATTGTAAATTGTCCCTGTGTAGGGTAGTGTTAGTGTACGGGATGATTGCTGGACGGCAGGGATTTGGTGTGCCGAAGAGCATCTTTCCGCGTTGTATCTCTAAACTAAACCAAAAAGTTCTTTCAAAGGTACTTTTGTATAAAAAGACAATTGTGGTGATTTATTTTTCATAAAAAGTGGATGTAATTTCTCGATTTTGGTCAATATTGAGCGCAACAGCTTAAACATTTTTTAGTAAAGATAGTTAGAAGTCATCCCTTTGAGGAGACAGTAAAGAAGAAAAAACCTTTTCCTTTGTGACCCATGATATCTCTCACAGACTTCACTGGAGCATGATAAATACAGGGTGAAACTGGCTATTCAGCACTGAAGCAGTACGGTATGTCCCTTGGTACACAGGAGATGGAAACGCTTTGTTCTGAAACACCATTAGTCCAGTCAGAAGAGCCTCTTCTTCTGCATGAGTAATTGCCAAGTCAGTACAGTAGTAAGAAGTATTTATTGCATCTAAGTAAATAAAGCTTTTTTCACCACAGCAAAATTACTATAGTTTTAGCTTTTCCTAATGGACTTCATTGGAAATAAATTAATGATCTGCCCATTGATATTTCATAAAATAACCAGTTGTTATAAATTATAATAGAACAGATGTCTTGTCAAAACACTACCACTTTATTTTTTAACAAATAGCAATTGCGTGGAATTTTTGTAGCATTTTGGCTTTGAATGTATGTTCGGGGCTGCCACATCTCAGAGTTTAATCTTGAAACCTTTTTTAATCTTGAAAGCCGATATTTATGAACAATTAAACAATTTATTTTCAAGATGTTGCAGTGCAGCCAGAGACAGAATGAGGAACAATAAAACTCAAAGCAGTACAGGGAGTCCCTTCAGATTCCATTGCAGCAGGACGCAACCATATATTTGAAGGAGTAGAATGTTTAAAACATTGCAATAATCATATATAAAGCACATCAATATACCACACTTAAATTATGCTGATTTGTGTTTCTCTGTGTTTTTGCTGGGAGCATTTATTTTGTTGCTCCACGCTTAATTCTGTCCCAAGCTCAGGACCAAGAGTTCAGAAAAAAATTCTAGCCTTGCATTCACCTGGAGCAGAGTGCTTTATTCATTACTGGATTGAGATAATTTATCCCCACAGTGCTGCCTAAAGGAAAGGGATTTAAAAGTGAAAAAAGTAATTTATTCAAGTATCCTTTCGACCATCGGTCTAAAGGGGGAAAATTCAACTGCCCCTGTTAACAGGTGCAAGATTGCTATGCATGATTCACATGCAGCCAGTAGAATCATAGAGTGATACAGGTGGAAACAGGCCCATCGGCCCAACTTGCCCACACCGACCAACATGTCCCAACTACACTAGTTCCACCTGCCTGCTTTTTGCCCATATCCCTATAAACCTGTCCCATACATGTACCTGTCTAAATGCTTCTTAAATTATGCGATAATACCTGCCTCATCCACCTCCTCCGGCAACTTGTTCCATGCACCCACCACCCTTTGTGTGCTAAAGTTACCCCTCGGGTTCCTATTAAGTATTTCCTCTCTCACCTGAAACCTATGGTTCTCTGGTAGTGTGAAAGCACCATGTTGTCTGATTACTGCAGGGCTGTAGCATTACAGTCATTGCTAACTGCGAGCTGCAATGCTAACTGGACAAGGGCCCGATATCATGAATGGCAAACGCCAGCCTGCTTCTCTGAAAATTAGCATACATTGTGGACTTTCTACACTTCAACGGGCCATGGACATGAAGAGAACAGCCTCTGCCACACTAGGAGTCTGGATAGAGTAGGTGGAGATGATCTAACTGCAGTCCACAGCACCATCATCTCCAAAAAAACCTCCACCCACCTCATCCAGCCGCAGGCAAAGTGGGAGTTGATAGCAACAGCTGTCAAGTATTGAGAATGCAGAGCAGCAAGAAGTTCCCCACTCACATGATCAAGGTCAAGGATGCATCTTCAAGTGCCTCATCCCACAAGCCAATACATTAATAACATGGTATATTTGTTTCTTGTTTGGTTGCATTTAATGTGCCCGTGAAGCTGCAGCAAGTGAGAACTTCATTGTTCTGGTCCCAGTGCACATGACAATCACATACACTTGACTGCTCAATGTACCACATCTCTGCCATTTCCACCTTATTGGGCACACTGTGGCTCAGTGGTAGAGCTACTGCTTCACAGCGCCAGAGAGCCGGGTTTGATCCTGACTACAAGCACTGTGTGGAGTTTGTACGTTCTCACTGTGACTGCGTGTGTTTTCTCCAGTTATTCCGGTTACCTCCTATATTCCAAAGATGTGCAGGTTTGTAGGCTAATTGCATTCTGTAAATTGTGTGTTGGATGAAAAAGTGGGATAACATAGAAATAGTGTACGGGTGATCGATGGTCCGCATGAACTTGTGTGGACTACAGGGCCTGGTTCCATGCTCTGTCTCCAAAATCTATCTCATTACCAATATCTGCTCTGAAAATCAAAGATTTTTTATCGGGTTGCATCACAGCATGGTTTGGGAACAGCACCATCCACAGCACAAGAAATAGAGAATTGTGGATGCATCCAGACCATCACACAAACCAACCTCCCTTCCATTGACTCCATTTGCACAACGCTACCTCGGCAAGGCCACCAGCATAAACAAGGATGGGTCTCACGCCGGTCACTCCCTCTTCTCTCTTCTTCTATCAGGCAAGAGGTACAGAAGTGTGAAAACGCATATCTTCAGATTCAGGAACAGTATCTTCCCAGCTGTTGTCTGAACCATCCTATCAACAACGAGAGAGTGGTCCTGAGCTAATATTTATCTCAATCTTAAACCCTCGGATGCAGCCTGCAGCGGCACAGAGCGGTAGAGCAGCAGTGGAGGACACCCACAACCTTTCTTGGTCAGGCCAACCCTGCAATGCTGCTAGGACAACGGTCCTTTATTGCCAGCTGCAATTAAAGCAAATTGGACTTTGAAAAAACCATGAGGTATAGATGTATTCAATAGGGGAGGTGCTGATTGTGTGATGGACTGGGCTACATCCAAATTCTCAACAATTCTTGCAGTCCTGATCTTTTGCCAAACCAAACTATGATGCATTCCAAAAGGATGCTTTCTACAGTGCATCTATAGAAGTTGGTATGAGTTGTTGGAGATATACCAAATTTCCCGAGTCTTCAGAGGAAGTAGAGTCATTGGTGTGCTTTCTTAGCCTAGGACCTTGAAGTTCTCGACCATCTCCACTTCAGCACCATTGATACTGGCTGGGATGCAACTAGCTCCTATTATAGAGAATTATTAACTTTGTGCAAAATTAGAAAGAAATTAGCAAAATAATACAAATAAATCCCAGTCTTGCCTAGAATGTTCCCGATGAAGGTTTAGGCCCAATCTTCTTGAGATATATGTGCAATTCTGACCTTGAATTGCACAAGTGGGTGGTTGTGGCTGGAATAGAAGGTATATCTCAGTGAGAAAATATGAACCTTAAATATCTTATTATGGTTTAGGAAAGAAAGTTTCCCCTGAAAATCCCAAGGGATTATAGGTCCCTCTCTTGGTCCTTTTGCATTCTTCTTCTCCTACCTATTTTTCTTCTTTTGAGTGCCCTCTGGTCATTACTTCATTCACAATGGGGAATAATGATTTCTGTGTCCAAGCCAGTTCACTCAGAAATCTTGAAATCAACATAAAATACTTTAGATAGACACAAAGTGCTGGAGTAATTCAGCGGGTCAGGCATCGTCTCTGGAGGAAAAGGATAGTGACTTTCGGGTCAGGACCCTTTTTCAAGGCCTTTATAGTTTCTTTACAGAACATGTACCGGGGTACAGTGAAATTTGTTTTCTACTGGTAGAGCTGCTGCCTCACAGCGCCAGAGACCTGGGTTCAATCCTGGCCTCGGATTCTGTCTGTGTGGAGTTTGCACGTTCTCCCTATAAACGCCTGGGACATTTCCGTGTGCTCCAGTTTCCTCCCACATCCCAAATACCCGCGAGTTTGTAGATTAATTGGCCTCTGTAAATTTCCCCTTGTGTGTCGGGAGTGGATGCAAAAGTGGGATAACATAGAACTAGTGTGAACAGGTGATCGCTGGTTGGTGTGGACCCGATGGGCCGAAGGATTTATTTCCATGCTGCATCTCTGGACTAAACTCCAGTTCAGCTTGGTCCAGCTCAGGTACAGGAGACTGAACTTCATCCAGAACAGTGTACTTTTTCAATAAATTATCCACAGATAATAACGAGCTGTTACCTGGAAATATTGCAGCAGAACTGCAATGTTTCGAAATTATTTTAGATTGTGTTTCTGACAGGACCCAAGGAGAGTACACAAAGGATATTTAAAATCTCACAAAAGCATTTTGGTAAATGACTGGCCATAACTCATTGCCGAGGGCTTTGACATCACCTCTATTCAATATCTCCTTCTAATAGCTTGCCTTAGACTTAGAACTCACTGTGTGGGTAGAAAGTCATAGCTGATGAGCTATGGTGGCGAATGATCACTGTAATATTTCATTTTATTGGCCAACAATTGTTTATAACAATCATTAACAGCGCTTAAAAACGTGCTTTTTAAACAGCATTTAGTAAGGCAAATATGACAGGACATTTTGCAGCATGTAATATTTGGTTATCTGAAATTGTAAGATATTTAATTTGAACATAAGTTAACTCATTAGTTTTTGTTCCACAGTCCTTTGTCTGCACTTTATTGATGTTGTGTGAAAAGATAATGCTTTTTCCTTCCGTGATAGTGACTGAGGCTATTCTCGGGGGAATGTAAAGAGACTCTAATTGTCTGATTAGAGTCACAAGAGAGACGGATGCATTTTTTCTTTGTAGAATATGATGACCCAAGGCACAATGCAAGACTCATACAATAAGAAGCCGCACCCATGTTTCAACTGATCTTTAGAAGAATTAAATCCTCTGAAATTTCTATTTAACAAACATTAAACAGCAAATCATACCTCAAGGTGCAGAAGTAACTCAGCAGGATAGGCAGAGGTAGAGGCGGGACAAAGCCTGGTGAGTCATAATGGACAGATAGACACAAAATGCTGGAGCAACTCAGCGGGTCAGGCAGCATCTTTGGAGAAAGGAACAGGTGCCATTTCGGGTCGAGACCCTTCATCAGATTGGCAGCATCAGATATCGAGTCATGTGGGTAGAAACAAAATGCTGGAGTAACTCAGCAGGACAGTCAGCTTCTCTGGATAGAAGGAATGGGTGACGTTTTGGGTCGAGTCCCTTCTTCAGACTGAAACTGTGGTTGAGGAAGAAACAGAGGGCTTTAAGGCCTTCCTGGTGGAGGATGGAGGTATGGGGTGACTGAACATCCAAAGCAAAGATGAGGGAGTGGGGGCCTGGAAAATGGAAGTAATTGAAGACACGAAGGGCATGTAGGGAGGGAATTGGACCAGGAGGGATTGGTTGGAGTTGAGGTATGTGGGAATTAATTCAGTGGGACAGGAGAAAGCAGAAACAATGGGTCAGCCAGGGCAGTTGTGTGGTAATCTCCCCTCTATACACGCAGTCCTGATGGTGGGATTGTAACCCGAAATGTGGATTTTTGGGAGAAGATAAAACCAGGCCGTGCGGGATTGGGGAATGAAAAAGTTGGAAGCTTTAGAGGGAAGACAGCCGGAAGTGATAAAAGTGGGTGCAGGTGGGGGGGGGTGTATGAACATTGATTTCTCCAATTTTAAGTAACACCCACCCCCCTTTCCCTTCTGTCTTTCCTGTGTCCTCCCACTGCAGGGCGCACACATTATTTTATCTCTAAACTAACGAAACCAAATCAAGGCCGGTAATGCATGACGTCGGGAGGGATGGGTTCCGTAAAGGCCCATTGGGAGCTGGGAATGATATGCTAATGAGAGGGATACAAGGAAGTAAACAGTGGAACTGGTAGGACGACTTGGGTGGGGGAGTGAGAGAAGGGAATGGAGGGGAGGGATTGTCAGGCTTTGTCCCATCCCCACCTCTTTTCCAGGTTTCTCTCACCTACTACAATCAGTCTGAAGAAGGGTACAGACACAAAACGATCCCTATTCATGTCCTCCAGAGATGCTGCCTGACCCACTGAGTTGCTCCAGTACTTTGTGTTTTATCAAGATTCCAGCATCTGCAGCATCTTGCGCATCCCAAAGACATACAAGTTTGTAGGTTAATTGGCTCTGGTAAAATTGTAAATTGGTCCTAGTGCGTAGGATAGTGCTAGTGCATGGGGTAATTGCTGATCGACTCGGTGGGCCGAAGGTACTGTTTCCGCTCTGTATCTCTAAAGTCTGAAGTCTAAAGAGCAATACATGAAGAGGTTTAGCTTCTCTAGGGACTTATTCATTAATAATCAAAACATACCATCAAATCTTGAATTGTCTTGTCAGAGGAAGCAATTGTGCTGAAAACCTATACCTCCAGCTCTTTACAGCTGAGTCTTGCAGATAAGTAACATGTTGCAATTTGCAGCATAGCACTACTGTAAGGTTGTTTTAGAGGCTCTCAACTCAAGAAGAATCAAGCCCACCTCCTTTTATTTGGGCAGAAAGCCAACAAGGAGGTGGTGTGGAGGCAAAGGGATAGTCGACATTTCAGGTCACGATCCCACCATCAGGACTGCGTGTATGGAGGGAAGATTACCACACAAATGCCAAACAATGACTATTCCAATTAAATGGAACACCAAAAGATAATTTAACAACTTCATCAAAGATTCGGAATAGATTGTCATTACAGAAATATGACTGCAGGAAGGCCAAAGCAGGGAACTAAACAGTCTAGTGTGCTTGACATTTAGGAAGGATGGGCGAAAGAGAATAGGAGGTGGGGAGGCACTGTTAATGAGGAATTTTACATTGGTTCGAAAGGAATTTGGCTCAGCAGATTGTGAATTAGAAATTGATTGAGTTGAGATGAAAAGCAGCAGGGAGCAGAACACTTTGGTGGGAAGTGTACATTATTGTAATGGTCAGGGAACAATGTAGTAAGAAAATGAAAGGTGCATGTAACAGGAATAATACAGTAATCTTGATTCTGATTAGTTTGCCATCATATGCACCAGGGTACAATTAAATTTCTTGTTCACATGAAGCTTACAGAGTAAATTGTATACATACACTAATGGTATATACAATATAAACAGCAGTATGGTGTGTTTGCATTGTAAAATTCAAACATTGCAAAAGGAGAACAGGGCAGTGTTCACCCCCTTACATCATTGAGTCAACAACCAATTCTTTCATTTTACTGAGGTTTGTAGATGGATCCCTCACCCCTGCCTCCTCGGAGTAACGCAGTTCAGCTCTTCCCCCCTCCCCCCCCCAAAAAAATGGAACAAAGATAGAGTTACCCTGGTCCTCACCTTTCACTCCATTTCTGAATATTAGACAAATAAAAGGAGGTGGGAAGAGGCAGGAACATGGTGTTGAGGTAGAAGACCGCCTATGATTTTGCTGAATAGCGGAGCAGGATTGAGGAGCCAATTGGCCTTCTTTTTAGTGTAGTTCAGTTTAGAGATACTGCATGGAAGCAGGCCTTTCGACCCACCAAGTCCACACTGACCAGCAATCTCCATACAATAACACTATCGTACACACTAGGAATAACTTACAATCTTTACCAAAGCCAACTATCCTACAAACCTGTACTTCTTTGGAGTGTGGGAAGAAACTGGATCACCCGGAGAAAACCCTCGCGGTCACAGGGAGAATGTACACATTCAGTACAGACAGCAACCTTTAGTCAGGATTGAACCTGGGTCTCTGGCGCTGTAACTCTACCACCGAGCCATTGTGCTACCCTTCTACACATATCTTGTCCTTCTGTTACATTAACTGACTTTTCAAAGACTTTCCACCATTTACAAGACACAAGTTGGTAGGCCAATGGGAATCCTCACTATTTCTCAATAAGGAATCCTCAATATTCCTCATGACCATATGATTTGCCAGGAAAACAGAAGCTCCAACCCAATAAGTTCTGGAACTAGGCAGCCTGCTTGTTGCCACTTAATCCACTGTCTTAAACTTTCTCCCCTTTCACCACCCATGCATGGTGGCCACAGTGTGTATCTTATACAAAATACTGTACACGAATCATGTCAAAGTTTCCATAAGAACAGCTTGCTGTGTGTGTGAAGTTTGCATGTCCTCCCTGTAACCGTGTGGATTTTCTCCGAGTGCTCCCGTTTCCTCTAACATCTCAACGACGTATGAGCTTGTAGATTAATTGGCCTCTGTAAATTGCCCTGTGTGTGTAAGGAGTGAATGAGAAAGTGGGACAACATAGGACTAGTGTGAATGGGCGATCGATGTACGGCATGGACTCGGTTGGCCAAAGGGCCAAGTTGTATGCTGTATCTCTAAATTAAGCTAAACCTTTTGAGAATATCATTACCTACAATTTTACCAGCAAGTCACACACTGATCGAAATTTGACATGGATTGTTGTTCCTTCGCAAGTGTTCGGTAAAATCTCCAAACGTTTAGCCAAACAAAAATGTTATAGTATGTCACCAAAGTCGTGTATAGATGAGTCATAGAATTTGAGGAGGAGTTGATGGGAATAGGGTTAGCATAAAAATGCATTTGGGTAGTATCAGTCCAAATACGTGATGCTGACTCAGTCAGCCACAGGGCTTGTATTAATGCCGTATCTCTCTCTGACACTATGGTAGCTTCTTTGTCAGGGAGCTGAACCACCCTACCAACAATTAGAGAGCAGTCCTGAGCTACTATCTACCTCGATGGTGACCCTCAGACTATCTTTAGGCAGACTTTACTGGACTTTATCTTCAGCTAAACGTTATTCACATTATCCCCCATATCATGTATCTGTACACTTTGGATAGCTCAATTGTAATCATGTATTGTTTTTCCGGTGACTGGATAGAACGCAACAAAAGCTTTTCACTGTATGTCGCTACACGTGACAATAAACTAAACTCAAAAGTTCATGCCATTGTTTATTCTACATAGCCTTTTTGGCAGTGTTTCAATTATCAATTATGTCACATTTCTGCCTGAAAAAACTCTACCTCTTAATTAGAGTATATGCAAATGCAATGCATCTAATTTGTAACTAATTTGTTGCGTAAGACATAGCTCAACTACATTAAAATCTTCTGATAAGATCTTCTTACCAGACATCAGGGATGTAATTTATTGAACAGTACGTTTTCTGGCCAATTCCATAGCCTACACACCTATGGTATAGAGCTCTAAGCTGTAAGGAAACCATCAGGCACTAAGGGGGAAAATTGATCGCAAAGACATGTTTGAGTCGACATACATATTACTGTAGAAGACTGATTAATATCATATCATGCAGTTCATTCACTTACAAAATACAGTTGGAAAAAATGGGAGTTTAAAAGAATTGAAGAGATTTCATAACTTCCGATTAATTATTTAAACAATGTAAAGTTGAAGGATGCAGGCAAGTGACATAAATTTGGTTACTTTAATGCAGCCAGAACGAAAATATAAGAACAATTGTGGCATTTTTTCATATGTCACTCCTTAAGCATTATTGAATTTAATTAACAACATTAAAGTCATAAAACACGAAGCATTAAACTGCATGTGATTTCTTTTCTGTGGGGTCTGTTGTGTGTTTTTATGTCGGTGATTGGTGCATAAATGTGTCATCCAGTTGCATTCTGCTTTGTACAAGCCTCTAATTTTCAGCCACATTACTGAATTTTGGAAATTGAATGCTTTTTTAAAGTTTGATTATTTCTGTTTTTCTTTGTAAAAAACACCCACATGATTTCGCAAAGAAGGTCCGTGACTTGTAAGTGGAGCAGAATATGGAATTGATTTATGTTGCCTGTTTTATGACTCTGAGACCACAGTGGTTATTAACATGAAGGTGTCACTAAGGGGCGTAGTCATGCCTTTTACTACTGCATTAATGTTTAGCTACAGAAGCACCTCTTTGATTTCCAAGTTCAAGTAAAATGTACTAAGAACTCCGAGACCATTAAAAAGCAATACAGCTTTGAGGCTGTGATAATAGCTCATTTCCTGGCCATTAATCCATATATCATTTAATCACTCATAGAAATCAATTTATTTTTATTACTATTTTGAGCGCAGTGGTCCATTGTCACAGGTGCAGGCAAGCTGTGATTCAACGGCACCAGGTTTTTAAAAAAATGAGGACAGTGATAACATCCCTTTAGACACAAATGTATTTTTTTTCCTGAGGATCTGTCATCCAGCTCAAGTAAAAAGCATGTAGATTAGCTCAAACTCTAAACAAAGCATCTTCCTTGTAAAGACAGCCGCTACAGAAAGGCTGTGCAATGGGAAACAGAGGGTTATAGAACCAGGCAAACTGTTAAGTTCCTGTCTCTGCAGCTCCTGAAAGACTGGCATCATTTACTCCATTTCCTTGCTTCCTGTCATTCTTTTGGGTCCTAAATCAGTGCACTGAACATCTGACATCTTCATTTGACAAACCGATTGGTAATACTGGAACATTATGCTCACTCGCCGACTAGTATTTAACACAATTTCATTTTACAAACCTTCACATTTGCAAGTTTGGAATCATTATTTATTAACATTTTTTTTTCAGAAATAACTTTTCCAGTTATTTCCAGAAATCCAACAAAGTTCAAAAGATTCATTTAATGAATTGCACTGAATCCTGAAAATAGAAGTCCAGAAAACATGAATGGCAGCAGCAGTGATGACCAAGCTTTTTGCCCACTGGGTCTTCGATACTGAGAAGCAGTGTTTCAGTTACAGTCCGTATGAAGGCAAAAAAAAAAGACTCAAAGTGCTGGAGTGACTGAACTCCAACAATTGATTTCTTTTTTTTTGTAAACCAGCATCTGCAGTTCATTGTGTCTACATCTGAATGCCACTCATTGAAACTTGAGCAGATTTGTCACAGGAAATATTTTCATTCTGTTCACCTACAAATGAACTAGAATTAGAACCATATAATTCCCTGAGCAGAAAGTATGTGATCTGTTCCCACTTTGTGAGTGTTACTCCAGTTATACGATAGAATACAATAGACATACAATAGAAAATCTGTAGATGAGCACGAATGGGGTTTCCGCCTCGCGTTTGACCAGAAATAGGAGCAAATTGGGTGGCCAGGGTGCTGTCTGTATGGAGTTTGTATGTTCTCCCTGTGTTTGTAGGGATTTCCTCCCACATTCCAAAGGCATACATGTTTGTAGGTAAATTGGCTTTGGTAAGAATTGTAAATTGGTCTAGTGTGTAGGGCAGTACGAGTGTACTGGGATTGCTGGCCGGCACGGACTCGGTGGGCCGAAGGGCCTGTTTCTGCGCTGTATCTCTAGGATATGAGGAATTTCCTGGTGTCCCTAATTTGTACATTATTAATATACTTTATTTGTTATTGGATCTTGTGTCTTGCTCTCCAGGGCATGGAACAGTGATGAACACAACATCCTGAATAACTTTGAAATGGAGAGTGAATTTCATTTAAAAAAAACCATCAACTCCAACACTTTGTTTCTGCTTTTGTGACAGCACCTGCAGTTCCTTGTGTCTATATTTGTGTGAATGCAAGTGACAATGCCACTCTTTGAAACTTGGGAAAAGTACAGCACGATGCCAGCTGGTAGATCTCCTACCTCACACTGCCAGAGACCTGGATTCGATGCTGATCTCGAGTGCTGCTTGTTTGGAGTTTGCACATTCTCCATATGACCGTGTGTGGTTCCTCTGGTTGCTTCGGTTTCCTCCCACACCCCCAGACATACAGGTTTGTAGGATAATTGGCCTCTGTAAATTACTCTTACTGTGTAAGGAGTGATGAGAAAATGGCATAACATAGAGCTAGTATGAATGTGTGGTCGCCGTGCACTCGGTGGGCAAAGGGGATACAACATTCCCTGCTGCATCTCCAAACTAATCTAAACTTTAGTCAGGCAAATTGATGGATATTTCAGAATAATGGCACAAGCCCAATGTGGCAAGATGCATCCTGCACTTTAAAATCATATAGGCTAGAAATGTACTCACCTTTATGCAAATCATTGGGATCCATCCGAATGCTCGTCGGAAAGCGTAACCGGGAGGGAGCTAGTATCATTCTGTTCAGGATGCAGCAATCGGAACACACCTAAGGTAAGACTGGAGATAGACACAATGTGCTGGAGTAACTCGGTGAGTCTGGCAACATCTCTAGAGAAAAGGAATAGGTGATGTTTTGGGTTGAGACCCTTCATGCAGAAATGCTGCTTGACCCACTGTGTTATGCTGGCATTTTGTGTCTATCTTCAGTGTAAACCGGCATCTGCAGTTCCTTCCTACACACGTAAGGCTGGAGGCTCCATTGTTACAGATGATGTTTATGGTGGAAGTTATATTTGAGAGGAAATGAACATTAAAGTAGCAATGTTACAAAATGTTGAGATTTAAAAAATCAAGTCTGCAATTTATCCCATCAGATAAAGCATAAAAATAAGTTTAATTTGACACCTAATTCACTTTCATATCTTCAGTATTAAAAATGTTATGGCCATTTTCATACTCGGAAATTAGCAACTTGTTTCCTATTGCTTTTCCATTGACTGAACACAAAAGTTGTGATCGAGGACAGTCAAAAGCCTATAACCTTCTTAAAAATTAAGAGAACTGAAAGAAATTTTCAGTTAGTATAGATTGAAGCATTCTGAAACAAATATGAAACAATCTTACTTGGATGACCTGAAATTAAAGCATATAATTAGTTAGTTACCCAATTGTAGCTAATTACAAAATTCAATTACTAGATCTAAACATCAATCCATTTCTTAAGAAACAATTAACATTTTTTTTTAAAGCCTAAGTGTCCAAATAACATTCACATAAGAATTCACAATATAACATGATTTTTAAATCTAGTTGTCATTAATTTATAGGCCAAATTGAAGGAATTTAGTGTTTAATGCCTGTAGATTAATGGCCATTTAAATCAGTTTGCGAGTGGGATTTTCTGGAACGCGATGGATTCAAACGTTGCGGTTGCGGTGAATTTAAACCCCATATCGGCAGGAAAAATTCTGCCGGTACGTATTGGGGAATAAATCACCGTTTTGCAACATGAAATGTTGATTAAGGTCATCTAAACAAGCAAGTTTATATGAAAAAATAAACAACTTTCATTTACCTGTCCCCTAGGTAAAATCCGTCCCCGTTGTCTGCGTTCACGGCATTAGGGGCAAATTTTTATTTTACTGCAGCACTGAAATAGTCGGGCGATTAAAAAAAAAATGTCACGTACCGGCAGTCGGATCGAATCTTTAGCAAAGGATCGCACTCCAAGAAAATAAAGCTCCGGATGGCAAGGGAAAACTGCGATTTAACACCCCCCCCCCCCCCCCCCCCCCCTCAAAGGCGCACACGACCAGTGACAGAACTGCAGCACCGCTAAAGGTAAGTTTTGTAACATACCTAATTAAAGGTCTGTACATTGTCACCTAAAGGAGCATGGGATCCTTACAAAGCAGGCAAGGTAATGACTTTCCCTAGTCTTTAACTAGATGAAATTGTTTCTTGTTCAAGTTGGAATGTTAGAATAACAGTGGGAGGAATAAAATGGGTGCAGAAGTAGAGATGGGTAGTGTAAAGAATGTGAAAATGACTTTCTGCCTTTGACGGTGTTACCAACAGTCACCACAGTGTTGAGAAAGAGAGCCCTAGATTCTTGGGTTGCAATGGGCAGAGTATGCATCTCCATTGCTGAGAATCTGGCCATGTTTAGATGGTAAGAGTAAACTCAAAGATTTGCTCAGTTAATAAAACTCCGTCATTATTTCTAGAATCTGTATGAAACACGAGTTGTAATATGCTGCCAAAAATGTTACCGGATACCACACAGGAAATTATTGTTCAAATAAAATATAACAGGACAGACGTGTGACTACTATAATATAGTAGATTTATGGCAACAGTCAAAATGGACTGGTTCCAATTGAAATAATATCATAAAAATGGATAAAACTCGTATCATACTGGAACATGATAACATTTGTTATTTTCTCTGATTTAATTTCCCTGCTCCTTGCACTGTGCATGACTGAAAGAAATAATAAGGACTCACTCATGGATTTTCCTGGACTTACCAAGACGAATGATTGTGGAGTGTCTTGAATAACCTTCTTTATGACTCTGTAGAAACCTGAAACGTCACCCATCCATGTTCCCCAGGGTGAAAGATCAGGTTTAGTGTGTAGATATTAAACAGCTAAGTGGTAATATAGAAGGATCAATCCAGAGAATTGATCCTGTTATTGGAAACTGATGTATTAATATCTATATAATTAAAAGTCTCATCTTGACCACTTCCTGTCTGCGCTGTATATTGATTTTAGAAAAAGATGCCACCATATATCGCTATGATTTTGGGCTATCTTACTCACAGCCCTCCTCCGCTGAGCAGGCCCCGAGGATTTTTCCCATCGATGAAAAATAAAAAAGTTATGAGTGTTTAAAAAACCTTGAGATCCTCTGGCCTGTCAATCACCGTGATGAAGGTAACGCCCCTTCCGGGGGGGAGGGGGGTGGCAGGACTATAAAACCCCGGATGCCTGGACGTGACTCAGTCACTCTGCAAGATCGCGAGGGAGAGGCCACGACTCTCATTCTAAGCTGTGAATCAACTGAACTGTGAGTCTGCAATGTACTTGCAATAAATAATTTGTAAGGCCTTAATGACAATGCCATGAGTTGTTTGGCCTGCTGTCCTGCCTGTGCTTGAAACTGCAATGCTTTACTAGGTCCGACTGTGTTTGGAAGAAATAAATGCTTTATTAGGTCCATCTGTGTTTGGTTCAAAAGTCCCGCTCATTTCGTGACTTCCGCTTAGTGGACAGGTCGCGCTGATTGCGTAATTTCCTGTAAGAGCAGAGGTCACTTTGATTGCGGAAGTGCCGCTGACTGCGGAAGCCTCAAAGTGGAGAGGCCGCGCTCAGCCGTGTGAGTATTCAAAAAAGATTACTGCCATATATATGGTGTGTGAGTCAGTGAGTGTGTGTGTATGTGTTTGTGTGTGTGTATGTTTGTGTGTGTGTGTGTGTGTGTGTGTGTGTGTGTGTGTGTGTGTGTGTGTGTGTGTGTGTGTGTGGGTGTGTGTGTGGGGGTGTGTGTGTGGGTGTGTGTGTGAGTGTGTGTGTGTGTGTGTGTGGATATGGGTGAGTGTGTGTGTTTGTGTGTATTTGTGAGTGTTTGTGTGGGTGTGAGTGCGTGTGTGTGTGTGTGTGTGTGTGTGTGTGTGTGTGTGAGTGTATGTGTATGTGTGTGCATGTGTATGTGTGAGTGTATATGTGTGCGTGAGTGTGTGTATGTGCGTGTGTGAGTGAACGTGTGTAAGTGTGTGTGCGCGTGCATGTGTGTGAGTGTGAGTGTGAGTGTGAGTGTGAGTGTGTATGTGTGCCCACAATATCCATACTAGACCTCTGGAAACCAGTCCCTTGTAGCCCACAACACCTATCCTAGCGCTCCAGAAAGCCGCCCCTCCACTGGCCAGCAATATTGGAATTGGTGGAAAGGTGGAATATTACGTTAGGGGACCAGCCCTCATGTGTGAAGCTGGGACCCAATGGGTCCCACTTAGTCTAGTTGTATTAATAGATTGCATGATTTGATTAATAACTTGCACACAAGCATTTCACTCAGGTCGAGGTCGGAGGGAATTGGGCCGAGTTTGGAGCCACAAGGTCGGAGTCGGGCCAAGGTGGATGGGCCACGCCGTCTAGAACAAAGGGGGACTCGGCATGGGAGCGGTGGGATGAAAGGCT
The DNA here is from genome assembly GCA_963514005.1 of Raja brachyura. The sequence continues at coordinate 69,606,543 of OY740787.1, read as the reverse complement.
TCGATGGAGTGGATGTGGAGAGGATGTTCCCACTAGTGGGAGAGTCTAGGGCTAGAGGTCATTGGCTCAGTAGTAAAGGACGTTCCTTTAGGAAAGAGATGAGAAGACATTTCTTTAGCCAGAGGATGGTGACTCTTGGCCATAGAAGGCTGTGGAGGCCAGGTCAATGGATATTTTTGGCATTCTTGATTAGTACAGGGGTTATGGGGAGAAGGAGGGAGAATGGGGTTTGGAGTGACAGATAGATCAGCCATGGTTGAATGGCAGAGTAGACTTGATGGGCCAAATGGCCTAATTCTGCACCTATCCTTATGACCTTATGAGTACTTTTTGTAAATTTGGCGGTGCCTTTGTGGCGACTCTGTACTGTGCATGCAGAAACACAAATTTTCACTGTACCTAGGTATGTGGCAATAAAGTATCATCATCATCTATCTCTGTGCATGTGACATTAAAGAAACCATTAAACCATTGGATAAGCGCGATGAATTCAGAAACTAAGTACAAATGGAAATTTACTGGTGACACCAATTTAGGGAATGCAGTTAATGCAAAAGATGACTGACAAAATGCAGGAAAATATTAATACATTTGCAGATTGGGATCTAATTGGAGAATACATTTTAATGTAAGTATGCATGATACAATTTGGTCAGAGAATATAGTTCTGGAAAATAATTTGGTGATTTTACCAGAACAGGGTAGACAAAAATGTTGGAGAAACTCAGCGAGTGAGGCAGCATCTATGGAGAGAAGGAATAGGCGACGTTTCAGGTCAAGACCTTCTTCAGACCCGACACGTCGCCTATTCCTTCTCTCCATAGATGCTGCCTCACCCGCTGAGTTTCTCCAGCATTTTTGTTTACCTTTGATTTTTCCAGCATGTGCAGTTCTTTCTTAAACATTATCAGAGCAGGGAACAGAACACAAAGCACAAAAAATAGTTGGGTTAGTGAAGACTTAACAAAATACTGCATGGAATTGCCTGAGGTACAGAAATGACAAGGAGAGAAGTAGTGCTAAGCATCTGCAGAAAGCTCAATGAAGTGCTAAAAACTCTGAGAACTATTCTAATCACTTTAATGTAAGGAGAAGGTGGTGAAAAAAGATTTATGGTTATGAAACCATAATAGAGTACATTTTCTATTAAGGAGCAACAAAGCAACCAGATCTTTGAGATAATTGGAGTGGGACAAACAGGTTTTTGGATATTTACAGTAGTCTAATTTGGCTGTTGACATTTGGGCAGATTTCTCCTCTAATTATGGGTCACACTCAATTCAAAATGAAAGCCTGATCACCTCCATTTAAAAAAACATTTCCAGCTCTCCCCCATTTCCTTCTCTCACCTCAGTGATTTCCAAGGTCATGGAAGGTGCAAAATATATTCCATAGAACTTCAATCTAGATATTAGGTACAATTTCAATATTCACTTTAATACCTTTCACAAATGCAAAAGACCCAATTCAAATAAATGAAAGCAATGACAAAAAAATTAAATATTACTGACAGTTTTATTGCAATAGAGAAACATATTATTTGGTAGATTTGGTCTCCATTTATCGACTTATTACAAGCAGAAGGTGCAACATAACTCTGGAAATAAACGGTTTCAGGACCTGGTGAGGGGTGTGTAAAGATATGAAGCAGGTACATCCCTTTTATCTTATTTTCTTTATATTTTCCTTTTTTTATTTTTATTTTTCTTTCTTTTACTCTTTCTCGTACTCTACGTCTTTATGTGCTCTTTCGTTCCACTTTCTCACGTACTATTAATATCACTATCTTATCTAACTTTCTCTATTTCTCTTTTTCTTCCTTCTGTTGCTTTTCTATTATTAAAGTGTAAAACAAGAAGTGGTACATGAAATGCATTATGTTATTTTTGGTTTATACTATTGTACGTTACTTCTAATAAAAAAATATTAAAAAAAAACAAACATATGTTAGGTTATTTTAGAATTATCACATTGTCACTAAATTGAGTTCCAAAACAACGTGGGGAAACTGACAATTCAAATTTATTCCAAATCAGTTTATATCCGAGATCAGAGGTCAGTGAAGAAAATGGCTGCTGTCTTGTCAGTAAAAGCTTGACATAATACACCAAACCGAAATAGTAGTTAGGTGTGGTCAGATGTGGTAGTAAAATGGAAGTAATTAGTAGGATTGCTAGCTAAAACACACCAGAGGATGACCTTTTATCATTCTGGCCAGGATGCAGGAATCAGAGCACACAGTAAAACGGATACAAATGCTTTTATAAATTAAGAAGGCTTTTTATGAAATGCAATTAAGCGCATAAATTATTCTTATCGATAATTATTTCCTACATGAGTACACCGTATGGATTTTGCTGATAATTTGGATTTTTATATATTCAGATGCTTTTACTGGTTGCACAGAAAGCCTTTTACTGCCCTTCCTCTGTGTAAGTCACTGGAAATTGGCTGCTGCAATTAGAGGGCTTCACCAAGCTGACTTGTAATGTGCTTTCCTAACATCAATACATGACGTGAGAAGTCAATATCTTTTCTATGAGCATCAGCCTTTTTTTTAAACTAAATGGAGAAGCTTTGTGCAGATGGAAACACTTTCAGTGCTAAGTACCTTTCCTGTCCTTTTCAGAAAGATTGCTTTCTCCCCAGCTCAATTGTAACTGCAAAACATTAAGAAAAAGGTATTTCTTACACCTTCAGTAAATACTAGAAAGAGCCTACTGGTTATCAGCTACACAGATATCTGCTGCACAATATGGAGAGAAACATAAAAGTATTAGTTTATGAATTCAAATTGGGAATATGGCTTGCTATCCCACCGTAATGAAGCTGTTTAGTTGCTGCTTTATTGTAAACACACAAAGAATCACAGCAATTGAAATTCCATCAGAGCTTATTTTTCAAGCATTACAGTACCCAACAGGTTTGAGGTTTGCATTGATAGGTCTGCGCCAGAAGTGTGTTGTGCAATACATTTATTTGGATGCTCCATAAATAAACATTCTCCCTGTGTCCGCGTGGGTCTCCTCCCACATCCCCAAAAAGTGGTGTGTTGGAGGTTCATTGACCTGTGTAAAATTGCCCCCGGTGTGTCGAGTGTACACGTGAAGGTGGGCTAACAAAGAGCAATTGTGAACAGCCGATCTATGGTCAGCGTGGACTGTGGGCTGAAGGGCTGTTTCCTGCTGTATCTCTAAAAAAATTCTCTGAGGTAGGCCTGATGGCCACAGCTTATGGAAATGTAAAAGTTAATGAGCACCAGCCTATTGCGTTAAGTCCAGCATACTACAACCACAAATATTATTTGTCACCCACAACATCACCAGCATCAAGAATCAAGAGTGTTTTATTGTCATATGTCCCGAAACGGAACAATGAAATTCTTACTTGCGGGATCAGATCATGTAAACAAAGTACTCTGTAAAACCTATAATAACCAACAAAGTTCAGTGTAGGCTTTTTTAAAACAGACAGATAAATAAAGGGAGTGTTTCCAAAGTAATAGTGAAGCAGGAGATAGTTATGATACTGCACTCGTTAATAATTAACAGCGCAGAGACATTTGAAAAGTTGGCTAGACTTAAATTAGGTAAGTCCCCAAGTCCAGGTGAGATGCACATTTCGATTCTGAGATATGTATAAAAGGAAGCACAAGAGCACTGATTATAATCTTTCAACGCTCTTGGAATATGGAGGTGGTGCCAGAGGAACAGATAATAGCAAATGTTTGATGAAAATAACGAGTAAGAATAAACCTAATAGACAGGCCAGTCAGTTTGAAAGTGGTAGGAAAGCTTTTAGAAACATTGATCCAGAAAAAATATTAATAGCTGCCTGGTGACTATTAATGGATTCATTAAGGCAAGCCTGCAAGGATTTGTTCAGGGTGAATCATGCCTCACCAGATTGATAGAATGTTTTGATGAGGTAATGGATAAGTTAATGCAATTAATGCACATGTGGGCTCTCACAAGACTTCTAATAAAATGACAGAGAACAGGCTATTCAGCAAAGTGGAAGCATGCCGTATAGAAAGGACATTGAACGTATGAATACAATGTTAGCAAAGTAAAACAATGGAGTGTTATTGTGGAATGGCTATTTTTTGAATTGGAGGGAGATTAATATTGGCATCCCCAGGGATTACTGTTGGTGCTGTTGTTCCTTTCAAATCTATATCAATAACGTGGACTTGGGGGTGCAAGACATAATTTCTAAATTTACAAATGACATAAAACTTGGCAGGACCATGAACTGTAAAAAGTACAGGGTTAAATTTCAACAGGATCTAATCAGGCTAGTAGAATAGGCAGACACATGACAGAGGTTTAATGATGAGAAATGTGAGGTGATGCACTGTAGATGGAAGAATAAGGAGAGTCAATATAAGGAAAACTGTTCTAAACTGTCTCTCTGGGGTATGTGCGCACATCAAAAGTGGCAGTGGAGGTTGAGAAAGTGGCCATTAAGGCACCTAATGTTGGGCTTTTGCAATCTAGGCATAATGTATAAAAACAGGGAAGTCATGCTGAACCTTTATAAAACCTTGGTCCAAAGTGGTTGCGTTCAGTTCTGGTTGCCTCATGATAGAAAAAATTTGAAGGCATTTGAGAAGGCCCAGAAAAGATTAACAAGGATTGTTTGTTGCATGACAATTGAAGCTACAAGGCTGGATTAGAGGGGCTGTGAGTGTTTTCCTTAAATTTCACGCTGCTTCAGCAAGGCCACCAGCATAATCAAGGATGAGTCTCACCCCAGCTACTCCTCTTCTCTCTTCTCCCATCAGGCAAGACGTATAGAAGGGTGAATATGCACGCATCCAGATTCAGGGACAGTTTCTTCCCAGCTGTTATCAGGCAAATGAACCATATTACCAATAACTAATGAACAGTCCGGAGCTACTATCTACCTCATTGGAGAACCTCAAAATATTTTTAATCGGACTTTATCTTGCACTAAGCATTATTCACGTTATTCCCTTAATCATGTATTTGTACACTGTGGATGGCTCGAATGTAATCATGTATTGTCTTTCCGTTGATTAATTAGCATGCAACAAAAGCTTTTCACTCTACCTCGGTACACATGACAATAAACTAAAGTCAAACTCAAATTTTGATTCTGAAATGCTCCCTGGTCACAAGTGTAGTTCTTGTCTGTATCCTTGTGTATGCAGTCTTGATTTATTGAAAAAAACACCTTTTTCTATGATGCTCTGGCAATTATTGAAACCATCCCTCTCTCCCCACCTTCGCGTTTCAATGTATGACCCTCACTTCCATTCCCTTAGGCCCAAGACAGAGACGTGAACAGATGTGGTGGACAACTGGTTTTGACATTTGCCAACAGATCTGGCAGACCCAGTCCTTGCCTACATCTTTCATATCATCACATCTCTAAAGACAGGACTGCAGAATGTTTACTGAAACAGTTGCCATTTATAGTTCCAAAGACACAAAGAGTTTTTTGTGACAACTAAGTACAATTGTTAGAGGTGGAACTCCAACTGAGGCAAAATTAAAATAATGCTGCAAACAAGCTCAATGTTACTATCTTTTGAATATTTTGTATATTTTCAGCATAGTTCTGCTGTTAATAATTTCCAATAATAGATTGATAGATTCTTCTCAGTAAAATATTGTACATTAGATTAACAAAAACCCGATAAATAAATGTTATTGATTCATGATTTTTGTGCCCAGCTGAGCAGATTATAACTTCCTATAATTTGTTCAAAAATGTGATAATACTGAAATCAGATTTTTTTTAAATTCACATCTTTCCGATATTGCTGTAACATTGGTCAATCTTTAGCCTTTAGGTGACTGGTGAAGATAAATGGCTGGGCCTCAACTAACTTATCAATTGTATTTTTATTCTGGTTCTACAACATACATAGTTTTATTATTAGCTTCTTTATCCCTCTCTGTTGAGTATTAGGGGGTAACACCATTACATTTTCCTTAACACTTACTTCAAGCAGTGTCTCAGCTACCTCTGGCCGCGTTTACTTATTATGGTAAAAGCCTGGAAAGTAAGCACAGATGGAGGTAAAATCTGCCAGTGGTATAATTGAGGGCATTACCAAATAGTTGCAATCTGCAGTGGCACTGTCAGTGCCATTTTGATACTTATTGTGTGAATGATGCCCTGTAAAACTCAAACCATTTACAAATTATTTGTGTCACTTTTTCCCATTTCAACCCAGCAGACATACACCGCTTGGCTGTGGAACACCATGGAATAAAAAAAAGCTGAACTCAGCCTTTTCCCGGAGTTGGGTGCTGAGCAATCTGTACAAGGATGAACGTACGCGGGGCTGTCATTTGTCCGAGACTGCACATGTTCTGAAGGTTTTTCACTTTAAACGCCAACCTATGTGGCAGATGATGTATGTGTTTCTTCAGTTCTGTGATTACCAACTCAGGGCTGTGGTGCAACACTCTTCACCTCATCAGTTCCAGGAGCTGTGCTCCAACATGGGTGAAGTATTCGCACTAAGATGGCTTCTGACATTCAGTGAGGAGGTGGCATTCTGTTGTAATTTCGGTATATAGATTTTTGAACAAACCTCTGCTGCTGGCTAACTAAAACAATGTGTCTGCTGGACTATTAGTACCCATACATTACATTTGTGGATTTCTCTTTTCAAAAAACACCCAACTTCTACAGAAAGCTACTGTCACTGTCTGGAGGGAACAACAGAAACAATTCTTCAAGCTCATAACCCAGTTTGGATTTGTAAGACCAGATAATGAGCAGCAGTTTTTCTCTGTAGTGAATCATTAATCAAAGAAATGATCCTTGCTCGTGTTTAGATGTTTTACTTAATTCCTTACCTCTGGCCTGCTGCCCCACTAGTGTCAAAATTATTATTTCTCACCCAGCAGGTGATAAATAACAACTTCAGCCATGATTAATACAGTGAATTTCAAAACCAGACTAATGTAAAAACCAAAACCTGCAGAACAAGTGGGTGATAATTGTTGAGAGAGCCATGGGAGCTGTGGTCTTGCATGTGAAAGCTGCTGCAGGAAATGAAGTGCACACTAGAAGCCCAGCTGATCCTAAGAGGCATCATTAGAGACACATCACAAGCACCATCATTCGAACATCCCCTTTAATTCAGGCCCTAATTGTATATCTCAAGCAATTGGTCAAAAATAAGTTTGCACTGGGGTTGATTTTTCTCTTTGGTTGAAATTCACTAAATTACTCTCAAACACAGGGGCAACATTGCACATAAAATGGCTGTACTAATAATAACCACTGTTATCAATTGTGCCTTGTTCTAGTCACGAGCTTTGATCAGGGGACATCTGCACTGATATATCAGTCTAGCTATCTTTATTGTGCAGCTTTCTTTAGGATAACATGTCATGATCTAAGGAATTAATTCCTATGGATCAAAGATGTCTGGATGCTTTTTATAAAAACCTTTACATTCCTTGCAAGTAATTTGGTATTAAATTACATTAATCCAAAATTTGTTATTGTTTGCTTAATTCTTGGCCTTTGAGCTGTATTTTTTTTTACAACTCCTTAAGCATTTGAGGCACAATTAACAACATTTGCTTATTGGTTAGTGCTAGATGTGGACTATGCAAAATATGCAGGCAATGCCATTTAATATAGGCTAATTATGCATGTAAAATTAATATTTTGTCATATTACAAAAACAATATTCTTCTATTAATTTGTACAATTAATTTATCATTGCAATATATTGGCAGACTTTAGAAAGGCTGCAATGTAACTAGAATATTAATTCTTTGGTTATATCTAAAATGGAGATGAAATAGTCCATCATTTTCAAAATAGTAATTTGTTTTTCAAATCATTGTATCTGTTTGATACTAAAACAGAGCTTTTGATTTTGTGTAAAACATCTAACTTCAATCTTTTATACACAACTAAAATGGTTTTATAATAACTTTTAATATCATGTAAGATTAAATGAAGCACATAATCCAATAATCCCCATACTACAAAAAGTATTGCAACAAAACTTAGTTTTACACATTATTATTATAATCAATAATGAAAAAAATTAAATACTAAAGAGGAAGATTTCAATTAAAAATGGGTTTACTGTTCATAGTACAAAACAGTCAGTGAAGAGAAATGATTGAATGTTTTAGTTATAGTCATACAGCACAGAAACAGCCCATTGGCCCAGCCTGTCCATGCCGGCCAAGGTGCTCCATCTGCCTGCATATCCCTTTAAACCTTTACTATTTTTGTACCTGTCCAAATGTCTTTAAAATCTTGTTATAGTTTCTGCATAGTTTCCGCATATTTCTGAAGATCTTTCCTGGTCCTAGAACACTGATGCAATCATAATGAAAGCACATAAGCGCCTCTACTTCCTGAGAAGATTACGGAGAGTCGGTATGTCAAGGACTCTCTCTAACATCTAAAGGTGCATAGTAGAGAGAATGCTGACTGTTTGCTTGGTTCGGAAACTTGAGCGCCCTGGAGTGGAAAAGACTACAAAAAGCAGTAAATACTGCCCAGTCCATCATTGACTCTGACCTCCCTTCCATCGAGGGGATCTATCACAGTCGCTGCCTCAAAAAGGCTGGCAGCAGCATCAAGGATCCACACCATCCGGGCCATATACTCATCTCCCCACTACCTTCAGGTAGAAGCTGCAGGAGCCTGAAGACTGCAACGACCAGCTTCAGGAATAGCTACTTCCGCACAGGCTATTAAACTCGGCTCTGAACATTAATAGCCCATAATCTGTTTATTTGCACTTTATTCATGTGTGTATATATTTATACAATGGTATATGGACACACTGATCTGTTCTGTATTCGTACCTACTATGTTCTGGTGTGCTAAAGCAAAGCAAGAATTTAATTGTCCTATCAGGCACACATGACAATAAACTCTCTTGAATTCTTGCCTCAACTACCTCCTCCGGCAGTTCATTCCATATACCCACCACCGTCTGTATGAAAAAATTGCCCCTCAGATTCCTATTAAATCTTTCCCTTTTCACCTTAAAACTATGACCTCTGGTTCTTGTTCCCCTACTCTGGATTAAAGACTGTGCATCTACCCTATTTATTCCCCGCATTATATTATACACCTCTGTAAGATTACCTCTCATCCTCCTATGCACCAAGAAATACATTCCTAGCCTACCCAATCTCTCCCAATAGCTCAGATCCTCAAGTCCTGACAACATCCTCGTGACCAAGTGGTTTTGGAAAAAGCTCCAAGTTTAGACAACATTCATTGAAATGTTAATTTTTTTAAATATATTCTTCTCTGAAAATCTATATTCATAAGTAATTAGACTTTCAACACATGACAATCATATATTTTGTTTAAACGTGCTACATTTGAATGATGCTTCATTAAGTGTCGGATACAATTATACAATATTACTGCTCCGAGACACGACGTGCATAATAGATTCAGTACATCACCTGAGCAGTTTTTACACAAAGTTTCACAATGGACTGGAATTGTATTCCAGCTTGTAAATAGTTTGTCTCATTTAACCCCAAAAGATCTGAACATGCATTTTGTCCCCCAGGTATTCTATGTCATTAGGGAGTTATAGGGTCATACAGAATGAAAAAAGGTCCTTTGGCCCAACTTGCCGATGCCGACCAAAATGCCCCATCTACACTATCTCACCTGCCAATCTCTCCTTGATACCCCACAGCTCCACTCTTGCTCCCCCTCCTCCTAGTTGCAACAGAAACAGAGTTCCCCAAGTCCTCACCTTCCACCCCATCAGCTGTCGCATACAGCACATAATCCTCCAACATTTTCCTCACGTCCAACAGGAGCCCACCACTAGCCACATCGTCCCATCTCCACCCCTTTCTGCTTTCCACAGAGACCGTTCCCTCTGCAACTCCCTGGTCAACTTGTCCCTTCCCACCCAAACCACCCCCTGCCCATGTACTTTCCCCAGCTACTGCAGGAGATGCAACACCTGTCCCTATACTCCCCCCCCCGACTCCATCCAAGGACCTTGACAATCTTTTCAGGTGAGACAGAGGTTCACTTGCACCTCCTCCAACCCCATCTACTGTATCCGCTGTTGCAGGTATGGACTCCTATATATCGGCGAGACCAAGCGCAGGCTCGGCGATCGTTTCGCTGAACACCTCCGCTCAGTCCGCCTAAACATACGTGATCTGCCGGTTGCTAAACACTTTATCTCCCCCACCCATTCCCACACTGACCTTTCATGACGTAATCATGCGTCACCACGTGACACACGTGAGTCGTCGGGACGCAGCGTGCGACGCCAATGCATCAGCGTGCGTACGTAATATGTCACACAGGTGGCGCGCGAGGATTTTGTTACACTATGAAATCCTGGAGCGCTGTGCGATATCGCGCGCTATCGCATGCGATTCCACGCCTCACAATGCACAATGCATGCGTCACCCACGCGTCACGACACGTCGACCTATTTTACATATGACGTGTAAATGAGGTGCAAATGACAGCCAAGTGGGACAGGCCCTTAACCCTTGCTTTCCCTCTCTCTCCATCCCTCCCCAATTCCCCGACCAGTCTTACTGTCTCTGACTACATTTTATCTGTTTGCTTTGTTATTCCTTTCTCCCAGCTAACAATGATCTATTTAAAATATTCCTTGATCTCCATTCCCTTTGTCCTGTTTTCACACCTTCTTATCTACGTATCTCCCTCACTCGTCGTCAGTCTGAAGAAGGGTCTCGACCCGAAACGTCATCCATTCTTTCTCTCCAGAGATGCTGCCTGGCCCACTGAGTTACTCCAGCATTATGCATCTATCTGCAGGGTGGGTGAAGGTGTGGTCCAGGTAACCATGGGAGTTGGCGGGTTTAGAGTAGACGTCAGTCGATAGTCTCTCCCCTGTGATGGAGACAGATTCACAGAGGGGAGAGAGGTGTCAGAGATAGTCCAAGTGAATTTGACAGCAGGGTGAAAGTTAATGGTAAAGATAGTGAAATCAACCAATTCAAGGGTTACGCCAGTCATCGATGTAGTGGAAAAAGAGTTGGGAGATGGTACCCAACAAAAATATAACCAACAAAAAGCAGGCATAGCTGGGGCCCATGCGAGTACCCCTGGCTTCACCTTCAACTTGAAAGAAGTGAGAAGAGTCACAAGAGAAGTTATTGAGGATGAGAACTAGTTCCATTAGGCAGAGGAGAGTGTAAGTAGAGGGAAACTGATTGGGTCAAGGAAGCAACGACTGGGTCAAGGAAGAACTGGAGGTCCTTGAGACCGTCTGGGTGGGGGATGGAGGTGTATATAGACTGGACGTCCATAGTAAGGATGAGTCAATGGGAGCTTTGACATTGAAAGTTATTGAAGAGTGATACAAGCAGTGCTCCTGATGTGGTCGCCAGAATATCCGATGTAACTACAGTATCACCTACTTTTGAAATCAATATCTCAAACAATAAACAACATTCGGTTATGTTTCCTAATCGCCAGCTTACCCGCATACTAACTTTTTTGAATGCTGAACAAGGATACCAAGATCATTGCGTCTTAAACCTCTGGAATGTTTCCTTTTTCCTTTTCCTTTGAAAATGGACAATTATGTATTTACAACATTACAATCCATTTGCCAATCTTTTCCCACTCATTTTAATGGTTAGCATCCCGCTTTCTTTCTTATATCCTATTCTCAACCTACTTTTTCACCTGGGTTACACAAAAAGCTGGAGAAACTCAGCGGGTGCAGCAGCATCTAAGGAGCGAAGGAGATAGGCGACGTTTCGGGTCGAGACCCTTCTTCAGACTGGTCAGGGATCAGTATGCCTACTTTTTCACCTATCCATTTCTCAGCTGCAAATTTAGCAACCATACCTTTGGTGCCTTCAGCCATGTTTTTAATATACGTTATAAAACAAAATGTTGCATCACCAATTCTTGTACGTGTTATATCTTACTAGCCACGATCCATTTATGCTGTTTCCTGTCAGCCAGCCAATATTCGATCCACGTTGCCTTCTCCACCATGAGCGTTTATTACCGCAATAATCTTTGATGCAGCATGTCATCAAATGCCTTCTGCAAATCTAAGTATTCATTAGGGACTTGTCAGCCCCAAAGCTCCAATAATTTGCTCAGTGCTGCATCTCTTGCGATTGTAATTTTCCAGAGTTAATCGCTCCCTTGCAATTCCTGACTAAAGGTATTTCTGGGATGTTACTTACTCTTCATGGTGAAGACTGATGCAACTCATTTAATTCACCCGTCCACGTGTATTTTTCATATTTGCTTTCTAGAGGATAAATGCTCACTTGGAAAGATTTATGGAGACTTTTACCATCAGTCTAATATTTCTACCCAGCTATTTCCATACCTATTAATTCTTTAGTCATTTATTGCTCATGTTCATTTTCTGTACAAGTTTCTGACCTGTAACCTATTTATGTAAAATTGTTTGTTTTTAATATTTTGTTATTGTTTCTTTATTATTAACAAAGGATAATAAATTTGTTTTCTCATTGGCATGCTTTTATTGTGTATTCCAAAAGATCCCCTTAAATATTGGCCATTGCACCTCAATTGAACAATTCCTTAACTTAATTTGCAAGTTCTCTTTAGTGATTTGCTTTTGTGATCTCACGATAAGCCTAGTCTTGGGTTGATTCTTCTCTCCCTTAAATAGAAAGCAAAATACATTTGTATTATGATCGCTGCTACCCAAGGCACTTTAACCATGGGGTTATTAACTGCTATCCCACCTTACTACACATTAGCTGATCAGTATGGCCGGCTCTCTGTTAGATTCAACATGCTGCTGTAAGGAACTATCTAAAACAAATCTATGAACTCTCATCTAGACTACCTTCGAAAATCCGTTCTTTCCTGTCCATTTGTAACCTAAAATCACTGAACTTTTCTCGCGCGCTCCCATTATTTATTTGTTTATACTTCACCCAACCGCTTGGTTACTGTTAGGGAGCTGGTACACCACTCTCACGTGACTTCTGGCTTTAGTTTCTAACCTCCATGGAAACCACATTTGCATCACAAAATTCTGTTAAAAATCTTCTCCATCTCTGGTTATGTGGATTCCTAGAGGGTGGTTCAGCTGGGACTATCCTAGTTATTCAACTCCTACTATCCCCAGTACTAGTCACACAAACCATACCCTGCCTCTGCAACTCACGTTTATTTCCCCAATATTGATGTCAAGAAGGCTTCAATAAAAAGTCTCAGCTTCGTATTTGATAGTGCTATCTCCAATATCATTTACAGTCAAACTAAACAATATTGTTGTTTTTGAGATCAAGATGAACTGCATTAGTAAGTTAATGGACACCAAAATCTGTTAAAATTGCATTGAAAATATTTGTACTGTGCAGCTTTTCAAAAGCAATTAGGTTAAGCAGATTTTAATCCAGACCAACCAAGAACCAATCTAATACAAGACCAATACCAAATGCTGCCATCAAATGAGCAGGACCTATGACTGCTGACTGGATTTGGACCAGTAAATGACTCTCAAGAGATGATCCTCTGGCTAATTGCAGGAGAAAGACACCCTTTGAATGTAAAATAAAACAGGGACTAAACAACGTATAACAACAATCTTCTTTGGATATAGCTGCTAAATTATAAAGGGAACTGATTCCAGTTGGGGCTGTAACCGCTAACACGATATTCCTCTGTGCAATGCAAAATGCCTTTTCCCTTGTGCTTTTGGGAATGATCAGAAGTCACCATGTTTACATCATACTTAAAAAGACAAAGATGGGTGGACCATTAGAATTTCTGCATTATTCTTTAATATATTCGATGTCAGTACAGCTCCATCATGTTGTATGATACATTTATATTCATTACAAAAACAAGAAAATGGGTCATCATACTGACAATAAGATCAGATATATGTTAGTGCTTCACTTAAATCGTTATGGACTGTAATTGTACTAACCACACCAAATTTGGCCATCAGTTTGTTGCATATTCTCCAGTTGCTTTGCAACAATGCAATATTTTGTTTCCAATAATTTACTCATTTTTTTAAATAAAAATTACTTTGTGGATGAACCTCTTGAGTACCCGGATGCTGAACTCAAAGCGCTTTCGCGATCTTGCTCTTCAAAGTAGTTCTGCTCAATTCTTCTACAAAACTTTATGAGGTTTTCGTAATTTTTCACCTTTTCACCAAGTGCATCATTGGTCAACTGAGTTGTAAGGATTGTGAACAAATGGCCAAACACCAGGGCATCCAGTTCTGTTGGCCTGCAGCACAAACAATACCAGGTTAGCGGGCCATTTATTTTTTGAAGGCAACACGAACACTCGTATCAATACACTGTAACAAATAATAGAATAAGGTCATTACAGAAAATATTAGCATAACACTTTTGTTTCCCAAAAAATTGCTGTCATTTCTTAACTAAATTAAGCCAATCTCAAAAGGTTTCACCGACGCAGATCACCTCAAGTTTTATTACAGTAATTTATTATAAAGGTACTTGTTCTTATGAAAAAGAATCTTGTCATTAACAGATTAATTACATTTTTCCCAAATGTACATGTTACACAGACCAAAAGAGTACATTTTAAAAAGTATGTAGGATAATGTCTTATGACCATCGACAGTTGTCCACCTCTGCAAAGTCTGCCTCCCCTGCTGCAGCCACTGTGCATAACAAAACCATCCTTAAAATAGAATGCTGCACTTCAAGAAGCAAACTACATTGCTTCAGGGCATTTAATCTGCAAAAGGCACTGATGCTCTGACATTCCTTTGTACTTATGGTTAAACAAATGGAAATAGAGAAGGCATGAAAATCAAGTGAATACGGCACTGGTCTATTATCTGTGCTGTGAGTGTTATCTTAACAATGTAACTTACTGTTGGGTAAAGAAATAGGGCTGTGATCCCAGTCTTTGAGAGAGAGCCTGGCAGCATCGATCAACATCTTCATGTACCTAATAGTTACCCAAGGGGAGAAAAACAAAATTACACAGATAATATGCAACCAAATGCTGCGATCAAATGTATATCCAAAATCTGATTGCTTTCTCATCGAATACATCAAAACGAAAAATAGGAATATTCAGCTTATCTTATAAATACCCCTGCATTTATACCAGTAAGTGGTATATCACACTTTATTCTACACTAAATATATTAAAATGCTATAGAATGTTAATGTGCATCTCAGATAATAGGGCGGCACGGTGGCGCAGAGATAGAGTTGCTGCCATACAGCGACAGCGACCCGGGTTCCATCCTGACTGCAAGCGCTGTCTGTATATAGTTTGTATGTTCTCCCCGTAACCGCGTGGGTTTTCCCCAGGTACTCCGGTTTCCAATCACACTCCAAAGACGTACAGATTTGTAGGTTAATTGGCTTCGGTAAAAAAATGTTAATTGTCTCTAGTACGTGTAAGATAGTGCTAGTGTATGGGGATCGCTGGTTGGTGTGGTCTTGGTGGACTGATAGGCCTGTTTCTGTTAGGCTATATCTCTAAACTAAACTAAATTATGGAACAAACAATCTGCTGGAGGAACTCAGCGGTTTAAGCTTAAACTGCCAGGTTCCTACAGTAGATTGTTAAAGAAGGAACTGCAGATGCTGGAGAATCGAGGGTTACACAAAAAGCTGGAGAAACTCAGCGGGTGCAGCAGCATCTAAGGAGCGAAGGAGATAGGCGACGTTTCGGGTCGAGACCCTTCTTCAGACTGAAGAAGGGTCTCGACCCGAAACGTCGCCTATCTCCTTCGCTCCTTAGATGCTGCTGCACCCGCTGAGTTTCTCCAGCTTTTTGTGTAACCTTCCTACAGTAGATTGTTGCTTCAGATTCCCACATCTGAATTCTCATGTCAAATCAAATCGAGTTTATTATAAGATGCACAAGGATGGTGAAGTACAGGCGTGATGGGAATCTTGCTTGTAGCAGTGCCACAGACACGGGCCAGGACAACACACAAAAAACATAAACTACAGATAAATTACCCAAATTCTAAAAGGCAGAGAAAAGAGACATTTTTCAAAAAAGCAAGACATTGATGCAGAATATACATTATAAAACAAGTCCAAGGTTGTGCAGGAGGAGGTCCTTAGGTTTTACAGAATTACACACTGAGATACACAATGGGATCCAGTTGAAACTCGACAAAGCCACAAAATATTACATTCTAAAATTTGGTTCGTATGCAACCTAACTCGTTTTTCAAAGATTGGTGGGAAGCACAGCAGGGGTCGGCAACCTAAGGCCCCCGGGCCGAATCTGGCCCATAACCCTAAATCACCTGGCCCACATGCGTTTTTTTTTCCTCAATCATCCGGCCCGCAGACTTACGTCATCTCTGGTACCTGGAATGTTTAAGAAAGAACTGCAGATGCTGGAAAAATGCTCAGCGTGCCAGGTGGCGTCCTCGAAGGGGCGGGATCTATGTGAGCACGTGATTTGATGCCTGCCATCTGGGGCGGGATGCATGTGTACACGTGATAGATGTGGCCCGGTATCCGCTCACAGACATATGTCCTGGCCCCTTGGCTGAAAAGGTTGTCGACCCCTGATCTAGTGCATACAATTTTCTGATGCAGAGTCTTCAGGGCTGAACAAGACTGCAATGGAACTTCAGGCAAAGATGATTTCCAGTAGACTTTCCAAAGAAATGATTGAAAATGCCTATTTCATGTTTATAACTTTAGTGTTCTCATGTCTTTTGTAATCCCTAAACCAGTGCATATGATATGTGAATAGAAAGGGTACTCATAACTACAGTCTGAAGTTTTGTTTGAAGCTCTACATTTCCTTTGACTCTGTTGTTGTTGTGCTATGCAATATTGTTAATCCAGCGAGGATTTCTTCAGACATTGTACTGATTCCAAACACCAGCCCCCTTTCAGGCAATTACCCATATTTTGTTGGATTGTAAATTCCTTTAAGAGACAACCATGTTCTTGATGTCCTAACCTCTCAGGCTACTGAACATTACACAACACTATCGTCAACAACTATGAGCTTCTATGGACTGTGTCTTTAGTTGTACCACGGACTTTAGTTTATGCACTATTATGGTCACCTAGTAGTTTGGTATTAATTTATTATATTATTGATTATATATTATCTGTGTGTTATTGCGTCTACTGGCCTGTTAGCTGGTCCATTGACTTAACCCTTCATTGGAATTGGAAAAGTGAGAAAAGAAACACAATTTAAGTTGCAGAGAGGTGGAAGGATGAAGAGAATAACGGGAATATTATGATAAGGGTGGAGACCAAAATTTCCCAAATGACACAATGGGTTTCGGTGTCATCTAGAAGGAGGAAATGAATGGCTTGCTAATCATAGCTCATCTGTCAGGAGGAGTGTAAAAAGAGGAAGATTAATGAGGGCAGTAGAGAGAGCATAAACATGTTGGAACTGAGAGATGCAGAATACAGATTTCAAAACATTCACAATCTTAAAGATAAAATTCCCTGATATTCAGCTCAACCCACATGAATGCTTTTGTAAATCTTACTACAGTACATCCACAGAACTATTGATCTACCCACAAAAAGTTTTAATAAATCTGTTAAAACACATCTTCTATTTCATAACATCACATTGACTTTACCAAATTATGTTATGCTCTAAGTGCTCTGTAATCACTAGCTTAATAGCTAGACTATAACTTTATTTTTCCAATGACGGATGTTAGGCTAATTGGTCTATGGCTCCTTGTTTTCTTGAATAGCAATGTCACATTAGCCGCCATCCATTCTACTTGAATCTTATCGGATCTCGGGAGTTTTAAATGATCAAATGGGTTATCTGTTTGCCTCTTTTTTTTCTCCCCCAAGGAAATTACCCAAGTTCCTCAACTTTTTCTGCCAATTTGTCATGTGATTATTTTCGGTGCAATTTTAGTAAATAGATTTTGTTTTAAAACAACATCTTTACATTTCCTCACTCCCTGTTATTAGTTCCACTGTCCCAGATTCTAACAGTTCAATGCTTACTTTTGCTCGTTTTTTTCTTTTCACAAACTTGAAGAAGCCTACTTTGGTTTTATATTTCTAGTTAGTTCAATTTTAAATTATCAATTGTTTTAGCATAAATGTTCTCAGTCCTTAAGTATAGATAAATCATTTCCTTTGATCTGAGACCATCTTTTATTCTTCAGGGCCCAATGCTATACACCCAGTGTACAAAGGGAGATCGTCATGGAAATAGTGGATGCATTCATTATCATCTTCCAAAGTTCTGTATATCATGGATAGATTCTGCAGATTAGAACATAGCAAACGTATCTCCATTTTGATAAAATGACAAACGATCTACAGACTAATTAGCATAACATCAGTAGTAGAGTAAATGCCAGTTTATTAAATGTGATTGTATCTGAAATATCAATGGAATTAGATAAAATCAACATGGATTTATAAAAGTGAAATAGTGTCCGACGAAGTTACTGGACAACAGACAAGAGGTGCAGGAGTAGGCCATTCGGCCCTTCGAACCAGCACCGCCATTCACTGTGATCATGGCTGATCATCCACAACAGTACCCCAATCCTGCCTTCTCCCCATATCCCTTGATTCCGCTATCTTTAAGAGTTCTATCTTGGGGAGGAAACTGGTAGAATGGGGAACCAGTTGATCAGGTATATATTGATTTTCAATAGGCCCTTGATAAAGTTCCTCAAATAAAATTTGTGTGCAAAATTAAAGCACATGGGATTTAGAGCAATAAACTGACATGACCTGCAAACTGGTTGGCAGACAGGAAACAGAGTAAGAATTAAAGGGTCTTTAATGGAAAGCTAGGCAGTGGCTAATGGGCACCACAAGGGTGAGTCTTGGTCCACAGATATCTCTCAATGTATATCTATATATCAATGATTTAGATGAGGGAACTGAATGAATTATTTTAAAGTTTGCTGATGACACAAAACTGAATGAGAAAATGGATGGCGGATGCAAAAACTTTTTTTGGCAATTAGATAAGTCGAGTTAGTGGGTAAATGCATCAATACCAGAAGAAAGCAAACTATTTATCATGAATGGATACATTATTCTTTTTATGCGAACCCCCAGGATTGAGAGTAACTTGCTCATTCCTGGCGGTTTTGTGGAAGTGTAGTGTCTAACGAGGCCAATGTTGGAAACACATACTCTTCCACAGATGGAGCAGGAATGGCTGATGAGGCAAGCGACTGTGTAGTTTGTGAGGTTGTGTTCACCTTCCACTACTTATGCACTACTCCTCCGTTCTCCTACGAATGGTCCGAAGTTTGCACTACTAGCCTTCATGTATCTTCGGAACTTTGAGTGGTCATGGTCAGGACTTTTCCACTTCAGGTTAGGCAGAGGCTCACTTGCACCTCCTCCAACCTCATCTACTGTATTATACATCGGCGAGACCAAACGCAGACTGGGCGATCGTTTTGGGGAACACCTTCACTCTGCCCGCGTGAACCAACCTGATCTCCCGGTTGCTGGACACTTTAATTCTCCTTCCCATTCCTACACAGACCTTTCTGTCCTCGATCTCCTCCATTGTCAGAGTGAAGCTAAACGCAAATTGCAGGAACAGCATCTCATATTTCGTTTGGGCAGCTTACAGCCCAGTGGTATGAATATTGATTTCTCTCACTTCAGGTAGCCCGGGCATTCCCTCTCTCTCTATCCCTCCCGCACCCAAGTCGCACTAGCTTCTCATTTTCACCTGACAAACAGCTTACAATGGCCTGTTTCCTTCATCATCATTACATTTTTGCGTATATTTCATTTATTGTTCTTTATCTCTCCACATCACTGTCTATATCTCTCGTATCTCTTATCCCTAACCAGTCTGAAGAAGGGTCTCGACCCAAAATGTCACCCATTCCTTCTCTCCAGAGATGCTGCCTGTCCTGCTGAGTTACTCCAGCTTTTTGTGTCTATAGTCATTGGGGATACCCTACTTCATGGAAGCTTTAGGCACATCGTAGAATCCTTTCCCGTGTTCTCCCGGTAATCTAATCCTATTATAGGATATGGAACTGCAGTCTGGTGTCAGGCACACGGGTGATTCTATGTAGTCTGCCTCAGGATAACTTACACCTCAGTACCTAGGGCAGGAAGAGATCACTGATATTGTTTGCCTATTCTTCCAGTAAACGGGAGTATTTTAGAGACAATGTTGGTGATATGTTCCCATCGACATAATCGACCCTTGAGATATTATCGAGAAAATATCTTGTTCTATGGATTTCTCAAAACAAGGACATGAGCAGCCAGGTAATCCTTCAAATAGTTTTATCATACAGTTCAAAATCAAGAATAATCTGAATCCTAACTCAATATTGCCATTTTGTTTGGATTCTCTTGACGCCTAACAAAAAAAGCATTGATTTCAATTGACAACGTTTTCATAGGTTTTTTTGAAATAGTACTCGTAATTTCCAAAGTCATACGAGCCCATTAATTTCCAAATAGAAGAATGGAATTCATTCGTCAGTTTCTTCACTAAAATTATCTTCCTGAATGAATCGGTTATTTAATTTTTTTTCCAATATCAGCAGTACACAATGTTTTTCAGAGGAATCTGGACTGAAATCTAAATCACTTCTGACAATCGCATGACCTATCAGAGTTTTGACCATTTGCAATCAGATACTGATTTTAATCATGCACACAATGATAAAATATGCCAGAGACATACACAAAAAGCTGGAGTAACTCAGCAGGACAGGCAGCATCTCTGAAGAGATGGCGTTTCGGGTCGAGACCCTTCTTCAGAACAGACCAAAAAATGCCAGTGTGTGTTCAGGATTAGACAGTGAGGTTTGATGTGTATCCATTCTTGAATGAGATTCATTTGCTTTTGGCTTCTGTAATATGTTTCACAACGTTGCCATGAATTCTGCTCTTCTATGAACACTATCTCCACCTATCCAATCTGTACATGAATAATTTACTAACAAGAATATTCTTCTGCTCAAGTAAAATTGGTAACAACACGACAGTATATCTTAAAGCAGTACTGAGGTAGAAACATAGATGCAATAAAGGAAATACAATATATAGACGGGGGGGGGGGGGGGGGGGGGGGGGGGGGGAGGGGGAAGAGGACAATCATAAAAGAGCAATTAATTCTACTGATGTTTACAGACGGACAAGAATTGCCCAGGGCATTGGAAATGTTCACCACTCTTGATTCGAACTGTACCATTGTACATTTGGGTTCAACTGACAGGGGAGAAGGGATCATAGTTTAATGCTATGCCTGTAAACTGGTTCCACCTACAGCAGAACTCTCCTTCAGTAATGCTAAAATGTGTTAATTTATGTACTCAGGTCTGTGTTGAAATCAGAATCCACAGCCTTCTGATTCAGCAGAATTAATCAAAGACTCACACAAAGTCTTAAGAGCAGTTTTAAGAAGATGCGCCCTTCCTTTTTCAGCTTACATTTAAATAGTTTAGGGTAGACAAAAATGCTGTAGAAACTCAGCAGGTGAGGCAACATCTATGGAGAGATGGAATAAGCGACGTTTCGGGTCGAGACCCTTCTTCAGACTTATTTATCCATGTATTATTTATTACTTTACATATCTTAACACATTTACCTCTGCGTGGGTTTGAAGGAAAGCTTATGTATTGTCTTTCCTTTGATTGGTTAGCATGCAGCAAAAGCTTTTCACTGTACCTCGGTACACGTGACAATAAACTAAACTAAATCGAGCCCACTGAAGAACCCAAATGTCTCAAAATTCTTCCTAAACACTGTTTTCTGGCAGACATAATTTCCATTCATGGTTTTAATTTCAGAATTGTAATGTTCTTTCCGTACGTGGTGAGCAAAACTAAACACAGTACTTTGGACACACTGTAAACTTTCA
Source organism: Raja brachyura (assembly GCA_963514005.1). The sequence goes on along the minus strand of OY740787.1, from coordinate 69,584,724 downwards.
ATATGACATTCCCTAATTTGCAGCTACCACCATTGTTGTGGTCTTCCCCAGCTTCTGTCTAGACTGAAAATTGTATTCAGAAACATAATTCAAAATGAATAATTTACAGATGACATTTAATAGAGGGACAGTTATAGTTAAGGTTGATGAGGCAAAGTAATTAGCAAATGAGCCAGTGAAAGTGTAATTGGTCAGATAAAACCAATTTTAGATAACAATTTGCATAGTTGAGAACAAGGTATAACTTATTTTAAAAGAAAAATGGCATACATGCTCCATAAATAGTATTGAATTGGCTAAGGTTAGAAGTGGAAGATGAAGGGAATAGCTGCATGTCCTGCATTATTGAGTAAAAATTAACTAACTAAATAAATGCCGAAGTATATTTTGAAGTCAATAGATCACAAGTTAAAGGATTGCATGTTGAAATCATGAAGTGATGACTAATATTGTGTGGATCATATTACAGACTTAAGCAATAAATTGTCAGAAGTGTGGAAGGCAATAAACAGTTTCACAGTAGATTAGCTGCCAGGGCCACAGGCTATAGTGTTTAATCAAAGTCCAGGACCAGTTTATAACTATACATTTTATTCAGTCAAAAATAAAAGATAAAATTGTAATAGCAAATTTGCTCAAATACTATTTTGTTGATCAAAATTGTGTCTTGTTCTATTTTTAATTGAGTTGTGCATTTGTAAAAATATATGAACTTCACTCGTGTACTTTTAGGTTGTAAACAATTTACACTATTTACTTTAGTATTTTTATCTTCTATATTGACTGGTGATAAAAAATACAAGTACAGTATTGAAATTGTATAGGAAAATGTATATATAGAAACATAGAAAATAGGTGCAGGAGGAGGCCATTCGGCCCTTCGAGCCAGCACCGCCATTCATTGTGATCATGGCTGATCGTCCGCTGTCAATAACCCGTGCCTGCCTTCTCCCCATATCCCTTGACTTGGCCTCCATCCAGTGATTTGGCCTCCACTGCCCTCTGTGGCAGGGAATTCCATAAATTCACAACTCTCTGGGTAAAAAAGTTTTTCTCATATCTTCCATTTGCACACAAATCTTCACTATACATAATTAATTAAAAACTAAACTCCAGGCCAAGGAAGAGGTACTCAAGAAGATAACTGAACACCAGGTCAAATAGGTTGGTGTTAAGACAGTTAAGCAAAAACAATTTATGGGAAGGAAATGTAGAATATGAGTGCTGGCTTGCTGGCTATATTTACTTCAACATTAAATAAAAATGCACATATTCCCATATTTTTCTTCTGCTTTGAAAATCTTATTTTAAAATCACATGCAATTCAAACATATTACTATTTTATTAGAAAACGTTATGGATGTAAGAATGGGAAAATTTACATGACTAACCTGTTTAATAGTTTTTCCAGCCCATCCTATTGCTTTCATCTTGCGTCTTATTTCCCATTGCTTTTGATAGGCCAAGATATGATTTAGAGGCCATGGATATGGTGAACCATATCTAGAACGAGTTATCTTAAAAGATCAAAAGGTTCAGATTATTATCCGTTTTTTAAAAGTTTTAAATATTCACAAATTATCATAAAGCTCCAAGTAATCTTTTAGTTGGAATGGTACACCATTTAAAAAACCAAAGAATTAACAACTACTCGGATTATCGTAAATATAACAAGATCTTACATACGAGGGCAAAGATTTAATAGAAACCCGAGGGGTAACTTTTTCAGAGGGTGGTTGGTATATAGTAGTTGAGGCAAGTACTATAATAATATTTTAACAGGTATATGGATAAGAATTGTTTAGAGGGATTTGGGCCAAACATACGCAGATGAGAACAGCATAGATGGGGATCTCGGTTGGTGTGGACAAGTTGGGCCAAGGGCATGTTTCTGCACTATATGTCTGTAAATGGCACACTTAATCAATCTGATCAGTCTTGTTCTATTGACTGCAAAATTATATCATGGTGGTTACTTAGTTAGTATTTATCAACAGTCTGAATGTTATATAACTACTTATTTACAAGCCTTAAACCCTATGATTGATATTAATAAAACATATTTTATTCAGAAACATGATATGGATCACATCATTGAATTTAGTTTCTAATTTAAATGTATAAATATTGTGAGATTTTCTAGTCAGTCAAAATTAATGATATGCTGCCACTTTACTCTCTTAATTTTGACAAAATGTATACAATATTCAGAATGCTGAATAAATCATCTTAGTCAAGTCAAGTTTATTCGTCACATACACATACGGGATGTGCAGTGAAATGAAAAGTGGCAGTGCTCGCGGACTTTGTGCAAAAAAACAAACAACCAAACAACCTACAAACAGAATGGAACAGAATAACATGTTCTTTTACATATTAAATATTGTGGGCGGAAGGAAAAAGGGAAGAAAAAAACCCAGCAATTTAAAAAAAAAGCAGTAAGAGTGGTCCAGTAAAGTTAGTCCCTGGTGAGATAGGAGTTTATAGTCCTAATGGCCTCTGGGAAGAAACTCCTTCTCAACCTCTCCGTTCTCACAGCATGGCAACGGAGGCATTTGCCTGATCGTAGCAGCTGGAACAGTCCATTGCAGGGGTGGAAGGGGTCTCCCCTGATCTTATTGGCTCTGGAGTTGCACCTCCTGATGTATAGTTCCTGCAGAGGGGCGAGTGAAGTTCCCATAGTGCGTTCGGCCTTCTTGTCCTGGGCAGAGCAATTCCCAAACCAGATTGTAATATTTCCGGACTAGATGCTTTCCACAGCCGCTGAGTAGAAGCACTGGAGGATCCTCGGAGACACTCTGAATTTCCTCAATTGCCTGAGGTGGTAAAGCGCTGCCTTGCCTTACTCACGAGAGCTGCAGCGTGTGATGTCCATGTCATATCCTCAGAGATGTGGACTCCCAGGTATTTAAAACAGCTTACCCTATCCACAGTATCCCCATTTATCCTCAATGGTGCGTACGTCCTCGGATGATGTGCTCGGATGATGTGCCCTCCTAAAGTCCACGATCAGCTCCTTAGTTTTTTTGATGTTCAAGAGGAGGCTGATGTCCTGACACCAGAGTGCCAGATCAGCCACCTCCTCCCGGTAGGCTTTCTCATCGTTGTCTGAGATCAGGCCCACCACCACAGTGTCATCAGCAAACTTGATTATCGAGTTGGAGCTAAACCTAGCCACACAGTCACGTGTGTACAGGGAGTACAATAGGGGGCTGAGGACGCAACCCTGGTGGGATCCTATGCTCAGGGTGAGGGACTTCTATGTATTCCCTCAGGGTGAGGTACTTCGATGTATCTTATACTTAAATACAGAGAATAAACCACGCCATATTTCAACATATTGAATAAATTATATCCCACATTTAAATACACATGACTCCCACATCACCATGGTGGGGGGGGGGGGGTGGTGAGCTGGCATTCTTAGTAAACAGATAGCATCGCAAATTTCCATAACACAAAGCTGCAGCATCTGTGCATGCATCCGGAAATGAAGATTGAAAAAAGTGTGTTGATTTACTTCCTCTTTTGAATTTTGCATAAGTCAATTTTATTCTGTATCCCAAACTTTATGGGCGAATTTCCATTAACCCAACTGGCACAAGGATCCCTGAAATTTGTGACAGAGGCACCTTTTAAAATGCAAAGAGTCTGTACTGATGGCTGTAGGATGAACTAGCCCATCAATATTGGTGATTTGCAAATTAGAGGCTTTTCCCATTCAATTTTAACCATTACAAGTGCTGAGGGATGTCTCACCTTTGCTGAAGTGCTGTCATCGCACCACTGTATGTAAAGCTACAGGATAAAACATAATGCCAAAGTCAGAAAAAATTAATCGCACGAAAGACTGTAAATTGACACATAAATATATATATAAATGACAACTTCAGATGCAATCATTAATCACAAAAATAAGGATGACCAACTGGACTATTTGTCATTGCATTACAATTTTAAGCAAAGCAAAGCAATATAATAATCCTTTGATCTGACATACCTCTGCTGTCAACAGCATATTATTTACCAGTTCTGTATAGGCTTTCATCTCAGCCTTCTGAATTTCATCCAGTCCATCAGTAAGTGAATGACCCTATAGAGACATGGTATGCAGATGTAAATGCTTATAGTGCAATTTATTGAGGCTCACAATGCAAAATTGTAATAATTGATTCCCTTTTAAATACTTTTATTACCAACTTTGCACAACTTGAGAAAGAACTCAAACCAGTTCTAATAACTGTAGATCATACGATATGCTCTAAAACACTTAACTAATGGTTCACAAAACTATCCTTTCAATGCAAGCATTATTTTTAAATTAAATTGTATGCAGATGGAGAATTAACATGGCAAAGTTACCAATTAAGAAACTTATAACAATTCAATATATACACACATAGAATCGTGAAGAAATACAAATATAAAATCTTTAATTTAATATCTCATAAACATTTAAGCATTCTATCCATTTACAGCTCCACAGATTTCTGAAATGCATGATGTTGCGGTCAAAAAGGAAACTAACAGGTTCAATTTTTCTTACCTTGGCTTTAGCAAATTGCACAATAGGGCCAAGTTCTGATACAACATGATTACCCACATGTATGAACGGTGCTTTTCCTTGTATAAAACAAGATGACATACATTATTGCAATAATTTTTCAATGTAAATGCAAACTTTCAGAAATAACCATCATAAAATTATTTGAAAAGACAAGAGAATCAAAGATTAGAGTAATCTAATAGACACAACTTGCATGACAGTTTCTCAAAACCACTTATGGAAAATATTCATATGTTATTTTTAAATTTTATGAAATGTATTTGAATTTATCTGCCACCATATCCAGCCAAGTTCACTAATAAAAAATGATAATAAGTGTGTATAATTCTGCTGGTAACGGAGCTAACACAAGCTCAAGTTACAGATCAGTTAGAATGGCATCAATTTTCTTCCCATCTATCATGGTTCACCAAGCACCACAGTGATTTTTTAATATGTTTAATATCACATTCAAATTAAAATATTATTATGAGTCATCCATTTATCCTATTTAAACTAAACATGAGCCGTAGTAAGTGATTAACAAAGGAATAATAAATTTCGCACCAGTGGTCCATGTGCTGTAAAGGACTTGAAGTTGTTAAAAAATATGCTGAGAAAGCATTACTGGATATTTCCTACTTACTGAATTCAAAGCTGACAACTAGCCTCACACCAGTTAAAAGAACTGATTATACAAAACAGCATACAACTGTTAATGAAACAAAACATATTATCAAGGTCATTGGTACCAGGGTGAGTTACATCAAAGTAAATTCTGGTTTCATTTAACAGAACTTCAAGCTTTTTCTTTTGAGATATGATTTGTAAAAATCAGGAAGTGTTAAGAGCATCAATTTTGTACAAAGCCACATTTCATTGTGCAGAGCAAATAATCAGGAAAAGGAAGAATTCAGTTGATTCTGAAGAGTCAAGCATATTTCAAGTACTCAAGGGCAAGGTTAAAACATTCCCAAGAGCGAGTTATGATTCCTTTGTGAAGGGGATTGCCAATAATCAAATGATCATCAAAAATGGGTGTTGGTGTTTAATAAGAACTGTGCAATGGTCTTTTAGCAAGAACATTTGAAGGGAAGCCAAATCTATATGTTCAGAATGTGATGAGAAATATGATAGTGACTAAAACAATTCATTTTAGATAAATTAATTGGAATAAAGGAATACAATGCAGCAGCGGCTAATAGAATATATCTTCAGATCCAGAGGAATGTGAGGAAGTGATTGCTAAGGCCATTAGAATTGATGGACCATATACCAAAGCCTTGTGCATCTCATAATGGAAGTGACTTGCATGACATTCACCTTTCAATAGTGCATAAGAAAAGTAAAATTATCGAGCAACATACACTGTTAATTTTGTTTCATGTATTCCTTGGTGTTTTTGCGATCTGCCACTGCCTTTGCCGAAAAATTAAATGGTAATTATTGGAGCTCCATTAAAGTCAATCAATGATTGCAATTTTGTTGTTTTTTTTGTTCAAGATTCCAGCATCTGCTGTCTCATGTGTCTATATTTTACTGCGATTAAGTCAGTTTTCAACACCTTTACTACTTGGACTTAAACAGATAACATAAGTTCCTTGGCAGTGGCATGATATATTATGCCAAGATCAAATTTAAACTGCCAGATGTTAAAAATAGATTGCTGTTGTGAAGATTAAACTGGGATCTTCGAGTATCTTCTTCCTATACTTGGGATTATCAATTTAAATATTGCTTGACTAGGGCTGGAGCCCATTATTTTTTATGAAATTGCAGAATTCAAGTGACCATTTCTGTGCTTAATATAATCGGAACAATTAAAAACAAAAATTGCTTTATAAAAAACTAATTTGATTAACAATTCCTATTTCCAGTTATGAAAAAAATGCTGTACCTCTAAAACATTGGAGAGCTATCTATGAACCATAATATATATTATATAGAACCCTAAGACCAAATAAAAATACACCATTTAGTCCTGCCGTTTATTATGCACGTTAGTAGAACCATAGTTCCTTAGAAATCAATGTCATGGATCTTAAAAAAAAATAAATAAAAATTAATTTTTGTTTTCTCTTTCTCGCCTTTCTCCCTTAATGTCATATTTCTGAATTTACATTAAATGAGTCTCCAGGCAACTGTTCACGAGATGAAGAACAGAAGTAATTTCTTTACTGCTAAGAACAAATCCAGCCAGCATTTATCATGAATGTGGCTTTTTCAAAAACCGAAATAAATAAGGAAACTTGAGATGGTGGCTTTGGCTTGTTTTGCTTCGATAGTTGGCAATCATGATTATCCCACATTTATCTTCAGCTATAAAAAATCTAATTTTAATATAGAAGCAAAATTACAAATAAATCTTTCCAATTGCCAAATGCACAACCAAGCAACGAGAACATTTATAGAAGAGCTTGATAATTTACGCAAGCACACAGAAAATTTTTGAACATTCTGGAGCACTCTCATAATATTTGTGTGCACCTTCTTGGGACCTCACACTTGCATGAAAGTCTGAGTATTCTCATAATAAAGCTGTCAAAACATTCTGGGTGACTCAGAGTACAGTGCTGGAGGTAATGAAAATGCGTATTTTCATTAGCAGATGCCGATAGACAAAAGCTCCTCAGAAGTATTTCCTGTCAGCATGAAACACCGATGGTTGGCATCTGCCCAGTTTGGCACTTCAACATTCTCAGCATTTCTCAGCATTGTCACTTAGCAGTAGTTGGACATTGCTGAATTATTTTGGCACTCCATAGCCCAGCTCTTCCAAATTAAAATTCATATTAACTTTAACCTCATTTATTGCCTCATCTCTTACTATATCCAAAACCTATTTCAGCAGTTCAGCAAATCCCGAAGCCCACCTTCCCCTAAATGTAACCTCATGTACCACCTCCTTTCCCTCCATTTGTCTATGATAATTGTGCCCTGACTTATTTATGCCCCCAGATCAATAGACCTTCCAAACCCATGTCTCCCTACCACACTATTTTAAAAACTCAACCTTGATCAAACATTGACTTATTTCCCATATCGCTGATACATTGTATCTTTGTCCAGCCCCCTCCCCTGACATCAGTCTGAAGAAGGGTCTCAACCCGAAACTTCGCCCATTCCTTCTCTTCATAGATACTGCTGAGTTGCTTCATATCACCCGCTGAGTTACTCCGCATTTTGTGTCTACCTTTAAAGAATAAGAATGCAGGGTCCTTGTATTTACTTTGTGACAAAGAATGCAAAAACAAAGACATTTGGGTGAACAGTTATAAATTAAGTCTAATGTTGAGTATCGTGTCCAATACTGGCTACCACAATTTAAGGCCAGGTGTCAAAGCTTCAAGAGATTGGAAAATTTACTAGAATGGAAGAAGGATGGGGATTTTTAGTAATATGAAGAGATGAAAACACTTTCATTGTTACGCTGGAGCAGAGAAGATTGTGGAGCAAAAGAGTTGCCCAAATGTATGAAGGGAATTTTGATGTTTAGATAGGGAGAACAGTTTCCATTGGCACAAAGCTTTGAATTTAAAATATTTAGTAAATTATGAACGCAGGCTGGGAAAAGGATGTGGAATATAAAAGTCAAAAAAGTGGTAGAAACCTAATGATAAGCATTTCTCGGTGGAGAACTAGTTGTACCCTCAAGACGGGAAAAATGCAGACTCTGAAAGAGCAAGGAAATGAACCAATTAGATATCTTTTTCACAGGGCTGATATAAGCACAAACAGTTACAATGCTTCCTCCCATGCAGTATGCGCCTTCAATGTCGTGGGTGTTCCCTCTGTATGCCACTCCGCACGCTGGAGAACGACAAGAGAGGGGAAGAGGACCAAGCATATTGATATTCCATAAGATACAGTAACTGTAGCCTTCAACGAAAATAGCAAATACGGGAAATACTCAGCAGGTTAGGATGTATCTGTGGAAAGTGTTAATGTTTCAGGCCATTTGCCAGAACTTCAATCTTAAACATTAACCTAGTTTATTTTTCCACAGATGCTGCTTTTACCACAGATTTTATGTGCAATGTCCAATATCAACAATTTTGTTGTTGTTTTATTTTCATCTCCATCTACCATTTAACAATCAGCTTTTGGAGCTAACTGAAATAGTCTAGATATAGTTTGTTGAAAGTTTATTTTCATTGGAATGATATAGAAGTACTGTATTAAATTTCCATTTTGATAACATGTTTGTTATCAAATTTACAGAGAATCATTGGGTGAATGGATTAGCAAGTTATTTTGAAATAATCATTACATGAGGCTATGATCCGATGAATTACGGAATCATATAAAACCCTCATCACACCTACTATTTCCCCTTCTTATAACATATATTCATGTTAATTGGTTTTATCTGAAGTGCTGATGTCAGTAGACATATTAACTTATACTATCTTTAAAATAATTGTGGGTTAAAATACAAAATAAAACAGTGATCCAAATGCAGTATATTCTCAACAATTCCAGTTTAGAGATACAGCTAGGAAACAGGCCCTTTGGCTCACCGAGTCCATGTCGACCAGCGATCCCATGTCGACTAGCACTATCTTACGCACTAGGGAGAATTTACAATTTTTACCGAAGCCAAATTAACCTACAAACCTGTACATCTTTGGAGGAGGAAACCGGAGGACCTGGGAAAAACCTACAAACTCCATGCAGATAGTACTCATAGTCGGGATTAAACTAGGGTCTCTGGCACTGTGCGGCAGCAACACTACCACTGCGCCACTGTACCGCCCCCGAGCATTCCCCGTGAGGAATGGAGCGAGGGAAGGCCTCGGCAAGAATATACCGGTTACCTGGGAATTGCTAAAAATATTACTGTACATCAAACTCTAGTGGTCTATGCATGTCTTAAAATAAATTAACAAATTATTTTATCATTCGCCAAGTCCAGGAAGAACTCAAGCTTTACACTTTGTAATTTTATGTCATAAATCATCAAGGAACCAACGTTGAATTCTTTCATGAGTATGTCATGATTTTCACATTTTTCCAGTCTTCTGTGTTCCTCCATTTCATGTCTCAATGTTAGAACAATACTTTTTTGCTTTGCACCTTAGTTGGGATTATTTTGTATCGAACACAGTGAATAGGTGGACGAAATATAGTACTGTTTAGGGAACACAATCGGAACCAACTACCACTTGTAAACACACAAGGGTCTAAGGTCCGGGCTGCTATAGTGTTTGTGACAGTGGGAGACAGTGTATGGACAAAATCACATGAGAACCTAGCATTCCAAATTCAAATTTATGTTTTTGAAAAAATATTAAGAAACTGCGTAATATTCTTTGAAATGTTTGCTGTTTGCAAGAGAATTCTGGATTCATATAAATGAAGTTGTACTGTAGTTTTGTGAAGTATTAAAATATTTAATACGAAGGACATAGTCCCTCAGTAATTTTCAAAGAATAACATAATATTGCCAGTTACTCTTTGGAGCCCTTTCTATAATGCAGTATTTCCCTGTGTAAGGAGGCAAGCAGCTGATTTACTTTCAGATTCTTTTGATTTCTAATCTGTAACCAACAGCTAGGACACGCAAGCATGGTTAGAATGATTTCATCCTCCAATTTTCTCTTCCTTTTTAAAACAATGGCTATTGAAGGATATGTGCATGCTGGTATTTTTCTTATTCTTTGACAACTGTGAGAATAAGTATTCAGTTAAATCATATTTAATAGAACTGGATATTATTAAAATTACAAATAAGCCTTTGCACAAATGCATGCAAATTATTTTGTGTTGCATACCTTGGAAAGAAAAAGATAAGGAAAAGTGTGTCACCTAAATGCATGGAACCTGCTGTTAAGGCCAGTTCATATACAGTTCACACTAACAGCAGGCTCCGTCATGCTTCTTTTGAATAGATTCATTCTTCATTGCCTTCGCAGGCAGCCTTAGGGTAATAGATGAGGTGAAATGTATGAACAAAAGCCTCATCTGCATCCATACGATAAGTGTTTCACAAAAGAATTGCAGGTCTCTTTGAACATAGTGATCTCTGAGCTTTTATTCATATCTGTTCAAGCACAAAGGAAACCTCAATAAAGGCCAAGAGCATCACATAGACAAGATCCAAATGTCAGTCTTAGGAATTTTGGATGAATCAACCACACAATCTGCTCTCTCCTTATTTAGAACAGTAAAGATAACCATCAGCAGTGAATGCTAATAATATAAATGTGGGAGGTATCCATACTTATAACCATTTATTTGAACAAATTGTTAGCAGTAAAATCCACTGCACAACATTACAACATGTATAAGCCATATCAGCACAGAATGACCCCAGTTTACATAGAGACCAGAATGAAAATTCACAATCAGCTGTGACCTTTAAAGTCACTTATTCCTCAAATAAGCAAGGCTGAAAATGAAGTCGAGGTTACATGGGGAAAAAAGGCCCATGGCCAGAACAGTGCTTTTTACAGGCTACTGGATTAGATATGTTGCCATGGCATCTCACAAAACAACCCCTCCAGGAATTTAAGTCAGCTCTAGACTTACCAGATGGGGACATATACTCTGCGTTTGCCCTACAAATCACCTGGACTGGCAGATTGCACATCCGCAGAAACGCCTGGAATACATTTTTTAAAAGAGATATTTTAATTAATTCATGATCAGACTACAATACAGACAAAGAAAAATAATCAACTTACCTTTAGCTAGGTGAGGTGAGATTTCAACAATTAAAAAAGCTCCAGTTATCAAGATATTTGTCCATTGCCCACCACATGGATATCAATAACTAAAAACATACTTCATTTATGATTATCGAGGTAAATGGGTGGAAGCATTTTATGATTTTAATGGATCAAATATAGAAATAATAAATCATGCCACTAATCAAAATGAGCAGATTAATTAAAATAACAATGATAAAATCCTTTGACAGTTCTGGGAAAAAACTGTTTTTCATGGTGTTATTTTTACAATTATTGTACAACTAAAATACAACCACATATTTCATAAAGTTATCAATGCCAGATTTTACTTAAAATATTGCCTTGTGTTTAATTACTTTCATAATCAGAGGTGGTGCCAAAATATATTTTTTATTAAAGCTTCAGAGAATTCCACGTAATTGCTGGGGCTCTAAACAGTGGATTATTAATTCTTCCTACTGCAATTCCAAATTATTTCAGGCTTGAAAAAGGAAAGTCTGACTGGAAAGTAACAAAATTTATAGGTTTGACACACAGCAGATTTATCATTATTTTGTTTGGCATGCATGTTGTGTGTGCTCCCTGAAGACTCACAGGAGCATAATGTTAGAGACAAACAATTTGCTAGCACTTTGCTTCAACATGCAACGCTGCCAACCTTGAACCACATCTCAATTTTTCCACCAACCGCTATGAAACCAAACTGTATTCAACACAACTAGCCCGAGGTAAAGTTTGAAATTATGTCACCGGGTTGCTTGCCACGGGTATGAGGAGCACTGTTTGAGCTTTGGTGTATTTACGCTGCCAGCCAGCCAGCTGACTGCATTGGCCCTGAGTGGCACACTTGAGGATGGGAAAATGTGCTAAACTGCCAACAAGGAATTCTCAGGATATTTATATTATTACAAGATAAATGCGTTGTCAATTTGTTGTCTCTAAAGAGTAGAAGATTTTTTTTCCTTCTGTAATACAGTAACTGAAACTCCTCTATATTAATTCACATTTGCACGAATAAAAACAAAAGAAAAAGAACTCTGCAACTTTACTTATACCTAGAATATTGGTTTGATTTCTTGAGTTCTGGCCTACAAGCTGGAAGGTCAAGATTTTTAACAACATAGTAATGGAACACACACCATCAGCACAATTATGCTGCATTAATCAATGCATTGATCAATTAGCCTGAAGAAGGTACAATCGACAAAGCAGTTGTTTCATAATCAGCAAGAAAAAAAATGATGAGTAGAAATTATATTAGTTTAGAGATACAGCATGGAAACAGGTTCTTCCGCCCACCAAGTCCAGGCCAACCAGCGATCCCCATACACTAGCACTATCCTACACACTAGGGACAGTTTACAATCTTTACCAAAGCCAATTAACCTACAAACCTGTACATCGTTGGAGATGGGAGGAAAACCCACGTGGCCACACGTACAAATTCCCTACAGACAGCAGCCGTCCTCAGGATCGAACCCGGGTCTCTGGCACTGTAAGGCAGCAAGTCTACCATTGCATCACCGTGCCGATATGGCACAGCATTTTGCAAAGGTAGCATAACATTCACTGGGTACTAACAACTCTATTTCTTCCCCCACAGAATGTTCCTTGTTTTTAAGAATGTATTTCAAACTCTTTTTTTTATACTCTAGGTAGTTATCTGACCAGTGATGAGAGTTTCATGTTCAAGTTAACAAACATTGATACTCTAATTTCAGGCTATGCAACTTTTACTTTTAATAAATAATAAATAGAATAGAATTGAAGCCTGGCTGAATGATTATTCTTCGTGAGAGGTCCTCTTATATATTAGCAAATTAATTAGAATAATAATGTTTGAGAAATATAGAACAGACCCAGGGTCTATATTGGACAACGGGCATTAGTATTTCAAGGAGTGAGCAGGTATTATTTTTTGCCGAAAATAAACCCATAAAGTATGGTAACATAAATTTGGCAGAACCTTATGCACCTTTTTCAAGCCGCCTTGAAACCCTTGCTGTGAATTAAAATAGCCTACAGTCAAAGACACTTGGAATAAGATAGAGTCGTCAGGATGATTGGCATTAGATCAGAATGGAAGAAGAATCTGAAGGAGGTAGAATACATGAATTAGCTTGACAGAGTGCAGTAGGGAACCACACTTCTATTACGGGCCCCAAAACTGGAAATGGTTAATTAGTAAATCCAGCAATAGATGCTGCCCATTAGTTGGAGGGCTAAAAAAGCTTTAGAAAACCATGCTATAGGCAATAAGTTCAAATGACAGCTAAAATCTGGAATGTGCAGGATTGGTAAATAATTACTATCTCACCTACTGAGAGAGGGTTAGTTGCCCAACCTCATTTTTATTATTAAACCTAAACCAAGTGCAACTACAAAAGGTTATACTTCTTTTTTTTTAAAGGCACAGAAGTGCTGGTGTAACTCAGCGGGCTGGGCTGCATCTCTGGAGAGCATGCATAGTAACGTAATGTTTGTTGCTAGATATAAGAGGACCCATCTTCATCTTCATCCACGTTCTCCTGAGATGCTGCTTCACCGGCTGAGTTACTGTAGCACTTTGTGTATTTTTTTGTTAACCAGCATCTACAGTTCCTTCTTTCTACATTAAACATTTTTGTTCCCAATTTTGAAAAATTGATATAGACTTATTATTAGAAAAAGAGTTGTGAATGGACCTGAAGAAAATGGTTTAAATGACGGAGCGAGTGGAGATGCAGCAACATCACTGATAAAGTAGCTGAAGACTACCGACTAGAAGTTCACGTTCACCTACAAGACTGGTTAGTGATGTGAGGAGTTGAGTGTGGAGGGAGCCAAAGGCAGTAGGTGGGGAGATTAAAAGTGGAGAGCTGTTTAAAAAAAATCATAATAAAATGTAAAAAAGGAAATCACTGAAGCTTCAGAACGAATAACTACAGTAAACCCTCGTTTTAATGGACCATGGAGAGGGGGAGGGGGAAGGGGAATGGTGTTCCTAATTGACAATTGGCCTTTATAATCAAGTAATGGATTACCGAGTAATATAGAGTACCATTAAGTAAATTGTAGAAATAAAGAACTGCAGATGCTGTTTAAAACACAAAAGGACACAAAGCGCTGCAGTAACTCAGCAGGTCAACTCGCAGCAATACTGGAGAACATGGAATAGGTGACGTTTCAGGTCGAGATCCTTCTTCAAACCTTCGGTCTGGAATTGGGCCTGGAATCCAGGCGAGTTGAGGCGAGGATCGGTGGAGTTATTGGTTGCGGCATGCGGGCGGCTGGAGTGCAGGAAGGGTCAGCATTGGTGGTGGCAGTGGCGGCGGCAGGTGTGGCCTGGAAGTGGCTGAGGAAGCTATGTGTGCCGGCGGTGGCAGCAATATGTCCAGCCTAGAAGTGGCCTGGAGTAGCGATGCGGTCCAGCATTGGCAGCCCGGACTGACATGATGGTCTGCAGGTCCAGCATGGAAGCAGCCAGCTGTGGGCCAGGGGTGACGTTGGTAGACCAGCTTGCAAGAAGCCGGGGTAGCGGTGCAGGTCAGGGATGGTGTCAACAGCCCAGCCTGGAAGTGGCCAGGGATGCAGAGTGGGCCGGAGGTGGTGTCAGCAGCATGGAAGGTCGATAGGTCCGTCCGCTATAACCAAAATCTGTTGTAAACTGGTCTGTAATAACGAGGATTTACTGTACATAGATTATGCTTGTGCCATATTATTAATGGTAAGTTTTGAAAAAAATACTGTAAAGGAATATGATTTACCACTGTGCTGTGATCTTATTTCAAGGTTTCTATAAACACGGTCAAACGCAAAATAACTAATCCCATGGTATCAGCCATTCTAAAGTAGAGTCACTCTTATAACTGACTCTTCAAATTGAGCATGTTTTGTGACCAGGAAATGCAGTAGCTACTAGTTTATTCATAGCCATCTAGTAGCATACACACTATTTCCCACTGGAAAATAAATCACAATTTTTTATATTAACAAAATCAAAGTTAATTTATTTAATACAAGATATTGTAATCTATTTTTAATGTTCAATACAGTATTATTAAACAAAAAAATTACCATCAAAATTATTGCTTGAGGTACACCAAATTTGGTTCTTCAATTTTGCTTATTTAGTAAAAAGTTGCCTTTCACATTTATTCATATTGGCCCAATCAAGTTCAAAACACAAACTGCGGGAGGAACTCAGAAGGTCAGGATGACAGGGATGAATATTATGTTTCATTTTTCTATACAGCTCTACACTTGATCTCCCCATCTGTTGCCTTTGGCTTGTTCCCTCTTCCAACTCCTCACATCACCAACCAGTCTTGTGGGCATGCATGAACTTCCCGCTAGTTGTTTTCAGTTACTTTATCAATGACATTCACCATTGCTACATTGAGGCCGCACGTTCCCGCATTGCAACAGTCAGGCTATATGTGTCTATTGCATTGTGTTCCGTCATATCCTCCTTTATATCTGCAAGACTAAGCATAGAGTAGGCAACTGCTTTGCTGAGCACTTGCCCTCTGTCCGTCAAGGAGCACCCAGTTGACAACCATTTTAATCTCCTCTTCCCAATCTGCCCTCTGTGTCCTGGGCCTCCCCCATTGCCTAAGCAAAGCTACACTCAAACTGGAGGAATAGCATCTCATATTCCACTTGGGTAACTCACAACCCAAGAGTATGAACAATGAATTCTCAATGTTCAAGTAATAACCCTCACCCCCAGTCTTCCCCTTGCTCCCTTCCAATTTTGTCACATGCATCCCAGTCACCCCACTCTGTCCACAATCTTTTCCCATCCCCTAACACCAATACTTTATTTTATCCCTTCTTTCCTCTTTATATTTCACTCATCCTCTTCTTTCCCTATCTGACACCCTTTTGTCTCCTTTTCACTGCTCTTTTGTCACTATCTGTCAATTACCCCTCCCCAACCTGTATCCAGTTATCACTTACCAGGCTTTGTCCCACCCCATCCCTTTCCAGCTTTCACCATCTACCCATTCAGTTGAAACACTCTTTGGCCATTTCCTCCACAGATGCTGCCTGACCTGTGAGTTTCACTCGCTCTTTATGCTTTGCTCACCATTCCAGCCACTGCAGTTTCTTGTGGCTCAAACATAGATAAGTAGAATAAACATCAAATCAGGAACTCTCACTTCATAGAAACTAAAACACTCAAGACTTGACAAAAATGACCTAACCACTAACTAATCAATGCCAGAAAGATTTTTTCAAGTTCTCGGAGCAGCCACCTTCTCTACAAATTTCAACTTTGCAAAGTTAGTCATACACTTTAGAAATACCTCCTTGGGTTTCAAAACTGTCAAACTGTGTACTTCGAATGGATAGATTTTGCCAAGCAGGAAACTCCTAAATTGCACTTTAAACGCCCATGGGCAACAACCTCTACTCCAGGCTTATACAGTGCCCTCCATAATGTTTGGGACAAAGACCCATCATTTATTTATTTGCCTCTGTAATTGCCTCTGTAATTGCCTCCACAATTTGAGATTTGTCATAGAAAAAATCACGTCACAAAGTGCACATTGTCAGACTTTATTAAAGGCCATTTTTATACATTTTGGTTTCACCATGTAGAAATTACAGCTGTGTTTATACAGAGTCCCCCAATTTCAGGGCACCATAATGTTTGGGACACATGGCTTCACGGGTGTTTTTTAATTGCTTAGGTGTGTTTAATTGCCTCCTTAATGCAGTATAAGAGAGCTCTCAACACCTAGTCTTTCCATCAACTGTGGACATTTTTATTGCTGTTTATCAACATGAGGACCAAATTTGTGCCAATGAAAGTCAAAGAAGCCATTATGAGACTGAGAAACAAGAATAAATCTGTTAGAGACATTAGCCAAACCTTAGGCATACAAAAATCAACTGTTTGGAACATCATTAAGAAGAAAGGGAGCACTGGTGAGCTTACTAATCGCAAAGGGACTGGCAGGCCACGGAAGACCTCCACAGTTGATGACAGAAGAATTCTCTCCATAATAAAGAAAAATCTCCAAACACCTGTCCGACAGATCAGAAACACTCTTCAGGTGTGGAATTGTTAATGACCACTGTCCACAGAAGACTTCATGAACAGAAATACAGAGGCTACACTGCAAGATGTAAACCACTGGTTAGCCACAAAAATAGGATGGCCAGGTTACAGTTTGCCAAGTAGTACTTAAAAGAGCAACCACAGTTCTGGAAAAAGGTCTGTGGACGGATGAGACGAAAATTAACTGAAATCAGAGTGATGGCAAGAGAAAAGTATGGGGGAGAAGGAACTGCACAAGATCCAAAGCATACAACCTCACCTGTGAAACACGGTGGTGGGGGTGTTATGGCCTGTGCATGTATGGCTGCTGAAGGTACAGGCTCACCTATCTTCATTGATGAAACAATTGCTGAAGGTAGTGGCATAATGAATTCTGAAGTGTATAAACACATCCTATCTACTCAAGTTTAAACAAACGCCTCAAAACTCATTGGCCGGCGGTTCATTCTACAGCAAGACAATGATCCCAAACATACTGCTAAAACAACAAAGGAGTTTTTCAAAGCTAAAAAATGGTTAATTCGTGAGTGGACAAGTCAATCACCCAATCTGAACCCAATTGAGCATGTCTTTTATATGCTGAAGAGAAAACTGAAAGGGATTAGCCCCCATAACAAGCATAAGCTAAAGATGGCTGCAATACAGGCCTGGCAGAGCATCACCAGGGAAGACACCCAGCAACTGGTGATGTCCATGAATCACAGACTTCAAGCAGTCATTACATGCAAAGGATATGCAACAAAATACTAAACATGAGTATTTCATTTACATGACATTGTTGTGAACAAAACATTATGGTGCCCTGAAATGGGGGGACTATGTAGAAACGTGGTGAAACCAAAATGACCTTTATTAAAATCTGCCAATGTACACTTTCACCACATGTGATTTTTCCTATTACAAAACTCAAATTGTGGAGTACAGAGGCAAATAAATAAATGATGCATCTTTGTCTTAAACATTATGGAGGGCCCTGTATTTCCTGCTGAGTTGATCATTGAACAAGCTGATAAATAAGAGGGGTAGCACAATACATACAAGAGGGGTAGCACAAGGCATTTTTTACATCAGACAAAAATAATTCTAGCCCCAATAAAACATTGTTTAATACCTTTCTGAAATGATTTTTTTTTTAGAATACACAACACAGTTTACCTTATTACTGCATATTAATACTGAATTGTATAATGAAAGTCTGTCACTTCTATCTTCAGGGAGCTGTTGCAGTATCAAGCAGTAAGTGTAATGGAGATTGTGTGGAATTGGTGCAACCAAACTTAATAAATTATAAATCACTGGTCTAATGGAAGCAAATTGTTGTCTGAAAACATTCAGACACACACCTCTCTCTCAAAGTAAAACAAAAATCAAGCTTAGAATTCAGTCCCGAACAATTCACTTCCTTTTCCTTGTATTAGTTATTACTGCAGCCTCAATCTCTTGCAATAAGCATTCAAAACACCTTAAACAAAAATAAATCTTATCTAATTTAAACATAATCCATGAGGAAAGCATATTTCTGATGTATTACATACATAGCCCACCTTCTATAGTCTACCATTGAGAAAAGTTTGACATCTTTTTAATCCATTTCCTCAAGGAGTCAAGAGTGTTTTATTGTCATATGTCCCAGATAGGACAATGAAATTCTTGCTTGCTGCAGCACAACAGAATATGTAAACATAGTACATGAAGGGAGAAAAAAAGTTCAGTGTGTATATATGCACATGCACACATAAAACACTGTCCCTCCCAATCCACCAGGGATCAGGGAGTGAATGGAAAGGCACAATGCAATGTTGGCCAGAAGATAATTTGGCAAGAGCACTACATCAATCTCTCTCACTCGTGTGACACATGCCTCACTACTTTATGTGATCCAACCCCAGATGCCAGTCCCACCAAACCAGCAAAAACTCCTCACTGTCGTGGTTCCTCAGACAGGTCGGCAAACCTGGTCCCACTGCATTCACCAATTTGTGAAATGAGCCCATGCCATGATCTGTCCTCCCCATTTTTTTTTACATTTCAAAATAGATTTTATGCAAGTAATAAATATGTACAATACATGAACCGTGTAAAAATTGATCTTACATTTTTCGGAGGCTATAGAAACATTCAATACTGTTTACACACATTGCTCAAATTTCACAAATTTATCCCCCACCATGTGGCCCATTTGCGTGGAATCCCTGCTTTTTTTTGAGGGGCGACTCCACCACACCCTGTCCACCTTATGTCCAGCAGCGGTAGGACCCTAGACTGTGGTCCTCCCCCACAGAGCCGTGGCGCTTCAGTGCGTCCCTCAGCACATACTCCTCCAGTCTGCAGCGGGCCAGTCGGCAACATTCCCCTACGGACATCCCGCTCCACTGGGAGGTCAACAAAGCTCGGTCAGACCAAAGAGCGTCTTTCACCGAGTTGAAGACCTTCCAGCAGCACGCGATGTCAGTCTCTGAATGCATCCCTGGGAACAGTCCGTAAATCACAGAGTCCTCAATGACGGAGCAGTTCAGAATAAATCGTGAAGGGACCCTTGCAAACCTCTCCAGACTTTCTTTGCAAATCCACACCCTGCTTGGAGGTGGGCAACCGTCTCCTCTCCATAGCAGTCATCCCGAAGGCAGCGTGCGCTGGTAGTGAGGTTCTGATGGTGCAGGATCTGACTGGGAGGGCTCCCCTCACCGGCAGCCTAGCCAGGTCTTGGCGCTTGTTGGTGAGTTCTGGCGATGAGGCATTTTGCCAGATAAGCTGGGCAGTCAGCTCAGGGAACCACGCCACAGGATCCATGGAGTCATTTCCCTGCAGTGACTGCAGGACGTTCTGTGCTGACAATTGCCCGACGGACTTGTGGTCAAAGATGTTGGTCCAAAAGAACCTTTCCACGAGCGACAGATGGTGTAGAAATGTCCAGCTAACTGGCACATTGCATGGCATCTGCGCCAGGCCCATCCTTCGCAACACCGGGGACAGGTAGGACCTCAGCAGGTCGTGACACTTGGTGCCCACGTGACTTGGCTCTACGCTCCGCTTGATGCAGCCACACACAAAGGTGGCCATCAGGGTGAGGGCGATGCTGGGCATGCTTTTACCCCCGTTGTCTGCCGACTTGTGCTTTATGGCCCAACGCACCCGGTCCATCCTCGACCCCCAGATGAACTGGAAGACGGCCCGGGTGTTGCCTGTGGTGTAGGAGGGAGGGGCAGGCCACAATTGCGTCAAATACAGCAGCCCCGAGAGCACCTCACACCTAATGACCACTTTTTTCCCCGTTATACAGAGGGAGCGCTGCTTCCACAGCTCCAGTTTCTTCTCCACCCTGCCTATCCGCTCCAGCCAGTTCTTGTCTCATGCCTCCGCCCCTCCCAAACCAGATCCCTAGAACTTTCAACAAGTCAGGTTTGATGGTGAAGGGGACGGAAGATAGGTCGGGCAGTTGCCAAAGAGACGGCGACATCATCCATGTACAGGGAGATTTTGACCTGAGTGCCCCCACTGCCTGGCAATGTCACTCCTCGTATGTTCGCGTCCTTCCTGATGGACTCGGCAAAAGGTTGAATACAACAGACGAAAAAGACAGGGGTGAGAGGGAAACCCTGCCTGACGGTGAAGCTGTCTGATTCCCACCTATTGATTTGGACTGGACTACATATATCGGTGTAGAGCAGTTGGATCCAATTCCTGATTCCCTCCCCAAAGCCCATTTTGGAGAGCACATACCCTCATGTAGTGCCAGGCTGTCTGAGATTTTCCTGCCAGGTACAGCACAGGTTTGGTCTGGGTGGATCACCCATCCCAGAGCAGACTTGACCCGGTTGGCGATGGCCTCAGCCAGGATCTTGTAATCAACATTCAACAATGTGATGGGTCTCCAATTCCTTATGTCATTCATCTTCCCCTTCTGCTTGTACATTAGGGTGATGTTGCTCTTCCTCATAGTCTGACATGCTGCCGGTTAAAATGTCCTTGTACACTTCCAGCAGGTCCGTGCCCACCCAGTCCCACAGAGCCGAATACAACTTGGCCGGTAAGCAATCGCTTCTGGGGGTTTTACTCGAGGAATGGATAGAGCCAGTCAGCTCCTCTAGGGTCAATCGTTGGTCCAGACTCTCCTGCTTCCGTCCTCCAAGACCTCCGTGATGGAGGACAGGAACTTCTGGGAGGCGGTGCTGTCTGTGGCCTTTCTGTTGTACAAATCCATCTAAAAGGATTTGCAGATCCTGAGCATGTCCGTCTGCAAGGATGTTACCGAGCCTCCTCCTCCCCAAGGCTGTTCATCACAGAGCTCCCCCTGTCAACCTTATGGAAGAAGAAGCGTGAGCATGTCTCATCCTGCTCCATGTGGCGGACCCTGGATCGGAAGATGATTTTGGAGGATTCGGTGGTAAACATAGAAACATAGAACATAGGTGCAGGTGTTCTCCTTGCATGTGGTCGGTGGGAATGACCATGACGGCCTTTGACATGAAGAGGAAGTCTATCCGGGACCGGACTGATCCGTCCGATCTCGATCAGGTGAACCTCGACTGGGACCCGCCTGTAGGGTGGCTGAAGGCGTCGCGCAGCTTTGCGTCTTTGACCATCTCCATCAGGAGCTTGGAGGTGCTGTCCAGTCTGTTGTTGGCACTGCCGGATCGTCCAGCCGCATCAATGATGCAGTTGAAGTCACCGGCCAGAACGAGAGGCCGGGATGTGTCCAGCAACGGTGGGAGCTGCTGGTGATCGGCCAACCGCTCGCTCTGCACGGGTGAGACATACACATTAATCAACTGGAGCGGAGAGCCACGGTACAATACACCATGCCTCGTTGCTGTTTTTGAACCAGGCCTCCAGACAGAGAGAGAAGTGTGTGAGCAAGTGAGTAAAGAAATACTTGGCACAGATGGTCGAGGCCTAAATAAAATTTATTTTCAAGGCTAAATACTAAAGAATCTTTTAAAATTGCACTTTGGGTAGAGATTTATGATAAAAATCTTGGTTTTGTCAGTTATTTTGAAATTTAAAACATAATTCTTACGTGGTAAAGCACTAAGATCTTTGCATGAAGCAATCAGAAATCATTAGATATGTGACACTACCTAAAGATAATCTTCACATAGCAGTCATTACAAATTTCAATATATCTTCATAATCTGATGATTAGATGCTCGCAATAGTTACAAAGCTTTTGCGGCTCTGTAAATGTCACAAGTGAGGAGCATAATGAACTTCCAAAAAACTAATGACACACACCTCCAATCCAATCATATTGTCATTTTATTCCACAATCACATGGACATTCAATCTGATTGGAGAAGGAAAAACACCTCCCAAAAATCAAGAGAATTCTATAAAATACTCAGCACCACAAAAGAAATGTAGTTTGTAAACACTATAGAAAACAAAAAGTTTGACTAAAACTCACAACGTGAAACAAGCAGGTTGTCTCAGTCGAAGATGGACAAAATGGTGGAACAACTCAGCGGGTTAGGCAGCATCTCTGGAGAAAAGGAATAGGTGACATTTAGGGTCTCAACCCAAGAAGCCACCTATTCCTTTTCTCCAGAGATACTGCCTGACTTGCTGATTTTCTCCAGCATTTTTATGTCTATCTTCGGTGTGAACCAGCATCTGCAGTTCCTTCCAACACAACTTGTCACAGCCAACTGATTTAACAACAGAACAGTAATAATAAGTCTTATGTATAAAACCTCTCACCAGAAATTTGCTTTAAATACAATAAATCACCTGTCTGCACCAGAAACAAAGTTGTTACCAATCATAAGTAAACATCATGAACATCAGCGAGAAGGTTAATTTCCAATATTAAAAGTCACTGCTTACCATATTCATATTTATTTGAAATGTGACATAAAATTTGAAATTAGATGCAGGTCTCAATTTGGAATGTACTACTTCACAAAATACATGCTGCTGCAGGGATGACGGCAAAGGTAGCCACTGGAGACTGCGTAGTGGCACCATAACTTAGAGGTTCAACAAACAGCCTCAATGAATTGACAACACTAAGATAGCCCTACCTCTAACAGCGTTTCTGATCCTACCTGCATCGTTAACAAACTCTGACCCACAGCCTCTATTTGAATAAAGTAAAACAAGTAGAGGAGAATAAAATGTGCAGGAAGGAACTGCAGATGCTAGTGTAAACCATAAATAGCCACAAAATGCTGGAGTAACTCAACTGGACAGGCAGCATCTCTGGAGCGAAGGAATGTGTGAAGTTTCGGGTCAAGACCCTTTTTCAGACTAGTCAGGGGAAAGGGAAACAAGAGATATTTATAGTGATGTAGAGGGATATAGAACAAATGAATGAAAGTTATGCAAAAAAGTAACAATGATAAAGGAAATAGGCCATTGTTAGGTGAAAACGGGAACCTGGTACGACTTGGGTGGGGGAGGGATGGAGAGAGAGGGAATGCAGGGATTACTTGAAGTTAGAGAAATCAATATTCATACCACTGGGTTATAAGCTGCCCAAGCAGAGATGCTCTTCTTCCTATTTGCAGTTAGCCTCACTCCGGCCTCACTCATTTGGCCTAGAACAGAACGTTCAATGTGGGAATGGGAAGGGGGATTAAGGTATTTGGCGACCAGGAGATCAGGTATGTGTAGGTATGTTACAAAACCTACCTTCAGCGGCGCTGCAGTTCTGTCACTGGCCGTGTGCGCGACTTTGGCGCCTTTGGGGGGGGGTGGGTGGTTAAAATGCGGTTTTCTCCTACTTTCCGGAATTATATTTTCTCGGAGTGCGAGCTTTGGCTAAAGATTTGTTACGACTGCCGGTAAGTGAAAATTTTTTTTTTAAATCGCCCGACTATTTCAGCGCTGGAGTAAAATTAAAATTAGCTTCTAATGCCGTGAACGCCGACAACGGGGACGGATTTTACTGTAAAGAAAAGCTGTTTATTTTTACATATAAACTTGCTTGTTTAGATGACTTTAATCAACATTTCATGTTGCGAAACGGTGATTTATTCCCCATACGAACCGGCAGTATTTTTCTTGCCAATATGGGGTTTAAATTCACTGCAACCGCAACGTTCCAATCCATCGCGTTCCATAAAATCCCACTTGCAAGCTGATTTAAATGGCCATTAATTTACGGGCATTAAACACTAAATTCCTTCAATTTGGCCTATAAATTCATAACAATGAGATTTAAAAATCATGTTATATTGTGAATTCTTGTGTGAATGTTATTTGGACACTTAGGCTTTTTTTTTAATGTTAATATTTTCTTAAGAAATGGATAGATGTTTAGATCTAGTAATTGAATTTTATAATTAGCTACAATTGGGTAACTAACTAATTGTATGTTTTAATTACAGGTCATCCAAGTAAGATTGTTTCATATTTGTTTCAGAATGCTTCAATCTATAATAACTGAATATTTCTTTCAGTTCTCTTAATTTTTACTAAAGTTATGGGCTTTTGTCTGTCCTCGATCACAACTTTTGTGTTAAGTCAATGGAAAAGCAATAGGGAACAAGATGCTAATTTCCGAGTATGAAAATGGCCATAACTTTTTTAATACTGAAGATATGAAAGCGAATTAGGTGTCAAATTAAACTTCTTTATCTGATGGGATAAATTGCAGACTTGATTTTTAAAATCTCAAAATTTTCTAACATTGCTAGTATGTGTAGGAAAGAACTGCAGGTGCTGGTTTAAATCGAAAATAGACACTAAATGCTGGAGTAACTCAGCGGGACAGGCAGCATCTCTTAAGAGAAGGAATGGGTGATGTTTCGGGTCGAGACCTGAAGAAGGGTTTCGACCCAAAACATTTTGTGTTTACCCAGGAGATCAGGCTGACTGAGCGAAGGTGTTCAGCGAAACGATCACCCAGTCTACGTTTGGTCTCGCCGATGTATAAGAGTCCACATCTTGAACAACGGACACAGGAGATGTGGTAGGAGGATGTTTAAGTGAACCTCTACCTAACCTGAAAGGATTGTTGGGGTGTATATAAGCTCATTAGTCAAATGTTCACTGGGAGTCCTCAAACAGTGCAGCAGAATAGAACAGAGGAAGCAAAGAAACTCAAAGCAAATCCAAATGCTACAGAGTCATTTTCATGTACCATATGTTCTACACCACAGGGTGTAAAATACATATCACATTATATTCAAGTTTATCATAGGTACGCATATAACAGTTAATCAAACACAATTTTGAAAATATTTTCCTTTACAGCCTTAGCTTACTAAAAATAAGTCATCTGCTGTTCTCCAAACATCACTTCAGATTTTATCATAATATGGACTATAATTAAACTAATGTGTTTATGGTTACAAATGAAAACCACATTGCATCATTCTTCATTTCTGAGTCAGAATACATTTCTAATCTGGTTAGTCTAATGGCTGTATTTGCAGTTTATCACAAATTAAGAAGCTAATTACATTAAATACTATTTTAAATAATGTAACAAATGTCCTCAATCGTGCGAATGTAATTTACCATCAAGCTACAATCATATATGAAATCAATCTGGCTTATGTCACTACGACCTGTACACATGATATAATGCAATCTTTTTGCTGTTCTGTATTAGGACAAATGAAGTCAAGAAATGATAAATGAAGACACTGTACGTTCACCAGTAATTTTAGGATTACTATATATGTTTTGTCATCTCGTACAGTACATACGTACAGATACATTTTCTTAAACATAAGAATTCTGAATTAGTGAAACAGATTTTCAAATTCAGATTAATTATTGCATATAACACAACAAGGATTGCAATGTATAATGAGTGCATTTAGCTATTTTAAGGTTTTAGTTGGGAATCCATATCTACACAATTTAGCATCGTTTGCATTGTGTTTTGGGTGGAAAAATTAGAAGATTGTCTTTAAATTTTGACTTCTTCTTCTTCTTGCATATGGCATGCACAGCCTAAAGTTGTAGGATAATTTGTTCTATTTGATCTTACTTGATTGTGCATGCCGGGTTGATTGCATTCGTTGAAACAGGGCGGACCACGTGAAGGTTGCAATCTTCCACCCCCGATTTTGACTGGCATTTAAACACCTCTTTCTGGATGTTATTAGCCATCTCAGCTCATCATCTCTGGCATCAACCCCACCCCTCCTCCCCACATTTACTTCACTCTGTGATAACCTCAAGATATATCTGAGCACCAGAAATATGGTATATTGTTCAATTCAAAACACCACTTCCTGCCACATATTTGTGTTGAGGTGTTTTACTCGGTCCTATGCATTATTTCGATCTCTACATATCCATAAATGTCATCTCTTAATCATTTCAAGATGGAATCTCTCTCAATCTCTCACAGTGAAATGATCCACACAACCCAACCCTATCTGTTAAAATATGTTAGAATACTAGTCATGTTCCAGGACCCCAAAATTAAGTAGAAACAAGAAACTGCAGATGCTGATTTACAAAAAAAGACAAAGTGCTGGAATAGCTCAGCAGGTCAGGCACCATCCTTCGAAGTCTGATGGGCCCCGACCCAAAACGTCACCTATCCATGTTCTCCAGAGATGCAGGCTGACCCATTGCGTTACTCCAGCACTTGACATCTCTCATCAGAGTAAAAATTAAGTACACTCATTACTCTCACCCTGGCTCACAGATCCCAGAGAACTAAGTACATTTAACCTCCATCCATTGACTTGATTAATCTCCAACACTTTCCACTGTAAACGGTCATCACATCAGATTATTGATATCACATTATTCTCCACTTTCCATTCTTTTCACTCTACTATTGCCAACTTATCTCCGACTCTGTTTCAAACTTCTTCCATAAAGGCCTTCAGCTGGCTGTCGTTTTCCTTTTAAGGTCTTTAGCTTAATGCACACTTTTTCCATCATTTAAAATGGAGACGTGAAAAGGCCTGAACAAATCAGGGTTGACAACAGATGAAGTCTGAAGAAGGGTTTCGGCCCGAAACGTTGCCCATTTCCTTCGCTCCATAGATGCTGCTGCACCCGCTGAGTTTCTCCAGCATTTTTGTGTACCTTCGATTTTCCAGCATCTGCAGTTCCTTCTTAAACACTTTGTCTACTCCACTGCGAAATCTCCTCAAGGTTGGCCTACTTTGAAGAAGTTCTCCTCCTCCCTCCAGAGACAGTTTCACAACCTCCTCTGAGTCTGAAGAAGGGTTTCGGCCCGAAATGTTGCCTATTTCCTTCGCTCCATAGATGCTGCTGCACCCGCTGAGTTTCTCCAGCATTTTTGTGTACCTTCTGACAACAGATGACCTCAGGAACGGTGGAGCCCATAAATGGCCCATTGTAGGCTGGGGAATGTATGATAACAAGAGCAATACAAGGATGTGAATAGTGGAACTGGTGGAATGATTAGGGTGGAGGAGGGGAGGGAAGGGAATGCAGGAGATACTTGAAATTAGGGAAATCAACATTCACACCACTCGGTTGTAAGCTGCCTGAGCGAAATATGAGATCTGTTCCTCCAATTTGCTCAGGGACTCACTCTGACAGTAGACGAGGCCCAGGACAAAAAGGTCAATGTTAGAATGGGAGGGGGATTTTAAATGATTGGCAGCCGGGAGATGGCGTAGGCCAAGGCGGACTGTGCCTAAGTACTCGGCAAAACGGTTGCCAAATCTATGCTTGGTCTCACCGATATATAGGAGTTGCATGGGAGAAACAGAATGATCCAAATGTTTTTGTAAAACAAAATACGTCAGATGTACAACAGTGCAACTTCCCACCAAGCAGAGTCAGAAATGCACATGCTAGATGAATCAGTGATTCAAAGGCTTCTTTCAATTAAATAAACCACAAAGATCAAACATAGACTGGGTGACCACTTCGAAGTACCTACTCTGTTTAATTTACAAAAATAGCCCCAGGCTTCAGATTGCCTTACATTTGAAAAATAACTGCATAAATAATTGCATGATATATATTTGATGAGTTTCTTAAGCAATCAATAAGCTGCAAAATATACTGGCACTAGACTCATGCAGGTGCTGGTTTTCAAAAGAGCTTTTCAATGAATTAACTTCTCTGCTCGTTTCTGTTAACATGAATTTCAATAATTGTGGATAATGAGCATTTCCAACATATTTTGTTTTTGTTTTCAGATTTTGAGCAAACATGGATAACGATTCGCTTTTTCATACCTCATCACTCCATGATCTATCATTTTGTTACTGTTGCTTAATCCATCTGGCAATCTATTCTATTACAAGCCTTCCCTTTTGCTCACTGCTCCCCATTGCTTCTTAAAAACTCATCCAATGTCATTCAATGGCTTCTTTACCTTGGTTCACATTGACTCTGTTTCCCCTTCTATTGAATGACCTGCTGAATATTTCCAACTATTTTTATTTCTGGTTATATCACATAATTATTATATTGCCCTGTGTGGTTATTTTTAAACTTCCATTTCTCTCATCTGCTGACTATGGATAATCAGTTATGGAAGAAGCCCAATGGGAATCGAGGAAAATGGAAATTGGTTAGGAAAGTATATGAAGTAGAAGATTAGTCATGACCAGTAAGTTCATGATCTTATTGAATGGTGCAGCTTGCTCTCAAAAGGTCTTCTGGCCTCCTCCAAATTCTATCCTTTAGGGTCTTAGTATAAAATGGTTTGATGTTTTAAAATATCTCATGTTATTTTAAAGTTCATTGAGAGTCTTGAGTTTTACATTTAATAACTTAAAATCTTTGCAAAAAGAGAAACTGTTACAGAAGCTTTGAATATGCAGAGTTTTTTTTGCCTTTAAAAGAATTTGAGAGATGACACGTAAAAAGATCCTGTAAAAGGAATGGTTTTGGGATTCTTTTATTTTAGAGTTCTTATAACTTAATGTACATCTTTATTATAAAATTATATATAAAATAACATAGGATGAGCGTTTGACGGCACTGAGCCTATATTCCCTATATTTAGAAGAATGAGGGGGGACCTCATTGAAACGTACAGAATAGCGAAAGGCATGGATAGAGTGGATGTGGAGAGGATGTTTCCACTAGTGGGAGAGTCTAGGACTAGAGGTCATAGCCTCAAAATTAAAGGACGTTGTTTTAGGAAGGAATTGAGGAATTTATTCAATCAGAGGGTGGTGAATTTGTGGAATTATTTGCCACAGAAGGCTGTGGAGGCAAAGTCAGTCGATATATTTAAGGCAGAGATATATAGATTATTGATTGGAACGGGTGTCAGAGGTTATGGGGAGAAGGTGGGAGAATGGGGCTAGGAGGGAGAGATAGATCAGCCATGATTGAATGGCTTGGTAGATTTGATGGACTGAATGGCCTATTTCTATCTACTGATCTTCTGATAATTTTTCAAAAGAACAAGACCAATGCTTATCCTACTCCAGTCTCTTGAATACGCAATAATCATATTTAAAATTAATTAAACAAATTATGTATGTATATGAAAACAAATTAAGACAATTGGTATCACAACACAGACCCCAAAAAAAGAAACCATAGTTATTATATCAACAAATGCACAAGATACATTGTATGCAATATAAATTTTATAAGCTTTATATATAAGTAATATTTTTAAAATACATTGTTATATTTAGAATCATGCAGAGAGCGTGCTATTTACATAATTGTGCCAGTGCTGGTTGTTAGAAAGAGCTTTTAGTCATCTTCTCTGTTCCTTCCTGATAGTTCTGCAAAGGTTTCCATTTTGGGCACAGAGCTAATTTACTTGAATGCTGCTAATGAAACTTCTATCAATTACAGAAATCCAGATCCTAATAATTTACTACGCAAAACAAAAATCTCATCTCCCTTTAAGCATAAATGGAAAAAAAATACAAGATTGCCAAAATTCAGTGTGGCTGTAAACCCCAAATGAAAACATATCCTGGGGGGTTTAACACATTGATATCTAAAAGAATTAACTGCCATCAAGCAATAGACATTTTTTAAATAAAAGCAAATCCTCAACTATCTATCTATCTATCTATCTATCTATCTATCTATCTATCTATCTATCTATCTATCTATCTATCTATCTATCTATCTATCTATCTATCTATCTATCTATCTATCTATCTATCTATCTATCTTTAAAAGTCTTGCCTTGTTTCTATGTGTGTGCATGTGCGTGTGTATGTCTGTGATTGTATCTACACCAAAACGGTACACGGTACCGTCGTCGCCCTTGTCAAATTTCCTTCAGCTTTGATGCTATATTTCACAAGTTATTGATATTTAAATGTTTAAAAAAGCCAACTTTAAAAAGATTTTTATTGTTAAATCCTTGCAGCCCCAGCTTACAACAAACTTCCATACATAGTTGCAATCCAGGAACACTCTGTGCTTCCAAGTTTTCATCTGAATGGAATCTCACAGTCCTTCATCCGACACTTGCAACAATGTTGCCATCATAGAACACTTACAGCACAGGAGGGGGAGGGGCATGGGGAAGTGGAATTTGAATTGGAAGTGCTGGGGGAGGCAGGGTAAGTGCAATTGGATTTTTTTTAAAGTCCAGTGCTGGGGGAGGCAGGGGGAGTGGTGGAATCTTACGTTAGGGAATGGGTTACGTTGGGGGACCAGGCCTCCCATGGGAGCTATGGGTGAGTGGTGGAATATTGCATTGGGGACCAGGCCTCCCATCTCACAGGGACCGTTGGGTCTGACTTGGTCTAGTATCTATATAATTAAAAGTCTCATCTTGAGCACTTCCTGTTTGCACTGTGCTTTGATTTTAGAAAAAGACGCTACCACATGTGGCTGTGATATTTTGGCCACCTTACACAGAGGCCTCCTCCGCTGTGCAGGCCCCGAGGATTTTTCCCATCGATTAAAAATAAAAGACTTATTAGTGTTTAAAAAATCTTGAGATTCTCTCTCCTGTCAATCACCTGTCATGAAGGCCACACCCCTTCCGGTGGGGGCGGGGGGGGGGAGGGACTATAAAACCCGGAAGTGTGGGTGTGGCTCAGTCTGTCTGCAAGATGGCGAGGGAGCGGTCGCGATTCTCTATCTGAGCTGGGAAACTACAGAACACTGTGAGTATAAATGATTTTTTAACACTTAATGAAAATGATTCAAGATTCAAGATCCAAAAGTTTATTCTCATGTGTGCCAGATAGGACAATGAAATTCTTGCTTTGCTTCAGCACAACAGAATATAGAAGGAATGAATACAGAACATATCAGTGTGTCCATATACCATTGTATAAATATATACACACATAAATAAATAAAACAGATAAAGTGCAAATAAACAGATAATGGGCTATTAATGTTCAGAGTTTTGTTTGAGTTGAGTTCAATAGCCTGATGGCTGTGGGGAAGAAGCTGTTTCTGAAATGCAATGAGCTGTTTGGCTTGAGCCTGCCATGTGCTTGAAACTGCAATGGCAATGGAAATGTAGTGAAAATGCAATGAGCTGTTTGGCTTGAGCCTACCCTGTGCTTGAAAGTCGAATGCAATTGGAAATGAAATGTTGTTTGGCCTGCTTGAAACTACTACTTTCGGCCCACAAGGCCCGTATTAGCCGAGTCCTAGTAAAAGCCAGTCCCTTTCGTCCAAAATGCTTGTATTAGCCCAGGAGGAGCATTTTGGCCCAAAAGGCCCGTGCCAGGCTAGGAACAGTCCAGCAAAAGTGCCTTTCACTGAGATTTCTTTCTGATTTTTTATTTTTATTTTTAAGAGCCCATTCGGCCCATCAGGCCTGTACTAGCCCAGGAGTCCCTTTGGCCCATCAGTAAGTATTCCCCCTGCAAGTATTAAACCTCACCCCAGTATTTTTCTCCCTCCCTTCATTTGTTTCCTGTGAGATCCAGGCCAGGATAGACTTTCCTCCTTCATTGTTGTGATCTGCACAGAAAGATGAAAAATGTCTAAAAATTGATTCTCCACCCTCTCCCCCTTCTCTCTCACAGAGTCTCTCACCTGTTTTGGGCAGAATTTCTGCCAGTTTCTGAGCTGCCAGCCCACCAGGCCTGATTGACTGAGCTGCCAGCCCACCAGGCCTAAGTGACCGAGCTGCCAGCCCACCAGGCCTGAGTGACCGAGCTGCCAGCCCACCAGGCCTGAGTGACCGAGCTGCCAGCCCACCAGGCCTGAGTGACCGAGCTGCCAGCTCAAGAATCCATTTGGCCCACAATATGCATACTAGCCCTCTGGAAACTAGCCCCTTTGGCCCACAACACCCATACTAGGGCTCCAGAAAGCCCCCCCCCCCCTCCCCCACTGGCCAGCAATATTGGAATTGGTGGAGAGGTGGAATATTGTGTTGGGGGACCAGCCCTCCCGTGTGAACATGGGGTCCCACTTAATCTAGTATATTACTAAAACTCTCATCTTGTTTGCTTCTATCTATCTATTTATGCACGCGTACCCATATGATCCCGGAACTACACCGAAATGGTACACGATAGCGCTAAAACTTGTTGCACCACATTACTCACAATTGTCCTATGGTGGTTTGTGCCAAGTTTCGTTCAGATTGATGTTATATTTCACAAGTTTTAGATTTACAAAACCCCAATTTGAGAAAAATATCTCCCCTGTGCTTACAGCTATGACGTCACAATGGAATGGTAGCCCTGCTCGCAACATTGTTAGCTATCCAAGTGCACTGCGTCCTGCTAGCCCCAGCAAGTGCAAATGCACTGTTTTTTAAGTCACAGTACACAGAGTTCTGCGAGCTAGCTAGCGCAATTGTTTTTTTTTTAGTCTTTAAATGAGGGAGGGTGATTACATCGAAATGAGCAGCCCCTATGCAGTTGGGGGCTAAGGGTGAATGGTGGAATATTGCGTTGGGGGAACAGGATGCGTTGGGGACTATGGGTGAGTGGTAGAATTTTGCCTTGGGGAACGGGTTGCATAGGGGCACCAGGCCTCCCATGGGGGCCATGGGTGAGTGGTGGAATATTGTGTTGGGGGACCAGGCCTCCCATGTGACAGGGGCCTAACTCTCATCTTGTTTGTTTCTATCTATCTATGCTTGTGTGTGTATCGATGTGATCCTGGAACTACGCCAAAACGTTACCCGATATCGCCAACATTGTTGCACCACCTTGCTCACTATTGTCCTATGGTCATTTGTGTCAAGTTTCGTTCAGATTGATATTTCACAAGTTATTGACATTTAAAAATTTCAGAATACAAAATGCAAGGATAGAAATAGTCATACTGTACCTCTAAAAATTATAGCAGATTAAATCTATTAGTATTTTAAATTTCAAGAGCTGGGTGATTATTTTTGTAAGTGTCGATCTACCACGATGCTTGGGGTTTATAGGCTGGACCCTCTCCCCCTCCCTCTCCCCCTCCCTCTCCCCCTCCCTCTCCCCCTCCCTCTCCCCCTCCCTCTCCCCCTCCCTCTCCCCCTCCCTCTCCCCCTCCCTCTCCCTCTCATCTCGGCATTCCCGGAATAATTTGGCATTTTGCAAAGACAACTGCATCTGCAGTTCTTTCCTATTGAAGTAGAACCCTGACCCGAAACAACTCCTAATCCATTCCCTCCACAGATGCCGCCTAGCCCGCTGAGTTCCACCAGCACGCTGTTTTATATTTAACTCGGAAATTGAAGATAGACACAAAAAAACTGGAGTAACTCAGCGGGACAGGCAGCATCTCTGGAGAGAAGGAATGGGTGATGTTTCGGGAGATAACCTTCTTCAGACAATCACGAGTACTCTCACAGACGAGAGTTCAGTTCAGTCTGAAGAAGGGTCTCGACCCAAAATGTCACCCATTCCGTCTCTCCAGGGTTGCTCCTGTCCCGCTGAGTTACTCCAACATTTTGTGTCTATTCACAAGTACTCTTTGTATCTCTGTGGAATACAAACCACATGGACGCATTGTATTGAAGTATATAACGCGGTCACAGGGAGAACACACAAACTCAGTACAGATAGCAAACCTAGTCAGGATCGAACACATGTCTCTGGTGCTGTAAGGCAGCAACTCTACCGTAGCACCACCATGCCACCCAAACTATATGCCAAACTTTAAAGTGCTGAAAAAGTTGCTATGAACCTATGTGTAGGAAGGAACTGCAGATGCTGGTTTAAACTGAATATAGACACAAAAATTTGGAGTAAATCAGCGGGACAGATTGCATCTCTGGAGAGAAGGTCTCGACGTGTAAAGTCACCACATCCACTTCTCCAGAGGCACTGTCTGATCCGCTGAGTTACTCCAGCTTTTTGTGTCTATCTTTGCTATGAATCTATTCAGTTTCCTTCAGTTTTAGCACGGTATTGGAGAATACTTTTTTTTTAAATATGTAAATCTTCTGAACAATTTTTTCAAAGGGATATAAATGCTCGATAATCATTAAAGCTTGTAATTTTCTGATCCAAAATATTCCAAAGACGTATGGCTTTGTACGGCCTGTTTTAAAAAAAAATGCACCTGATGTCTGCAGCTATCTGCAGAGCCAAAAGAGATGGGGGAGATACTGAACAATTTCTTTTCTTCGGTATTCACCAAGGAGAAGGATATTGAACTCTGTGAGGTAAGGGGAAAAAGTAGAGTAACTATGGAAACTATGAGATTCAAAGAGGAGGAAGTACTGACACTTTTGAAAAATATAAAAGTGGATAAGTCTCCAGGTCCTGACAGGATATTCCCTAGGACATTGAGGGAAGTTAGTGTAGAAATAGCAGGGGCTATGACAGAGCACATCAAGATGGCTTCAAGAAAAATTACCCATTACGTACGACGGCTTTTTTGCCGAGTGGATTATCTTGCTCCGCTCTATGATCTTTGGTTACCAGCTATGACGTCAGAATGCCCTAGCTACAATGTTGGTATCCCAGGACATTGAGTCCTTGACAGCAAATGTCCTTCAGGGGAAGGAATCTGCCAGCTTAACCCAGCACATATGTGATTGTAAAGACACAGCAAAGTTTAATGGCCTTGTCGGTGGCACCTACATCACATTAACAAATTTT